>CM059435.1:117801099-118492820 GCA_030390025.1 Squalus acanthias
TAGAGTAGATAGAGAGAGAATGTTTCCACTTGTGGGGAAGAGCATAACTAGAGGCCATCAATATAAGATAGTCACCAATGGGGAATTCAGAAGAAATTTCTTTACCCAAAGAGTGGTAAGAATGTGGAACTCGCTACCACAGGGAGTGGTTGAAGCGAATAGTATAGATGCATTTAAGGGGAGGCTAGACAAGCATATGTGGGAGAAGGGAATAGAGGGTTACGCTGATAGAGTTAGATGAGGAAAGGCGGGAGGAGGCTCGAGTGGAGCATAAACGCCAGGATGGACTGGTTGGGCCGAATGGCCTGTTTCTGTGCCGTATATCCTGTGTAATCCTATGTAATAGTGTGTGCGAGAGCGTGTGTTTGTGTGTGTGTGTGTGTGTGTGAGCGTGTGTTTGTGTGTGTGTGTGTGTGAGTGTGTGTGTGTGTGAGAGTGTGTGTGTGTTTGTGTGTGTGTGTGTGTGAGTGTGTGTGTGTGTTTGTGTGGGAGAGTGTGTTTGAGTGTGTCTGTGTGTGTGTGAGAGTGTGTGTGTGTGTGTGTGTCTGTGTGTGTGTGAGAGTGTGTGTGT
Organism: Squalus acanthias; assembly: GCA_030390025.1. Taxonomy (NCBI): domain Eukaryota; kingdom Metazoa; phylum Chordata; class Chondrichthyes; order Squaliformes; family Squalidae; genus Squalus; species Squalus acanthias. The sequence goes on from CM059435.1 coordinate 117,801,671, forward strand.
GTGAGTGTGTGTCTGTGTGTGTGTGAGAGTGTGTGTGTGTGTGTGTGTCTGTGTGTGTGTGAGAGTGTGTGTGTGTGTGTGTGTGTCTGTGTGTGTGTGAGAGTGTGTGTGTGTGTGTGTGTCTGTGTGTGTGAATGTGTGTTTGTGTGTGAGTGTGTGCGTGTGTGAATGTGTGTGTCTGTGTGTGTGTGTGTGTGTGAGAGTGTGAGAGTGTGTGTGTCTGTGTGTGTGTGTGAGTGTGTGTGTCTGTGTGAGTGTGTGTGTGTGAGAGTGTGTGTCTGTGTGTGTGTGTGTGTGCGTGTGTGTCTGTGTGTGTGTGTGTGTGTGTGAGAGTGTGTGTCTTTGTGTGTGTGTGAGTGTGAGTGTGTGTGTGTGAGTGTCTGTGTGCGTGTGTGTGTGAGTGAGTGTGTGTGAGTGTGTGTGTGTGTGTGTGAGTGTATGTGTGTGTGAGTGTGTGTGAGTGTGTGTGTGTGTGTGTGTGAGTGTAGAGGATGGGACAAATACTTCAATCAAAGCTCCTCTCAGCAACGCCAAGGAGAAGCCATTGTAACTGCTCGCTAGTTTTAGGGAGCTGTTTTTTTCCCTTGACCAATCGAAGAAGAGAATCTCCCCGGCTAGTATCAGTTGGCTCACACAGTATTTAATAAAAAACCTAATGCCCAAATTCATTGTTCTTGCAGATTAATGTGTTTTGACTGTTAGATTTTTCCTGCCCTCAGTAATTTGAGAAAGACCATCTAACAAAGCTGCATCACCCAATGGTTACAATCCATGACAGGCAGTGCCCTGGAGATTAGTCTTTAGTTCCTGGAGACGCCAGGGCAATCCTGGAGGGTTGGCAACTGTTAAGGAGACCAGTTGCATGAATATACAATCATTGTCAGGAATGGAGATTCAGGCCCGTAACTTTTTTTTTTCTTGGCTAAATTTTATAACGGGGCATTTTTCACTTCTGTGCTACCCAGCCTGTGACATTTCCATCATTCAGTGAATGAACTGGTCGATAATAGCAGGTGGGGATGATCAGAGAAGCTGAAAGACCCAGTGAACAGGCAGAGTTTGACATGAATTGACTTAAAGAAATTGTGCACAAGATGTTTGGCAATTTGCTATGCAATGCAGAGATATGTAAAGACAGGGAGGGAGAAATTGGGCTATTTTTAGGCGCTTACACGGCCCCCTAACTATCGAAAATGGGGTCCAAGATGCGTGCGCGCACAGCTGATGGAAAAGTGCGCAGGACACCATCTTGGTAAAGGACAAACAAGAGGCATCCTTCACCCACGTCTGAAGCAGGTGTTAGGCCATTTGCATATGCAAATAAGGGGCCTAACACCTGCTTCTGCTCTCTGCTGCCCCTTTGGTTTGCTCCGAGGTAGTGCAGGTGCTGGTCGCCTCCGGGAAAACCATCTCTAAACACCAAGTAGGTAAGAAAAGGTAAGTTCTTACCATAATCATGGTCACTCCCTGTCCCGAGGTCTCGGACCTCACTCCCAACTCCGACCTCCAGGCCCCCCACCCCCCCCTCAATCTCCTGTCGGCCCCGATCCCAACCTCCTAGCGCCCCCCGACAGCACTCCCGACCCACCAACAGTACACCCAAGGCCTGCGATCTCCCTACCCAACCCCCCACTGATCTCCGATCATGGACTCCGGGACCCACCCGTTCCTCACCCTGACCACTTAACGTAAGAACATAAGAAATAGGAGCAGGAGTCGGCCATTCGGCCCTTCGAGCCTGCTCCGCCATTCAGTAAGATCATGGCTGATCTTCGACCCCAACTCCATCTTCCCACTTGATCCCCATATCCCTTGATTCCCTTAATATCCAGAAATCTATCGCTCTCTGTCTTGAATATACTCAACGACTGAGTCTCCACAGCCCCCTGAGGTAGAGAATTCCAAAGATTCACCACCCTCTGAGTGAAGAAATTTCTCCTCATCTCAGTCCTAAATGGCCGACCCCTTATTCTGAGACTGTGACCCCTGGTTCTAGACTCCCCAGCCAGGGGAAACATCCTCCCTGCATCTACCCTGTCAAGCCCTGTAGGAATTTTGTATGTTTCAATGCGTTCACCTCTCATTCTAAACTCTAGAGAATATCGGCCTAGTCTACTCAATCTCTCCTCATAGGACAATCCCCCCCATCCCAGGAATCAGTCTGGTGAACCTTCGTTGCACTCCCTCTATGGCACGTTTATCCTTCCTTAGGTAAGGAGACCACAACTGTACAGGTGTGGTCTCACCAAGGCCCTATCTAATTGCAGTAAGACTTCTTTACTCTTAGCCTTTATTACAAAAGGATTGGAGTATAACATACCATTTGCTTTCCTAATTGCCTGCTGTACCTGCAGGTTAACTTTCAGTGATTCGTGTACAAGGACACCCAGGTCCCTCTGAACATGAACATTTCCCAATCTCTCACCCTTTAAAAAATATTCTGCTTTTTTATTTTTCCTACTTACCTGGAAATTGGAGCACTCACCTGTGCGGGCTCCTACTGCAGCGTCATCCTCATTATAAGGTCCAGGGCCCAAAATTCAGGGCTCCTCGGACGTCATTTGACACAAATGGGCGCTCCCGAATTTATCTCCCAGTGAGTGGAACATAGGAACAGGAGGAGGCCATTCAGCCCCACGAGCCTGTTACACAGGAACAGGAGGAGGCCATTCAGCCCCACGAGCCTGTTACACAGGAACAGGAGGAGGCCATTCAGCCCCACGAGCCTGTTACACAGGAACAGGAGGAGGCCATTCAGCCCCACGAGCCTGTTACACAGGAACAGGAGGAGGCATTTCAGCCCCTCGAGCCTGTTACACAGGAACAGGAGGAGGCCATTCAGCCTCTCGAGCCTGTTACACAGGAACAGGAATAGGCCATTCAGCCCCTCGAGCCTGTTACACAGGAACAGGAGGAGGCCATTCAGCCCCTCGAGCCTGTTACACAGGAACAGGAGGAGGCTATTCAGCCCCTCGAGCCTGTTACACAGGAACAGGAGGAGGCCATTCAACCCCTCGAGCCTGTTACACAGGAACAGGAGGAGGCCATTCAGCCCCTCGAGCCTGTTCCCCAATTCAGTCAGATGATTGCTGATGCTAACCTGTGCTCAGATGGGTAGAAAACCTTTGAAGGTTTACGACAATTCGAAACCTGTATCACATAATTCAGAGGGGTAATGCACAATGGGGGAAAGGTATAAAGCAAACTTTGCACAGCTGCTGGTTCAATACTGTGCCAACCTGGTTGGACTCAGCGAAACGACAGAGAAATCACTGCCGCTGTGCTCCAGCTGTGCTGAGTGTGAGGAAAAATCAGCTCGATTTTGGTTGGAGGACATCAACAACAACAACTTGCATTTATATAGCGCCTTTAACACAGTAAAACGTCCCGAGGCGCTGCACAGGAGCGAATTATCCATCAAAATTTGACAACAAGCCAAAGAAGGAGACATTAGGACAGGTGACTAAACACTTGCCAAAGAGGTAGGGTTTAAGGAGCGTCTTAAAGGAAGAGGGACAGGTGAATAGGCGGAGGAGTTTAGGGAAGGAATTCCAGAGCTTAGGGCTCAGGCAGCTGAAGGCACGGCCGCCAATGATGGGGTGTAGTAAATCGGGGATGCTCAAGAGGCCAGAGTTGGAGGAGCGCAGATATCTTGGGGGGTTGTGGGGCTGGAGGAGGTTACAGAGATAGGGAGGGGCGAGGCCATAACACTTTGCAGGAGCGATTATCGAACAAAATTTGACACCGAGCCACATAAGGAGATATTAAGACCAATGACCAAAAGCTTGGTGAAAGAGGTAGGTCTTAAGGAGCGTCTTTAAGGAGAAGAGAAGACGTAGAGAGGCGGGGAGAGGTTTAGGGAGGGAATTCCAGAGTTTAGGGCCGAGGCAGCTGAAGGCACGGCCGCCAATGGTGGAGCGATGGAAATCGGGGATGCGCAAGAGGCCGGAATCTTAACATCACAACACACCGTGCAGAAGGAGATTTAAACTCTGAGCCAGGACTGTGGGCCATCACATGTACACGGCTGTGAGGGGGTTTAGGTGTTAAACCATCAGCTGTCGAGTGTTTTGCATTGGGATTCAGTATACTGAGGAATCAGATCACCGAGATGAATTCTTATGCTTCATGCATCATTCATGTTCGTGTCAGTGAAATTGTTTCCACTTCTTAAGTGTTTGTGTTCTGCCTTGATACCTCAGTGCTGCCAGACACACTAATTGAGCGTTTGACTCAGCGGGAACTCTTCAAGTTGATGAATCAACATCTGAAGATGGTGTCCATCCGACCACTCCACTTTCATACCGCCACCGTCAGCACGCTCCTTTTAACCCCTTCAGGAATGTTCCGAGGGCGGCCTGTTGCACCGTTTGAGTTCCTTGGCCCTGAAAAATCCCCTTGCCGAGTTTTTAAAAAGATATTGGGCTAAAAATATCTTTCAGCGCCCCGGAAAAATTAGCGCCACCGCGCCGGAAATTGTGTGGTTGCACCCCGAGAGGGAAGCTACTGGAAGCGCCACGCATCCCTCTCGGGGCGCTGCGAGTCAATATCGCGGTGCTACGTGCCACAGCGCCTTGCGCCACGGTATTTCAGGCCTTCCTCCCCTTCTTAAAGGCCTGGCAGGGATCGGGGAGTGCCGGCAAAAGAGCCCGGCACTCAAGAGAAGTGCCGGGCTCTTGGAGCGCAGCTGGCACTCCGCAGGGGTGGGGGGGGGGGGGGGCGTTCAGGAAGCCGGGAACGGGCGGGAGCGCAGGCAGGTGGCCAGCAACAAAAATGGCCGCCCCGCACCTTTAAATTGCGCCTCCCCGGGAGCAGGTGGTCCCCCTGACTCCGTCGGACATAGTGTCCGGCGATAAGTCAGGGGGCGCTCCCGAAGATCACGGCCGGGGCACAGCGATGACATCGCCACGTGGTGCTACCGGTTAGCGCCACCGCTAACCTCCCGCTAAATTTCGCCGCTTGCTTTGCAAAGCAACCCAATTTTTCCCCCCATTTTGCTTTAACATCAGCGGTCTCAAATGGTGAAGTCCACTCAAGCCCTTCTGAAGAAAGAATGATGGAAGAAAGCTTTCATTTATCCGTTGCCTTTCACAACCTCAGGATGTCGCAATGCGCTTTACAGCCAATGAAGCGTGATTACTGTTGTAACGTAGGGAAGCACAGCAGCCAATTTGCACACAGCAAGATCCCACAAACAGCAGTGAGGTAAATGACCCCATAATCTGTTTTTGATGTTGGTTGAGGGATAAATATTGGCCAGGATACCAGGGGATAACTCCCCTGCTCTTCTTCGAAATACATCCACCTGAGAGGCCAGACGGGGCCTCGGTTTACCGTCCCATCCGACAGACAGCACAGCACTCCCTCAGTATGGCACTGAAGTCATAGAATCATAGAGTTATACAGCACGGATAGAGGCCCTTCGGCCCATCGTGTCCGCGCCGGCCATCAAGCCCTGTCTAATCTAATCCCATATTCCAGCATTTGTTCCGTAGCCTTGTATGCTGTGGCATTTCAAGTGCTCATCCAAATGCTTCTTGAATGTTGTGAGGGTTCCTGCCTCCACAACCCTTTCAGGCAGTGAGTTCCAGACTCCAACCACCCTCTGGGTGAAAAAGTTCTTTCTCAAATCCCTTCTAAACCTCCCGCCCTTTACCTTGAATCTATGCCCCCTTGTTATAGACCCCTCTACTAAGGGAAAAAGCTCCTTAGTATCCATCCTATCTATGCCCCTCATAATTTTGTACACCTCAATCATGTCCCCCATCAGCCTCCTCTGCTCCAAGGAAAACAAACCCAATCTGCCCAGTCTCTCTTCATAGCTGAAGCACACCAGCCCGGGTAACATTCTGGTGAATCTCCTCTGCACCCTCTCCAAAGCGATCACATCCTTCCTGTAGTGTGGCGACCAGAACTGCACACAGTATTCCAGATGTGGCCTAACCAGTGTTTTATACAGCTCCATCATAACCTCCTTGCTCTTATATTCTATGCCTCGGCTAATGAATGCAAGTATCCCATATGCCTTTTTTACCGCCTTATCCACCTGTTCCGCCGCCTTCAGGGATCTGTGTACTTGCACACCAAGATCCCTCTGACCCTCCGTCTTGCCTAGGGTCTTACCATTCATTGTGTATTCCCTTGCCTTGTTCGTCCCTCCAAAGTGCATCACCTCGCACTTTTCCGGATTAAATTCCATTTGCCACTGTTCCGCCCATCTGACCAACCCATCTATATCGTCCTGCAGACTGAGGCTACCCTCCTCGCTATTTACCACCCTACCAATTTTTGTATCATCCGCGAATTTACTGATCATACCTTTTACATTCATATCCAAGTCGTTAATGCAGACCACAAACAGCAAGGGACCCAGCACCGATCCCTGTGGTACCCCACTGGCCACAGGCTTCCAGTCACAAAAACAACCTTTGACCATCACCCTAGTGTCAGCCTAGATTTTGGCATTCAAGACTCTGGAGCAGGACTTGAACCCACAACCTTCTGAGCTAGAAGCGAGTGTGCTACCCACTGAGCCACGGCTGAGACTACAGCAGAAGCTGTTTACTCTGGGTTTGTAACCCTGTTTGGAGCTTTGAAGGCTGATACTTCTTGTCTTTAAATACTTTTTAACTTTCCTGCACATTTTGGGATTCCCATTTGACTGTAGGAAACAGAAATCAAATCCTTGGCACTGTCATTTCCGCGCTGTGCCAAATGCCCCGAATGTAATTTTTACAGCATTTTAAATGACTGGAAAAGTGGAATTGGATTAAAGCGAAGCAGTATGTTAATTGGCCCAATGTGAAGACCCACTGCATAACAGTTTTCCATTTCTTCCAAAAGTCCTAACATGGCTATGTATATAGAACAGGGTGCACTTAATAATAACCAGTAATAATATGTCAACAACTGCAACAGCATAGTGCCCTCATCTCTCTCTCTCTGCCTGTCTTTCTCTTTTTCCGCAGTCTCTCTCTGTCTCTCTCTTTCTCTCTCTGCCTGTTTTTCTCTTTCTTTTTTCTCTGTCATTCTGTCTGTCTCTTTCTCTCTCTCCGAATCTATTTCTTTCTCTGTCTCTCTCTCGTTCTGTTTCTCTCTCTGTCTGTCTCTCTATCTCTTTCTTTCTCTGCCTCTCTCTCTCTGCTGTCTCTCTCTCTGTCTGTCTCTTCACAGAATCTTCTACATTTTGCCTTATATACCCAACTTTCACATCTGCTTCCTGTGAGGTGCGAGGAGTCAGAGCGTCACTTCCCGCACACCAGCGCCTCAGGACTGTCACAACTGGAAGGAAATTTCACCCGGCTACCCTTGTCTTGAGAATGTAACTGTCTGGGTTGGAAGACTGTTGAACCTTTTCTTGTATAAATCCAGCCCATCGAATGTCACACTGCCATCATTGTTCGACAAGAACACTTTGACGTTCCAGCAAACCTTTGCCTAAAGAAAGATTTGCATTTATATAGCGCCTTTCACGACCCTAGGACGTCGCAAAGCGCTTTACAGCCAGTGAGGTGTAGTCACTGTTGTAATGTAGGAAACGCGGCAGCTGATTTACACACAGCAAGATCCCACAAACAGCAATGTGATAATGACCAGATCATCTGTTTTAGTGATGTTGATTGAGGGATAAATATTGGCCCCAGGACACCAGGAATAACTCCCCCTGCTCTGCTTCAAAATAGTGCTATTGGATCTTTTATGTCCACTTGAGAGAGCAGACGGGGCCTCGGTTTAATGTCTCATCCGAAAGACGGCACCTCTGACAGTGTAGCACTCGCTCAGCGCTGCACTGGAGTGTCAGCCTGGATTTTTGTGTTTAAGTGTCTGGCGTGGGATTTGAACCTGAAACCCTCTGGCATAGGGTGCTACCCACTGAGCCACAGATTCTGTAGGATCACCTCTAATTCCAGGAGACTCCAGGACAATCCTGAAGGGTTGGCAACCCTGGGTTGGATGCCCCCCCTGTTTCTCCCCATGAGGGAAAAAGGACAGACTTTAAGCAACCATTTAAATTTTCTTCAAACTTATTTCCATTTCTATCATTCCTTCCTTGGCCATATGAAAGGATTTAGTGGAGTAGATATTACTTCCACCTCAGGACCCTACATGGACCAGGAATTTCCTCGGAGCTTCTCCTGCTCCACTTCCGCACTCCCGCCGAAAACAACGGCGGACCGGGAAAATATCCCGGGAAATTCATCCTTGTTGTCTTTTTTTTATATCTCCTGCTTGTTACAGAAATACGTTCAACAGTAGCTGAAGGAAACTTTTTTTTCATTCATTCACAGGATGTGGGCGTCGCTGGCAGGGCCGGCATTTATTGCCCATCCCTAATTGCCCTTGAGAAGGTGGTGGTGAGCCGCCTTCTTGAATAAGTGGCTTGCTAGGCCATTTCAGAGGGCAGTTAAGAGTCAACCACATTGCTGTGGGTCTGGAGTCACATATAGGCCCAGACCGGGTAAGGACGGCAGATTTCCTTCCCTAAAGGAAATTAGTGAACCAGATGGGTTCTCAGGCCTACCAGCTCTAATGTGAGATCACCATCACACTGCTACCTCTTCTGATCATGCCCCTCCCTCTTCAACATCCCTTCCTTTCTCCTCCATCATCCTCCTACCACCACTGAACTTATCTCACCCACGAAGCCCATCGTGATTGTCTAAGGATCAATGTTGCAAATGCACGAATTGATAATTTCCTGCCCTTCAAACGTTCAGACTGCGCCTCTTGCCCGAAAGATCAAATGGTTTCCTCGCCCCGATTTGACTAACGGGGCAGGAGTGGTGCTTTGATATGAAGAACTTGTTCCTTCAGCTGTCTAGTTCTGTTGGGGTGAAGTGTTCTTGTCTATCAGGCTATGTCTCATTGTTCTGTGTCTGGTGACAATTGTACATTTGAACGCAAATTATTCTGAAAGTCTTGGATTCAAGAAAGGAATTTGCAGACGTGTTGATTTGACCTGAGGAAGTTGGAGACAAGACTCTGTCACAGCGGTTGAGTGCTTTTGAAAAGAATTTGTTAGAATCACCCATGACAACTCAGAACCAGGCCCTGGTTGAGGATAAGTGTAAAGCTGAGCAGAAATAATATTTGATCAAATTGATCAGGAATTTCTTACATTCCATTCAGAGAAAACCTTGCAGAGCATAATGAACCTATTGCAGACTTTCTCACTGTGACTGAAACACAGGAACAGGAGGAGGCCATTCAGCCCCTCGAGTGTGTTGCGCCGTTCAGTGAGATCATGGCTGATCTGTATCTTAACTATCCATCTACCCGCCTCGGTTCCATCGCTCTCTTTACGTGGCTTGGTGTCAATTTTTGTTTGATAATCGCTCCTGTGCAGCGCCTTGGGACATTTTACTATGTTATAGGTGCTATATAAATACAAGTTGTTGTTGTTGCTCTGGCTCTGAGCTCCTGTATACTCCACCTGGGGTGTTCTGCATAAAAGATGATGGCGTAATTTTCAAGGGACTGCAAAGCAGGGCATGAACTCTGGACCACTTACTAGCTACCTCCTGTGGGTCCTGATAGCCTCCATTATGCCTGATGTCTGAATGGACTGTTTGCGAAGTAGGAGCAATTAAACAATTCGCTATCAACAGTCTGTTTCGGTACTTGATTGAGAGCAGTGGTGACTACAAAGTAATTACATAAGAACATAAGAATTAGGAGCAGGAGTCGGCCATACGGCCCCTCGAGCCTGCTCCGCCATTCAGTAAGATCATGGCTGATTTTCTACAACAACTCCACTTTCCTGCACTATCCCCATATCCCTTGATTCCCTTAATGTTCAAAAATCTATCGACCTCAGCCTTGAATATACTCAACGACTGAGCCTCCACAGCCCTCTGGGGTAGAGAATGCCAAAGATTCACAATCCTCTGAGTGAATAAATTTCTCCTCATCCCAGTCCTAAATGACCAACCCCTTATCCTGAGACTATGACCCCCTAGTTCTAGACTCCACATCCAGGGGAAACATCCTCCCAGTATCTGCCCTGTCAAGTTTTTTTTTAATTCGTTTATGAGATGTGGGCGTCACTGGCAAGGCCAGCATTTATTGCCCATCCCTAGTTGCCCCTTGAGAAGGCGGTGGTGAGCCGCCTTCTTGAACCGCTGCAGTCTGTGTGGTGAAGGTGCTCCCACAGTGCTGTTAGGGAGGGAGTTCCGGGATTTTGACCCAGCGACGATATATTTCCAAGTCAGGATGGCGTGTGACTTGGAGGGGAATGACTTGGAGTCCTCTAAGAATTTATATGTTTCAATGAGATCATCTCTCATTCTTCTAAATGCCAGAGAATATAGGCCTAGTCTACTCGATCTCTCCTCATAAGACAAACCTCTCATCCCAGGAATCAGTCTGGTGAACCTTCGTTGCACTCCCTCTATGGCAAGTATATCCTTCCTTAGGTAAGGAGACCAAAACTGTGCACAATACTCCAGGTGTGGTCTCACCAGGGCCCTGTGAATTGATACTTTATCCCGTTATTTCAGTGAAGTTAAGTAGTTCCTTTTGTAAAGGGCTGCGATGTGGTTTGTACGTTTTAAATGACGCACTCTGATGTCATAAAACCAGTAATGCTGCAAACACTCAGCAGGTTAGACAGCATCTGTGGAGAGAGAAACAGAGTTAACGTTTCAGGTCGATGGCCTTTCTTCAGAACTGGAAGAAGTTGGAGATTTTAATAGTTTTTAAGCAAGCACAGTGCCAGGGAAAGTGGGGTGCGGGTGGGGAGAAAAGGGGAAGGTCTGTGATAGGGTGGAGGGCAGGAGTGATTAAATGACAAAAAGGGATGATGGGGCGAGGCAAAAAGGGGGATGGCAATGGGACAAGTAAAGAAACAAAAGATGGGTCTGGAGGAGGGGTAAATGGCAACAGCAGAATCATTACCAGCACCTGCTGTCCGAGGAAATGGGAGCGGTGGTTATGATCTAAAGTTGTTGAACTCGATGTTGAGGCCGGAAGGCTGTAAAGTGTCCAATGGAAAGATGAGGTGCTGTTCCTCGAGCTTGTGTTGAGCACCTGTGATGGCCCCTGACTTAGGTACCTGATTAGGACGAGTTTGCTTCAAATTCGTAACACGGACTCAATGGGCCGAATGGCCTCCTTCTGTGCCGTTATGACCCTATGACTATGACCAGTCACTGCACTCCAAATGTGATGGTGTGAAATGCTTGTGAGCTGCTTCAATGTTTCAATGTGACTAGGTGTTAGGTAAGTGCACGATTTTATTTTACGTGCTTGTGCGAGATCTGATAGACTTGTCTAAGATACTGTTTTTTTTAATAAATGAAATCAAGGAAAACTATTTTCACTGGTTGTAAGTTAGTAACTTGAGGGCATAAATTTAAGATCTTCGCCAAAGCAATGACGAGAGAGGTTAGGAGAATTGTTTTTTTAACACAGAGGGCTGTTAAGACATGGAATGTTTGACCAGAAACTGAAGCAGAATCCAAAATAGTTTTTAAAAAGAGAAACAGATAAATATTTTAAAAAGAAAAAAATCGAGAAGAGCCTGAGGAAAGAATGGGACTGAGTGGATATCTCTTTCAGAGAACTGGTACAGACACGTTGAGCTGAATGGCCTCCTTCGGTGGTTTTACGATTCTGAGTGGTTTGTTAATTGTTGCTGGTGCTTAACCAGACCTTGTGCTTATTATCCACTTGCAATAGCACTGCCCTAAGTGTCAGCTGTGGCTCAGTGGGTAGCACCCTTGCCTCTGAGTCAGAAGGTTGTGGGTTCAGGTCCTACTCCAGAGACTTGCACACAAAAATCCAGGCTGACACTCCAGTTGCAATTTTGAGGGAGTGCTGCACTGTCGGAGGTGCCGTCTTTCAGATGAGACGTTAAACCGAGGCCCTGTCTGCTCTCTCAGGTGGGCGTACAAGATCCCACAGTGCTATTTTGAAGAAGAGCAGGGGAGTTCTCCCCGGTGTCCTGGGGCCAATATGTTTCCCACCTAAAAACAGATGATCTGGTCATTTATCACAATGCTGTCTGTGGGAGCTTGCTGTGCGCAAATTGGCTGCCGTGTTTCGCACATTACAACAGTGACTACACTTCAAAAAGTACTTCATTGGCTGTAAAGTGCTTTGGGACGTCCGGTGGTCGCCAAAGGTGCTATAGAAATGCAAGTCTTTCTTTTCTTGCTATATCCCTGGAATTCATGTGCCTTATTACACAATCTATAGTTTTGGAAAGTTCGTAGGAGCAGGAGGAGGCCATTCAGCCCCTCGAGCTTGTTCTGCCATTCAATGAGATCATGGCTGATCTGTATCTGAACTCTGTCTACCCGCCTTGGTTCCGTAAACCCTTAACACCCTTGAAGATGTGGAGTGTTTTGAATTTCCCTTTAAGTGTGATTTGATGAGGTGTAAAATGCCCTGTAATTTCACTGTGTTACAACCTCTTGTGAATCATTTGCATTATGAAAATCTAAGTAGGAATGTCACTACCTTCTAACAACCATTAGAATTGTTTTACTTTTATTGGGACAGTAGAATGTAGGTGGAAACTGGGTCTATCTCAGTAATTTAATTACATTTTTCTGATATTCCAAACCCCAGGAGCTAAGCTCTTGTGGTTTATGGCATCATGTTAATTATTTGATTAAATTATATCTACAACACACACTCCTAACTATCTGTAATTAGATTAATAGTTCGAGCATAAAGGGAGAATCGCGATGGTGACAAGTCAAGCGGAAGATTGGGATAGATGGGGAATACTGAACTCGGCCGTCCTGTTAAATCTAATGATATCAATGTCTGCTGACCTGATTTTAGAGGATTAATCGGATTTAGCAAACTGGCACAAGGAAAAGCCTGAAGGAAGTGAGGTCGACTGAAATGTACTTAAGCGCAGGGGATAAAAACAAAGCTTTGAGTCTTCAGCTGACATCTTATCTTGGCCCATTCACTTTCAGCATATTTGTTTGCTCTCTGCCTGCCCACCCTGGGCTCCAGGTGTGTTAGAACCTGCTCCCACTCATTGGCTGTCACTCATTGCCTGTCACTCATTGGCTGTCGATCATTGCCTGTCACTCATTGCCTGTCACTCATTGGCTGCCACTCATTGGCTGTCACTCATTGCCTGTCACTCATTGCCTGTCGATCATTGCCTGTCATTCATTGCCTGCCGCTCATTGCCTGTCACTCATTGGCTGTCACTCATTGCTTGTCACTCATTGGCTGTCACTCATTGGCTGTCACTGATTGCCTGTCATTCATTGCCTGCCACTCATTGCCTGTCACTCATTGGCTGTCACTCATTGCTTGTCACTCATTGGCTGTCACTCATTGGATGCCACTCATTGCCTGTCACTCATTGCCTGCCACTCATTGGCTATCACTCATTGGCTGTCACTCATTGGCTGTCACTGATTGGCTGTCACTCATTGGCTGTCACTCATTGCCTGTCACTCATTGGCTGTCACTCATTGGCTGTCACACTTTTCCTGTCACTCATCGCCTGTCACTCATTGCCTGTCACACTTTGCCTGTCACTCATTGCCTGTCACACTTTGCCTGTCACTCATTGGCTGTCACTCATTGGCTGTCACTCATTGCCTGTCACACTTTGCTTGTCACTCATTGGCTGTCACTCGTTGCCTGTCACTCATTGGCTGCCCATCATTGCCTGTCACTCATTGACTGCCCATCATTGCCTGTCGATCATTGGCTGTCACACTTTGCCTGTCATTCGTTGCCTGTCACACTGACTTGTTCTAAAACAGTATTATCCTGTGACTCACCGTGAGCAATCCCACAGGATATCTGCTAGTACACAGATAAGCCAGGTGCAGAGTAGGAAGTGTCCCTGTCACTATGAAAAGCAACAATTTCAAAATCTGTATACAGGTACTTCCAAAAAACCTGAACTGTTTCTTTAACCAACTGAAATGTTTTAGGTAATTACATTCTCTTGAATGAGCCACACCCTGTTCAGGCGGCAGAAACGATGTTAATGAATTAAAAAAAAAGATCTCCTAAAGTTGAGGCAACAACAGAAATACTGTTGAGTCTAAGAGCCGACAATTGCTGGAAGACTAAACAAGAGTCTCGCTAGAAACTGGAAAGGGGTATTTATCAGGTCTTTGCAGCAGAGAGCTGTAACACTGCCAGCACAGTGTTTGGCAGTGAGCTTCACTGGCAACGCCAAAGATTTACCGGTACCAGAGTGTGATTTATGGAGCAGTGAGAGCTGAGCTTTTACTTTCAACAAGTAGAACCCTCTTAACTATGTTAGAAAGCAAGACTTGCATTTCTATAGCGCCTTTCACGACCTCAGGACGTCCCAAAGTGCTTTACAGCCAATGCAGTACTTTTTGAAGTGTAGTCACTGTTGTAATGTAGGAAACGCGGCAGCCAATTTGCACACAGCAAGATCCCACAAAGAGCAATGTGATAATGACCAGATCATCTGTTTTTGTTATGTTGATTGAGGGATAAATATTGGCCAGGACTCCCCTGGTCTTCTTCGAAATAGTGCCATGGGATCTTTTACATCCACCTGAGAGAGCAGACGGGCCTCAGTTTAACGTCTCATCCGAAAGACGGCACCTCCGACAGTGCAGCGCTCCCTCAGCACTGCTCTGGGAGTGTCAGCCTAGATTTTGTGCTCAAGTGTCTGGAGTGGGACTTAGACCCACAACCTGCTGACTCAGAGGCGAGGGTGCTACCCATGGCTGTTGGTTCATTTATAGTAATCATACGTAAGGAGTAATTTTGTCATTCCTCTTATCCTGGAGCGGTATTTCACTTTAGACTAGGGATCGAGGGGTACAGATACACAAATCCCTAAAAGTAGCAACGCAGGTTAATAAGGCCATTTAAAAAGCAAACAAAGTGCTGGGGTTCATTTCTAGAGGGATAGAATTATAAAGCAGTGAAGTGATGTTAAACTTGTATCGAACCTCGGTTAGACCACACTTGGAGCACTGCGCACATTTCTGGTCTCCATATTATAAAAAGGATATAGGGGCACTGGAGAAGGTGCAAAAAAAAGAATTAGAAAGGTTATACCTATCTAGAAAAGAGAAGGATGAGGGGTGACCTGATAGAGGTCTTTAAAATTATGAAAGGTTTGATAGGGTAGACGTAGAGAAGATGTTTCCACTTGTGGGGAGACCAAAGCTCGGGTCCATAAATATAAGATAATCACCAATAAATCCAATGTGGAATTCAGGAGAAACTTCTTCACCCAGAGGGTGGTGAGAATGAGGAACTCGTGAGGGGGCTTGATCGGGTGGATGCGGGGAGGATGTTTCCACTGATGGGTGAGACTAGAACTAGGGGGCATAATCTTAGAATAAGGGGCTGCCGTTTCAAAACTGAGATGAGGAGAAACTTCTTCACTCAGAGGGTAGTAAATCTATGGAATTTGCTACCTCAGAGAGCTGTGGAAGCTGCGACATTAAGTAGATTTAAAATGGAGATAGACAGTTTCCTAGCTGATAAGGGAATTAAGGGTTATGGGGAGCGGGCAGGGAAGTGGACGTGAGTCTAGGTTCGGATCAGCCATGATCCTATTGAATGGCGGAGCAGGCCCGAAGGGTCGTATGGCCTACTCCTGCTCCTACTTCTTATGTTCTTATGTTACCACAGGGAGTGGTTGAGGTGAATAGCATAGATGCATTCAAGGGGAAGCTAGATAA
This sequence comes from Squalus acanthias, assembly GCA_030390025.1. NCBI lineage: Eukaryota > Metazoa > Chordata > Chondrichthyes > Squaliformes > Squalidae > Squalus > Squalus acanthias. The sequence goes on from CM059435.1 coordinate 117,817,333, forward strand.
ACACATGAGGGGAAAAGGAATAGAAAGTTATATTGCTGGGATTAGATGAAATAGGGTGGGAGGAGGCTCATGTGGAGCATAAACACCGCATGGGCCAGTTGGGCCGAATGGCCTTGTTTCTGTGCTGATTTACTAGAATGATACCAGAGATGCGGGACTTCAGTTACGTGGAGAGATTGAACAAGCTGGGATTGTTCTCCTTAGAGCACCGAAGGTTAATAGGGAGATTTAATAGAGGTATTCCAAATCATGAATGGTTATGATAGACTAGCTAGGGAGAAACTAGTTCCACTGGCAGGAGGGTCAGTAAGCAGAGGATACAGATTCAACATAATTGGCAAAAGAACCAGAGGAGGATATGAGGAGAATTTTTTTTTACGCAGCCAGTTGTTGTGATCTGGAATGCGCTGCCTGAAAGCCTGGAGGAAGCAGATTCAATAGTGACTTTCTCAAGGGAATTGGATATATAATTAAAAAGGAAAAATTTGCAGGGCTGTGGGGAAAGAGCAGGGGTGTGGGACTAATTGGAGAGCTCTTTCAAAGAGCCAGCACAGGCACGACAGTCCGAATGGCCTCGTTCTGTGCTGTAAGATTCTGTAAGAGGGTAGCAGCAGTGCTTTTCTGTTTGGCTTCTGACGTTGTCATTGTTTATCCCAGCTACAGGCCTAATTACCTGGGGCAGGCATCAGTCAGCTGGTTATTAGCAATTCATTACCGTAAGGATATAATATTACAACGTCTAGCTCTGAGTCATCGACCTGGTGACCAGTGTATGACTCATCTCAATGAAAATGTCATTATTAGTCAGATCAAGGTGCTGCTGAGTCTCGGTTGACATGCATAATGTGCAACACTGTCAGTGAAAAGTTCCTCTATTTAGAACAGGAAGGGGGAGAAATTGGTCCTTGTCACGTCCAATTTTTGGGGGGAGCGAAGGTTTTCATTTGGGGGGATTTTGGACCGTGTTTTCTCACCTCCCCAGAAGTGCACCAGTGCCAAATTGGAAGCAATGGGACTTCCAAGTGTCCAGAATGCCTTGACTGCAAATCGGGGCCTGTTATTAGAACCCCGCTCAAAATTCAACCAGGTGGAGCATATGCTCAGCTCAGCGTTTCCCGGTCTCCAGTGGCATTTTAAGGGACATAATTTACAACAAATATACATTCCTTTAAGCCACAAAAATCCCGCAGGAAAAGTGGTCCAACCGTGCTAGCAAGAGAAGTTAAAGATAGTATTAGATCAAAGGATGTTTCCACTGATGGGTGAGACTAGAACTAGGGGGCATAATCTTAGAATAAGGGGCTGCCGTTTCAAAACTGAGATGAGGAGAAACTTCTTCACTCAGAGGATAGTAAATCGATGGAATTTGCTACCTCAGAGAGCTGTGGAAGCTGTGACATTAAATAAATTTAAAACGGAGATAGACAGTTTCCTAGCTGATAAGGGAATTAAGGGTTCTGGGGAGCGGGCAGGGAAGTGGACGTGAGTCTAGGTTCGGATCAGCCATGATCCTATTGAATGGCGGAGCAGGCCCGAGGGGCCATATGGCCGACTCCTGCTCCTACTACTTATGTTCTTAAAGGAAGAGGCTTATAATGTTGCCAAAAAGGGCAGTAAGCCTGAGAATTGGGAGGATTTTAGAATTCAGCAAAGGAGGACCAAGAAATTGATAAGGAAAGGGAAAATAGAATATGAGAGTAAACTAGCGAGAGATATAAAAACAGACTGTAAAAGCTTGTATAGGTATGTAAAAGGAAAAGATTAGTGAAAGTGGGTCCCTTACAGGCTGAGGCAGGAGAAATTATAATTGGGAATAAGGAAATGGCAGAGAAATTAAACAAATACTTTGTGTCTGTCTTCACGGAAGAAGACGCAAAAAACTTCTCGGAAATAGTGGAGAACCAAGGGTCTAACGAGAATGAGGAACTGAAAGAAATTAGTATTAGTAAAAAAAAGTACTGGAGAAATTAATGGGACTGAAAGCCGATAAATCCCCTGGACCTGATGGCCTACATCCTATGGTTTTGAAAGAGGTGCCTAGAGAGATAGTGGATGCATTGGTTGTCATTTTCCAAAATTCTATAGATTCTAGAACAGTTCCCATGGATTGGAAGGTAGCAAATGTAACCCCACTATTTAAGAAAGGAGGGAGAGAGAAAACGGGGAACTACAGACCTGTTAGCCTGACGCCAGTAGTAGGGAAAATGCTAGAATCTATTATTAAGGACGTGGTAACAGGGCACTTAGAAAATAATAATAGGATTGGGTAGAGTCAGCACGGATTTATGAAAGGGAAATCGTGTTTGATGAATCTGTTAGAGTTTTTTGAGGTTGTAACTAGCAGAATAGATAAGGGGAAACCAGTGGATGTGGTGTGTTTGGATTTTCAGAAGGCATTCGATAAGGTGCCACACAAGAGGTTATTAAACAAAATTAGGGCTCATGGGATTGGGGGTAATATACTAGCATGGATTGAGGATTGTTTAACGGACAGAAAACAGAGAGTAGGAATAAACAGGTCATTTTCGGGTTGGCAGGCTGTAACTAGTGGGTACCACAAGGATCAGTGCTTGGGCCTCAGCTATTCACAATCTATATCAATGATTTGGATGAGGGGACCAAATGTAATATATCCAAGTTTGCTGATGATACAAAGCTGGGTGGGATTGTAAGTTGTGAGGAGGATGCAAAGAGGCTTCAAGGGGATATAGACAAGCTAAGTGAGTGGGCAAGAACATGGCAAATGGGATATAATGTGTAGAAATGTGAAGTTATCCACTTTGGTAGGAAAAATAGAAAAGCAGAGTATTTTTTAAATGGAGAGAGATTGGGAAATGTTGTTCAGAGGGACCTGGGTGTCCTTGTACACGAATCATTGAAAGTTAACATGCAGGTACAGCAAGCAATTAGGAAAGCAAATGATATGTTGGCCTTTATTACAAGAGGATGTGAGTATAAGAGTAAAGATGTTTTACTGCAATTATATAGGGCCCTGGTGAGACCACATCTGGAGTATTGTGTACAGTTTTGGTCTCCTTACCTAAGGAAGGATATACTTGCCATAGAGGGAGTGCAACGAAGATTCACCAGACTGATTCCTGGGATGGGGGGTTTGTCCTATGAGGAGAGATTGAGTAGACTAGGCCTATATTTTCTAGAGTTTAGAAGAATGAGAGGTGATCTCATTGAAACTTACAAAATTCTTACAGGACTTGACAGGGTAGATGCAGGGAGGATGTTTCCCCTGGCTGGGAGTCTAGAACCAGGGGTCACAGTCTCAGAATAAGGGGTCGGCCATTTAGGACTGAGATGAGGAGAAATTTCTTCACTCAGAGGGTGGTGAATCTTTGGAATTCTCTACCCCAGAGGGCTGTGGAGGCTCAGTCGTTCAGTATATTCAAGACAGAGATCGATAGATTTTTGGATATTAAGCGAATCAAGGGATATGGGGATAGTGCAGGAAAGTGGAGTTGAGGTAGAAGATCAGCCATGATCTTATTGAATGGCAGAGCAGGCTCGAGGGGCCGAATGGCCTACTCCTGCTCCTATTTCTTATGTTCTGATGTTCTTATGAGTCCACCCTCAAAGGTGAGTAACCTCTCTTTACACTTCAGTTTCTGTGGGTGCAGGAGTGCATGGATAGCAGAATGATTGCTGAACAGTTTTATTAGGAACATAGCAACAGGAGTTGTCCATTCAGCCCTTCGAGCCTGTTCCGCCATTCAATTAGATCATGGCTGATCTGTATCTTAACTCCATCTACCCGCCTTGGTTTCGTAACCCTTAACACCCTTGCCTAACAAAAATCTACCAATCTTAGTTTTGAAATTTTCTATTGACCCCCAGCCTGAACAGCTTTTTTTGGGGGAGAGAGTTCCAGATTCCCACTTCCCTTTGTGTGAAGAAGTGCTTCCTGACATCACCCCTGAACGGCCTGGCTCTAATTTTAAGGTTATGCCCCACCAGAGGAAATAGTTTCTCTCTATCTACCCTATCAAATCCTTTAATCATCTTAAATGCCTCAATTATATCACCCCTTTGTCTTCTGTACGCAAGCCTAGTCTATGCGATCTGTCCGCATAATTTAACCCTTTTAGCCCCAGTATCATTTTGGTGAATCTGCGCCGCATTCCTTGAACACTGAATCTGGATTAGTTTCAGAGCTGCAGTGGGAGTATCTGGAATGAATTACTGCTTCAAATCTTTGTAGGCTCGCAGTGTTAAGTTGAACAAGAGCTGGTTTAGGGTTTTTTTTTTAGCCTGTGGAATCACTGGCAAACAGACTGAGACTGAGACTGTTCTCCTGGAATCCTTAACAGCCATCAAAGAAAACAAACAGTTCTCGCCATCACCCGGATTTTAATCAAGCCCACGGCCTAAAGTGCAATGGGTCTCAGCATCGGGGAGAAGAGTCCTGGTATTCCAGCATAGTTTCAAAGTTCACCTCCGGCCAATCCTTAATGGTGCTGGAGTGCTGAGACGGGTATCAAGGTCGGGAAACGGAGCTGATCCCCCGTCATATCAGCATTTGTCATCTGAATTGGAACCTTCCAGCCTGGAGACTTGCCATGGTGGGAAGTATAACTTCCTCCTCTTTGAATTCCAACCCTCTTGAGATAAAGGCCAATGTTCCATGAGCCTTTCCGATCACTGACACCTAAAACCCTTTGCTCCTCCGCAACTCTGAATCTCACTCCGTCCTGAAAATATTTTGATGTGTCTTTCTTGGATCCAAAGTGGATGACATCACACTTCCCCGCATTGAATTCCATCTGTCCTCTCACTCAGTTTTCGACAGCGCCTCCCAAAACCACGACCTCTACCACCTAGAAGGACAAAGGGCAGCGGGCGCATGGGAACACCACCACCTCCAAGTCACACACCATCCTGACTTGGAAATATATCGCCGTTCCTTCATTATCACTGGATCCTGGAACTCCCTCCCTAACAGCACTGTGGGAGTACCTTCACCACACGGGCTGCAGCGGTTCAGGAAGGCATCTTCTCTACGTCTACCCTATCCAACCCTTTGTAATTTTAAAGACCTCTATCAGGTCACCCCTCAGTCTTCTTTTTTCCAGAGAAATGAGCCCCAGCAAAATCTTTCCTGATATGTATAACTGCTCAGTTCTGGTATCATCCTTGTAAATCTTTTTTGCACCTTCTCCAGTGCCTCTATATGCTTTTTGTAGCGTGGAGACCAGAACTGTGCACAGCACTCCAAGTGTGGTCTAACCAAGGTTGGATACAAGTTTACAAGAAAAATTATGCCTCTGATAAACGAGCCTGGTTTTAGAATTGGCTTTGCTTTATAAACATACTCGCAGATCATCTCAGGGCCTTGAATGCTGCCCAACAGTTGTGATTTATGATTATCTTGGCACCTTTGTCTGAGGAGCATCAACTAGCTTTTACAATTCCAGACAACCATAGTTCATTAGGTCTGGAGGCAAAGAGTTGCACTTGTGTGTTATGCCTATAACGCATTTCTGTAGTTTTATGTAAACTCTTAACTCCTCTGCTGCCCGTGTCCTAACTCGCATCAAGTCCGGTTCGCCCATCACCCCTGTGCTCGCTGACCTACATTGGCTCCCGGTTAAGCAGCGCCTCAATTTCAAAATTCTCATCCTTGTTTTCAAATCCCTCTATGGCCTCGCCCCTCCCTATCTCTGTAATCCTCTCCAGCCCCACAACCACCCCCCGAGATATCTGCACTCCTCTAATTCTGCCCTCTTGAGCATCCCTGATTATAATCGCTCAACCATTGGTGGCCGTGCCTTCTATTGCCTGGGCCCTACGTTAAAGGCGCTATATAAATATAAATTGTTGTTGTAGTTGAAATGAAGCTGATCACAGAAAGTCCTTTCCACTCAACATTGAGCATGTTTGTGAGTGATGAGATATAAAATTCCACTTTATAATGAGATGCCGTTTTGTTATTTTTGTTTTAACAAAGCATAAACTGTGCAACCTAATCTTTGGATGTAGCAATAGAATTGTGCCAGAAATCTACTGGCCTTGTCTAGTCTGAGACACTCCAGTGCAGTGCTGAGGGAGCGCCGCACTGTCGGAGGGGCAGTGCTGAGGGAGCGCCGCACTGTCGGAGGGGCAGTACTGAGAGAGCGCCGCACTGTCGGAGGGGCAGTGCTGAGGGAGCGCCGCACTGTCGGAGGGGCAGTGCTGAGAGAGCGCCGCACTGTCGGAGGGGCAGTGCTGAGGGAGCGCCGCACTGTCGGAGGGGCAGTACTGAGAGAGCGCCGCACTGTCGGAGGGGCAGTGCTGAGGGAGCGCCGCACTGTCGGAGGGGCAGTACTGAGGGAGTGCTGCACTGTCGGAGGGGCAGTGCTGAGGGAGTGCCGCACTGTCGGAGGGGCAGTGCTGAGGGAGTGCCGCACTGTCGGAGGTGCCGTCTTTCAGATGAGACGTTAAACTGAGGCCCCGTCTGCTCTCTCAGGTGGACGTAAAAGATCCCATGGCACTATTTCGAAGAAGAGCAGGGGAGTTATCCCCGGTGTCCTGGCCAATATTTATCCTTCAGTCAACATCACTAAAATAGATTATCTGGCCATTATCACATTGCTGTTTGTGGGAGCTTGCTTTGTGCAAATTGGCTGCTGCAAATTGTTTCCTACATTACAACAGTGATTACACTTTAAAATTAAAGCACTTCATTGGCTGTAAAGCACTTTGGGACGTCCGGTGGTCGTGAAAGGCGCTATATAAATGCAAGTCTTTCTTTCTTGCTTAGTTGTAACACTGCTTAACATTGTAGCTTAGCTGAGTGCTGGTGTGAGAGTTGGAAACTCTAGTTAAAGATCTTAAGATGTTACTTGTTACTCGAATAAAATGGCTGCATGATGCAGTAGACCGTGTACCGTACCGAGTTAGCGTAACTCGAGAGTAACAACTTAAGCCCGATCACTGTAAGTTGCTTCCTGGATTTCACGTAGGGTTCCCACCACATCTCCTGTGGATGCAAAAGATTGGAAAACCTAAAACACATCGGGGGAAATATTCAGTTGGTTGCGCCTCCCGTTAGCGCCTTAAGAGGGCGCTAATGGGGCGCAAAGCATCTAGCGCCCGGGCGCGGCGATGTTTGCGCCGCTCGCGAAATTAACTAGACATTTTGTGGCGGCGCTAAACACTACCGCCACAATCTCCTGCGCCGGCAGATCGTGACGTCAGTCGAGTGCGCAACGCCCCGGTATCACCCCGGAGCGGATATTGAGTGGCGCCCCCTGCCTTACCGCCTGACGCCAGCAACGACAGGTTGAGGGGAGCGTTTTGCAGTCAGGAAGGGACTGGGGGAGCGCTATTTAAAGGCGACCGCTTCCTGCCTTTTATTGTTGGTGCCATTTTTGAACCACGCATTCTGAGAGAGAGAGAGAGAGAGACTTCTGGAGAGATTCAACGCTGTGTGAAGGAGTTTTGGGTACTGAGCAGCACTTTGCAGGTTCATTTTGATTTGACTTTCCTTGCATCGATTTAGAAGAGACTGTGGGGGTTGCACTCTGAGCTCTTTCTCTGGTACTCTCCATTGTTCTTTCCAGCAGATTTGATGTACAGGTCTCTCCAGGCCGAGATTCAAGGCTGCAATGAGCAGGATGTGGCTGGAGAGCAAGATCGACCCTCCCCTTTAAAAACTGGCCGGCACTATTGTGTGTGTGTTCCATTGCTGACTGACATCACATGAGCTTCGCCAGCGCTCTGAGGTAGCGCCTCGCTCCTCGGCCTTTGCGCCTTAAGGCAGGTGTGTAGCGCCTGATTTAGCGCTCCAATCACCTCCAGGGGCGATAAAAGTCAAGTTTGCAGTCGGAGGCGATAATTAGCGCCAGGCGCCAATCTTTGCGCTCGGCCGATAATTGCGCCCCAAATGGGGCGATACTGAATTTCTCCCCCAAAGAATCATGTTGTACAGGCTAACAGCAGTGGTCGAATTTATATACAATCAGAAGATTCACAGCAGCAAAGGATACTGGGGGCAGATTTTTACAAATTAGTACACCAGGTGCTGAGCCTTGTGTGACGGAGTGTAAATGGATTGAAAACCACGCTGGTCGTGCTGATCTCGTGGCTTGAATTCACGCAAAACTCTGAGTCAGGAGCGATAATTCAGTAAATCTACCATAAAACTCGCTAAGGCTTCTTCGGCAGCACCTCCCAAACCCGCGACCTCTACCACCTGGAAGGACAAGGGCAGCAGGCGCATGGGAACACCACCACCTCCAAGTTCCCCTCCAAGTCACACACCATCCTGACTTAGAAGTATATCGGCCGTTCCTTCATCGTCGCTGGGTCAAAATCCTGGATCTCCCTCCCAACAGCACTGGGGGAGAACCTTCACCACACGGACTGCAGCAGTTCAAGAAGGTGGCTCGCCACCACCTTCTCAAGGGCAATTAGGGACGGGCAATAAATGCTGGCCTTGCCAGCGACGCCCACATCTCATGAACGAAAAAAAAAAGTTAAAATACAGTGCAACACAATAACTCTACAAGTTCTGGAGATCTGTGCACATGGGGCAAACTGACCCTCATTCAAGCTCCTGATTTGCCCTGGGTAGAAATCAATGGGGTACTTTTAACCTAATCTGCCCGTCAGAAAACTGACGGGATCGGGTGCAACACTGGTTTTACACCTCGCGCCCAATTTGGAGATTAATATTGGGCGGGGTGTAAAACTGGAGTTCCACACAATCCCATTGGTTTCCCGCCCAGCGAGCTATGTTACAATTTGTCCCCAAAACCGCCAACTGAGTAAGTCACTCACGAGCTGATAACGGAAACGCGGCACCTCCGACAGTGCAGCACTCCCCTGGGAGTGTCAGCCTGGATTTTTGTGCTCAAGTCCCTGGAGTGAGGCTTGAAACCCATGACCTTCTGACTCTGAGATGAGAGTGCTGCCGCCTGAGCCACAGCCAACATCTACACAAGGAGAACTACACAAAGGAAATGGCCCGGGGATCAACCAGGAACATGCAAAGTGTTCAGCAAATTAGTTTGATAACAGAAAGCAGACTGTGGTTATAAGTGGGACCTTTGAGTTGAGGGGAAATGTTTGCATTTACATTAGCCTAATAGCATCTTATCTTTGACATGGCTGCAAGCACCTCACACAACGCTTTACTTTTGGAAGATAGTGACTGCGGTTATGTAGGCAAACACAGCATCAGATAAATCCCAGAAACAGCAAATCAGTGAATCTCAGATTCTACTGACGCTGGTTGAAGGAGAAATGTTGGCCAGAACACCAGCAAAACTTCCCTGCTCTTCTTCAAATTGTATCATGGGATCTTCAACATACATCTACAAGATGCACTGCAGCAACTCACCAAGGCTTCTTCGGCAGCACCTCCCAAACCCGCGACCTCTTCCACCTAGAAGGCCAAGGGCAGCAGGCGCACGGGAACATCACCACCTCCAAGTTCCCCTCCAAGTCCCGCACCATCCTGACTTGGAAATATATCGGCTGTTCCTTCATCGTCGCTGGGTCAAAATCCTGGAACTCCCTCCCTAACAGCACTGTGGGAGTACCTTCACCACACGGACTGCAGCAGGTTCAAGAAGGTGGTTCACCACCACCTTCTCGAGGGCAACTAGGGATGGGCAATAAATGCTGGCCTTGCCAGCGACGCCCACATCCCGTGAATGAATTAAAAATAAAATGTGAACCATTGGAACAGGGAGCCAGGGTCTTGGTTTAATGTCTCACCTGAAGGGAAACACCTCTGGCAGTGCAGCACTCCCTCAGTACTGCAGCCTATATTATATTTTCAGTCAGCGGGTATTTTGAAACTGGTGTGTTACATTATGGCTCAATGTGGCAATTTGTAAAAAAACTTTTTTTTCTCCCGGGCTGTGGATGAGGTGGTATTTATTACCCATCCCTATTTTCCCTGAGGGCATTAACAGTCAACCACATAGTGCGGGACTAGAGTCACGTGTAGGCCGGACCAGGTAGAGGTAGCAGATTTCTTCCCTAAAGGTCATTAGTGATCCAGACAGGATTTTATGACAATTGCATGCAATATACAGCACAGAAACAGGCCATTCGGTCATGCCGATGTTTATGCTCCACTCGAGCCTCCTCCCGTCTTTTCTCATCTAACTCTATCAGCGTAACCCTCTATTCCCTTCTCCCTCATATGCTTGTCCAGCCTCCCCTTAAATCCATCTATACTATTCGCCTCAACCACTCCCTGTGGTAGCGAGTTCCACATTCTCACCATTCTCTGGGTAAAGAAGTTTCTTCTGAATTCCCTATTGGATTTCTTGGCGACTATCTTATATTGATGGCCTCTAGCTTTGCTCTTCCCCACAAGTGGAAACACTCTCTCTGTGTCTACTCTATCAAAACCTTTCATAATTTTTGAAAACCTCTATTAGAAAAGGCAGAATTTGCAGGGTTATGGGGAAAGAACAAGGGGGAGTGGGACTAATTGGAGAGCTCTTTCAAAGAGCCAGCACAGGGACGAAGGGCTGAAGGGCCTCCTTCTGTGCTGTATGATTCTACCCTCTCTTAACCGTTTCTGATTCAGTAGAACATGTCTAATCAGTGCTCTTTCCCATTGACTGGTTTTTTTGGGGGGTTATTTTTCCGGCTCTGGGATTTTCTGAAATGATTCCCGAAGTTTGCACTTTTCCTGGCGAGCCGTGTAATGAAGGCATGGTCTGTGGAATCTGTTGCGCTCTCCTTTCGCATCAGAAATCTTGAGTCTCCAGGAAAAGTGCAAACTTTGGGAATAGTTTCAGAAAATCCCAGAGCCGGAAAAATTACCCAGAAGAAAAGCAGTGTTGAAATCCAGCCCAATTTTGATGGGATGAAAATCATCTTGCAGTTCTTGATGTGGCCATTGGGTGTCACCAGTTGGAATGTGTCCTGTCCACCACATATGGACACCATCTTGAATGGTACAAAATTTTCTCCACACAAAACAAAATTGTTCAAAAAGCAATTTTGAAGATTACTAACGGATTCTCTGCTGATTTTAGCGATCTGGGGGGGGGAAATTGGGGTTGCTTTGCGCCACCCGTAAGCGCCCCGAGCTCCTAGCGCCCGGGTATGGCGCCGCTAACGCCTCCAGTGAAATTAAGCGTGAGGTTAGCGGTGGCAGTAGCCGAAGGCGTCCCGCAGCACTGCGTCTCCGGCGATGACATCATCGTCGTGTGCAGCGCCCCGCTCGCGACCCGGCCCGCAAACTTGGCTCGTGCCCCCTAACCTACCGCCGGACGCTATGTCCGACAGGGTCAGGGAGGCGTTTCAGCGTCCACGGCGGTGCAAATTAAAGGGCAGGTGACGGGCGGCCATTTCTTTTGGGCCGCCTGCCAGCACCTGCCCCCTCTCGCCTCCTCCTGCAGGGTGCCGGCCGCGATCGGGCAGCCCGGCACTCCTCTTGAGTGGCGGCCTCTTTTGCCAACACCCCACTCCCTAGTGGTCCAGCAGGGCCCCGGTGCGTGCTGCACTAGGCCCCTCCCCTTTAATTAGGGGAGGGAGGCCCGCAGTACCGCCGGTGCTACATGCTGACGCCTGTGGCACTGCTGCACGTAGCGGCGCGATATTCAATGGGAGCGCCCCAAAAGGGAGGGGGAGCGCTTCCAGTAGCGCCCCGCCTCCTGCTTGGGGCGCTATCATTCAATTTTGGGCGCGGGTTCGCTAACTTTTTCGGGACGCTTAAAGTAGCCCCAAAGGGGGCGCGACCCAATTTTCCCCCCCTGGTATATTAGGTACAGGTGGTAAATAATTCTAGAGTTTGCACCGTAGCAAGTTTTCTTTAAAATGAGAACTTGCATTTATGTAGAATCGCATCACAACCTCAAGATATCCCAAAGGACTTCCCAACCAATCGATTACTTTCAAAGTGCAGTTCTCCAGGCAAATATGGCAGGCTTCTTCTGCACAGCAAGGTCCCACAAGCGAATGAATGAACAATTAATCTGTTTTTGGTGGTGTTCATTGTGGGGCGAATGCTGGCCAGGACGTTGGGAGAACTCCTTTCTGTTATTGGAATAATGCTATCGGATCTTCAATATCCACCTGAACAAGCAGAAGGGACCTCGGTTTACTAGACCTCTGACATTGCAGCACTCCTTCAATGCTGCACTGGAGAGTCAGCCTAGATTATGTGCTCACGCCCTGGAGTGGTGCTTGAACCCATGATCTTCTGATGCAGAGGCGAGTGTGCTACCGACTGAGACAAGGCTGACACATGGTAGATATGACATTTACATCCATAAATATATTCCATGAGTAATTGGTCCACTGAACTGCAGTCCCCAATTCTGGCTGGATTCTGAAGGCCAAGTCACAGCTGTTGGTTTCCCTGTGAAATGAACAAATTTGTTGTGTTTTATGTATTTAATAAAAGAAAGAAAGACTTGCATTTCTATAGCGCCTTTCACGACCTCAGGACGCCTCAAGGCACTTTACAGCCAATGAAGTACTTTTGAAGTGTAGTCACTGTTGTAATCTAGAAAACATGGCAGCCAACTTGTGCACAGCAAGCTCCCACAAATGTAATGAATGACCAGATAATCTATTTTGGTGCTTCTGATTGAGCGATAAGTGTTGACCAGGTCACTGGGAGACTCCCTGCTCTTCTTTAAAGAAATGGCATGGGATCTTTCATCACCACCGGGCAAGGCCTCACCTGAACATGTAACTCAAATCACCTCCAACAGTGCAGCATAGGATTACACAGGATATATGGCACAGAAACAGGCCATTCAGCCCAACCAGTCCATGCCGGCGTTTATGCTCCACTCGAGCCTCCTCCCGTCTTTCCTCATCTAACTCTATCAGCATAACCCTCGATTCCCTTCTCCCTCATGTGCTTATCTATTGGGAAGACCAAAGCCATTGTTTTCGGTCCCCGCCACAAACTCCATTCCCTAGCCACTGACTCCATCCCTCTCCCTAACATCTGTCTGAGGCTGAACCATACTGTTCGCAACCTTGGTGTCATATTTGACCCTAAAATGAGCTTCCGACCACATATCCTAACTAAGACCGCCTATTTCCACCTCCGTAACATCGCCCGTCTCCGCCCTTGCCTCAGCTCATCAGCTGCTGAAACCCTCATCCATGCCTTTGTTACCTATAGACTTGACTATTCCAACGCACTCCTGGCTGGTCTCCCACATTCTACCCGATGTAAACTTGAGATCATCCAAAACTCGGCTGCCCGTGTCCTAACTCGCACCAAGTCCCATTCGCCCATCACCCCTGTGCTCGCTGACCTACATTGGCTCCCGGTTAAGCAGCGCCTCGATTTCAAAATTCTCATCCTTGTTTTCAGATCCCTCCATGGCCTCGCCCCTCCCTATCTCTGTAATCTCCTTCAGTCCCACAACCCCCCGAGATATCTGCGCTCCTCTAATTCTGCCCTCTTGAGCATCCCTGATTATAATCGCTCAACCATTGGTGGCCGTACCTTCTGTTGCCTGGGCTCTAAGCTCTGGAATTCCCTCCCTAAACCTCTCCACCTCTCTACCTCTCTTTCCTCGTTTAAGATGCTCCTTAAAACCTTCTTCTTTGACCAAGCTTTTGGTCACCTGCCCTAATTTCTCCTTATGTCTCTCGGTGTCAATTTTTTTGTCTTGTAACACTCCTGTGAAGCGCCTTGGGACATTTTACTACGTTAAAGGTGCTATATAAATACAAGTTGTTGTTGTTGTTCTATCAGCGTAACCCTCTATTCCCTTCTCCCTCATATACTTGTCTAGCCTCCCGTTAAATGCATCTATACTATTCGCTTCAATCATTCCCTGTGGTAGCAAGCTCGACATTCTCACCACTCTCTAGTTATGCTCTTCCCCACAAGTGGAAACATTCTCTCTGTATCCACTCTATCAAAACCTTTCATAATTTTATAGACCTCTATTAGGTCACCCCTCAACCTTCTTTTTTCAAGAGAAAAGAGACCCAGCCTGTTCATCCTTTCCTGATATGTATACCCTCGCATTTCTGGTATCATCCTTGTAAATCTTCTCTGCACCCTCTCCAGTGCCTCTATATCCTTTTTATAATATAGCACTCCCTCAATAATGCACTGAAGGGTCAGCTTAGATTTATGTGTTCAAGTCTGGGAGCGATTCTCAAGAACCCACAATCTTCCAACTTGGAGCCTGGAGTATTACCATTGAGTTAAGCTGACACCCGCAGTTTAATGCAATTTAGCCGCAGGTAATCATTGCCATATTTTAATAGTAAAGTAACAAAAGCAATTTTTTTTGGAAACTTTTTTTTATTCGTTCCTGGGATGTGGGCGTCGCTGGCCAGGCCAGCATTTATTGCCCATCCCTAGTTGCCCTCGAGAAGGTGGTGGTGAGCCGCCTTCTTGAACCGCTGCAGTCCGTGTGGTGAAGGTGCTCCCTCAGTGCTGTTAGAGAGGGAGTGCCAGGATTTTAACCCAGCGATGATGAAGGAACGGTGATATACTTCCAAGTCAGGATCAATGTGCCCTCTAATTTTTTTTAATACTGAGCGGGCCACGAACTCCTTTGAGCACGACCTTTTAGTCCGTGTGCAAATTTTAAAACAACAACAACCTTTACAGCAACAGCAACCACTTAAAAGCATATATACAGTAATGCCATATTGCCACCCCACCGTCTCAAATCATGAGACAATCAGACAAGGTTTGATACAAGTTTAACATAACTTCTCTGCTTTTGAATTCAATTCTCTAGAAATGAACCCCAGTGCTTTATTTGCACTTTTATGGCTTTTTTAGCCTGCGTTGCTACTTTTAATGATTTGTGAATCTACACCCCCTCGATCCCTTCTCACCTCTACTCCATTTAGACTCTTATTTTCCAAGGAGTGGGTCACCTCCTTATTCCTCCTACCAAAATGCACCACCTCACACTTATCTATATTGAAAATCATTTGTCATTTACATGCCCATTCTGCAAGTTTGTTTACGGTAGAATCAATTAAAAGCTTGCAGTTCGTCATGTAGAAACTCTATTTATAAAAATGTATTTGTCAGCAATGACTGAGATATAAAAACTGCATAATAATGCATTAACACTTCAGGAACGTCACTCAGTTACACGGTTGTGCATCGACAAACAATCCAAAAGCCCAAGGTGAGCTGAAAGAGGCATATCTGTTCATGCAATTTGTATTAATTTTAAAGTTTTCAACGTATTAGCCCATCCCTCATGTCTCTAACAATGGCTGCACAAGCAGCAGGAGCAGCGGCTTTCCTGTGGCGCTGACGTGCTGGATGTCCACATAAGTAATTAGAATATTAATCACAATGCAACCAGACAACCAACAAATATAAAGGGGGAAAAATTCAGTCGCGCCCCATTTGGGGCGCAAATATCGTCCGGGCGCAAAAATTAGCGCCTGGCGCTAATTATCGCCACTGACTGGAAACTTCACTTTTAACGCCCCTGGAGGTGATTGGAGCGCTAAATCAGGCGCTGCACACCTGTCTTAAGGCGCAAAGGGCGAGGAGTGAGGCGCTAACTCAGAGCGCTGGCGAAGCTCATGTAATGTCAGTCAGCAATGGAACACACACACAATGGCACGGGCCAGTTCTTAAAGGGGATGGTTAATCTTGCTTTCCATCCACATCCTACTCATTGCAGCCTTGAATCTCGGCCTGGAGAGACTTGCACATCAAATGTGCTGGAAAGAACAATGGAGAGTACCAGGCAAAGAGCTCAGAGTGCAGCCCCCACAGTCTCTGCTAAATCAATACAAGGAATGGAAAATCAAAATGAACCTGCAAAGTGCTGCTCAGTACCCAAAACTCCTTCACACAACATTGAATCTCTCCAGACGTCTCTCCCTCTCTCTCTCAGAATGCGTAGTTCAAAAATGGCACCAACAATAAAAGGCAGGAAGCGGTCACCTTTAAAAACCGCTCCCCCTTTCCCTTCATGACTGCAGAACGCTCCCCTCAACCTGTCGTTGCTAGCGTCAGGCGGTAAGGCAGGGGGCGCCACTCAATATCCGCTCCGGCGCATGAGATCGTGGCGGTAGTGTTTAGCGCCGCCGCAAAATGTCTAGTTAATTTCTCGAGCGGCGCAAACTTCGCCGCGCCCGGGCGCTAGCTGCTTTGCGCCCCATTAGTGCCCTCTTAAGGCGCTAACGGGAGGCGCAACCAACTGAATTTTTCCCCCAAAGTGCTGTAGTTCTTTAGTTTACAGTATTCAAAAGAATTGCACAAAAACAGGTATTTTCAACCTCAATCACTTCCATTAATAAACGTTGTCTTTTTGAACCAGCAGACCCCCATGTAACAAGTCGGAAATGCAGCACTTATTCACAAGTACAGAAAAACACACACAATTTGCGTCACCGAACTAAAAACAAAAAGCAGGAAAAGCTATGATTTAACAGAAATAAACATTCATCTTTCTTCCTGGACAGGAGAACCAATCAGACTGACTTGGAAATGTTTACTAATACTGTATGTTGATGTAAAGATGTTAATTTACAAATTTCGCTTCTAATGTTTTTCTCTCAAACATTCTCCACAATATTAATCCCTGCTCTTATCACGAAAAGTGTTGAATTATTTTAGGTACTTCCCAATTAAATAGTGGGAAACAAACTTCATTGTACTCTCAATTTTTAGTCCATTATTTCAAACATTTATACCAAATCAAAATTGTACATTATCAGTTTAATCTCAGTATTTTCCGTGTCTTTCTCAATAAACAAATAGTAGTTTCTTCTAAGGTAGCTTCCTGCAATTTTTATACATAATTACATAACTCGTGTTACCGTTAACACGCCACTAAACGTTTAAGAGGAAATCTATATTTACATTATTCCTGGGACTTGTTAGGACTATAGAACGACAGATGAAATAACATGGTTTGTGTTTTTCCTCTTTTTTGGTTTTCTTCCTAAATGTCTCAATGATATTTTTAAAAGTCAATGAAAAGTTATATGTAACTCCTACAAATCCTCCCCTGCCCTCCCCCTCCTCAACAGCATGGTTGCATGTTTGTGTAAAGCTACTCACTTCAGTCGATCGTTCAAAATCAAATATTGAGAAATTTCAATTTTAAAATGTTTTAAGCATTTCAGAACCTCTTTAAAAGTGTTTGGACTTCAAGACCTGGTTGAAACTTGTTTAGATGAGGGGAAAATTGATTTTTGTTTCTGTTTCTTCCAAAATCATATTCGAAACTTAGGGGAAAAAAGTGTTCTTAACATTCATTTTTTGTGAAAAGTTCATTAAAAATCCTTAAATTCTTTCAAGTCTCGTTGCAGCTTTGACAGAAGAAGTTGCTCCAAGTTTCTCTTTTCCTCTTCAACACTGTTGTTAAACGTACAACAAAAAACGGAGCTCAAATAAGAAAGTGAATAAAATGGTTAAACTTCCTAAGAAGGCGGTGAGGTTATCTATCCCCAGCCTTGGCGATGAGTTGGGATCAGTTTTGGAGAAGTTGTTTCCTCTTTTTCTGCTGCTGTTCCCTCCGTCTCTCACTGACACTGAGGTACAAACAGGGGTACAACTTTTTCCCCATAACATGATTTAACTAACCCTGATAGACTCTTTCAAAAATTGGGACAACGCCAGGCAAGATTTAACTGGAACATACTGCGGGACATTCAACATCACTTTCCCCTACTTTTTTCCGGCTTTAAACAATTTTCTGAATTTTTAAAAATAAATTCTCATTTTGGTTTCACCGGGGGCCTAAAACGTGTTTGCTTTAGCCTCCTTCCAGCGGCCATTGTACATGTGCTGTGCCTCCACCTGTGTTGTTCCAAAGTGCGGCCGCCGCTCAGTTCCCGGGAACGGACCACACGCGTCTGGACCCTCACCCCTCTCTGTCCCTCTCTCTCTCCCTCTCTCCCTCCATCTCCCTCTCTCTCTCCCTCCATCTCCCTCTCTCCGTCTCTCTCTCTCTCTCCCTCCGTCTACCTCTCTCTCTCCGTCTCCGTCTCTCGCTCTCCCTCCGTCTACCTCTCTCTCCCTCCGTCCCCCTCTCTTGCTCTCCCTCCATCCCCCTCTCCCTCTCTCTCTCTGTTCCTCTCTCCCTCTGACTCTCTCTCTATCCCTCTCTCTCTCTCCATCCCTCTCTCTTTCCCAGTCTCTCTCTTCCCAGTCTCTCTCTCTCCCCCCTCTGATTCTCTCTCTCTCCCCTTTCGATCCTTGATCTTCCCCCCACCGGCCACCAACAGCTCCTCTGACCTCTGCATGGAGCCGACGAAAGCGTGGGCCAATGCGTGGATCCAGTATACCGTGAGCCGGCGCAGAAGGCTGAAAGGCGAAGAATCAGAGCGCGGGGGATTCTCCCGCTGTCCTGCTGAAAGGTCAAAGTTCAAGGGAGAAAACCAAACCCCTCCGGCGTTACACAGCAACCCATCAACCATCGGAACACACACTTCCAGAGCTGCAATGCCGATCGGCTCTGAGGTCACAAGACTCATAACCGAATCTCTCTGGATTCCCGGGGCCACTGGGTATTGGGGCCCTCCCCTGCCCCAGCCACTGTCCAGCTCTCTGTGCGGCATTTAATTTGAAGTGCACGTGAGCTTCAGAACGTGTGCGTGGCCGCGCAGGCTCACACCTCAGAGGGAAGAGTGGTCAGGATGGTGCGGGACTTGGAGGGGAACTTGGAGCTGGTGGTGTTCCCATGCGCCTGCTGCCCTTGTCCTTCTAGGTGGAAGAGGTCGCGGGTTTGGGAGGTGTTGCCGAAGAAGCCTTGGCGAGTTGCTGCAGTGCATCTTGTAGATGGTACACACTGCAGCCACGGTGCGCCGGTGGTGGAGGGAGTGAATGTTTAAGGTGGTGGACGGGCTGGCGATCAAGCGGGCTGCTTTGTCCTGGATGGTGTCGAGCTTCTTGAGTGTTGTTAGAGCTGCACTCATCCAGGCAAGTGGAGAGTATTCCATCACACTCCTGACTTGTGCCTTGTAGATGGTAGAAAGGCTTTGGGGAGTCAGGAGGTGAGTCACTTGCAGCAGAATACTTAGCCTCTGACCCGCTCTTGTAGCCACAGTATTTATGTGGCTGGTCCTGTTAAGTTTCTGGTTAATGGTGACCCCCAGGACGTTGATGGTGGGAGAATTCGACGATGGTAATGCCGTTGAATGTCAAGGGGCGGTGGTTAGACTCTCTCCTAATAACCCTGCTCCTAATTCTTATGTTCTTAAAAGCTATTTTTTTGGAAACGTCTTTGTTTTCCTATTTTCATATTTATGGGTATACTCTATAATATGTTAAAATCTTATGTCTGTGCTCATATCATTATAAATTCCTATGCCCACATTCATAATGGGCATTACCGATGGGAATGGGTCATGTTGTAATTGCACCCTCCTACCAGTGGCGGTGCTGCAGCACCACAGCTTGGCACCGCCCAGTTGCTCAGCACAGCCAATAGGGAACTTCCAACCAACTCTGCCTCCGCTTCCCAAATAACTATAAATGACATCAATCCAAAGTATTATATCAAAACAAGGACTTCAAATGGGGATTGAGTTCTGTCGGCCTGCTCCCCGCTAACCCCGCAGCTCCTGAATACTTGGTCTTGGCTTCCCGTGCACAGGGCCATGGGAGAGCAGCGAGTGGGAAGGAAATCCAAAATAGGCAACTCACAACGCCTAATAGCAATGTTTAGCATTTAGCAGCTATCGCAAGAATGAATAACGTCCTCGTGAGGGAATTTAAACTTCCATCAAAACTTCTTTCAAAACTGAGATGAGGAGAAACTTCTTCACTCAGAGGGTAGTAGGTCTGTGGAATTTGCTGCCCCAGGAAGCTGTGGAAGCTACATCATTAAATAAATTTAAAACAGAAATAGACAGTTTCCTAGAAGTAAAGGGAATTAGGGGTTACGGGGAGCGGGCAGGAAACTGGACATGAGGCTGAGTTCGGATCGGTCAAGGCCCTGTGGGTGGCGGAGCGGGCCCAGGGGCTGAGTGGCCGGGTCCTGCTCCTACTTCTTGTGTTCTTTAGATTTGAGGTTAGGATCAGATCAGCCATGATCTTATTGAATGGCGGAGCATGCTCGAGGGGCCGATTGGCCTACTCCTGCTCTTATTTCTTATGTTCTTATGTTCTTATCACTCTAGTAATGCGGCCTTTGCTTTAGGCTCCTCCACCAGCAGTGTGGTTTATGTTGCCTCGTCATGTTGGTGATGTATTGATAAATATTAGTCGTTCATTAGGGCAGAGTGTTGACAATTACTGAAGCTCCCTTGGGAGATACTTGATGGAAACAAAGAGAATTTAAACAGGAGAGGGACAGCGAGAGACTAGCAGAGATGCAAAGGGACAGAGGCGAAAGAGTGCACGTACACAATGGAATAGCTGCTTCCCTCACATTGAGGCATTGTTGCTTTTAATCCACACGTTTGCTGTGAGCTATGTCCCGCTAATTAGATGTTGGAGGTTTGGAGAGTGAGGAGAGCAGGAGGACTCACTTGCGTTGGTTGCTTGGAGCATTGGCCATTTGGCTCATTGTTCTTGCTTCGACAGTCTGAGGTGGCTGCTGCCCCAACCAGCCTGTCCAAACCTACAGCTTAAAGATCGTTCTTCAGATGCAGCCCAACCACAGCATGCTACACTTTCAGTGGTACTGCAGGAAGCAAGACCTGCCAGGCCACTGCACAATGTAGGCGTACTTTACCCTGGCTGTGCACAGGGCAGAGCTGGCACTGATGTCCAGAGGAGCCTGATGTGATGTCACGTTGTGGGAAGGAGGCAGGAGGAAGAAGCGTCTGTGCGCCTCCGTCAGAATTTCCTGGAGTGGCAAGAAAGGGGCGTTAACTTGGCGGAATTAGGTTCTGCCCCGAATTCAACCGCCGCCCCCGCCCCCCCCCCCCATCTTGTATTTATGCGCCAACGTTCCAGCTAAGCTGCGCGGTCACGCAGGCCGCTCATCGGCTTTTCAATGGAAATAACCGCACAGGCGCGAAAATTTGAATAGGCTGCGCTGCCAGTTAAAGGGCCAACGCACGAAAAAAAAAATAGCAGGGAACATTGTTTATGGCCCTAGTTTTGGATTCTGTCACAAGTGTAAACATTCTCTCCACATCTACCCTGTCCAAACCATTCATAATTTTAAAGACCTCTCCTCTAAGTCTTCTCTTTTCTGAAGAAAAAAAGCCCCAACCTGTTCAATCATTCCTGATAGCTGTGATCTCTCAGTTCTGGTACCATCCTTGTTAATCTTTTTAGCACTTTCTCCAGTGCTTTTATGTTCTTTTTATAGTATGGAGACCAGAACTGTGTACGGTACGCTAAGTGCGGTCCTGGACAAGTTTAACGTAACTTCAATACTTTTGAATTCTATACCCCTAAAAGTAAATCCCAGTGCTTTGTTAGCATTTTTAATTGCGTTGCTGACCTGCTTTTAATGATCTGTTCACCTGTATCCCTAAATCCGTTTGCTCTTCTACCTCAGTCCGTTTCTTACTTTCTAATGTTTCTGTTTTTCCTTCCAAAGTGCATCGCCTCACATTTATCTTTGTTAAACTTCATTTGCCACTTAACAGCCCAGTCTGCAAGTTTTCCAATGTCTTCTTGTCTGATAGGGTGAGCTGAAGAGGGGTGGGAGGGGGCTCGTGTGGAGCATGAACACTGGCATTGACCAGTTGGGCCGAATGGCTTGTTCTGTGCTGTAAATACGATGTAATTCTATGTAAATAGAACGTCAGGTGAGAAACTGATGTTGCTGCTGGCATCTGTGGAATTGTGCTGGCATCCGATCAGCCTCTTCAAACATCACCTGAAGAGAAGGTAAGAAAAGTGGAACCAGTAAGTCGTGAGCACGCGACCCATGACAACAACTAACTACTTGCATTTATATAGCGACTTTAACCTGGTAAAACATCCCAAGGATCTTCACAGGAGCGATTATCAGACAAAATTTGACACCGAGCCGACATAAGGAGATATTAGGACAGGCGACCGAAAGCTTGGGCAAAGAGATCGGTTTTAAGGAGGAGATAGAGAGGCGGAGAGGTTTAAGGAGGAGGCACCTGAAGGCACGGCCGCCAATGGTGGGGCAAAAGAAATGGGTGATGCGCAAGAGGCCAGAATTGGAGGCGCGCAGAGATCTCGGAGGGTTGTAGGGCTGGAGGGGGTTACAGAGATAGGGAGGGGTGAGGCCATGGTGGGATTTGAACACATGGATGAGAATTTTAAATTCACGGCATGGCCGGACCGGGAGCCAATTTAAGTCAGTGAGCACAGGGTGAACAGCACTTGGTGCGAGTTAGCATACGGGCAGCAGAATATTGCTGCCATGCCAGTTAGTCGTGGAATCATAGAATCTTGAAGCACAGAAGGAGGCCATTCAGCCCATCGTGCCTGTGCCAGCTCTTTGAAAGAGCTCTCCAATTAGTCCCACTTCCCCCCGCTCTTTCCCCACAGCCCTGCAAATTTTCCCCTTCAAGTATTTATCCAATTCCCTTTTGAAAGTTACTAATGAATCTGCTTCCACCGCCCTTTCAGGCAGCGCATTCCAGATCACAACAACTCACTGCGTAAAAAAAAATTCTCCTCATCTCACCCCTTTGGTTCTTTTGCCAATCACCTTAAATCTGTGTCCTCTGGTTACCGACCCTCCTGCCAGTGGAAACAGTTTCTCCTTATTTACTCTATCAAAACCCCTCATAATTTTGAACAACTCTATTTAAATCTCCCCTTAACCTTTTCTGTTCTAAGGTGAACGATCCCAGCAGGCTACCCATGATTTCCTGACCTGTGTGCCCATTGGACGAGGCTCCCCCCACCGGCACCACTACCTCGAACCAATCCCCATTAGATTGACGGGAACTCAAAGAGGAAATATTTGTAAAGCACATAGAAGGTGAGCTAATAGAGGTCTGTAAAATTACGAAAGGTTTTGATAGAGTAGACACAGAGAGAGTGTTTCCACTTGTGGGGAAGAGCAAAACCAAAGGCCATCAATATAAGATAGTCACCAAGAAATCCAACTGGGAATTCAGAAGAAACTTCTTTACCCAGAGGCGATGATGTCATCGCCGGAGGCGCAGCGCCGTGGGACGCCATCGCCACCGCTAACCTCACGCTGAATTTCACTGGAGGCGTTAGCGGCACCACGCCCGGGCGCTAGGAGCTCGGGGCGCTAACGGGTGGCGCAAAGCAACCCAATTTTTCCCCCCAGATCGCTAAAATCAGCAGAGAATCCGTTAGTAATCTTCAAAATTGCTTTTTGAACAATTTTGTTTTGTGTGGAGAAAATTTTATACCATTCAAGATGGTGTCCATATGTGTTGGACAGGACACATTCCAACTGGTGACACCCAATGGCCACATCAAGAACTGCAAGATGATTTTCATCCCATCAAAATTAATGGGCTGGATTTTAACACTGCTTTTTTTCTGGGTTATTTTTCCGGCTCTGGGATTTTCTGAAACTATTCCCAAAGTTTGCACTTTTCCTGGAGACCCAAGATTTCTGATGCGAAAGGAGAGCGCAACAGATTCCACAGACCACGCCTTCATTACACGGCTCGCCAGGAAAAGTGCAAACTTCGGGAATAATTTCAGAAAATCCCAGAGCCGGAAAAATAACCCCCCCAAAAAAACCAGTCAATGGGAAAGAGCACTGATTAGACATGTTCTACTGAATCAGAAACGGTTAAGAGAGGGTAGAATCATACAGCACAAAAGGAGGCCCTTCAGCCCTTCGTCCCTGTGCTGGCTCTTTGAAAGAGCTCTCCAATTAGTCCCACTCCCCCCTGCTCTTTCCCCATAACCCTGCAAATTCTGCCTTTTCTAATAGAGGTTTTCAAAAATTATGAAAGGTTATGATAGAGTAGACACAGAGAGAGTGTTTCCACTTGTAGGGAAGAGCAAAACTAGAGGCCATCGACATAAGATAGTCACCAAGAAATCCAACTGGGAATTCAGAAGAAACTTCTTTACCCAGAGAGTGGTGAGAATGTGGAACTCACTACCACAGGGAGTGGTTGAAGCAAACAGTATAGATACATTTATGGGGAGGCTAGATGTGGGGGAGAAGGGAATAGAATTTTGAAATCGAGGCATTGCTTAACCGGGAGCCAATGTAGGTCAGCGAGGACAGGGGTGATGGGTGAAGGGGACTTGGTGCGAGTTAGGACATGGGCAGCTGAGTTTTGGATGACCTCAAGTTTACGTAGGGTAGAATGTGGGATGCCAGACAGGAGTGCATTGGAATAGTCAAGTCTATAGGTGACAAAGGCACGGATGAGGGTTTCAGCAGCTGATGAGCTGAGGCAGGGGTGGAGATGGGCGATGTTACTGAGGTTGAAATAGGCGGTCTTAGTTAGGATATGTGGTCGGAAGCTCATTTCAGGGTCAAATATGACAGCAAGGTTGTGAACAGTGTGGTTCAGCCTCAGACAGATGTTAGGGAGAGGGATGGAGTCAGTGGCTAGGGAACGGAGTTTGTGGCGGGGACCGAAAACAATGGCTTTGGTCTTCCCAATAGATAAGCACATGACGGGAGAAGGGAATAGAAGGTTATGCTGATAGAGTTAGATGAGGAAAGACGGGAGGAGGCTCGAGTGGAGCATAAACGCCGGCATGGACTGGTTGGGCCGAATGGCCTGTTTCTGTGCTGCGTATCCTGTGTCATTCTATGTAAGGTGGAACGTCCTCAAAGCTTCTCCTGCTCTGCCACGGAAGGTCGGCGAGATATCCCAGAGCGGGAGAAGTCCTGAGGAATTTCACCCCCAAAAAGTTGAAGATAAGTTAATACATTGATGACTTTGACTCGAGGACAAAGCTTAAAAACCGAAGAGCACAGGACGTGAGCTTAAATCAAATCAGCTTTTTTGAGCACTTGGCTCAATCCACCCGAGGGCCTCTCTTTAGTTGCTATGTTTTTTTCAAAGAAATCACCAAAATTCAAGAGAGAAGAAGTGCCGAGGCAGCTGTCCTCGTGGCACTCTGTCGTCACCCGAGGTCAGGCAATAGTGAATCATCCAGCCGTCAATCTATTACGTTTGCCAATGCCAGGAAACCGGGTTAGCTGCAGGGAAGAGAAGGCAGTTCAGGTATGAAAGGGCTCGGCTAAAATGCATAGGAATTGTTTTTGACTGCCATTTTTTGGGCGGGGGTGGGGGTGGGGGGTGGGGGGTGGGGGTGGGGGCTTCGACTATTATTAGAGAGACTTATTTTAGCACAGAGGCCACAAACACGCCCCCCTGACCCTGTCGGACAGAGCGTCCGGTGGTAGGTCAGGGGGCGCGAGCCAAGTTTGCGGGTGAGGCGCGAGTGGGGGCGTGGCGCACGGCGATGATGTCATCGCCGGAGGCGCACGCCGCAGGGCGCTACCAGCTACCGCCGCCGCTAACCTCCCGCTGAATTTCACGGGAGGCGTTCGTGGCGCTGCGCCCGGGCGCTTGGTGCTTTGTGCCCATTAGCGCCCCCGGGAGGCGCAAAGCAACCGAATTCTTCCCTCTTAATGTTTTAGCGAAGATTTTTTTATGATGCTCGAGTTTGGTTCCAGTAGCAGAGTAGATTAAGTGAGCACCTCTCATTGTGAAGCATAACCTGTGGAGAGTGTTTGCACCCTGTACGTGCAGCTGCAACACTAACCTGTGGTGTAGCTATCAGCGTTTGGAGGTGATTATCTAAATTAAGCGGAACTAATGTCTTTAATAAAGCTCCAGCTCTGGCACTAAGCCTAATTACTGTTCCGATAAAATGGATTGCGTTGAGATGCCCAATTGCCAAAAATGTGATGAGCGAGGAAAGCAATTGCCCCGATTCTCTGTGTTTCTGTTTCTAATGGAGAGCTGCTGTCAGGGGAAAGAAGATTTAAATTGTACCCAATGCTGTCGGAATTACGGTTCCACGCTTGGATGAGTTTTTTTTTGTTTGCTTCAGGCCTCTTGAACGTCCCTGATTTTAATCGCTCCACCATTGGCGGCCGTGCCTTCAGCTGCCTGGGCCCTAAGCTCTGGAATTCCCTCCCTAAACCTCTCCGCCTCTATACCTCTCTCTCCTCCTTTAAGACGCTCCTTAAAACCAACCTCTTTGACCAAGCTTTTGCTCCCCTGCCCGAATATCTCCTTATGTGGCTCGGTGCCAGATTTTCTCTGATAATCGCTCCTGTGAAGCTCCTTGGGATGTTTTACTACGTTAAAGGTGCTATATAAATACAAGTTGTTGTTGTTGATTCACAAAGTAAATATTGTTATAAGTTTTTTTTTAAAAGGACAGAGCTTTTGCTGGAAGTGGTTGCAGCCGACGAGAGGGCTGTATTAAGGAAGACCGCATGTTGGCAGAAGCTTTCCAAGCTTGCTCGATGCGTCACTCTTGTCGTGCTCAAGCGATCAATGGGTCCTCGGATTCCAAGAGGCTCAAGCCGGCAACTCGTCCTTCTCTGCCCAGGTCATGACTTTACGAACCAGTGTGCAGCACGCTTAGGATGAGCACAGAAGAAGCCTACAATGGTTGTACATTCAGTCACTAAGAAACTCAGTTAATCCAGGGGGGATTATAGCTGCACTGGAAGAATCCGTTAACGTTCATAGAATCAGACAGCGCAGAAGGAGGCCATTCGGCCCATCGTGCCTGTGCCGGCTCTTTGAAAGAGCTCTCCAATTAGTCCCACTCCCCCCTGCTCTTTCCCCCATAGCCCGGCAATTTTTCTGTTCCCCTTTCCTAGTCCCCTCTGAAAGTTAGTATTGAATCGGCTCCCGCCGCCCTTTCAGGCAGTTCCATTCCAGATCACAGCAACTCGCTGCGTAGAAAAAATAAATTCTCCTCCTCTCCCCTCCGGTTCTTTGGCCAATGACCTTAAATCTGTGTCCTCTGGTTACCGGCCCTCCTGCCACTTTGGAACTGGGAACTAAAAATAGGCGGTAATCAATGTTCCCCGTAAGCTGCACAGCGATCTGTGAACGTACCGCACAGGCCACCCACGGGATTTAAGGTACCGCGCATTTAAATAAACAGGTCGCGCGCCCACGGTGATATTTAGAAGGGAGCATTGGTGGTTGCACACTGTTGAAAATGACTCCCATTTCATTTCTGTCCTGATAGTCAACAGAGGCTTGGCAATGTTACTTAGCAGATAGATTTTCGCCACCAAACGGAAAAATGACTGTTGGTTCCTGGTCTCCGTGGTCGCTTACACTCTGGCGAGCAGCCAGAGGACAGACAGATGCATATCTGCAGTCAACTGATGTCCTACAATGTAAAAAACAACAACAACGGGAGGCCCAGTGTGTTGCGCGGATGGGAACAGGAAGTTACAAAGGGACATAGACAAAACTATGGCAGATGGAGTTCAAAGTGGGGAAGTGTCTGGTCATCCATTGTGGATCCGGGAAAGACTAAACAGAGAAAAGTAACCGAAAAGGCTACTGGAAAGTTGGTTGGCCTTCATCCCAAGGGCGTTGGAATTCAGAAGTGAGGAAGTGACGCTTCAGTTGTACAGAGCTCTGGTCAGAGCCCATCTGCAGTCCTGTGTTCAGTTCTGGGTGTCGAACCTCAGGAAAGCCTTGAAAGTGAGTGCAGCGCAGATTCACCAGAAGGATACCGGGGCTTAAAGGGTTCAATTATGAGGACAGGTTGCATAGATTTGGCTTGTATTCCCTTGAGTTTAGAAGATATTATAAGACATAAGACGTAGGAGCAGGAGTCGGTCATTCGGCCCCTCGAGCCTGCTCTGCCATTCAATAAGATCATGGCTGATCTGATCTTGGCCTCAACTCCACTTCCCTGCCCGTTCCCCATAACCCTTGACTCTCTTATCATTCATAAATCTGTCTATCTCCACCTTAAATATATTCAATGGCCCAGCCTTCACAGAAGATCGAGGGGTGATCTAATTGAGGTGTTTAAAATGATGAAGGGATTGGAGAGGGTAGATAGAGAGAAACTATTTCCTCCTGTGGGGGGAGTCCAGAACAAGGGGGCATCACCTCAAAATTAGAACCAGGCCGTTCAGGGACGAAATCAGGAAGCACTTCTTCACACAAAGGGTAGTCAAACATTCTCAACCCAAAGGCTGTGGATGCCGGGGGACAATTGAAATGTTTGACTGAGATCGATAGATTTTTGTTGGGTAAGGGTATCAAGTAATGTGGAGCAAAGGCGGGTAAATAGAGTTGAGATACAGATCAGCCGTGATCTAATTGGATGGCGGAACAGGCTCGAGGGGCTGAATGGCCTCCTCCTGTTTCGATGGTTCCTGCGTAACAACTCGCGTTTATATAGGTGGAGTTTCCTCAGAGCTCCTCCGGCTCCACGGTTGTAACTTTGCTGTAGGTGCCGCGTAAACCCCATGTACGTTCGTAAGTGGGCTTCCGGTGAAATTATGGGGGCAGAACTCGCACAGCCCCAAAGAAATTCGCGGCCGTTGTGTTGTAAAATGAAGGAAGAACACCCCGAGGGGCTTCATAAAGGTATACGGCAAAAAATGGATGTGGAGCCAAGGAAGGAGATATGAGGAGGGAGGGATGGCCAGAAGTTTGGTTGGAGATGTTAGTTTGAAGGAGGGTCTGAAGAGAGGAGTGGAAGATTGAGAGGCGGAAGAGTTTAAGGGGGTAAAGGGGGTAATTTCAGAGCACAGGGTGAAATGAGGGGATTTTCAAGAGGCCAGATATATCAGAGGAACAAAGGTGTTGGGGATGTTGTAAGGCTGGAGGAGGTTACAGCAATAGGGAGGGGGCGAGACCATGAGGGGATTTAAACACAAGGATGAGAATCTTACAGTTGAATGCTTATAAATTACATGGAATGTACAGCACAGAAACAGGCCATTCGGCCCAACTAGTCCGTGCCGGTGTTTATGCTCCACACGAGCCTCCTCCCACCCCTCTTCATCTCACCCCATCAGCATAACCTTCTATTCCTTTCTCCCTCGTGTGCTTATCTAGCTTCCCCTTAAATGCATCTTTACTATTCACCTCAACCACTCCCTGTGGTAGCGAGTTCCACATTCTCACCACTCTCTGGGTAAAGAAGTTTCTCCTGAATTCCCTATTGGATTTATTAGTGACTATCTTATATTGATGGCCCCTAGTTTTGGACTCCCCCCGCCACCACCACCGCCCCCCCCCCCCGTCCCCACAAGTGGAAACACCTTCTCCATGTACCATGGAAAAGGAAGAGCTTGTATTTATATAGCATCTGATTGTGTCTCGCAGAAAGATCCCACAGTACTTCACACAAAATGATTTACCTTAAAGAGCAGCGGCTGTGGTTATGCAGATAAATGCAGGAGCCATGTTGCACGAAATGAGATCCTGTAAACACCAATGAGATGAAGCACCCGTTAAATGCTTTTTTTTCTGACCCCTTGCTCTGGAATTCCCCCTTTAGGGAAGGGATGACATAGTATCCTAATGCTGCTTTGTCAATAATTACAAATGTAGAGGCAATAGTGTCATAGAATGATACAACACAGAAGGAGGCCATTTGGACCCACATTGTCAGTGCTGGCTCTTTGAAAGAGCTCGCCAATTAGTCCCACTCCCTCGCTCTTTCCCCATTGCTCTGCAAATTTTTTCCTTTTCAAGTATTTATCCAATTCCCTTTTGAAAGTTACTATTGAATCTGCTCCCACCGCCCTTTCAGGCAGCGCATTCCAGATCACAACAACTCGCTGCATAAAAAATGTTTCCTCATCTCCCCTCTGGTTCTTTTGCCAATTATCTTTAAATCTGTGTCCTCTGGTTACCGACCCTTCTGCCAGTGGAAACAGTTTCTCTTTATTTACTATATCAAAACCCTTCATGATTTTGAACACCTCTATTAAATCTTCCCTTAGCCTTCTCTGCTCTAAGGAGAACAACCCCAGCTTCTCCAGTTTCTCCACGTAACTGAAGTTCCTCATCCCTGGTACCATTCCAGTAAATCTCTTCACCACCCTCTCCAAGGCATTGGCATCCTTCCTAAAGTGTGGTGCCCAGAATTGAACACAATACTTCAGCTGGTGATTTATAAAGGTTGAGCATAACTTCCTTGCTTTTGTACTCTATGGGGGAGAAATTCGGTATTGCCCCGTTTGGGGCGCAATTATCGTCCGGGCACAAAGTTTAGTGCCTGGCGCAAATTATCGCCTCCGACTGCAAACTTGGCTTCTCATAGAGTCATAGAGTTATACAGCACAGAAAGAAGCCCTTCGGCCCCTCGTGTCCGCGCCATCGAGCCCTGTCTATTCTAATCCCATTTTCCAGCACTTGGTCCGTAGCCTTGTATGCTATGGCGTTTCAAGTGCTCATCTAAATGCTTCTTGAATGTTGTGAGGGTTCCTGCCTCTACCACCCTTTCAGGCAGTGAGTTCCAGATTCCAACCACTCTCTGGGTGAAAAAGGTTTTCCTCAAATCCCCTCTAAACCTCCTGCCCCTTACCTTGAAACTATGCCCCCTGGTTATTGACCCCTCTACTAAGGGGAAAAGTTCCTTTCTATCTACCCTATCTATGCCCCTCATAATTTTGTACACCTCAATCAGGTCCCCCCTCAGCCTTCTCTGCTGTAAGGAAAACAACCCTAGCCTGTCCAGTCTCTCTTCATAGCTGAAGCGCTCCAGCCCAGGTAACATCCTGGTGAATCTCCTCTGCACCCTCTCCAATGCAATCACATCCTTCCTATAGTGTGGCGACCAGAACTGCACACAGTATTCCAGCTGTGGCCTAACTAGCGTTTTGTACAGCTCCATCATAGAAACATAGAAACATAGAAACTAGGAGCAGGAGTAGGCCATTCGGCCCGTCGAGCCTGCTCCACCATTCAATACGATCATGGCTGATCATCCAAATCCAGTACCCTGTCCCTGCTTTCCCACACAGAATCCCCATCGAGCCTGCACCGACATATATCCCACCCTATCCCCATAACCCCACGTATTTAACTCCCCCTAACATATCCCATCCTATCCCCGTAACCCCACATATTTAATCCCCCCCCACCACTAAGGGTCAATTTATCATAGCCAAATCAACCTAACCCGCACATTTTTGGACTGTGGGAGGAAACCGGAGCACCCGGAGGAAACCCACGCAGACACGGGGAGAATGTGCAAACTCCACACAGACAGTCACCCGAGGCCGGATTCGAACCCGGGTCCCTGGCGCTGTGAGGCACCAGTGCTAACCACTATGCCACCGTGTTGCCCTTAACCTCCCTGCTCTTATATTCTATGCCTCGGCTAATGAAGGCAAGAATCCCATATGCCTTTTTAACCACCTTATCTACCTGTCCTGCTGCCTTCAGGGATCTATGTACATGTACACCAAGGTCCCTCTGATCCTCTGTCCTTCCTAGGGTCCTACCATTGATTGTGCATTCCCTTGCCTTGTTTGTCCTCCCAAAATGCATCACCTCACACTTTTCAGGGTTAAATTCCATTTGCCACTGTTCTGCCCATCTAACCATCCCGTCTATATCGTCCTGTAGCCTGAGGCTTCCCTCCTCGCTATTTACCACTCCACCAATTTTCATGTCATCTGCGAACTTACTGATCATACCTCCTACATTCATATCTAAATCATTAATGTACACTACAAACAGCAAAGGACCCAGCACCGATCCCTGCGGTACACCACTGGACACAGGCTTCCAGTCACAAAAACAACCTTCGACCATCACCCTCTGCCTCCTGCCACTAAGCCAATTTTGGATCCAATGTGCCAAATTGCCCTGGATCCCATGGGCTCTTACCTTCTTGACCAGTCTCCCATGTGGGACTTTATCGAAAGCCTTACTGAAGTCCATGTAGACTACATCAATTGCACTACCCTCATCCACACACCTAGTCACCCCCTCGAAAAATTCAATCAAATTGGTCAGACATGATCTCCCCCTGACAAAGCCATGCTGACTATCCCTGATTAATCCCTTCCTCTTCAAGTGGAGACTAATTCTGTCCCTCAGAATTTTTTCCAATAATTTCCCTACCATTGATGTTAGGTTCACTGGCCTGTAATTCCCTGGTTTATCCCTACTACCCTTCTTGAACAATGGTACTACGTTAGCTGTTCTCCAGTCCTCTGGCACCTCCCCTGTGGCCAGAGAGGTTCTGAAAATTTGTGTCAGAGCCCCTGCAATCTCCTCCCTTGCCTCACACAGCAGCCTGGGATACATCCCATCAGGGCCTGGGGATTTATCCACTTTTAAGCCCGCTAAAACCGCTAGTACCTCCTCCCTCTCAATACTAATTTGTTCAAGTATATCACAATCCCCCTGCCTGATTTCTATGCCTACATCACCCTTCTCCATAGTGAACACAGATGCAAAATATTCATTTAAAACCTCACCTACATCTTCCGGCTCCACACACAGATTGCCACTTTGGTCCCTAATGGGCCCTACTCTTTCCCTGGTTATCCTCTTGCCCTTAATATACTTATAAAACACCTTGGGATTTTCCTTTATTTTGCCCGCCAGTGTTTTTTCATGCCCCCTCTTCGCTCTCCTAATTTCTTTTTTAAGTACCCCCCTGCACTTTCTATACTCCTCTAGGGCTTCCATTGTTTTTAGTACTTTGTATCTGCCAAAAGCCTCCCTTTTTTTCCTAATCCATTCTTGTATATCCCTTGACATCCAGGGTTCCCTGGGCTTGTTGGTCCCACCCTTGACCTTTACGGGAACATGTTGGCGTTGTACTCTCTCTATTTCCTTTCTGAAAGACTCCCACTGCTCTGATGTGGATTTTCCTACAAGTAGCTGACCCCAGTCCATTTTGGCCAGATCCTGCCTTATCATATTAAAATCGGCCTTCCCCCAATTTAGAACCTTTATTTCCTAGAATTAGGTCCAGTACCGCCCCCTCTCTTGTAGGACTTTCTACATGCTGGCTCAAAAAGCTCTCCTGGATGCACTTTAAGAATTCCGCACCCTCTAAGCCTTTCACACTCTGACTATCCCAGTTCTTATTGGGGAAGTTGAAATCCCCTACTATTATTACCCTATTATTTCTACATTTCTCTGAGATTTGCCTACATATCTGTTCCTCTCTCTCCCCCTGACTGTTTGGGGGCCTATAGTACACTCCCAGCAAAGTGCTTGCCCCCTTTTTGTTTTTAAGTTCTACCCATATGGCCTCATTAGAGGAACCTGCTAAGATATCATCCCTCCTTACAGCAGTAATTGACTCCTTGATTAATATTGCGACACCCCCTCCTCTTTTACACCCCACTCTGTCTCGCCTGAAGATTCTATACTCCAGAATATTGAGCTGCCAGTCCTGCCCCTCCCTCAACCATGTCTCTGTGATAGCAACAACATCATACTCCCATGTGTTCATCAACACCTTCAATTTATCTGCCTTACTCGCAAGACTCCTTGCATTAAAAGAAATGCCATACTCCCTCATGCCGTTACATATTTGCTCTGCCTTCCAGGCTGACTTGTTTTTCCTCTATATTTGGCTGTGCATCACCCCCTACGATAGCTCCACTCCGTATCCCATCCCCCTGCCAAGTTAGTTTAAACCCCCCCCAACAGTACTAGCAAACCACCCCGCAAGGATGTTGGTCCCGTTCCCTTCTATCACCCCTGGAGGTGATTGGAGCGCTAAATCAGGCACCTCACATCTGTCTTAAGGCGCTAACGCCAAGGAGCGAGGCGCTACCTCAGAGCGCTGGCGAAGCTCATGTGATGTCAGTCAGCAATGGAACACAGACACACTGGCACGGGCCAGTTCTTAAAGGGGAGGATCGATCTTGCTCTCCATCCACACCCTGCTCATTGCAGCCTTGAAACACGGTGGCATAGTGGTTAGCACTGGTGCCTCACAGCGCCAGGGACCCGGGTTCGAATCCGGCCTCAGGTGACTGTCTGTGTGGAGTTTGCACATTCTCCCCGTGTCTGCGTGGGTTTCCTCCGGGTGCTCCGGTTTCCTCCCACAGTCCAAAGATGTGCGGGTTAGGTTGATTTGGCTATGA
The DNA here is from genome assembly GCA_030390025.1 of Squalus acanthias. NCBI lineage: Eukaryota > Metazoa > Chordata > Chondrichthyes > Squaliformes > Squalidae > Squalus > Squalus acanthias. Next base: position 117,851,175 of record CM059435.1, read on the forward strand.
TAAATTGACCCTTAGTGTTAGGGGGGGATTAAATATGTGGGGTTATGGGGATAGGATGGGATATGTTAGGGGGAATTAAATACGTGGGGTTACGGGGGTAGTGTGGGATATGTGTATTGTGGGGATTAAAGCAGGGACAGGGTACTGGATTTGGATGATCAGCCATGATCGTATTGAATGGTGGAACAGGCTCGACGGGCCGAATGGCCTACTCCTGCTCCTAGTTTCTATGTTTCTATGTTTCTATGAATCTCGGCCTGGAGAGACCTGTACATCAAATATGCTGGAAAGAAAAATGGAGAGGCCCAGGGAAAGAGCTCAGAGTGCAGCCCCCATAGTCTCTTCTAAATCGATGCAAGGAAGGTCAAATCAAAATGACCCTGCAAAGTGCTGCTCAGTACCCAAAATTCCTTCACACAGCGTTGAATCTCTCCAGAAGTCTTTCTCTCTCTCTCAGAATGCGTGGTGCAAAAATGTCGCCGACAAAAAAAGGCAGGAAGCGGTCGCCTTTAAATAGCGCTCCCCCAGTCCCTTCCCGACTGCAAAACGTTCTCCTCAACTTGTCATTGCTAGCGGCAGGCAGAAAGGCAGGGGGCGCCACTCAATATCCGGTCCAGGGCGTTGCACGCTCGACTGACGTCACGATCTGCGGGCGCAGGAGATCGTGGCGGTAGTGTTTAGCGCCGTCGCAAAATGTCTGGTCAATTTCGCGAGCGGCGCAAACATCACCGCGCCCGGGCGCTAGTTGCTTTGCGCCCCATTAGCGCCCTCCGCTAACGGGAGGCACAAAGCAACCAAATTTTCCCCCATGCCTCTATTTATAAAGCCAAGGATCCCGTGTGCATTTTTAACAGCCTTCTCAACTTTGTCCTGCCACCTTCAAAGATTAGTGTACGCACACCCCCAGGTCTCTCTGTTCCTGCATCCCCTTTAAAATTGTACCATTTAGTTCATATTGCCTGTCCTCATTCATCCTACCGAAATATATCACTTCACATTTCTCTGCGTTAAATTTCATCTGCCATGTGTCTGCCCATTTCACCATCTATGTCCTCCTGAAGTCTGTTACTATCCTCCTCACTGTTTACTACATTTCCGAGTTTCGTATCATCTGCAAAACTTTGAAATTATGCCCTTTATTTCAAAGTGCAGGTCATTAATATATATCAAAAAGTCCAGTGGTCCTAATACCGATCCCTGGGGAACCCCACTGTAACCTTCCCTCCAGCCTGAAAAAACAACCGTTCACCACTACTCTCTGCTTTCTGTCCCTTAGCCAGTTTTGTATCCGTGCTGCCACTGCCCCTTTAATCCCATGGGCTTTTATTTTACATAGAAACATAGAAGATAGGAGCAGGAGTCGGCCATTCGGCCCCTCGAGCCTGCTCCGCCATTCAATGCGATCATGGCTGATCATCCAAATTCCAAATTTTGTTAACAAGTCTATTATGTGGTACTTTGTCAAATGCCTTTTGAAATTCCAAATACACAACATCAACTGCACTAGGCTCATCGACCCTCTCCGTTACTTCATCAAAGAACTCGATCAAGTTAGTCAAACATAATTTGCCTTTTTCAAATCCGTGCTGACTTTCATTTATTACCCCAGACTTTTCCAAATGCCAATTAATTTTGTCCCGGATTATTGTCTCTAAAAGTTTCCCCACCACCGATGTTTGGCTGACTGGCCTGTAGTTGCCTGGTTTATCCCTCTCCCCCTTTTTTAAACAAAGGTGTAACATTTGCAACCCTCCAGTCTTCTGGCACCACCCCCATATCCAAGGAGGATTGGAAGATTGTGGCCAGAGCCTCTGTAATTTCCACTCTTCCATCCCATCTGGACCGGGTGACTTTTCTACTTTGAGGACTGCCAACCTTTTAAGTACCTCCTTTTTATTTTTTATCTTATCCAATATCGCTACTGCCTCCTCCTTTACTGCTACATTGACACGATCCTCTTCTCTAGTGAAGACAGATGCAAAGTTAGAACATAAAAACATAAGAAATAGGAGCAGGAGTAGGCAATTCAGCACCTCGAGCCTGCTCTGCCATTCAATAAGATCATGGCTGATCTTCTACCTCAACTCCACTTTCCTGCACTATCTCCATATTCCTTCATTCCCTTAATATTCAAAAATCTATCGATCTCAGCCTTGAATATACTCAATGACTGAGCCCTCTGAGGTAGAGAATTCCAAAGATTCACCACCCTCTGAGTGAAGAAATTTCTCCTCATCTCAGTCCTACATGGCCGACCCCTTATTCTGAGACTATGACCCCTGGTTCTAGACTCCCCAGCCAAGTACTCATTTAGTCCTCTGCCTCCACATAAAGATCTCCTTTTTGGTCCCTAATCGGCCCCACCCTTCCTTTGACTATCCTTTGACTATTTTTGTGCTTATAAAAGACTTTTGGGTTCCCTTTTATATTAACCGCTAATGTATTCCAATACTCTCTCTTTGCCCCTCTTATTCCCTTTTTTAGATCTCCTCTGTACTTTCTATATTCGGCTTGTTTCTCTACTGTATTATGAACTTTACATTTTCTTTTCTGACTCATTTTAACCTCAATATCTTTAGTCATCCAGGGAGCTCGAGCTTTGGATGCTCTTCCTTTCCCCCTCATGGGAATGTGTCTACTCTGTACTCTGTAAGTTATACTTCTGTAACATCTTTAAGGTATAAAACCGTCCCAGGGCACTTCCATAAGTGAAACAGATTCTGGGCCAAAGAGAGAGAGGGAGATTCGGAGGCATGACCTAGAACTTGGTCAAAGAGGTGGGCTTCAAGGAGGGTCTTCAAGGAGGAGGGGGAGGCAGAGAGGTTTAGCGAGGGAATTACAGAGAATGGAGTCCCTGTGGCTGAAGGCACGGCCGGCCATGGTGGGGCGAAGGGAAGGGAGATGCCGGGAGATGAGGAATAGGGAGTGCGGGGCGGGGAGGAGGATGGTGATGTGTGAGGGTTGCAGGGATGGAAAAGGTTACAGAGATAACAAAGGGTTAGGCAACAGAAGAATTAAAACATGGGGACAAGGAGAAGTGATTTGTTAGCTGTGGCTCAGTGGGCAGCACTCTTGCCTCTGAGTCAGAAGGTTGTGGGTTCATGTCCCACCCCAGATACTTGAGCACCAAACGCTAGGCTGACCCTCCCAGTGCAGTTCTGAGGGAGCGCTGCACTGTCGGAGGTGCCGTCTTTCGGATGAGATGTTAAAACCGAGGCCCCGTCTGCTCTCTCAGGTGGACGTAAAAGATCCCATGGCACTAATTTGAAGAAGAGCAGGGGATTTATCCCCGGTGTCCTGGGGCCAATATTTATCCCTCAATCAACATCACTAAAAAACAGATTATCTGGTCATTATCACATTGCTGTTTGTGGGAGCTTGCTGTGCGCAAATTGGCTGCCGCGTTTCCTACATTACAACAGGGACTACACTCAAAAAGTACTTCATTGGCTGTAAAGCGCTTTGGGACGTCCTGAGGCCGTGAAAGGCGCTATAGAAATGCAAGTCTTTCTTCACCTGGGCAGGCAGCTATGAAAGAACCTTCACTGCAATATCTGGTCGCTACCTAAGGGTGTGAATAACTGACTCGAAACAGCTTGTCCTATATTGAAACACACTGTCTGCAGGCTAATCATGGAGCATCGCAGAGTGAAGCCCAGGATAAAGTCTGCGGCTTATACTGTCTGGCCCGCCCAGCTGGAGAGTTAGCTGAGGAAATCAGCCCGTGTATTCGGGATTTTTTTTTTAAAAAAGCTGCTTTGGGAAGAGTTGTTGTAAACAAACCTGCAGGTGACGGCGCAGGTAAGAAAAATCACCCTGCAAATGATTCAGCTTTTTTTTTATTGATATTAAGGACAAGGTGCAGTGAATCATACAGGACTTGGTGAGCATCCAGCCTTTTGCTCAGATAAATGAAATGAGTCTGTTGTCACGGAGCCAAAATATAAAGATCACCGGACAAAAATATAAACTGAGGTGGCCATCTTGAAGGAAAGAGAGAAAAACAAACGCAAGATTAGAAATCAAGGTCATTATATATTTACTGGAAACTCCTGTCGTATGCTGCAACCAGTGTTAATCCTTAGCTTGTTGGGGCTGAGCGCACGAGAGGCTTCGAGTGCTGTGGGGAAAGAGCTGGGATGGGGGGAAACCGGGACAGTCAGCAACAGTCAGGTGAGCTGCTGCTTTCTCTCATTCTCTCTCATTGTGTGCAACGGGCTGCAGAAGCTTTCCGAAGCAGTCCAGCGGAGCAGTGTTCAATTTTCTGGCATGGAGTTGATCGCAGGTTATCTGAAATGCTGCAGTCAGTTCTGCAGCAATGATCCAAAGGCGCTTGTTTGTGTGAGTGTGTGTGTGAGTGAGTGAGTATGTGTGAGTATGTGTGAGTGTGAGTGTGTCTGTGTGTGTGTCTGTCTGTGTGTGAGTGAGAGTGAGTATGTGTGAGTGTGTCTGTGTGAGTGAGTGTGTGTCTGTGTGAGTGAGTGTGTGTCTGTGTGTGTGTGTGTCTGTGTGAGTGAGTGAGGGGTGAGTATGTGTGTGAGTGTGTGTGTGAGTGTGTGAGTGTGAGTTTGTGAGTGTCAGTGTGTGTGTGTATGTGAGTGAGTGTGTGTGAGTGTGTGTGAGTTTGTGAGTGTGTGTGTGAGTGAGTGTGTGTGTGTGTGAGTGTGTGTGTGTCTGAGTGTGTGTGAGTGTGTGTGTGTGTGTCTGTGTGTGTGTGAGTGTGTGTGTGTGTCTGAGTGTGTGTGAGTGTGTGTGTGTGAGTGAGTGTGTGTTTGTGTGTGAGTGTGAGTGAGTGAGTGTGAGTTTGTGTGTGAGTGTGAGTGTGTGTGAGAGTGTGAGTGTCTGTGTGTGTGTGTCTGAGTGAGTGTGAGTTTGTGAGTGTGAGTGTGTGTGTTTGTGTGTGAGTGTGAGTGTGTGTGAATTTGTGTGTGTGAGTGTGAGTTTGTGTGTGAGTGTGAGTGTGTGTGTGTGTGTGAGTGTGGGTTTGTGTGTGAGTGTGAGTGTGTGTGTGTGTGTGAGTGTGTGAGTTTGTGTGTGTGTGCGTGTGAGTGTGAGTGTGAGTTTGTGTGTGTGTGTGAGTGTGTGAGTTTGTGTGTGTGAGTGTGAGTGTGAGTGTGTGTGTGAGTGAGTGTGTGTGAGTGTGGGATGAAAAAACGAAACATCAATGGTGTTTTCACTCCCTCTGGTTTATTCTGCCGGGACTGCTGCCAAAAATCTGGACTGGATAATTTGGCTGCAAAACAAAATAATCTGTGCCGATTGTTTAAAGCTTCCTCTTCCAAAAAAACCAGAGGTGGAAGAGAAGGGATTTCTGTCAGGCTCTTTCTAAAGCAGGTGTGTTACTCGTTTTGTTTGTCCCTACAACATTTCCATCTAACTGACCCCTCGCAGTGGGTCAGGGTCTTGGATCCAGCTGTGCAACTCCAGGCTCCCCTTTTCTTAAAAAAATATATAATTTTCAGACACCCAGTGCTCTAAGGTTTGTGCAAAACTTTTTTCAAATAATGTGAGGAGCAATGTTCCCTTTAAGCTGTGTGGTCGCCCCAGCGCGCTGAAGGTCCTTCGCAGCTGGCTTGCCGGCTTTTAAATAGAAAAACTGGGCGTGCGCGGTATTTTGAATGGGCCGTGCAGCTGGTTAAAGGGGCCCCCACCCCCCAAAAAAAATTACAGGGACCAATGGTGAGGAGATCTCCTTTCGACCTGCTCCTGGCCCTGTTATCGGGGACGGGAGATTTTAAGACTGGAAGCTGCCAACTGCACTCTTGGGGAGTGGGCGTCTGGTGGTGATGTTTCTCTACGTTAAAGGCACTATATCAATGCAAGTTGTTGTTGTTGCTGTAAGCGGACAGGAAGGGCTGGATCTCTTGGGATGGGCTTCGCTTGATAGGATGGAACTGTGCCGGAGCTGGAGCTCTCGATGTGGGCCTGGGGTGGAGGGAGCAGAGCTGGGCAATGGAGCTCTCAGTGTGGGCCTGGGATGGAGGGAGCAGAGCTGGGCAATGGAGCTCTCAGTGTGGGCCTGAGATGGAGGGGGCAGAGCTGGGCAATGGAGCTCTCAGTGTGGGCCTGGGATGGAGGGGGCAGAGCTGGGCAATGTATCTCACAGTGGGGTAGATCTTGACCTTAGTGTAAAATGGATGATGGCGAGTCGGCAGCTCGTTTTACATCCCTCCCAATTTTAATTTCCATTGAAGTCCTTTAAGGACCACCCGTTAGGCCGCACGTCGCCCTGATTTTTCCTGAGGCAAACCGATCTTGCCAAGGGGGCCTCAAACAGACATTAGGCCCCCTATTTGCATATGCAAAGGGCCTAACTCCTGCTTCAGGCCTGGGCACTGCACGGCGATTGTCCGACCTTTGCCAACATGGCGGGCAGCGCAACTCCGGCTCTTAATGAAGAGGTGGCGTGCGCCCAAATTTCTAGGCCATTGTTACTTCTTTAGTCTTGCACTCTATTCCCTAATTTATAAAACCCCAAAATTCTGTTGGCCTTTTTCTGGCTGCACTCACTTTCAGGGAATTATTGCATATGATCGATCTGATCCTCCACAACTGTCAGCGCCTATCCATTGAGTATAGTTCTTCAAAAAAATGCATCTCAGATTTTTCAAACACAACTTGCCTTTAACAAATCCCTGCTGGCTGTCCTTGATTAGCCCCCGCCTTTCTGAATCCTCACACTAATTTTATATTGAATTAGGGATTCGAACAGTATTCGCACAACTCCCGTTGCACTACCTGGTCTGTAGTTATCCGGTTCATCCTTTCGCTCCCTTCTGGAACGTGCAAGAGGATTGCAAAATGCTGAGGATCTGGGCCATGAGGGCCCAAAGACTTATCCACCTTGAGTTGCACTCATTTTTTCAGAACTGTCATCTCTATTAATTGTTCCATTTCCCCTCTGGTACACCCACGTTCTCAGTTGCACCATCAGTTTTGAACCGGTGCAAAATATTTATTTGATATCTCCGTCAATCCACCATCTTCCACAGTTAAGGGCTGGATTTTGATACTGGGGCGGGCTGGGGTCGTGTCATCCACTTTTCGTGTTATCCACCCGACTGCAATTGGATGTGGGAGATTGATGCGATTTTCACCTAATTGGGAAATTGAGTTCCAGCATGTGGGAACCCAGGACCCAATTAGTGTTTTCAGTCTGAAAGTCACCTCTGATGATGTCATCATTGCTGCTGCATTGAAGGTCAGAGACTGCCTGGCCTTTGCTGTGAGAGGACCTGGATGCAAAATGAGCAGCAGCAGCCCTAAGTCTGCTCCCAGATATTTTTACACCACCACTCCCAGATATGTCTCCTCCTCATCCATCCAGCTATGTCTCCTCCTCATCCATCCAGGTCGGTCGGTCGGTCAGCCAGCCAGCCAAATGTGCTCCCGCCAGGTTTCACATTCGTGGTTCAGAACAGGCGTGCTTCACGTAGAAAAAGGGTTAAAATCACAAAGGCCTTTCAAAATGGCATTATAGAGGCAATTTAGTGCTTGTTAAGAGCCTTAACAGCCTATCCCGCCTCTTAGAAGCGGGACGGAGTCGGGACCAGCAGACATGATTTAATGAAAATTGCGTGGAGGCGGGATGGAGGCGGGCCAGTGCCCGCCCGCCAGTTTTCACAATTTTAACCCCCCACACGCCTCCAAACCCACCTCCACGGGTCAATGAAAATCCAGCCCTTAGACTCCATCCCTCATCCCTGAGAATTGCTTTTCATTTATTTCCTTTTTCTTGCCAATATTTGCAATTTCTTGAATGATTTAGCGATCCTGCACTATTCGTTTACTCGTGCGTGATAAAAAAGGGAAAGAGAGAGAATTTTTCTTTTGCCCTTTTATCCCCACAGGTCACACGCATTGAGGCAATAAACCAAACCAATAAAGCGACCACTAAGAGAATTATTGATGAGGGTGACCGACTGACCATTGGGCCCAACTGGCTCATCCTTCCGTCGAAACCTTTGACTTCCCCTCACAGCATCGAACTGCAACTTGAATGATTCTAGAGTTCTTGCCAGAGAAGTGTCAGCTGTGGCTCACTCGCCTCTGAGTCAGAAGGTTGTGGGTTCAAGTCCCGCTCCAGGGACTTGAGCACGTAAAGCTAGGCTGACACTCCCAGTGCAGTGCTGAGGGAACGCTGCACTGTCGGAGGTGCCGTCTTTCGGATGAGACTTTAAACCAAGGCTCCATCTGCCCTCTCAGGTGGACATAAAAGATCCCGTGGCACTATTTTGAAGAAGAGCAGGGGAATTATTCCCGGTGTCCTGGGCCAATATTTATCCCTCTATCAACATCACTAAAAACAGATTATCTGGTCATTATCACATTGCTGTTTGTGGGAGCTTGCTGTGTGCAAATTGGCTGCCACGTTTCCTACATTACAACAACAGCGACTACACTTCAAAAAGTTCTTCATTGGCTGTAAAGCACTTTGAGACATCCGGTGGTCGTGAAAGGCACTATAGAAATGTAAGTCTTTCTTTCTTTTCTCCACTCCCCTCCCCAGAGATCCCTCCATGTGTTGATCACTGTTTGAGTTGAGAAGAGCTCTCTGACATCAGTCCCTAAACTTGCCTGTTAACCAGTTTGTATCCTTGTCTCCTTGTCCTGCAGTTGAGGCTTAGCTTGAAATAATGGAAGTGACGCTCAGGATGAACCACTTCTTGGGGTAGAAATTGTTCTGGGGTGTTGGTGCAAAATGGACGGTATGGGCTTGGCCCGCCGTTTAATACCCGTCCCCGCTGCCCAATACTCAGTTGCAGTAAAGTCAACGGAATTCAATGTCGTGCAGTTGGTATAACAGGCGGTGGATACGATGCCACCCGTCTTCCACTACCGCCCAAAGCGAAGTTCTACCCTCCTATCTTCTATCCTCCCTCTTTTAAGGTCCCCTCTCACTTGTCTTCCTTCAGGACTGAAGAGACCAGGGGGCAGAATTTCCCTGGCCAGAGTTTCCCCCTGAAGCGCCAGCAGCGACTTCGGCAGAAACCCGTGAGAAACGACACAAACTCCCGAAGTTACGGCGGAGGATCGTGAAAGGCCCCCCCCCCCCCCATCCCCACCCCGAGTCCTTCCTCATCGCTCAGTTCTCTGACACTGCGATCAACCTCGTGGCCCTTCTCTGCACCGCTGCCAAAGCTTAGACTTTTCTTCTGTGTCTTGCTCACTAGAGCTGAATTCAGTATTCAAGGTACAGCCCGACCACAGCCCTATACATCTTCAGCGTGACGGCCTGAGACTTGTACTCCACTGATTTGCCAATATGGCTCAACATTCTGTGTACTTTGCTGATTGATTCCTTGGACACGGGCAGTTTTGAGCCTGCTGTCACTCCTAGAGCGTTAGCTTCCCATCTGCCAGCTAGTTTCAAACCATTCCTTAAGTAAGTACATCCCCAGTTTTCCTCACAATAAAGGAAAGAGCGTGTATTTATATCGCACCTTTCATGCCCTCAGGACGTCCCAAAGAGCTTTACAACAGATGAAATGTTTTATTTTATACTCGTTTATGGGATGTGGGCATCGCTGGCAAGGCCGGCATTTATTGCCCATCCCTAATCGCCCTTGAGAAGGTGGTGGTGAGCCACCTTCTTGAACCACTGCAGTCCGTGTGGTGAAGGTACTCCCACAGCGCTGTTAGGGAGGGAGTTCCAGGATTTTGACCCAGCGACGATGAAGGAACGGGTGATATATTTCCCAGTCAGGATGGTGTGTGACTTGGAGGGGAACTTGGAGGTGGTGGTGTTCCCATGCGCCTGCTGCCCTTGTCCTTCTAGGTGGAAGAGGTCGCGGGTTTGGGAGGTGCTGTCGAAGAAGCCTTGGCGAGTTGCTGCAGTGCATCTTGTAGATGGTACACACTGCAGCCACGGTACGCCGGTGGTGGAGGGAGTGAATGTTTAAGGTGGTGGAGGGGGTGCCAATCAAGCGGGCTGCTTTGTCCTGGATGGTGTCGAGCTTCTTGAGTGTTGCTGGAGCTGCACTCATCCAGGCAAGTGGAGAGTATTCCATCACACTCCTTACTTGTGCCTTGTAGATGGTGGAAAGGCTCTGGGGAGTCAGGAGGTGAGACACTCGCCACAGAATACCTAGCCTCTGACCTGCTCTTGTTGCTACAGTATTTATGTGGCTGGTCCAGTTAAGTTTCTGGCCAATGAAATACCTTTGAAGTGTAGCCACTGTTGTAATGCAGGAAACAATGTATAAGAATTGTACTAACCTGTGCTGAATTTTATTTATCATCATTCCGCCCACTATCAACTCTTGTGTAGGTCTTCCTGTAAATTCCTGGCTGCTTCATCTGGTTGTATTGCACCCCCCACACCCCTGCCCACCTCTACAATGTTGGCCAGCTCACATTGCATTTTTGAATCCAGGCCACTTTAGGTCAGAAACAATAGTGGGCACCAGCACCAATCCCTGGAGTAATCCAGTCATCACACCTCCGCAGCCCAACACCACTCCTCCAACTGGTGCCTGCTGCTTCCTCTCATAGAATCATAGAAAGTTACAGCACCGAAGGAGACCATTTCGGCCCATCGTGTCCGCGCCGGCCAACAAAGAGCTACCCAGCCTAATCCCACTTCCCAGCTCTTGGTCCGTAGCCCTGCAGGCTACAGCATCCCAAGTGCACATCCAAGTACTTTTTAAATGTGGTTAGGGTTCCTGCCTCTACCACCCTTTCAGTCAGTGAGTTCCAGACCCCTCTTTCAACCCCATTCCTTGTTGGCCTCCAGGGTTTAGCTGTGATACCAGCTGCCTGAAGCTTATACAGAAGCCTCTCAGGTGGAACTTTATCAAAGGCTTTCTAGAAGTCTTAAGTATACCTTATCGGATGCTTCCCGATGTCCACTTGGGACATCGTTTCCTCAAAAAGTCTAGGAGGTTGCCAGCACAGGCACGATGGGCTGAATGACCTCCTTCTTAGAGAGCTTGACAGGGTAGATACTGAGAGGCTGTTTTGCGCTGGCAGGAGAGTCTAGAACTAAGCGGTACAGTCTCAGGTTAAGGGGGCGGCCATTTAGGACTGAGATGAGGAAAAATCTCTTCACTCGGAGTTTTGTGAATCTTTGGAATTCTCTACCCCAGAGGGCTGTGGATGCTCAGCCGTTGAGTATATTCAAGACAGAGATCGATGGATTTTTGGACTCTAAGGAATCAAGGATAGTGGAGTTGAGGTAGAAGATCAGCCATGATCTTATTTAATGGCGGAGCAGGCTCGAGGGGCCGAATGGCCGACTCCTGCTCCTGTATCTTATGTTCTAATGTTCTTCTGTGCTGTATGATTCTAGTTTCCAAATGCAGGATTTGCCCCTTCTGAAAGGGCATTAACTGTCACTTATTGGGCAAATAGTTCCCCAGGTTTGCCTTGTGGCCTTTTATGTAACAGGTACCATGCTGGCTTCTGTTTGACCCAGTGGGATCTCCCCTGTGTTCCTGGACAGTTTCATAAAGACTCTCAGCATTTTGTAAAATTTATTCCCCAGTCTCCCCTGGCACCTTTGGCTCTGTCCCCTGGGGCGTTTATTAGTGTTGAGTCCCTAAGCCTGCCGAATATATCCCTGCAAGTGATGTCAAAACTGATCAGGCATTGTTGTAGAACTTGCTCTGATGGTTCGCACGTTGTAAGTGTCTTCTCTGGTGCCTTTGTTATCTCTAGACTTGACTATTCCAACACACTCCTGGCCAGCCTCCCATCTTCCACCCTTTGTAAACTTTGAGGTCATCCAAAACTCGGCTGCCCGTGTCCTAACTCGCACCAAGTCCCGTTCACCCATCACCCCCTGTGCTCGCTGACCTACATTGGCTCTCGGTTGAGCAACACCTCGAATTTAAAATTCTCATCCTTGTTTTCAAATCCCTCCCTGGCCTCACCACTCCCTATCTATGTACCCTCCTCCAGCCCTACAACCTTCCGAGATCTCTGCGCACCTCCAATTCCGGCCTCTTGCGCATTCCTGATTTTAATCGCTGCACCATTGGCGGCCGTGCCTTCAGCTGCCGAGGCCCTAAGCTCTGGAATTCCCTCCCTAAACCTCTCCGCCTCTCTCTCCTCCTTTAAGACGCTCCTTAAAACCGACCTCTTTGACCAAGCTTTTGGCCAGCTGTCCTAATATCTCCTTGTCTGGCTCGGTGTCAAATTTTGTTTGATAATCGCTCCTGTGAAGCGTCTTGGGACGTTTTACTACGTTAGAGACGCTGTATAAATGCAAGTTGTTGTTACAGAAATAGGCTTAATGGGCCGAATGGCCTTTTTTGTATTCCACACTTTCTTTTGCTCTTGCGTTGCAGCTGGACCTGTTTTCAGCGGTCGTGAGATTAATCGTATTCAATTGTCCAGTTCTGACTTTCATATCCCACCAACTTACCGAAGGCCCTGGGAGTGAGCCTTTGGCGCGGTGGTAGCGTTCCCGCCTCTGGGCCGGACGGTGCAGGGTTCGAACCCCCCACTCCAGACAGTCCCGGCGAGTGGAGTCGGAGCTCCGGCTTCGAATTCCGAGTTGACATCCAGCCGGATACTCGCGTCCGGTGGTTCATGTGACCCCCGCCTCATCGTATGGGTCGTGGGAGCCCATAAAACCCTCCCGCCGTACAGGACTAACCACCCTATCGGCTGGGAGAAAGATGGTTACGGCCATGGAAGGAGCGCTAACTCTTCCAGTCAGGCTGTCCATCAGCCTGCGACTCCTTCCACTACTTCTCAGTGCTCCCCGAAGCGAGAAGGCACGAAAAGAAGAAGACCCTTGCACCATTAAGATTGATGGATAGGTAGCCCCTCGAGCCTGCTCTGCTGATCTGTATCTGAACCCCATCAACCCGCCTTGATTCCGTGTCCCATAATACCCTTACCAAACATAAATCTATGTATCTCAGTTTTGAAATTTTCCACTGACGCCCCCCCCCCCCCCCCCCAGCCTCAACAGCTTTTTTTGGGGTGGGTGGCGGGGGGGGGGGGGGGAAGAGAGTCCCAGATTTCCACCCCTGCAGCAGCCAGAAATATTACCTTCACATGTGCGTTTAATAATTCTGACGTACAGCACCACTCAAATAGTTTGAAGTCGCAAAACAGAAATTAATTAATAGACTGACTTTCAAAGTACTTTCCCCTGAGGGGAGTACATTCTTGCTCTGCAATCACTCTGTTAACTGAAAAATGTATTACATATGGTTGGCAGGTTTGAGTGCCAGCCCCTGCCTGCTGTGTTAGAGAGGATACACACACACGTTTTTAAACAAAATCAGTGATTGAGAAGTCCGACCATGGATATTATTGAGAGGTTGTCTGGGGATGATTTGAAAATAACTTCAGCATAAAGAGCAGAGTTTAGGAATCACGTTTTTAAATTGGCTGGTTTATGTGATTGCCACTTGTATTGCGAGAGGTATCAGAGATGGACATTAGATCTAATCTCAGTATTTACAGCAACTGATCAGGGATCTAAAGCTCATATTTTAGTGGTTTATTGCTCAATGTTGAGGCCCTATTGATGTACAGGATGTTTCTGTGCTGTTGTGAGATTAAGGAGGCATTAACATGTTCCTGCCCGTTAAGTCCTCAGGTCCAAGATATTCGACCGCCTAGCGCCCATTTCTCAGGTGCCAAAGGGCCTGCTGAGCCTACAATATGGCGGGCAGGATAGAAACATAGAAACATAGAAGATAGGAGCAGGAGTAGGCCATTCGGCCCATCGAGCCTGCTCCACCATTCAATACGATCATGGCTGATCATCCAAATCCAGTACCCTGTCCCTGCTTTAATCCCCACAGTACACATATCCCACCCTACCCCCGTAACCCCACGTATTTAATTCCCCCTAAAATATCCCATCCTATCCCCATAACCCCACATATTTAATCCCCCCCTAACACGGGGACCCTTGGGTCAGAGCGATCATAACATGATCGATTTCTCACTCGAAATGGAGAGCGAAGAAATTGACTCAGATACTAAGGTCCTGAATTTAAACAAGGGGAATTATGATGCCATTAGACGGGAACTGAGTAGGTATGATTGGACAACGTTCCTGGGAGGACTGGAGGTAGATAAACAATGGCAAGCATTTAAAGATAGAATGACAAAATTGCAAAAATTGTTTATACCAATCTGGCATAAAAGGAAATCTAAAAAGGTGACTCAACCGTGGATAACAGGGGAAATTAGAGACAGCATAAAATCCAAAGATAGGGCGTATAAAATAGCCAAAAAAAGCGCCAGAGCGGAAGATTGGGAACAGTTTAAGATAGAGCAAAGGAGGACAAAGGGCTTAATCAAGAGGGGCAAAATAGCTTACGAAAGCAAGCTGGCGGAAAATATAAAAACTAACTCCAAAAGCTTTTATAAGTATATCAAGAGGAAAAGACTGGTGAAAACCAAAGCTGGCCCATTGCAGTCAGATACGGGGGAATATATAACGGGAAATAAAGAAATGGCAGACCAACTAAATGCATACTTTGGGTCAGTCTTTACGAAGGAAGACACAAAAAACCTCCCTGGGATATCGGGAAAAATAGGGACATTTGCAAAGGAGGAACTGACGCAAGTCAATATCTCTAAGGATATGGTGTTAAGGAAGCTAAAGGGATTGAAGGCGGACAAATCCCCAGGGCCTGATAACATGCATCCTAGGGTGCTGAAGGAGGTGGCCCTAGAGATAGCGGATGCACTAAGTATGATTTTTCAGAATTCATTAGACTCGGGAACAGTGCCCATGGATTGGAGGGTAGCTAACGTTACCCCACTATTCAAAAAGGGGGGTAGGGAAAAAGCAGGTAATTACAGACCTGTAAGCCTTACATCAGTTGTGGGCAAAATGCTGGAGTCCATCATTAAGGATGAAATAGCGGAGCACTTAGCAAATGGGGACAGGATAGGACAGAGTCAACATGGATTTACAAAGGGTAAATCGTGCTTGACTAATCTATTGGAATTTTTTGAGGGAGTAACTGGTAAAATAGATGGGGGAGAGCCAGTAGATGTGGTGTACCTGGACTTCCAAAAGGCCTTCGATAAGGTCCCACATAAAAGATTAGCAGGGAAAATTGAAGCTCATGGGATAAAGGGGAAAGTATTGACGTGGATAGAGAACTGGCTGTCAGATAGAAAACAGAGAGTTGGAATAAACGGCTCATTTTCTGAATGGCAGGCAGTAACAAGTGGGGTACCACAGGGATCTGTCCTGGGTCCCCAGCTGTTCGCAATTTACATTAATGACCTGGATCAGGGAGTCGGATGCAGCATTTCCAAATTTGCAGACGACACTAAACTAGGAGGTGGGGTGGGCTCAGAGGAGGAGACCAGGAAGCTCCAGAGCGATTTGGACAGACTGGGTGATTGGGCGGATAAATGGCAGATGCACTATAATGTGGACAAGTGCGAAGTTATCCACCTTGGGTGCAGGAACGGGAGGGCAAATTATTATTTAAATGGCAATAAATTGGGAGAGGGGGAAGTACAGAGAGACCTGGGTGTTCTTGTACACCAGTCACTGAAGGCGAGCATGCAGGTGCAACAGGCGATCAAGAAGGCAAACGGTATGCTGGCCTTCATAGCAAAAGGGTTGGAATACAGGGACAGGGATACCTTGCTGCAGCTGTACAGGGCACTGGTGAGACCACACCTCGAGTACTGTGTACAGTTTTGGTCGCCTCATCTGAGGAAAGATGTTCTTGCCATGGAGGGCGTGCAGCGGCGATTCACCAGGCTGATACCAGGAATGGCGGGATTGACCTATGAGGAGAGACTATGTAGTTTAGGGATGTACACACTGGAGTTTAGAAGATTGAGAGGGGACCTCATAGAAGTGTATAAAATTCTGACAGGTCTAGACAGACTAGATGCAGAAGGAATGTTTCCCTTGGCGGGTGAGAACAGAACTAGAGGACATAATTTAAGGATAAGGGCTAAACCATTTAGGACAGAAATGAGGGGGAATTTCTTCACTCAGAGGGTGGTGAACCTGTGGAACTCATTGCCACAGAGGGCAGTGTACGCCAGCTCATTAAATATATTTAAGAGGGAATTAGATATATTTCTACAGGCAAAAGGGCTTAAGGGTTACGGAGAGAAGGCGGGGACGGGATACTGAATTGGAGGATCAGCCATGATCTCATTAAATGGCGGAGCAGGCTCGAAGGGCCGGATGGCCTACTCCTGCTCCTATCTTCTATGTATCTATGTATCTATGTAACACTAAGGGTTAATTTATCATAGCCAAATGGACACACCATATTGGTAAAGGCCAAAAAAGTCAGCGTGCGGTGCACAGGCCTGAAACAGGCGTTGGGCACTTTGCATATGTAAATAAGGGGCCTAATGTCTGTTTGAGAACCCCCACTGCAAGATTGCTTTGCCCTGAGGAAAACTAGTCTTGCATGCGGCCTACAGGTGATCCTTAAAGGGAACGCACTGCAGGCCGCAACCAACAAGGCAAAGGTTCTTCAAAATTTACTTACCTGAATGTGGAACTGGAGGAAGCAAGAGTGAAATCAATCCCACTCCACCCGATAGCCGCCGCTCTCCCCTCCAACCCCTCCGCCCTGCAATCACCACCAATCATTGCCTATTCCATCCCCTGCTTGATTGGCACCACTCCCCTCGTCCCCCTCCCTCCAGCCACTGCCACCTTCCCCCACTCGCCCCCCAAACACAACTACTTCTTGACCCGATGGGTCCTCCTTCGCTCACCCTCCCCGGTCACCGCCCCCTCCACCCCCCACCATTCCTGGTCGCCCCCCATCCCCCCTCTTCCTCACTTACCGGTGGGCCCAATCTACCACTGCTCTTCACCAACGAGCTGCCTGTTATTCTTTGCAGTTGTCTGGCTCGAAGGAAATGAGGCCCGAGGCACCCAATATCGGGGGGGCCACGGGCCTCACCGTTCACGCAGAAGGGCCCGGTCCCTTGCACCCACTCCTGAATTTCTAGGCTTTAATTTTGAGTCGCAAAGGGCGGGAGAAGATGGCTGTTGGAGTGCAGCCTCTGGTGACGGAGCGGAGGGTGCGGGGGGAGGAGTGGCGATTCCGCTCAGAGACTCATGGCTGGGGGAGATCATGGAAAGTGGCAGGGTTGAGGCCATGGAGGAGATCAAAGGACAAGAATCTGAAAGGCAGCTCTCCGGGACTCTAGGAGTCGGTGGAGATTGGTGAGAACAGGGGGTGGGGTTTGGGGATGTGGGCCTGAGTAAAGACAGAGGCTGCGACATTCTCTCCATAAGTAGATTGGTGTGGTGAGAGGTTAACCGGGGTGGGTGGACTTAACACTGTCAGCCATGGCTCAAGTGGGCAGCACTCTCCCCTCTGAGTCAGAAGGTTGTGGGTTCAAGGCCCGCTCCAGAGACTTGAGCACAAAAATCTAGGCTGACACTCCAGTGCAGTGCTGAGGGAGTGCTGCACTGTCGGAGGTGCCGTCTTTCGGATGAGACATTAAACCGAGGCCCCGTCTGCTCTCTCAGGTGGACGTAAAAGATCTCACGGCACTATTGGAAGAAGAGCAGGGGAGTTCTCCCCGATGTCCTGCTCAATATTTATCCCTCAACCAACATCACTATAAAAACAGATTCTCTGGTCATTATCACATTGCTGTTTGTGGGAGCTTGCTGTGCGCAAATTGGCTGCTGCATTTCCTACATTACAACAGTGACTACACTTCAAAAGTACTTCATTGGCTGTAAAGCGCTTTGGGACGTCCTGAGGTTGTGAAAGGTGCTGTAGAAATGCAAGTCTTTCTCTTTGTAGGTTGATGTGGGAGAGTTTAACCAGGGGGCAGGACTGCAGTTTGGTGTGGGATCTTTCCTTCCCTCAACATTTGGGGTTAGTCTTGTGGTCCTTCTCTGCACAGCTTCCAGGGTTTGGAACTGTGATATCTTGAGACACAGCATATATATACAACAGCACAACATGGCTTTCGGTAAGAACTATAGTGCACATGGCTTTATTATTAGATACACCAGTAGTCCACCAGGTGGCTCTATTACACTTCTCCCTCCTTATTGAAGAAGTTTATTATAGCAAATAATCATTGTGCATGACTTGCATTGTATACACAACTCTTGGTATACATTTCTCAAACGGAACCCATTTTATGATTCCAAATTCTACTATAGAATTCTGTAACACAAACAAAAGATATGAACTTATTTTCCATATTTGCAGATTAAACTTAACCACTGGTTTTCTGTTTCGAAGAGGATACCTTCTTTCTTGAACAGAACTTTCAGATCTTGTTGTAGGATTTTGACTCATTCTAGGCTGAGCCTGCGGAGAATTTTTCTCCAAGGGCTGACCTTGATCTACATTTGGACTCTCTACACTTTCAGACTGTTTGTCTGCCTGACTCAGGCTCAGACTTAAATTCTGACTTTGTCCTGGACTTGTTTCTGGTACGTCTGATGTAGGATTTGTTACTGTTACTCTACTTGTAACAAGACTGTCTGACTCATCAGAATAAATTGAATCATCCCAGCTTTCAACTCCTTCCACATCTGTAGGTAAGATATGATCAATGTGAACAAACCTAACCTTTCCATGATCAAACATCTTGACCAAATATGTGCGAGGGCCACATATCTTCACTACTCCTCCTGGTAACCACTTTAACCATTTATGGTGATGGTTCTTCACTCTAACCTTCTGGTTCAACTTCACACTTCCCTCTCTAACTCTACCTTTATCATGACTCTCTTTCTGCCTTGATTGTTTCTCTTCTACGGACTGTGCCAAGTTTGGCTTTAACAACAAGAACCAGGTTCGTGGCTGTCGTTTGAGAAACAACTCTGCTGGTTTTCTACCAGTAGTGGTGTGAGGAGTATCTCGATAGGTAATCAGAAAATTTGTCAGTTTGTGGTCCAACGACAACTGATGTTTCTTTGGATTTGGATCCAACATTTGCTTGATGAGGGCACGTTTGACAATTTGTACTGTGCGCTCTGCTGCACCATTTGAAGCAGGATGGTACGGTGGAACTTTGGTATGTTTCACACCATTTCTGCTCATGAACTGTGTGAACTCTTCTGAACAATATTGCGGCCCATTATCAGACACAATTTCTTCTGGGAGGCCGTATGAAGAAAACAATCTTCGCAAATTGTCTAGCGTTTGCTTGTTGTTATTATTCGCATCAGAAACACCTCTACCCACTTCGAGTGACTATCTATCACTATAAACAATTGCTGTCCTTCTAGCTCAGCAAAATCTACATGTAACCTTTGCCACACTCTGGGAGGCCATTTCCATGGCTGTAATGGTACTGATGGTGGTTTCTTGCTCACCGATTGACATATTGTACACTGACTGACTAACTACTCTATTTCTTTATCTAAACCTGGCGACCATAAGTAACTGCGTGCAAAGCTCTTGGTCAAGCACATTCCCAGGTGCTGGTCATGAAGATCTCCTAACAATTTAGGCCTGAACCTATTTGGGATAACCACTCTTGCGCCCCACATGATACAATCTTTATCCACCGACAATTCATTCCTACAAACGAAGTATGGATGGATATCTTCCTCTGATACCTGGTTTGGTCATCCATTTGCTATGTAATCACACACCTTTAACATAATTGGGTCACGGTTGGTTGCCCTACCAATCTCTTCAGCTGTGACTGGCAGCTCATCAATGTGTGAGAAATAGAACACTTCTTCCTTATTGGGTGTAACTTGTGATGGGGATGGCAACCTGGACATAGCATCAGCATTACTGTGATCAGCTGATCATCTGTACTCAATGTCATACGTATACGCTGACAAAATCAAAGCCCATCTCTGCATTCGGGCTGCAGCTAAAGTTAGAACTGGGGACTTTGGATGGAGGATTGCTGTCAGGGGCTTATGGTCAGTAACTATGGTAAACTTACGACCAAACAAGTATTTGTGAAACTTCTTGACCCCAAAAATCAATGACAAACCTTCCCTTTCGATCTGCGCATAATTCCGCTCACTGGCACTGAGAGTGCGTGAAGCAAAAGTAATTGGTCTCTCCTCCCCACTATTTAGTACATGAGAGATCACTGCCCCAACTCCATATGGAGAGGCGTCACACGCTGGCTTGATCTCCTTAGATACATCATAGTGAACTAACATGGTACTCTCTACTAACTGGCTTTTACACTCTTTGAATGCTGTGTTGCATTCTTTTGACCACTTCCAAGGGACCTGTTTTCTCAACAGCTCATTCAGTGGATGTAACGATGTAGCCAAGTTTGGGAGGAACTTTCCGTAATAATTCAAAAGACCCAAAAATGATCGAAGTTCAGAGACATTCTTGGGAGTGGGTGCATTTATGATTGCATCCAGCTTTCCCTTGGTTGGATGTAAACCATCTTTGTCTACTCTGTGCCCTAAGTACACCACTGAGTTTTGAAACAATTCATACTTGTGAGCTGTCATTCGTACTCCGTGCTTCTCTAGCCGTTTGAGCACTTCATTCAACACCTCATCATGGATTTGCCTGTTTGGTGTTGAAATGAGTCTGTCATCCAAATAACACACTACCCCTTCAATCCCTTGCAAAATTTGGTTCATCACCCCCTGGAATATGTCGGGGACAGAAGACACTCCAAATGGTAGGCTATTGAACTGATATAGGCCTCGGTGAGTATTTATAGTCAAGCATGACTTGGACTCTTCATATAACTAAAGTTGTAGGTAGGCATTTGTTAGACCTAACTTCGAAAAGATCTGGACACCTGTCAGCGTTGTGAACAAATCTTCCACATTTGGCGACATATTGGGTAGATTACACTCTAGAACCTGGTTTACGGTTACCTTATAATCACCACACAACCTTACCTTACCATCTGACTTAGGTACAACAACAATGGGTATAGCCTAATTACTCAGATCTACCTTAGAGATAATGTTCTCAGTTTCTAGTCTTTTGAGTTCTTGCTCAACTTTCTCCTTGAGTGTGTATGGTACGGGACATGGCTTGCAGTAAACTGATCTTGCATCCTTCTGCACTCTGACACTCGCCTTGAAGTCTTGGATCGGACTGCCCGTTTCGCTGAACACCTTCAGATACTGCTTGATGACATCATCTTTCGATGCAAATTTCGTTTCCACACAAAAAATCTCATTCCAATCCAGCGTCAGTGATCCCAACCAATTTCTACCTATCAAGGCAGGCTTGTCTCTAGCCACTACTATGAGAGGCAAGCTCTGACACGGATCCTTGTATTTCACTGGTATGGTGACACTTCCTACTGCAGGGATTTGCTCTCCTGAGTAGCCTCGCAGCTCTACCTTCGATTTCTCTAGTCGATAATCACGCAACTTGTCACGATATAGTGATTCCGGTACTACGCTCATAGATGCACCAGTGTCAATTTCCATGGGTATCCTGGTTTCTGCGACATCTATTTGGATGACGATACCTCGCGAATCGCTGTTAGATACCTTTGTGCTCCTGATGACGTGAATCTCCAGAAACTCCTCGTCCTGCTGCTTCTCTTCAATGGTATGTAGTGTCTGGCGATTTCTACTTCTAGCATTGCCAGTCAGTTTACTCTTCTGTCGGCACGCCTTCGCAAGATGTCCAGTTTTCTTGCAGTAGAAACACTCTGCCTTCACATATGGACAGCTTTGAGCGATGTGTTGTCCCAGGCACTGATAGCACAACTTCAATACCTTGGCCAGTTGCTGAGGCCTTGGGGCCCAACTGCCTTTTACTTTTAGCCTGAAGCCGATTCACCTCGGTTGTCTGACGACTGGAAATGGCGTGGAGCTCTCGGGACTATCGGTCGGCCATATCCATCGACATAGCTGCCTGACAAGCTAAGTCAAAAGTCAGGTTAGGGGTTGTCAACAATTTACTTTTGATACGTTAATTTTTCAACCCACAAACAAAGCGGTCACACAAAGCTCGGTCCTGAAAGTTTCTGAAATGACAGTGAATGGACAGCTTTTTAAAGCTACAATGTACTCACTGATACCCTCGTCATTTAATTGATCTGCGTGTTCCAAAACAATAACTTTCAGCAATTTCCAGGGGCTCAGGACTGTAGTGCTGTTCTAACTTGGTTAGGATCTCCTTCAGTGGAGTGTCCTTTGGCTTGGCGGGAACAAGCAAATTTTTCAGGGTTTCATACACCTCGGGGCCTGCTTCAGTCAAAAAAAATAGCCCGTTTCATTTTTAAAACTGTTTACATCATCGGGGACTTCGACAATACTACTCGTGGTGAAAAACATTTCTAGCCGCTCCACATTTGCTCTGAAAGTCTCTCGGTCGCGATGGAACTCACTCAAGCACCCTATTATTCCCATAGGCGCAGCCATCTGGACTCTGGCAACGTCGACAGTTCAGCCACATGTGCTTGAAATTACCTCAAATTTTTTAAGTTTTTCTGCAAAACTAAGAACCTCTAACAGTTCCTCAGTCGGTTGGCAGGATTATCCTCCAACAAAAATTTCAGCTAGGGAATCCGCAATCGCATCCTCATCGCCAATTCTGTAATATCTTGAGACACAGCATATATATACAACAGCACAACATGACTTCCGGTAAGAACTGTGCTGCACATGGCTTTATTATTATATACGTCAGTAGTCCACCAGGTGGCTCTATTACAGGAACTTTCTCCAGTGCCTCATTAACTAGAACTGAACACAAAGTTCAATGTGCCGTCTGACCAGAGCACTACCACACTTTCAGCAGACTGGCCTTGGGTTTACACTTGTAATTTTATGAAAGGTAAAAGCAGGAAGTCCAGGCACGAGGTGATGAAAGAATGAATCAGTGTTTCCACATGGGGAGAGGCGGGGGGCGGGGGGGTGGCGGGGGGGGGGGGTGGCGGGTGGATGGAGATTGGCTACAAGGTGGAGGTGAACGAAAGTGGTCTTGGCGACAGATTGGACGCAGGGCAGGAAGTCGACTGCTCGGGAACTCCTGTAACATTCGGAAGAGGCCCCCCGCCCCCCCCCCCCGAATCCGAGCAGAACGTGGCGGCCTCAGTGAGTGTTGTGCACAGCTTGTGAGCAGGTCACTGCTGGCCACGTTGGGATAGGCCTCGGGCCTCCAGACCCCTCAATACGGGGCACGGGCACCCTCAGGTTACCAGCCCCTATAGCCATGCTCACTTCAGATATAATGAACGGGAAGATTTTTTACTTCTGCGCTCCTCCCTTCTCAGCTCTGCTTTCCACACTGTTTCTTTGTGGTCGTTCTTGGGATGCGAGGAACACAGGAAAGGCAGCATTTATTGCCCATCCCTAGTCGCCCTGAGGTCGTTAAGGGTCAAGGTAAGCATAGGACTGCAGTCACGTGTAGGCCAGACTGGGTAAGGATGGCAGGTTCCTGTTCCTGAAGGGCATTTGTGAACCAGTTGGGTTTTTATGACAATCTGGTAGCTTTCATGGTCTTATTGAATTTAGCTTTACAGCCTAGCATGGGGATTTCAACTCTCGACCTCTGGGTCATAATCCAGCAACATAACCACTAAACTACCACACTGATTATGTAAGTTCACTCTCTGTGGCGCAGTTAGCTAATGCTTAGAGCTACTAACTGAAAGGTTCCTAGTTTTGGCTCACACAGGACTCTAACTAAATGCAATACAGGTTTGTATTTTTACTGCACAGTATTTGAAACAGACAGAAAATAATTTTTATTATTTCTCCGCTCTATATGGTTATTTAATGGCTGATTCCCCGATCGAGCATTCCCGGCAGAGCGCTGGTTGGGAAAAGGTGATTGGGAAAGTGTTCCTGATTTCCTAACCAGCGCTCCCTGTGGATTCTGCCCTTCACACCATGAGGAGTCAGCCCTGGGGCCTTTTCATTTGACTGACACCCGTCTGGTCCCTTGTCGGTTCTTCTGTACCGCTTGGCTTTAACTATGAACCCAGTATTACGTTGAACGCAATGCCGTCATCCCCTGCAATATTCTGTAGCACAAATGATCCACACACACGGGCCTGGAATTTGCGGTCAGCGGCCAAGCAAAGGCGTTGGCCACTGGCCCCGAAGTAAGCTTTGCACAAAGATCTCGTGATCCCTGTGGCGAGAAGTTCGGGTTTTCCGACACGTAATTCAAATCAGCGGAGTACAGAGGGGAATCCCATAGTGCGAGCTGCTGTGGCGTCAACACGCTGTCTAAGCGGCCAATCAAAAGGCAGAATTCTCACAGACAGCGAACCAGGAAGCGGGTAAGCTCTTAAAATTCTAAGGGCTAGAAATTCGGCTCCTTTGCGCCTGCCCGTTAGCACCTTCGGGGGGCGCTAACGGGGCGCAAAGGGCTTATTGCCCGAGGGGGGGGGCGAGAAAAGTGCCTCCCGAGAAATTCGGCAGGGCGATGCTGAGCCGCTACCCGATAGTTTCTTCAAAATTTACATTTTTATTAAAATGGATAAATTTGACACTGCGTAAAATTAAAATTAGTTTTTCAGGGCCATAGCCTCTGTTTAGCAGTCAATACGCTGTTAAAACCCCAGTTACACCTAATCGCTTTGGGTCTACCTTTTAGTGGGTTTTTAACAGCAGTATTATCGTGGAAGAGCCAAAGTTTTCATCAGTTTCCATGATTTGACAGATTACACTGATTGCCGGTTCTTGGATGGGGTGGGGTTGAGGGGTCGGGGGGGGGGGGGGGGTGGGGAGGAGGGGTGGCGGGGGTGAGGAGGGTGGTGGACACACAACGCAGCCAGTGTTGGAGCAGTGAATGACTGACCGCAACTTCAGGATTTCTGCATTAGACTGCGCGAGCGCTACATCCTGAAGTTACGGTCAGTTTCAAAAGTGAAATGACAGCGAACGCTGCCAGTTTGTCGTCAGCAGGACCGCGAAATTCTGGGCCAAGGTCTTTGTTCTCCCGGTTATGGTACAGCAACACACAATGCACTCCCCTCATTAAAACCCAGCACAAAGCCCAGATTGTCAGATGATTATAACAAAAATAGCTACCTGCCCTCCAAAAAAAAACCCACACGTCTGTGGCAAAAAAACCTGCTCAACATCTGCTGAGAAAACCTCCCTCAGCTTCTAATGCAAAAAACCCCCATCAACATCTGGTAAAAAAAACACACTCAACATCTGGCAAAACCTCCCACTCAACATCTACTGTAAAAAAAACACACTCAACATCTGGCAAAACCTCCCACTCAACATCTACTGTAAAAAAAACACACTCAACATCGCTCAACCTTCTTTGCTCAGCAAAACTGGCGTTTGAGTTTTTTAGACTTTTACACTTCATGTGGGAGAGCAAATTGGCAATGCTTGCCCCCAGAATATAGTCTAGACACTGTCCTAACAGGAACAAATTAGGCACACCCTTCCCTCTGAATCAGAAGTTTGTGGGTTCAAGCCCCAATCCAGAGACTTGAGACACACTGGGCTGGATTTTCATTGACCCGTGGAGGCGGGTTTGGAGGCGTGTGGGGGGGGTTAAAATTGCAAAAACTGGTGGGCGGGCACAAGTCCGCCTCCATCCCGCCTCCACGCAATTTTCATTAAATCGTGTCTGCTGGTCCTGACTCCGTCCCGCCTCTAAGAGACGGGATAGGCTGTTAAGGCCCTTAACAAGCACTAAATTGGCTCTATAATGCCATTTTGAAAGGCCTTTGTGATTTTAACCCTTGTTCTCCATGAAGCACGCCTGTTCTGAACCACGATTGTGAAACCTGGCGGGAGCACATTTGGACTCTCTCTCTCTCTCTCTCTCTCTCTCTCTCTCTCTCTCTCTCTCTCTCTCTCTCTCTCATTTTGCATCCAGGTCCTCTCACAGCAAAGGCCAGGCAGTCTCTGACCTTCAATGCACCAGCAATGATGACATCATCAGAGGCGACTTTCAGACTGAAACCACTAATTGGTTCATGGGTTCCCACATGCTGGAACTCAATTGCCCAATTAGGTGAAAATCGCATCAATCTCCCACATCCAATTGCAGTCGGGTGGATAACACGAAAAGTGGATGACACGACCCCAGCCCGCCCCAGTATCAAAATCCAGCCCATAGGCTGCGGTTTCCCCGACCTCGGCAATGTTGGTGGCGGGTCCCGACCGCGCTGCCAGCTCCAGCCCGCTCTGTGAAATGATTTTCCCCTGATTGGGCTTGTTATGCCCCGCCCAGCGCGTTTGCCGGCCAATTGAAGGAAGCGGGTCCGATGACATCATCTGATGACGCGTCATCAGCCGGTTTCCTTAAAGGGACCATGTATAAATTTATTTTGACAGTTGTGCTGTCAGTGTTCTACAGCATTGAGGTGCTGCAAACACTGACAATCACTGCACAGAGGTGCACAGCTGCACCCAAGCTCTCCCATGGCAGATGCAATATAATGTGGATAAATACGAGGTTATCCACTTTGGTGTCAAAAACAGGAAGGCAGATTATTATCTGAATGGCAATAGATTGGGAAAAGGGGAAGTGCAACGAGACCTGGGTGTCCTTGTGCACCAGTCGCTGAAGGTAAGCATGCAGGTGCAGCAGGTGGTATGTTGGCCTTCGTAGCGAGAGGTTTGTATACAGGAACAAGGATGTCTTGCTGCAGTTGTACAGGGCCTTGGTGAGACCACATCTTGAGTATTGTGTGCAGTTTTGGTCGCCTTATCTGAGGAAGGAGCTCTTGCCATGGAAGGAGTTCAGCGAAGATTCACCAGGCTGATACCTGGGATGGCAGGAATGACGTATGAGGAGAGATTGGGTCGATTGGGCTTATACTCGCTGGAGTTTAGAAGAATGAGAGGGGATCTCATTGAAACTTATAACATTCTGACAGGACTGGACAGACTAGATGCAGGAAGGATGTTCCCGATGGTCGGGGAGTCCAGAACCAGGGGTCACAGTCTAAGGATAAGGGGTAAGCCATTTAGGACAGAAATGAGGAGGAATTTCTTCACCCAGAGAGTGGTGAACCTGTGGAATTCTCTACCACAGAAGGCAGTAGAGGCCAATTCATTAAATATATTCAAGAAGGAGTTGGATATATTTCTTAAGGCTAAAGGGATCAAGGGATATGGGGAGAAAGCAGGGACAGGGTTCTGAATTTGGATGATCAGCCATGATCGCATTGAATGGCGGAGCAGGCTAGAGGGGCCGAATGGCCTACTCCTGCTCCTATCTTCTATGTTTCTATGTTTCTATCCCTCTCTATCTACATTATCACTTCCCCATCTCACTAGCCACCCCTCACACTCAGCCTCATCCTAGTCCAATCATACCAACTAACAATACACAAGGGTAGGCACTTGGGTGTTTTCTCCAATGTTTATGTGAAGTTTCTGTTAATGTGCTGTCAAACATTGAAACCTTTATTTTCAACACTTTGTGTTCTTGAACAGATCTGTGTATACCTTTGGAAGTGTCTTAGTGAGTTACAGTGAATGGTGAAACATAATGGTACCCCCCGCAATGGTCATGTGTGTGAAAGGATTGGCTTGGGCATTGTGGGGATACTTTATGGTGTTGGTGTGGGGTGATGCCAACCTGGTGCATCATTTGGCAGCCAGGGTGTACAGCGTCAAGTGAAGTAAATCTGGCCATGGTGAGGCCATCCCTGGCCTCCCGGGCAGCAATGTGGTCAGGTGCTGATGCCCTCTGTCCTGTGCAGCATCAGTTGATTGCGGAGAAGGTTGGTGTTATTGTTGGTGCTGCTGGTGTGCCTGGTGCTGCTGGTGTTGGGGCTGATCGTGATGGGATTCTGAGGGCCAAGGTGAGATAGTTTCAAGGGCACCGATGCTGATGTAATAGATGGCAGGTGAACTTGAGATGACAGAAGTGATCTGTCAATGGTGAGAAAGGTTGTTGCAATGAGATGACACTGGATAGAGAGTTTACTCCAAACACTTGCAACCTGCATAAAGCTCAATCTGCCTTCTAAATGCAGTAAGCAACAGCTTCTGAGCTTGGAAAGTGAACAGCTGTGAGATGGGAGCTTTTATAGCACATTTGCAGCTGTCAAGTAATGAGATGATTCCATGGTCATACAAGTCCCGACCTCCTTACCTGACGTGTTCCCCGAGTTGCGTGGACTCCGTGGGCGACCTCGTAAAATGTAAAGGTGAGCTCAAAACACCTTTTTAATGGGATGTTAACAAGGTCATAATGACCTGAATTGCCTCCCCCGCCGCTGCGTGTCGGGTCTGTTCAGCGCTGATAGACCCGACATCTAGGAAAGGCACGTGGTGGCGGGTTGACAGCGGGGTCCCGATCCGCTATCAATTTTTTTTCCCACCTGACCCGCCACTGAACGTGCCCGCTGGCCCCCCCCCCCCCCCCCGAAAAATTCCCCCCATAATTTCGGCTGACACTGCCAGTGCAGTACTGAGGGCAGTGCTAAATACCTTCAGAAAGTGAAGGGCAGAGACCGAGAGGGGCTTAGCATCGCCTCGAATCCTGTCCCACTTTGGACATCCCTTCAAATAGCGGTCAGCAACAGCAGTCTGGGGAAAATGTAATCGCCGTTAGATTAAAAAGTGAAACATTAAAGTTTGTGATATTATGCCACTGGCAACAGAAAAAATAAATGGAAAACAGATAAAAATAGTTTGGTATATAAATACGGATATATCTTCCTGCGAGTGTCCTTTAGCAGTTGTTTTCCTGTAACTCAGGGAAAGAGTTATCAGTTTTCCAACTGCCGACCTGTTGTGGATGGTAAGGGAACACCCTTTTGTGTTGCACTGCTGGGTTCCGATTTCTGGATAACTGCTAAAACCTCAAAACAACATCGAACAATAGTGGCCTCCATTTACTATTCCATCTTGCACGTTTAGTTTTCAGATGCCACAGGAGATCCTTACGCATTGAGAGTTGTTGCATTCGGAGCAGACGTTAAACCACCTGCTTCCCCGTCTGCCCTCTCAGTAAGTAGATCAAATCCCATCATGGCAGCTGGGGAATTTAAATTCAGTTAATTAAATAAATCTGGAATAAAAAGCTAGTATCAGTAATGGTGACCATGTAACTACCGGATTGTCGTAAAAACCCATCGGGTTCACTAATGTCCTTTTAGGGAAGGAAATCTGCCGTCCTTACCCGGTCTGGCCTATACGTGACTCCAGACCCACAGCAATGTGGTTGACTCTTAACTGCCCTCTGAAATGGCCCAGCAAGCCTCTCAGCCGTATAAAGTGACTCACCACCACCTACTCAAGGGCAATTCGGGATGGGCAATAAATGCTGGCCTTGCCAGTGATGCCCACATCCTGTGAATGAGTCGTTGAGTATATTCAAGACAGAGATCGATAGATTTTTGAATATTAAGGGTATCAAGGGATATGGGGATAGTTCAGGAAAGTGGAGATGAGTTGAAGATCAGCCATGATCTTGTTGAATGGCGGAGCAGGCTCGTAGGGCCAAATGGCCGACTCCTGCTCCTATTTCTTATGTTCTTATGTTCTTATGAATTAAAAAAAAATGATAGACCTTTATCAGGTCACTTCTAAGTCTATGGATCCGGACAAGTGGGTGGGGAAATGTAAACATCTTGTTTTCATTCAACCTTAGTTTTCAGCAGGGTTCTTGCTATTGTGAAAGAAGTCCTCCCTGATGGCATGTGCCACTCTCCTGGTACGGATGCAGTAGGGAGTTGCCTGTCTAAGTGGTGCAGCACTCAGTCATGGTAAGACATGCTGCAGCATTCTTTCAACAAGCTGGCTAAAGCATGAAGATTTCTCACGGTTAGCTTACGAGATGAGAAGTTGATGGAAGGTGCTTTAGCGTAGCATGATAGCGATCAAGGTCACTGTGCCAAATTGATTGGCCTCTCACTGCTTAGCGGCTTCATTGCTTTGTAGAAATACTTAACCCTAGTCACAGTGCTATTTAAGTAGCTAATATACAGTGGTGTCAGTCAAAGTACAGAGGGAATTAGTTTGACACTGAACAGTGCAATTATCACTCATACCTGGACGACAGTATCATGTATAATTTTTGCCCAGTTGATGCTTATTGCAAAGCAGTAGAATATTCTGGCCTTTTAATCGCTCCACCATTGGCGGCCGTGCCTTCAGCTGCCGGGACCCTAAGCTCTGGAATTCCTTCCCTAAACCTCTCCGCCTCTCCACCTCTCTCTCTCTCCTTCTGTAAGATGCCCCTTAAAACCTACCCCTTTGACCAAGCTTTTGGTCACCTGTCCTAATATCTCCTTATGTGGCTCGGTGTCAAATTTTGTTTGATAATCGCTCCTGTGAAGCGCCTTGGGACGTTTTACTACGTTAAAGGTGCTATGTAAATGCAAGTTGTTGTTGTTGTGTGTTGGTTTAATTAAGGTGGATTGAACAAGCTGAACAGTTAATACCCTTACAGTTAGTATTGCTACCTTTGTTACATATATGATGCTAAAATTCAGATGTACATCAGTGAAAATATTGTCTTGGTTATACTAGACGCTTGGATATTGAATCAATTCAGGATCAGTTGTATCTTGGAGTGAAACCTATGGTGTGAATTGTACTCCAGGTTTAATTCCAGTGTAAAATCTCATTCAAAGTTTTGTGGGTTCAGTGTTCACCTTTAGTTGGTAGTTTAAATCTGGTGGAGAGCCAATCCACCGCGAGAGTCTGAACATAACCACACAGGAGCTGCTCGTGCTTAAATCACAGCTCCAGTCAAAAAAACAACTTCCAGTCAAGAGAATGCACAGAATCTGTTGGCAAACACACACTCACGCTCACGCTCACGCTCACTCGTGACGCACGCACACACTTGTATATCCGCACAGACGACACGCACATCACACATTGACTCACATGTGGCACGCGCACACTCGCGCTCACGCACACTAACGGATGCACGCACACACACACGAGCGTATACCTCCCCGCACTCACACGCATACACACTCTCACTTGTGCACACGTGCAAACACACACAGGAGCACATACACACGTAGACATATACACATATGCACGCACATCACATGTAGCACATATGCACACGCACGATTTTGACCCAGCGACGATGAAGGAACGGCCGATATATGTCCAAGTCAGGATGGTGTGTGTGACTTGGTGGGGAACTCGGAGGTGGTGGTGTTCCCATGCACCTGCTGCCCTTGTCCTTCTCGGTGGTAGAGGTCGTGGGTTTGGCAGGTGCTTGGCGAGTTGCTTGGCGAGTTGCTGCAGTGCATCTTGTAGATGGTGCACACTGCAGCCACGGTGCGCCGGTGGTGGAGGGAGTGGATGTTCAACATATCGTTAGTATATCATTTTGTGGAACCCAGCATCGAGTTAGGGACTTGCCAATTTTGCAAATGGATGATCAGGCACGTGTGCACCGATTTCCAACTGGCTGCTGCGCCCGGGAGCAGGCGCTCAAGCAGATGTCCTCGTTGGTGACCTTCAGCGGCTGTTAGATAGCTCGTAGGCACCGCTGGTCCTTTTGTCACCAGGCTCCATACTGTGAAGAATCATTTCAATCAATGCCAGCTCCCTGCAGATCACCTTCAGAGGGCCGGGGGGGCGGGGGTGCAAACATATCTGGTGTTAATCCCGCCAGCTTGCCATCGCCCTGACTAATCAGGACACCCCAGGCACTCGCTGATCCTTTGTGCGTTAAGGGTGTTCGCCTAGTTTTCTGAATGTAATTTAATTTTTAAATGTTTCAGAGTAAGGTTAGGGCAAGGAATTAAGAAAGGCCATTCAGTGCTTGCCTGTTCCTTCATTCTGGATTTGCTCTGTTTGTTCCGAATAAAGAGAGTATTGATCAGGATTGATTCTCTCCTTCTGCTTCTTCTCTTTGCACCAACGCGCTAAGAAAAAGCAAATACAAACAAATAAGTCTCGCCACGACTGTTCCTCTTAAATGTCATCTACAAAGAAGCAGGATTAAATTTAACCTCCTTTTGCTTATCGCTGCCGAACAGTACAAGGGAGCTGAATTAACCTCAGAGGAGATGGTCATTAACCCAGAGTGATTCAGCAGTTAGTGTCTCTGCTGTCATTTTAAATCGTCATGATGCGGAGATGCCGGTGTTGGACTGGGGTGGACAAAAATGAGAAGTCGCACAACACCAGGTTATAGTCCAACAGATTTATTTAAAATCACAAGCTTTCGGAGCGGCTGCTCCTTCGTCAGGTAGAGTTACAATGAGGGAATCTACAATATTACTCTGGTGTGTCTTTGATGTAATGCCTCCCTGAAAGATTGTATCTCTGCAGTTTCGGTGTTTATATGCTGTGTAATATTGTAGATTCCCTCATTGTACCTTTACCTGACGAAGGGGCAACAGCTCCGAAAGCTTGTAACTTTAAATAAATCTGTTGGACTATAACCTGGTGTTGTGCGACTTCTCATTTTAAATCGTAGAATCGTGCCTGTGCTGGTTAGTCCCACTCCCCACACTCTTTCCCCCATGTCCCTGCAAATCTTTCCTTTTTCAATTATATCTCCAATTCCCTTTTGAAAGTGGCCGTTGTATCTGCTTCCACCGCCCTTTCAGGCAGTGCGTTAAAAAATCATTCTCCTCATTCCCCCTCTGGTTCTTTTTGTCAGTTATCTGAGCTGACACAAGTCAATGACACTCATTAATTAAATCAAAATATTATCAAAATGAAAATATCAAAAAAAAAAGAGTTAATAATTCTCTAAGTTATATTTTAAAGACACTGATCCTCAGTCTTCAACTGGATACGGAAAGGAATTGTGCTTTAAAAATCTTCTGGTTCCCTGCCGATATTTAACGCAGCAAAGATATCCACTGGGAGAGTGAGTCCCGCGGCACTGCGTGATCAGTCTGACTACAGGGGCTTTACTGTCTGTTTAAAGTCAGTTCTTGCCCCCTAAAAGGCTTATTAATTTTCTCCTTGATAGCAACACCCTCATTGAAAAGACTCCTTGTTGCTTCTGCAGGTAGATTATGCTTTTTCTCTCGGTTTCGGCTCAGTTCAAACACGACTTCAACAAAGGTTTGCGGCGGCTAATTATCGTCATCGGTTTCGGGATTAATCTGACAGTATGCGGCAGGTATGGGAAGCTTTTGTGCTGCAAAACGTACACTTCCAGGCTGACACTCCCAGTGCAGTGCTGAGGGAGTGCTGCACTGTCGGAGGTGCCGCCTTTCGGACGAGACGTTAAACCGAGGCCCCCGTCTGCCCTCTCGGGTGGACGTAAAAGATCCCGCGGCACTATTTCGAAGAAGAGCAGAGGAGTTATCCCCGGTATCCTCTCCAATATTTATCCTCAACCAACAGCTAAAACAGATTATCTGATCATTATCACATTGCTGTTTGTGGGATCATGCTGTGCGCACCTAGCTGCCACATCTCCTACGTTACAAGATGGCTACACTACAGAAGTACTCTGGGACATCCTGAGGTGGTGAAAGAATCTATATAAATACATAACATAAGAACATAAGAAATAGGAGCAGGAGTCGGCCATACGGCCTCTCGAGCCTGCTCCGCCTTTCAATAAGGTCATGGCTGACCTTCGACCTCATCTCCCCTTTCTGGCCCGATCCCCATATCCCTTGATTCCCTTAGAGTCCAAAAATCTATCGATCTCTGCCTTGAATATACTCAACGACTGAGCCTCCACAGCCCTCTGGGGTGGAGAATTCCAAAGATTCACCACCCTCTGAGTGAAGAAATTCCTCCTCATCTCAGTCCTAAATGACCGGCCTGAGGTGAAAGAAACAATATAAATGCAAGCCCTTTCTTTCTTTAACTCCGCAATTAGTTGAGACAGTGGCCAGAGTCATGGTGGAATGGCCAAGTCATTTCAGCCTTTCCTTTGGGATGGAAGCATTCGTTCAACTCTGATTACAAGTAGTGAATTAAGGATTGTGTCCAATTCTGGGCAGCACACTTTGGGAAGGATGTCAGGGGCCTTGGAGAGGGTGCAGAGGAGATTTATTAGAATGGTACCAGGGATGAGGGACTTCAGTGATGTGGAGAGACTGGAGAAGCTGGGATTGTTCTCCTTAGAGCAGAGAAGGTTAAGGGGAAATTTGATAGAGGTGTTCAAAATCATGAGGGGTTTTGATAGAGTAAATAAGGAGAAACTGTTTCCACTGGCAGGAGGGTCGGTAACCGGAGGATACAGATTTAAAGTGATTGGCAAAAGAAATAAGGGGGGAGATGAGGAGAATAATTTTTACGCAGCGAGTTGTTGTGATCTGGAATGCATGGTCTGAAAGGGCGGTGGAAGCAGATTCAATAATAACTTTATAAAGGAGAATTGGGTATATACGTGAAAAATTTGCAGGGCTATGGGGAAAGAGCAGGGAGGAGAGTGGGACTAATTGGATAGTTCTTGCAAAGCCGGCACAGATACGATGGGCTGAATGGCCTCCTCCTGTGCTGTATGATTCTGTGATTGTATCACAGCAATCCAGCTGTGAGGGTGGTAACTGTACCTGCGGGGACTCCCGATACAGTCACTCCTCTGTGCGGATAAGCCTGTGCTGGAGGGCAAGCTGTAATGAAAGGGGTTTGATAGGGTAGACGTAGTAAAGATTTTCCATTTGTGAAGGAGTCCAAAACTAGGGGCCATCAATATAAGATAGTCACCAAGAAATCCAAAAGGGAATTCAGGAGAAACTTCTTTACCCAGAGAGTGGTGAGAATGTGGAACTCGCTGCCACAGGGAGTGGTTGAGGTGAATAGCAGAGATGCATTTAAAAGAAAGAAAGATTTCAAAACAACAACAAGAACCTGTATTTATATAGCGCCTTTAACATAGTAAAACGTCCCAGGGTGCTTCACAGGAGTATTATAAGACAAAAAAAACCTTGCATTTCTATAGCGCCTTTCACATCCACCGGACGTCCCAAAGTGCTTTACAGCCAATGAAGTACTTTTTGAAGTGTAGTCACTGTTGTAATGTCGGAAACGCGGCAGCCAATTTATGCACAGCAAGCTCCCGCAAACAACAATGTTATAATGACCAGATCATCTGCTTTAGTGATGTTGGTTGAGGGATAAATATTAGCCCCAGGACACCGGGGAGAACTCCCCCTGCTCCTCTTCGAAATAGTGCCGTGGCATCTTTTACATCCACCTGAGGAGAAGCTGGATAAGCACATGAGGGAGAAAGGAATTGAAGAATGTGTTGATGGGGTGAGGTGAAGAGGGGTGGGAGGAGGCTCGTGTGGAGCATAAACACCGGCACGGACCAGTTGGGCCGAATGGCCTGTTTCTGTGCCGTAAACTCTATGTAAGGTGCCGCCTGTCTGCTACCGTGGATTAGTTCAGCAATGGGCAATCCATTGATGTGACAGCTCCATTCATGTGACGGCAATAGATGCCGCATCTGGTTCCCGCCGAGGGAGTCTGAGCCACAACTGCATTCCGAGCTCCACCATGCTTCCTTCAACATAACTGACGCACAAGTCCTTCTGTATTAGGTCCTGTGGGAAACTTCAAGGTGTACAGTCAGCTCCCACAGTGCAGACCCGACCCAGCTTTGTCTGGTACTTTTGTTTCTCCCCGTGAATCCAGGCAATTTATGCTGGTTGTTCTGTGCCTGTTTGATACAATGACCCAAATAAGCACATGATTACATGAAATTTACAGCACAGAACTAGGCCATTCGGCCCAACTGGTCCGTGCCGGGCGTTTATGCTCCTCCCACCTTAATTCATCTCAGCCTCTCCGCATATCCTCCGATTCCCTTCTCCCTCACCTGCTTATCCAGCCTCCCCTTAAGTGCATCTATGATTAAGCAGGAAAAAAATTGCTGTGCGAAATCTGATTTTTTTTTTTAAAAGATCCAAAGTTGTGGGGGACAATCCGATTGAAACTTAAATTTGGTTTCCCTTAATCCAACCAAAGAGTGAGAGATAAGGTCACGGTAAAAAGAGCAAGGTGACTTTTGTTGCCTGACTAAAGAGACCTGTAAGGAACGAAAATAATAGGAAATGCTGCATGTGCACAGCAGGACAGTTTACATCATATTATATTTTTATTTCGTATTTCCAGTGTTTACTGACACTCTTCGTTTTTCCCGAGCTGAAATAATATGATTTGATCTTGCCACCCAACGGCCCCCCCGAGAGGAGTTGATCCATTTAATCAGTCAGCGCAGTGACAGGATTTTCTTTTAAAGAGAGGATGGGTCGGGTTAACTGAACGCCGGAATTGCAAATGGAGATGGGAAGATGCGGGGACACAGTGGGGACAACCTCAAAGCCAGATGTTGACATCCAAACAGATGTGATAGGCGGGCAGTGGCGCTCTTAAGGGACACGTTCTTCCTAGCGCTCAACCTGTACCGTGTGTAGCACCTCAGAGGCTCTTACTTGTGTAATAAGCAAAACTGAAGAGATGGTCTTAATCGTGCGTGCTTTTAAAGAGTACCGTGACTCTACGGCCAGGTTTAAGTCGGTGGACACAGCAGCCTGAAGCCGATGGTTAAAAAG
Source organism: Squalus acanthias (assembly GCA_030390025.1). Taxonomy (NCBI): domain Eukaryota; kingdom Metazoa; phylum Chordata; class Chondrichthyes; order Squaliformes; family Squalidae; genus Squalus; species Squalus acanthias. Next base: position 117,887,469 of record CM059435.1, read on the forward strand.
ACAAAAGAAAGACTTGCATTTATACGGCGCCTTTCACGACCTCGGGACGTCCCAAAGCGCTTTACAGCCAACGATGTACTTTTTTTGAAGTGTAGTCACTGTTGTAATGTAGGGAAATGCGGCAGCCAATTTGCGCACAGCAAGCTCCCATAAGCAATGAGACAAATGACCCGATAATCTGTTTCTTTTAGTGATGTTGGTCGAGGGATAAATATTGGCCCCAGGACATCGGGGAGAACTCCCCCTGCTCTTCTTTTGAATAGTGCCGTGGGATCTTTTACGTCCACCTGAGAGAGCAGATGGAGCCTCGGTTTAACGTCTCATCCGAGACAGTGTCAGCCTGGATTTAAAAAAAAAATGGTTTATGGGATGTGGGCATTGCTGGCAAAGCCAGCATTTATTGCCCATCCCTAATTGCCCTCGAGAAGGTGGTGGTGAATCGCTTTCTTGAACCGCTGCAGTCCCTGTGGTGAAGGTGCTCCCACAGTGCTGTTAGGGAGGGAGTTCCAGGATTTTGACCCAGTGACGATGATTTCCAAATCAGGATGGTATGTGACTTGGAGGGGAACTTGGAGGTGGTGGTGTTCCCATGTGCCTGCTGCCCTTGTCTATCTAGGTGGAAGAGGGCGCGGGTTTGGGAGGTGTTGCCAAAGAAGCCTTGTCGAGTTGCTGCAGTGCATCTTGTAGATGGTACACACTGCAGCCACGGTGCGCCGGTGGTGGAGGGAGTGAATGTTTAAGGTGGTGGATGGGGTGCCAATCAAGCGGGCTGCTTTGTCTTGGATGGTGTCGAGCTTCTTGAGTGTTGTTGGAGCTGCACTCATCCAGGCAAGTGGAGAGTATTCCATCACACTCCTTACTTGTGCCTTGTAGATGGTGGAAAGGCTTTGAGGAGTCAGGAGGTGAGACACTCGCCTGGATTATGGGCACAAGTCTCTGGAGTGGGACTTGAACCCAGGACCCTCATGGCCCAACCGGAGATGAGTGCCACTCACTGAGCCACGGCTGACTCCTTACATGTGACACCGAATTGTGCAATTCCTGTTGATGTGTCCTGGAAATTGGGATGGTTTTACACCCACGGTGGCAGGATTGAGCTCCTTTCATGTCCGCTTGATTCGTATTCTGAGAACTGGACGTGCAGGAACTGGCTCACGACCATCGTATGGTTGGGTGTTTTCTACTGCCTCGTACGCCTTGGTAAAGCTTTAGCGTATGAATCTGTTCCTGGACATAAGGGCGGGAGTCAGCTCAGACATCACTGGGATCTCCGGATCCAAATCAAAGGAGGAAAGACCTCGGGGTGAGATTGCACTGTTCACATCTTCGTGTCGTCATTGTTGTTATATCGGCAAACCTGACAACCAATTTACGCACAGTAAGAGCCCACAAACAGCACATTAGATAATGGGGGTGAAATTTAACTTCGACGGGGATGGGTGGGGGAGCCGGATAAAAAGGTGGATCGGCCCCTTCACACCCCCCCCCCATTATGCACCCTGCCCAATTATCCTTCCCAGGGGAGTCAATGGAAAGGAACATCGGTCAGGGTGTATTATGGGGGAGCCCATCCACTCCGCACCCCCGCCAACATTCAACTTCACCCCCAATCTGTCTTGGCGATGTTGGTTGAAAGACGAAAGTAGGCAGATCTCCGCTGCTCTTCTTCAAATCGTGCCATGGGATCTTATACATCCACCTGAACAGGCAGACATCTGAGAGACGGCACCTCCGACAGTGCAGCACTGCCTCAGTACTGCACTGATGTACTGAGGGAGTGCTGCATTGTCGAAGGCGCCGTCTTTCAGGTGAGGCGTTAGGGGGCGCACGTCCTGGAGTGGGACCTGATCTCACAAGCCTTGTGACTCAATGGTAGGAGTGCGTCCACTGAGCCAAACTGACAAACACAGCGCAGAAAGAGCTTGTGAGCGGAGGTACAGAACTTTTAATTTAGATCGATACAGAATCCGTACTGACAGCATCAAATGGATAGTTCATGTACAACAACAACAACTTGCATTTATACAGCACCTTTAACGTAGTAAAACATCCCAAGGAACTTCACAGGAGTGTTAATCAGACAAAATTTGACACCGAGTCACATAAGGAGATATTAGGACAGGTGACCAAAAGCTTGGCCAAAGAGGTAGGTTTTAAGGAGCGTCTTAAAAAGGGAGAGAGAGGCGGAGAGGTTTGGCGAGGGAATTCCAGAGCTTAGGGCCTCGGCAGCTGAAGGCACGGCCGCCAATGGTGGAGCGATTAAAATCACTGATGCACAAGATGCCAAAATTGGAGGAGTGCAGAGATCTCCGAGGGTGATAGGGCTGGAGGTGGTTAAAGAGATAGGGAGATGCGAGGCCCATGGAGGGATTTGAAGACATGGATGAGAATTTTTAAATCAAGGCGTTGCCAGGCCGGGAGCCAAAAGCTTGGTCAAAGAGGCAGACTTTAAGGAGCGTCTTAAAGGAGGAGAGAGAGGTAGAGAGGTGGAGAGGTTTAGGGAGGGAATTCCAGAGCTTAGCGTCTAGACAGCTGAAGGCACGGCCGCCAATGGTGGGCAAAGCAACATCCCACAACAGTGGCAGTTTTTCCATAATGTAAACATGAGAAGTTGTGTTTTACAATGGTGAGAGATGTACAAAGTGCGAAACAACTGTACGATTGTCAATACTTTGCCCAGCTTACCCCCAGAACGTTCATAGCTCAGGAACAGGCCATTCAGCCCATAGGAGCAGGAGGAGGCCATTTAGCCCCTCGAGCCAGTTCCGTCATTCAATGAGATCATGGCTGATCTGCGACCTAACTCCATATACCCGCCTTTGGCCCATATCCCTTCATACTTCTGGTTCACAAAAATCTATCAATCTCAGATTTAAAATTAACAATTGACCCAGCATCAACTGCTCTTTGGGGAAGAGAGTTCCAAACTTTTACCACCCTTTGTGTGTAGAAGCGTTTCTTAACTTCACTCATGAATGGTCTGGTTCTAATTTTTAGGCTAGGTCCCCTAGTCCTAGAATCCCCAACCAGCGGAAATAGTGGGGGGAGTTTTAACATGGGTGAGCAGGTGGGAGTGGGTGCGAGTGTGGGCAGCGGGGGTGGAGGTGGGGCAGGGGATTAAATAGCCACAAATTCAAGGTGTGTTGGGCGGGGGATTAAATAGCCACAAGTTCAAGGTGTGTTGGGCGGGGGGCGGGGGATTAAATAGCCACAAGTTCAAGGTGTGTTGGGAAGCCGGCTCCAACCCACCGACTTCCAGGTTTTACCCGAGGTGGGACAAGGGGCGGGCAGCCAATCCGCTCCCAGGTGGCGGGTTGGCATTTTAAATATGTTAAGTAGGCCGGAAGCCTTGGCCTAGAAATTGGTCTCGGGCGGTGCTCCAATACGGGCGTTATCGGATCGACCGTCCGTTAGTTAGTTCCATTGCAGTCAACGCAACCGAATGTCAGACGCTGCTCCGAACGGCGTCCGATCCGATAATGCCCGTCTTGCACCATTGCCCGAGACCAATTTCTAGGCCCTCGAATTTAACCTGTTTTGCAGGTTTTACTGCGGCCGGCCAGATTTCCTGGGCCTCGGGAAACCCGGCAGCTGCAGCGAGGTGAGGACAGCTTCGGGTAGCACTCCTGTTGGGGAGGTTGTGGTGAAGGTGCTCCCACAGTGCTGTTAGGGAGGGAGTTCCAGGATTTTGACCCAGCGACGATGAAGGATCGGCGATATACTTCCAAGTCAGGATGGTGTGTGACTTGGTGGGGAACTTGGAGGTGGTGGTGTTCCCATGTGTCTGCTGCCCTTGTCCTTCTAGGTGGTAGAGGTCGCAGGTTTGGGAGGAGCTGCCGAAGAAGCCTTGGCGAGTTGCTGCAGTGCCTCTTGTAGATGGTACACACTGCAGCCACGGTGCACCAGTGGTGGAGGGAGTGAATGTTTAAGGTGGTGGATCGGGTGCCAATCAAGCGGGCTGCTTTGTCCTGGATGGTGTCGAGCTTCTTGAGTGTTGTTGGAGCTGAACTCATCCAGGCAAGTGGAGAGTATTCTATCACACTCCTTACTTGTGACTTGTAGATGGTGGAAAGGCTTTGGGGAGTCAGGGGGTGAGACACTCACCACAGAATACCCAGCCTCTGACCTGTTCTTGTAGCCACAGTATTTAGGTGGCTGGTCCAGTTAAGTTTCTGGTCAATGGTGACCCCCAGGATGTTGATGGTGGGGGATTCAGCGATGGTAATGACGTTGAATGTCAAGGGGTGATGGTTAGACTCTCGCTTGTTGGAGATAGTCATTGCCTGGCACTTGTGTGGCGCAAATGTGACCTGGCACTTATCAGCCCAAGCCTGAATGTCATCCAGTTCTTGCTGCATTCAGGCATGGACTGCTTCATTTTCTGAGGAGTTGTGAATGGAACTGAACACTGTGCAGTCATCAGCGAACATCCCCATTTCTGACCTTATGATGGAGGGAAAGTCACTGATGAAGCAGCTGAAGATGGTTGGGCCTAGGACACCGCCCTGAGGAACTCCTGCAGCGATGTTCTGAGGCTGTGATGATTGACCTTCAACCACCACAACCATCTTCCTTTGTGCTAGGTATGGCTTCAGCCAATGGAGAATTTTCCCCCTGATTCCCATTGACTTCAATTTTACTAGGGCTCCTTGATGCCACACTCAAATGCTGCCTTGATGTCAAGGGCAGTCACTCTCACCTCACCTCTGGAATTCATGTTTGGACCAAGGCTGTAATGAGGTCTGGAGCTGAGTGGTCTTGGCAGAACCCAAACTGAGCATCGGTGAGCAGGTTATTGGTGAGTAAGTGCCGCTTGATAGCACTGTCGATGACACCTTCCATCACTTTGTTGATGATTGAGAGTAGACTAATGGGGCGGTAATTGGCCGGGTTGGATTTGTCCTGCTTTTTGTGGACAGGACATACCTGGGCAGTTTTCCACATTGTCGGGTAAATGCCAGTGTTGTAGCAATACTGGAACAGCTTGGCTAGAGGCACGGCTAGTTCTGGAGCACAAGCCTTCAGCATGATAGCTGGGATGTTGTCAGGGCCCATAGCCTTTGCTGTATCCAGTGCACTCAGCCGTTTCTTGATATCACGTGGAGTGAATCGAATTGGCTGAAGACTGGCTTCTGTGATGGTGGGGACCTCAGGAGGAGGCTGATATGGATCAGCCACTTGGCACTTCTGGCTGAAGATGGTTGCAAACGCTTCAGCCTTGTTTTTTGCACTCACGTGCTGGGCTCTGTCATCATTGAGGATGGGGATATTCATGGTGCCTCCTCCTCCCGTTAGTTGTTTAATTGTCCACCACCATTCACGACTGGATGTGGCAGGACTGCAGAGCTTTGATCTGACCCGTTGATTGTGGGATCGCTTAGTCCTGTCTATAGCATGCTGCTTCCGCTGTTAAGCATTATTGTAGTCCTGTGGTGCAGCTTCCCCAGGTTGGCACCTCATTTTTAGGTACGCCTGGTGCTGCTCCTGGCATGCTCTTCTACACTCCTTGTTGAACCAGGGTTGGTCCCCTGGCTTGATGGTAATTGTAGAGTGAGGGATATGCTGGGCCATGAGGTTACAGATTGTTGTGGAATACAATTCTGCTGCTGCTGATGGCCCACAGCGCCTCATGGATGCCCAGTTTTGAGCTGCTAGATCTGTTCTGAATCTGTCCCATTTAGCATGGTGGTAGTGCCACACAACATGTCATGGACAGATGCATCTGCGACAGGTAGATTAGTGAGGACGAGGTCAAGTAGGTTTTTCCCTCGTGTTGGTTCTCTCATCACCTGTCGCAGGCCCAGACTGGCAGCTATGTCCTTCAGGACTCGGCCAGCTCGGTCAGTAGTGGTGCTACCGAGCCACTCTTGGTGATAGACATTGAAGTCCCCCACCCAGAATACATTCTGTGCCCTTGCTACTCTGAGTGCTTCTTCCAAGTGGTGTTCAACATGGAGGAGTACTGATTCATCAGCTGAGGGAGGGCAGTAGGTGGTAATCAGCAGGAGGTTTCCTTGCCCATGTTTGACCTGAAGCCATGAGACTTCATGGGGTCCAGAGTCAGTGTTGAGGGCCACTCCCTCCCGACTGTATACCACTGTGCCACCACCCCTGGTGGGTCTGTCCTGCTGGTGGGACAGGGCATACCCAGGGATGGTGATGGAGGATTCTAGGACATTGGCTGAAAGGTATGATTCTGTGAGTATGACTATGTCAGGCTGTTGCTTGACTAGTCTGTGGGACAGCTCTCCCAATTTTGGCACAAATCCCCAGATGTTGGTGAGGAGGACTTTGCAGGGTCGACTGGGCTGGGTGTGCCGTTATCGTGTCCATAGCCGGTGCCGAGGTCGATGCCGGGTGGTCCGTCTGATTTTATTTTTATTATTGTTTTTTGTAGTGGTTTGTTACAACTGAGTGTCTTGCTGGGCTATTTCAGAGGGACAGTTAAGAGTCAACCACATTGCTGTGGGTCTGGAGTCACATATAGGCCAGACCGGGTAAGGACCGCAGATTTCCTTCCCTAAAGGGGCATTAGTGAACCAGATGGGTTTTTACGACAATCCGATAGTTTCATGGTCACCATTACTGATACTAGCTTTTTATTCCAGAATTATTTAATTAACTGAATTTAAATTCCCCAGCTGCCGTGGTGGGATTTGAACTCTCGTCTCTGGATCATTAGTCCAGGCCTGACTGGATTACTAGTGCAGTAAAATAACCGCGATGCTACCGTTCCCGTAAACCATTGAGCTTAACCTGAGTGGAACACAGAGAGGCAAATCCGCCGGCAAGTATTGCCCACCCTTAGAAAATCCAGTCCATTCATTTCAATGGAAGGAAAGTCAGGTGGATTCTGATACCGGCGTGCCATCCTCTTTGCCAGATTTTCCTTTCCGTGCTCCGCTCAGGCAATGCTTAACACTCGGGCGGTAAAGATACACAGCTACCCTGACACTTGCTCCACTCTGAGTAAGTTGGGTATGGTAGCACAGTGGTTATGTTACTGGGCTCGTAATCCAGCAGCCTTGACTTGACGATGTGAGTTCAAATCCCACCATAGACAGCTGGGGCATATTAAATTCAGTTGGTTAAATAAATCTGGAATAAAAAAGCTAGTTTCCAGTAATGGTCCCTGCAGTTGAATTTTGGCCAGCCCACCTGGTGGTAGCACTCTGCTATTACCATTTTGAGCTGGTTGCTCGGGGCGATGAGAGAATAGCCCAGTGTGAGGGATTATTGTTCACCCAATTTTGTTCACCTTCCCACCTGGTTAAACAAGACAGCCGAGCCCCCAGCACGTTGATGCTCTGGTGACTTGTACATTTTCTTTCACCCATGTTCTCCTGGTTTTTTTTCTTCCCCCTCCGTCCCCTTCCTAGATTGGACAAGAGTGAAGCTATCCAGGAGGGACTTGAGCCTGGGATAGTGGCAGGAGAGGAGATCAATGGAGGAGGTGATGTGGAGTAAGGGTTGAGTGGGTCATGTTGCAGAAGGTCAGGAGGGGGATCTGGGAGTGGCAGAGACTGAGGCGGCGGACCTGGGTGGAGCAACAGCGGCGAGGCGGCGGCGGCGGTAAAAGGCGGCAGCGACCAGGTAGGCCCACAGAGGCGGCGGTAAAAGGCGGCAGCGACCAGGTAGGCTTTCACCAAGCCGAGAGCAGGAGAGAGGTAAAATAAAATCGAAGTGTGACGTCACCAGAAAGCAGGTAAGTGATTGGTTGGTGAGTATTTCTCTTTTTTTTTATATACAAAACTTCAATTTTATTGTTTCTCGGGTATCTGTGGTGTAGCAGAGACTGCTGGCATAAATTAACTGAAGGGTAAATAATACATTTTTAATTAATTACATAGAATGGGAGAGCAGGTGATGTGTTACTGCTGCAATATGTGGGAGCTGGTGGACACCATTGATGTTCACGGTGAACACATTTGCAGTAAGTGTTGGCTGCTCGAGGAACTCCGGCTCCGTGTTGATGAGCTGGAGTCCGAGCTTCAAACACTGCGACACATCAGGGAGGGGGAGAGTTACCTGGACTCCGTGTTTCAGGAGGTAGTCACACCAATTAGAGTAACTAATTCAGAAGTAGCCCGTGGTCAGGGACAGGAAGGTGTGACTACGAGTGAGGCAGGTACAGGGATCCAGGAGGTAGTGTTGGAGGAGCCGCAGCCCTTGCTCTTGTCCAACAGGTTCGAGGCTCTTACTCCCTGTGTGGATAGGAGCGGGGACTGCAGGGAGGATGAGCAACCTGGCCACAGCACCGTGGTAAGGGGGGCCATTCAAGTGGGGGGAGTAAAAAGAAATGTTGTAGTGGTAGGGGATAGTATCATTAGGGGGATAGATAGGGTTCTTTGCAGCCAAGAGCGAGAGTCCCGAAGGCTGTGTTGCCTGCCCGGTGCCAGGGTTAAGGACATCTCCTCTGGGCTGGAGAGAAACTTGGAGTGGGAGGGGGAGGATCCAGTTGTCGTGGTCCATGTTGGTACCAATGACATAGATAGGACAAGGAAAGAGGTTCTGCTGAGGGAGTTTGAGCAGCTAGGGGCCAAATTAAAAAGCAGAACCTCGAGGGTAATAATCTCTGGATTACTACCTGAGCCACGAGCAAATTTGGCTAGGGTAAATAAAATCAGGGAGTTGAATGCGTGGCTCAAAGACTGGTGTGGGAAAAATGGGTTTTGCTTCTTGGGACACTGGCACCAGTACTGGGGCAGGAGAGAGCTGTTCCGTTGGGACGGACTTCACTTGGCCAGTGCTGGGACTAGTGTCCTGGCGAATCGAATAACTAGGGCTGTGGAGAGGGCTTTAAACTAATTAGTGGGGGGGAGGTTTCAAGAGAGCAAAAAATAAAAATGACAACAGAGAGGGTCATAGACATAGGTAGCAGTAGGGGAATCACAAATCAGAGCGTGGCAGGAAGGGACAGAGTGTGTGGAGTAAAAGGTAAACTGGTAAAAAGTGAAAAAGCAGGAACTAAGTGCCACAAAGCATATTTGAAAGTTCTCTATCTGAATGCACGTAGCATTCGTAACAAAATAGATGAGTTAATGGCACAAATAACTACATATGGTTATGATATTGTGGCCATTACAGAAACATGGCTGCAGGGTGACAATGCCTGGGAATTAAACATACCAGGTCATTTAACGATCAGGAAGGACAGGCAGGAAGGAAGGGGAGGTGGGGTGGCTATGTTAATAAAGGAAGGAATCACTGTAATACAGAGTAATGATATTGGGTCAAAAAATCATGATAATGAAACAGTTTGGGTGGAGATAAGGAATAATAAGGGGAAAAAAACATTAGTGGGCGTAGTCTATAGGCCTCCGAACAGTTGCAACTCTATTGGACGGAGTATCAATCAGGAAATAGTTGAGGCATGTAATAAGGGAACATCTATAATTATGGGGGATTTTAACTATCATATTAATTGGACAAATCAAATGGGGCAGGGCTGCCTTGAGGATGAGTTCATTGAGTGTATTAGGGATGGGTTTCTTGAGCAGTATGTAACTGAACCGACCAGGGGGCAAGCAACCTTAGATCTGGTCCTGTGTAACGAGACAGGATTAATTAAAAATGTCCTAGTAAAGGATCCCCTTGGAATGAGTGACCATAACATGGTTGAATTCCATATTCAATTAGAGGGTGAGAAGGTTGGATCTCAAACAAGCGTGCTAAGCTTGAATAAAGGAGACTATGAAGGTATGCGAGCGGAATTGAGTAGAGTGGATTGGGAAAATAGATTAAAGGGTAAGACGACACATGATCAGTGGTGTACATTCAAGGAGTTATTTTACAACTTCCAAAAAAAATATATTCCACTGAAAAGAAAAGGGTGTAAAAGAAAGGACAGTCATCCGTGGCTAAGTAAAGAAATTAAGGATAGTATTCGACTAAAAACAAGGGCATATAAGGTAGCGAAATCTAGTGGGAGGACAGAGGATTGGGAAAACTTTAAAAGGCAGCAAAAAATAACAAAAAGATTGATTAAGAAAGGGAAGATAGATTATGAAAGTAAATTAGCAAAAAATATAAAAACAGATAGTAAGAGTTTTTATAGTTATATAAAAAGAAAAAGGGTGGCTAAAGTAAATGTTGGTCCCTTAGAGGATGAGACCGGAAAATTAATGTTGGGAAATATGGAGATGGCAAAAACACTGAATGAATATTTTGTATCAGTCTTTACAGTAGAGGACACTAAGAATATCCCAACACTGGACAAACAGGGGGCTATAGGGGGAGAGGAGCTAAACACGATCAAAATCACTAAGGAAGTGGTACTCGGTAAAATAATGGGACTCAAGGCGGATAAATCACCTGGACCTGATGGCTTACATCCTAGAGTCTTGAAGGAAGTGGCGGTAGGGATTGTAGATGCATTGGTAATAATTTTTCAAAACTCCCTGGATTCTGCTGAGGTCCCGGCAGACTGGAAAACTGCTAATGTAACACCCTTATTTAAAAAGGGCAGTAGACAGAAGGCTGGTAACTATAGACCGGTTAGCCTAACATCTGTGGTAGGTAAAATTTTGGAGTCCATTATTAAGGAAACAGTAACAGGACATTTGGATAATCATAATTTAATAGGACAAAGTCAGCATGGTTTTACGAAGGGGAAGTCATGTTTGACAAATTTGCTGGAGTTCTTTGAGGAAGTAACATATAGAGTGGATAAAGGGGAACCAGTGGACGTAGTGTATTTAGACTTCCAAAAGGCATTTGACAAGGTGCCACACAAAAGATTATTGCTTAAGGTAAAAAATCACGGGATTGGGGGTAATATTCTGGCATGGATAGAGGATTGGCTATCCAACAGAAAGCAAAGAGTTGGGATAAATGGTTCATTCTCAGACTGGCAATCAGTAACTAGTGGTGTTCCACAGGGGTCAGTGCTGGGTCCCCAACTCTTTACAATCTATATTAACGATTTGGAGGAAGGGACCAAGTGTAACATATCAAAATTTGCAGATGATACAAAGATGGGAGGGAAAGTAGTGAGTGAGGAGGACATAAAAAACCTGCAAGGGGACATAGACAGGCTAAGTAAGTGGGCAGAGATTTGGCAGATGGAATACAACACTGGAAAGTGTGAGGTGATGCACTTTGGCAGGAAAAATCCTAGAGCAATTTATTATCTTAATGGCAAGAAACTGGAGAGTACTGAAGTGCAAAGGGATCTGGGGGTCCTGGTGCACGAAACTCAAAAGGTTAGTATGCAGGTGCAGCAAGTGATTAAGAAGGCAAATGGAATGTTGGCTTTCATTGCTAGGGGGATAGAATATAAAAATAGGGAGGTATTGCTTCAGTTGTACAAGGTATTGGTGAGACCGCACCTGGAATACTGCATACAGTTTTGGTGTCCTTACTTAAGGAAAGACATCCTTGCTCTCGAGGCAGTGCAAAGAAGGTTCACTCGGTTAATCCCGGGGATGAGGGGGTGGTCATATGAGGAGAGGTTGGGTAGATTGGGACTCTACTCATTGGAGTTCAGAAGAATGAGAGGCGATCTTATTGAAACATATAAGATTGTGAAGGGGTTGGATCGGGTGGATGCGGGGAGGATGTTCCCGATGACGGGTGAGACTAGAACTAGGGGACATAGTCTTAGAATAAGGGGCTGCTCTTTCAAAACTGAGATGAGGAGGAACTACTTCACTCAGAGGGTGGTAGGTCCATGGAATATGCTGCCACAAAAAGCTGTAGAAGCTACAACATTAATTAAATTTAAAACAGAAATAGACAGTTTCCTAGAAGTAAAGGGCATTAAGGGTTACGGGGAGCGGGCAGGAATTTGGACATGAGTCTAGGTTCGGATCGGTCATGGCCCTGTGGGTAGTGGAGCGGGCCCAGGGACCGTGTAGCCTGATTCTGCTCCTATTTCGTGTGTGCAATTCTGTTAGATGCAGGAGATGGTTCTGTGATAGATAGTAGATTGGCGGTTAGGATCAGATCAGCCATGATCTTATTGAATGGCGGAGTAGGCTCGAGGGGCCGATTGGCCTACTCCTGCTCCTATTTCTTATGTTCTTATGTTCTTATGAAGAGGAGTGGGAGGGTGGAGGGGGGGGGGGAACCAAGCGATGAAGCGGGGGCAGAGCGGGACCGGGAGGGAGGAGAGCTTGGGATCAGAGCAGTTGAGGCTGGCACAGTGGCTGAGCCGTTGGACTTTATCAGCCGTGGCTCAGTGGGCAGCACCCTCGCCTCTGAGTCAGAAGGTCACGGGTTCAAAGTCCCACTCCAGAGACTTGAGCACAAAATCTAGGCTGACAATCCCAGTGCAGTACTGAGGGAGTGCTGCACTGTCGGAGGTGCCGTCTTTTGGGTGAGAGTTTAAACAGAGGCCCCATCTACCCTCTCAGGTGGATGTAAAAGATCCCACGGCACTGTTTCAAAGAAGAGCAGGGGGAGTTCTCCCCGATGTCCTGTCCAATATTTATCCCTCAACCAACATCACTAAAAAACAGTTTATCTGGCCATTATCACATTGCTGGTTTTGGGATCTTGCTGTGCGCAAATTGGCTGCCGCATTTGCCTACATTACAACAGTGACTACACTTCAAAAAAAGTACTTCATTGGCTGTGAGGCGCTTTGGGGCGTCCCGAGGTTGCTGTATAAATGCAAGTTCTTTCTTTCCTTTATTCTTTTTAAATGCCTCCGATTCCAAACTTTTCCCCAATCGGATCGGAATTCCCCCTTTCAGGCGGGGAGCTCTGCCTTTTTTTTTGGTTCCCGCGGCAGATCTTGAACCTGATTCCAGGAGATGAGCACAGTGCAGGCAGTCATTACACAGCCTGGAGCTGTCAGGAGTGAAAAATAGTCGGGGAATCAGACCAACAAACTTCAGCCCAGAGGTTGTTTCCGGGCTGAGAGCTTTCCAACAGCTGCTTGGATTTGTGGCTGCTGCTCGTGGGCTTGGTCACCAAGTCTTTTATTTTTCCCTCTGCCGTTGTGCTTTTGAAGTCGGGCTGCTATTATCTGTGGTCAGGGAGAGAGCTGCATGTTCCTGGTGTTGTGGCCACAATGTTGTTTTGACAGTTGGGAACTCAGGCTCGGAGATTTTCCCTTGTCCCTCCCTCCCTCCCTCCCCCTTTTTACACTCCATTCGACTACAAATTGAGCTGGAATACTATCAGAAGGGAGAGAGAGAGAGAGAGAGACAGACAGACAGGGTCTGCGTTCTCTGAATCATCACAGGCAGCTTTGTGGCAGTCACCTTGGCGAGCCAGGTCCTCATGCCCCGGAGGAGTGTTTAGTCTCCCACTGAACCTCGACCGATCGCTGTGTAAAGAGGAATCCTGTTGCCGCTCTCCAGCAAAGCTGCAGAGTTTTTTCGAGAGCAGAGCTGCGGCACTTTGCCACAAGGGTGGGCAAGCACCTCCGACAGCCGCGGTTTCCCTTTCCGTCAGACGCGGCATGCAAGGCAGCGCGTGCGCGCCGCTCGAAGCTCGGCTGCGGTAAGGGGGTGGTAGTGGTGGTGGTGGTGGTGGGGGAGTTACACTTCCGAGGAGCCATGTCTGGCGTTCCGGTCTCCTCGAGGCTGAGGCCGCCGGCGGGAGGTCCCAAGCCCGTTCACACCGCTCTTTGCATCCCGCACGCGGGCCGGAGCGGGCGGCAGCAGGTCTGCGACGGCTCGGGAGAGCTTATCGGCACAGACTGCCTGAACTTCCCCGGCCAGCCGCCCTCGAAGCAGGCCCACGGCTGCGGAGTCAAGCAAACCTTTCAGGCAAGGACCAAGGAGAAGGCAGACAGTAAGGTCAGTGCTTTCATTCCAAACTTGGCGCAACTCTAACTTTTCAGCAGTTTCAGCAAAGGAATGCGTTGGACCTTCGCACCACTTTGGGCTAAATTTCCTGTTAACTGTGCCTTTATTTTTAGATTGACAATGAACTTCACACGGCTGCATTTTTTAGATGTTTGCGCTTTTAAAAAAAAAATAATTCCCTGACCTCTAATTGACCAAGAGTTTCAGAAATATATTTCAGCAGCCCATGGGTGGGACTTTTATTCATCGTCAGTGGGGGAGGATAATTTCATCCGTTAGAGCTGAACTGCTAATTCTTTTTACTAGTGAATTTTGGGCTGTTAACAGGGCTATGGGGAAAGAGCAGGGGGCAGTGGGACTAATTGGAGAGCTCTTTCAAAGAGCCGGCACAGGCACGATGGGCCGAATGGCCTCCTTCTGTGCTGTAAGATTCTATGAACTGCAGTAGTTGAATAGTTGAAAAGCGTTACTTGTTTTGTTGCTCACGTGCATTGTCTGTCGTGGTTCAGTATTGATATAGGTAAGTGTGAGGGCGTACATTTTGGTAGGAAGAATAAGGAGGCCCCATACTCCTTGGAAAATAAGTGTCTAAATGGGGTAAAAAGAAAGACTTGCATTTATATAGCGCCTTTCACGACCACCGGATGTCCCAAAGCGCTTTCCAGCCAATGAAGTATAGTCACTGTTGTAATGTAGGAAATGCGGCAACCAATTTTAAGCACAGCAAGATCCCACTAACAGCAATGTGATAATCTGTTTTTGTTATGTTGATTGAGGGATAAATATTGGCCAGGACACCTGAGAGAGCAGACGGGGCCTTGGTTTAACATCTCATCCGAAAGACGGCATCTCCGACAGTTCGGCACTCCCTCAGTACTGCACTGGGAGTGTCAGCTTAGATTTTTGTGCTCAAGTCTCTGCCGTGGGACTTGAACCCACAACCTTCTGACTCAGAGACAAGAGTGCTACCCACTGAGTCACTGGATCTGGGGGTACAGATACACAAATCACTAACTGTAGCGACGCAGGTTAAGAAGGCCATAAAAATGCAAACAAAGCACTGGGTTCATTTCTAGAGGGATAGAATGGAAAAGCAGAGAAGTGATGTTAAACTTGTATTGAACCTTGGTTAGACCACACTTGGAGCATAGAGGCACTGGAGAGGGTGCAAAAAAGATTTACTAGAATGATACCAGAACTGAGAGGTTGTACCTATCAGGAAAGGTTGAACAGGCTGGGGCTCTTTTCTCTAGAAAATGGAAGACTGAGGGGGTGACCCGATAGCGGTCTTTAAAATTATGAAAGGGTTTGATAGGGTAGACGTAGAGAAGATGTTTCCACTTGCAGGCGAGACCAGAACTAGAGGCCAGAAATATAAGAAAGTTACTAATAAATCCAATGGGGAATTCAGGAGAAACTTCTTCACCCAGAGAGTGGTGAGAATGTGGAACTCGCTACCACAGGGAGTGGTTGAGGCGAATAGCATTGAGGCATTTAAGGGGAAGCTGGATAAACACATGAGGGAGAAAGGAATAGAAGGATATGTTGATAGGGTGAGATGACGAGGGGTGGGAGGAGGCTCGTGTGGAGCAGAAACACCGGCACGGAGCAGTTGGGCTGAAAGGCCAGTAAATACTATGTAATACATTGTTTGTGAAACGCTGGAATCAATTGTACGAAATGGCTTTGCTTGCTGGCACACCCCAGGATTTCCCAATATGTCATGGACAGGATGATGAGGAGATTTACTAGAATGGTACCAGGGATGGGGAATTTCAGTTATCTGGAGAGACTGGAGAAGCTGGGATTGTTCTCCTTAGAACACAGAAGGTTAAGGGGAGATGTAATAGAGCTGTTTAAGATCATGAAGGGTTTTGATAGAGTAAATAAGGAGAAACTGTTTCCAGTGGCAGGAGGGTTGGTAACCAGAGGACACAGATTTAAGGTGATTGGCAAAAGAACCAGAGGTGAGAGGAGGAAACATTTCTTTACACAGCGAGTTGTTGTGATCTGGAACGCGCTGCCTGAAAGGGCGGTGGAAGCAGATTCAATAGTAACTTTCAAAAGAGAATTGGATAAATACTTGAAAAGAATTTTTTTTACAGGGCTATGGGGAAAGAGCAGGGGGGAGTGGGACTAATTGGAGAGCTCTTTCAAAGAGCCGGCACAGGCACGATGGGCCAAATGGCCTCCTTCTGTGTTGTATCATGCTATGATTCTATGTGGTTCCATCAAGCCCTCACTTTTGTAATATTGCCCCTGCTGCAGCTGACACGAGTGTTATCGCATCAGTATGTGAAACCGGGACTCCCCTCGGTCTGATGGAAAGGATGCGAAAGATCCCATGGTACCGTTCGAAGTGTAAGAGGGACTTCTTAGAACCGCGCCAATGCCTACATTCCAACAGTGACTACACTTCGAAAGTACTTCATTGGCTGTAAAGCGCTTTGGAAGGTCCTGAGGCCGTGAACGGTGCTATATCTTTGTAACCTTCACCTGCCCTACAACCCTCTAAAATCTCTGCGCTCCTCCAACTCTGGCCTCTTGTCCATCCCCCACTGCCTTCGCTCCACCATTGGCGGCCGTGCTTTCAGCCGCCTAGGCCCTAAGCTCTGGAGTTCCCTCTCTGCCCGACTTTAAGACGCTCCTTAAAACCTACCTCCTTGACCAAGCTCCCTCTCCTAATTTCTCCTTCTTTCGGTGCCAATTGCTGTCTGAGTTACGCTCCTGTGAAGCGCCTTGGGATGTTTTATTGTGTTAAAGGCGCTGTATAAATGCAAGGGTGTTGCTGAATTAGAAGTCAGCAAATGTATTTAAGTGTAACTGAGGTCCTCATTAGTGATTAATTCCATCATCGTGTCACGTGCTTAGATTATATCACTCACAATTCTGTTGAAATCCATCAAAGATTTCTTTTAAACACAGAAAACGCCACTTTGATGTGTAACACACACACATTTCTTTACAGCTTGATTTATATTGGAATTATTGGACTCGGAGTTAGTATCCGTGATTATAACTCGCGGTTCTTTTGGAAATTGTGTTTGGAATATACCAGCGCTCTCATGTACCTGTAAACTCGCTGTCTCTGGGCTCCAGGGTTTATTACTGAAAAATACCAGCTGCCAACAGAATGTTAATCTGTTTTGTATTGAAGATTGTTTAACAGATGCTCTGTCTGAAAAAATGGCTCGCGTCCCAAGCGCTATTGTGCCAAGTTTAGTCCCTTATCCAGCGTGAGTCTTGTTTTCGTTTGGACAACCAAAAATATAGGTAATAAAAAGTACATCTCGGCAGCTGCCTGCATTCAGCTTTGAAGTCTTATTTACAATATAATCGACAGCAGCGAGAGGCGATTCTTTTCCGCGCTTTGAAGGCAATTTCGTTCCAACCAACTCGCCAAGTGAAACATAATTTTCGCTCCGACCTGCTCCGAATGGTTTCCATTGGTGGGGAAGTGGCTGCCTTCCGCTGTGGCAGTTTCTGTTCAATGATTTGTGGGTGAAAGTATGGCCCTAGTTAAGCAACCTGACCGAAGTATGCTGATTGATGGCTACACCTTTAGGGTATTTAATGTGAGTGCTTTGCACTCACTCTGCCTCTTCAGTCTTGTTTTTAGGATGATCGGAGATGACGGGGCGAATTCACTGCTACCCAGCGAACAGACAAGAACAACAACAACTTGTATTTATATAGCGCCTTTAACGTAGTAAAACGTCCCAAGGCGCTGAACAGGAGTATTTTAAGACAAAAAAATTTCACACCGAGCCACATAAGGATAAATTAGGGCAGGTGACCAAAAGCTTGGTCAAAGAGGTAGGTTTTAAGGAGCGTCTTAAAGGAGGATAGAGAGGTAGAGAGGCGGAGAGGTTTAGGGAGGGAGTTCCAGAGCTTAGGGCCCAGGCAACAGAAGGCACGGCCGCCAATGGTTGAGCGATTATAATCACGGATGCTCAAGAGGGCAGAATTGGAGGAGTGCAGATATCTCGGGAGGGTTGTGGGGCTGAAGGAGATTACAGAGATAGGGAGGGGCGAGGTCATGGAGGGATTTGAAAACAAGGATGAGAATTTTGAAAGACACCCTTGAATGACATGGAAGCTGCAGGATAGAACCTGGCCCTTTGGCCCAGCTGGTCTATGCCTGTGTTTATTCTGCACACAATCCTCCTCCATTTCGAATTTCCTCTTTCCACCCTCCTCTTGTACCCCTCTATTCCCTTCTCCCTTATGTGTGCCTCAAGCCTCCCCTTAAATGCATCAATGCTCCCTGCTTTAACCACTCCACGTGGCAGTGAGTTCCTCATTCTCACCGCTCTCTCTCTATAAACAGATTCCTCCAAAATTCTTTATTTGGTCTGTTAGTGGCCAACTTATATTCTGCCCCCTTGTTCTAGTCTCCCCCAGAGGTGGAAACAGTGGGCTGGATTTTCAATGACCCGTGGAGTCGGGTTCGGAGGTGTGTGGGGGGTTAAAGTTGCAGATTCGGGGGTCCCGACCCCATCCTGACTCCATCCCGCCTCCACGCAATTTTGACAAAATCAGTCGCGGGGTTCCCAACTCCGTCCCGCCTCCAAGAGGCGGGAGAGGCCATTAAAGCCCTTAACAAGCCCTAAATTGGCTTTGTAATGCCATTTTGAAACGTTTTAGCTAGTTTAACCCTTTTCCGACGTGAAGTACGCCTGATGTGAAACACCCGCCAGTGAAACCTGGCGGGAGCACAAGTGGATAGCTGACTATCAGCTGCAGGTCCACTATTACAACGGAGATGTGATGAAGGTAGTAGTAGTATTAGGTCTGAAAGTCGCCTCTAATGCTGCTGCATTGAATGTCTTCAGAGACTGTATGGCCTTGCTGTGAGAGGACCTGGATGGAAAAAAAATTCATTCTCTCTCTCTCTCCTCTCTCTCTCTGAGCTGCTGCTCATTTTGCATCCAGGTCCTCTCACAGCAAAAGCCAGGCAGTCTCTGAGACCAGGCAGTCAGTCTCTGACCTGCAATGATGACATCATCAGAGGCGACTTTCAGACTGAAACCACTAATTGGTTCATGGGTTCCCACATGCTGGAACTCAATTGCCCAATTAAGTGAAAATTGCATCATATTCCAAATTAATCTGGAGTCCGGGGGGGCAACACGAAATGCGGGTAACACGACCCCAACCCGACCCCAAGACAAAATGCAGCCCAGTTTCTTCACATCCACCCTTTCAAACCCCTTCCTAATGTTTAAAGACCTCGATTAGGTCTCCTTGAATCTCCTTACTCGCAAAAAATATTCAATGATAACACTAATATTTGACACCCTCAATCAACCCTAAGTTACTAAATTGAGCTACATTCTCAGCGGTATAAATTGGTCTGAAATTTTTTTTTAGACCCCAAAAAAGTTTTTAATGTTTCCATGCCTGCAGAAAAGTTGGCGCAGAGCAAGATCCCACAAGTAAGCTAATGATCAGATCATCTGTTTTAGTGGTGTTGATTCAGGGATAAATATTGGCCAGGACACCAGGGTGGACTCCCCGGTCTTCATCAAGTTGTACTGTGGGATCTTTTATGTCCACCTGAGAGGGCAGATGGGACCTCGGTTTAACGTCTCATCTGAAAGACGGCGCCTCCGACCAATGTTCCCGTTAAGCTGTGCACCTGCGCAATCGCGTAGCAGTCTGGAGGTCCCGCGCAGGCCGCTCAACGGCTTTACAATTGAAATAACCGCGCAGGGGTTGTGCCCACGCCAAAAAAAATTAGTGGAAACATTGCCTCCGACAGTGCGGCGCTCCCTCAGTACTGCCCCTTCGACAGTGCGGCGCTCCCTCAGTACTGCCCCTCCGACAGTGCAGTGCTCCCTCAGTACTGCCCCTCCGACAGTGCGGCGCTCCCTCAGTACTGCCCCTTCGACAGTGCGGCGCTCCCTCAGTACTGCCCCTTCGACAGTGCGGTGCTCCCTCAGCACTGCCCCTCCGACAGTGCGGCGCTCCCTCAGTACTGCCCCTTCGACAGTGCGGCGCTCCCTCAGTACTGCCCCTTCGACAGTGCGGTGCTCCCTCAGCACTGCCCCTCCGACAGTGCGGCGCTCCCTCAGTAGTGCCCCTCCATCAATGCAGCACTCCCTTAATACTGCCCTGCTGACAGTGCAGCACTCCCTCAATACTGCCCTGCCGACAGTGCGGCGCTCCCTCAGTACTGACTCTCCGACAGTGCAGCACTCCCTCAGTACTGCCGCTTCGACAGTGCAGCACTCCCTCAGTAGTGCCCCTCCATCAATGCAGCGCTCCCTCAGTACTGCCCTGCTGACAGTGCAGCACTCCCTCAATACTGCCCTGCCGACAGTGCAGCACTCCCTCAATACTGCCCTGCCGACAGTCCAACGCTCCCTCAGTACTGACCCTCCGACAGTGCAGCACTCCCTCAGTACTGCCTCTCCGACAGTGCAGTACTCCCTCAGTACTGACCCTCCAACAGTGCAGCGCTCCTTCAATACTGCCCCTTCGAAAGTGCTGTGCTCCCTCAGTATTGCCCCTTCGACAGTGCTGTGCTCCCTCAGTACTGCCCCTCCGACAGTGTGGCGCTCCCTCAGTACTGCCCCTCCGACAGTGCGGTGCTACCTCAGTACTGCCCCTTCGACAGTGCAGCACTCCCTCAGTACTGCCCCTCCGTCAATGCAGCACTCCCTCAGTACTGCCCCGCCAACAGTGCAGCACTCCCTCAGTACTGCCCTGCCGACAGTACAACGCTCCCTCAGTACTGACCCTCCGACAGTGCAGTACTCCCTCAGTACTGACCCTCCAACAGTGCAGTACTCCCTCAGTACTGACCCTCCGACAGTGCAGCACACCCTCAGTACTGACCCTCTGACAATGCAGCACTCCCTCAGTACTGCCCCTCCGAGAGTGAAGCGCTCCCTCAGTACTGACCCTCCGACAGTGCAGCACTCCCTCAGAACTGCCCCTTTGAAGGTGCAGCACTCCCTCAGTAGTGCCCCTCCAACAGTGCAGCACTCCCTCAGTACTGCCCCTCCAAAGTTGCAGCCCTCCCTCAGTACTGCCCTTCCGACAGTGCGGCGCTACCTCTGTACTGCCCCTCTCACAGTGCGGCGCTCCCTCAGTACTGACCCTCCGACAGTGCGGCGCACCCTCTGTACTGCCCCTCTCAAAGTGCGGCGCTCCCTCAGTACTGACCCTCCGACAGTGCAGCACTCCCTCAGTACTGCCCCTCCGACAGTGTGGCACTCCCTCAGTACATTCTCTCTCACAGTGCGGCCCTCCCTCAGTACTGCCCCTCCGACAGTGCAGCGATCCCTCAGTACTGCCCCTCCAACAGTGCAGCGTTCCCTCAATACTGACCCTCCGACAGTGCGGCGCTCCCTCAGTACTGACCCTCCGACAGTGCGGCGCTCACTCATGACTGCCCCTCCGACAGTGCGGCGCTCCCTCAGTACTGACCCTCCGACAGTGCGGTGCTCCCTCAGTACTGCCCCTCCGACACTGCAGCGCTCCCTCTGTACTGACCCTCCGACAGTGCGGCGCTCCCTTGTACTGCCCCTCTCACAGTGCGGGGCTCCCTTAGTACTGCCCCTCCGATAGTGTGGCACTCCCTCAGTACTGCCCCTCCGACAGTGCAGCGCTCCCTCAGTACTGCCTCTCCGACAGTGCGGCACTCCCTCAGTACTGCCCCTCCGACAGTGTGGTGCTCCCTCAGTACTGCCCCTTCGACAGTGCAGCACTCCCTCAGTATTGCCTCTTCGACAGTGCAGCACTCCCTCAGTAGTGCCCCTCCGTCAATGCAGCGCTCCCTCAGTACTGCCCCTCCGACAGTGCAGCACTCCCTCAGTACTGCCCCTCCGTCAATGCAGCGCTGCCTCAGTACTGCCCCTCCAACAGTGCAGCACTCCCTCAGTACTGCCCTGCCGACAGTACAACGCTCCCTCAGTACTGACCCTCCGACAGTGCAGCACTCCCTCAGTACTGCCTCTCCGACAGTGCAGTACTCCCTCAGTACTGACCCTCCAACAGTGCAGTACTCCCTCAGTACTGACCCTCCGACAGTGCAGCACACCCTCAGTACTGACCCTCTGACAATGCAGCACTCCCTCAGTACTGCCCCTCCGAGAGTGAAGCGCTCCCTCAGTACTGACCCTCCGACAGTGCAGCACTCCCTCAGAACTGCCCCTTCGAAGGTGCAGCACTCCCTCAGTAGTGCCCCTCCAACAGTGCAGCACTCCCTCAGTACTGCCCCTCCAAAGTTGCAGCCCTCCCTCAGTACTGCCCTTCCGACAGTGCGGCGCTACCTCTGTACTGCCCCTCTCACAGTGCGGCGCTCCCTCAGTACTGACCCTCCGACAGTGCGGCGCACCCTCTGTACTGCCCCTCTCAAAGTGCGGCGCTCCCTCAGTACTGACCCTCCGACAGTGCAGCACTCCCTCAGTACTGCCCCTCCGACAGTGTGGCACTCCCTCAGTACATTCTCTCTCACAGTGCGGCCCTCCCTCAGTACTGCCCCTCCGACAGTGCAGCGATCCCTCAGTACTGCCCCTCCAACAGTGCAGCGTTCCCTCAGTACTGACCCTCCGACAGTGCGGCGCTCCCTCAGTACTGACCCTCCGACAGTGCGGCGCTCACTCATGACTGCCCCTCCGACAGTGCGGCGCTCCCTCAGTACTGACCCTCCGACAGTGCGGTGCTCCCTCAGTACTGCCCCTCCGACACTGCAGCGCTCCCTCTGTACTGACCCTCCGACAGTGCGGCGCTCCCTTGTACTGCCCCTCTCACAGTGCGGGGCTCCCTCAGTACTGCCCCTCCGATAGTGTGGCACTCCCTCAGTACTGCCCCTCCGACAGTGCAGCGCTCCCTCAGTACTGCCTCTCCGACAGTGCGGCACTCCCTCAGTACTGCCCCTCCGACAGTGTGGTGCTCCCTCAGTACTGCCCCTTCGACAGTGCAGCACTCCCTCAGTATTGCCTCTTCGACAGTGCAGCACTCCCTCAGTAGTGCCCCTCCGTCAATGCAGCGCTCCCTCAGTACTGCCCCTCCGACAGTGCAGCACTCCCTCAGTACTGCCCCTCCGTCAATGCAGCGCTGCCTCAGTACTGCCCCTCCAACAGTGCAGCACTCCCTCAGTACTGCCCTGCCGACAGTACAACGCTCCCTCAGTACTGACCCTCCGACAGTGCAGCACTCCCTCAGTACTGCCTCTCCGACAGTGCAGTACTCCCTCAGTACTGACCCTCCAACAGTGCAGTACTCCCTCAGTACTGACCCTCCGACAGTGCAGCACACCCTCAGTACTGACCCTCTGACAATGCAGCACTCCCTCAGTACTGCCCCTCCGAGAGTGAAGCGCTCCCTCAGTACTGACCCTCCGACAGTGCAGCACTCCCTCAGAACTGCCCCTTCGAAGGTGCAGCACTCCCTCAGTAGTGCCCCATCAACAGTGCAGCACTCCCTCAGTACTGCCCCTCCAAAGGTGCAGCCCTCCCTCAGTACTGCCCCTCCGACAGTGCGGCGCTACCTCTGTACTGCCCCTCTCACAGTGCGGCGCTCCCTCAGTACTGACCCTCCGACAGTGCGGCGCACCCTCTGTACTGCCCCTCTCAAAGTGCGGCGCTCCCTCAGTACTGACCCTCCGACAGTGTGGTACTCCCTCAGTACATTCTCTCTCACAGTGCGGCCCTCCCTCAGTACTGCCCCTCCGACAGTGTGGCACTCCCTCAGTACATTCTCTCTCACAGTGCAGCGCTCCCTCAGTACTGCCCCTCCGACAGTGCGGTGCTCTCTCAGTACTGCCCCTCCCACAGTGCAGCGATCCCTCAGTACTGCCCCTCCGACAGTGCAGCGCTCCCTCAGTACTGTCCCTCCGACAGTGCGGCGCTCCCTCAGTACTGACCCTCCGACAGTGCGGCGCTCCCTCAGTACTGCCCCTCCGACAGTGCGGCTCTCCCTCAGCACTGCCCCTCCGACAGTGCGGCGCTCCCTCAGTACTGCCCCTCCAACAGTGCAGCGCTCCCTCAGTACTGCCTCTCCGACAGTGCGGCACTCCCTCAGTACTGCCCCTCCGACAGTGCGGCGCTCCCTCAGTACCGCCCCTCCGACAGTGCGGCACTCCCTCAGTACCGCCCCTCCGACAGTGCAGCGCTCCCTCAGTACTGCCCCTCCGACAGCGCAGCGATCCCTCAGTACTGCACCGAAATGTCTGCCTAGATTTTGTGCTCAAATCTCTGGAGTGGGTCTTGAATCCCCAGCCTTGCTGTCTGAGAGGCGAGAGTGCTGCCCACTGAGGCACGGCTGACACTTAAATAAGGAGCGAGGTTAGTCACTCTGCATGCTTAAGCCAGTTCTGTTCCTTTGTCCCAATACAAACACCGTGTGCAGTATAACACCTGGATACTTCTCGTTGTAACCTTGAGATCGAGTGCGAAATACAGCAGCGAGTCCAGTGTGATTCGCTTTCAGCGTGTCCCCTGGTACATTGTGATTTAGTGTGCGTACAAGCCAGGGAGACAGAATGCAGCGGTTTTTAATCCATGGCAGGGTGTCTATATGCACTGCACAGAGGCGCAGTATATTCTCAGCCGTTTCTGGATCCAAGAGATACCATTCCTCAGTAACATCAATGATAGATTAACCAATTTAGCAACCATCTGTCACCCGAATGCCATGGCTGCTTCTATTATGCTGGCCTGCAGGATTGCGAGGTAGCCCCACTGCTAACCCCTCAGCACTTCATTGTCATTACTGCTAATTTAATCTTATTGGTGGGAAGGGAAGTAATTAGCTACACAGCCAACATGCAGCAATGAAAGAATTTTAATGGCAATCTTACATGAAACATAATCTTGCTGGCCCGAGGCTGTGCTACAGTTGTAAGTAACAACACAACGAATACGATATCATTTAGATAAGTATTTTTGCGGCAATAAAAGACACGAGAGGTTTAATCGGTGCAGGCGGGGTTTTTTTCCCCCTCTTCTCTCGCTGGGACTAGTTCTGAGAGGTAGCTGGCGACACAGGACGTAGCGTGTGGAGGTTTACACAGGGCACAAAAATGGGGACCATGGACGGAGTCAGACTGCCGCATGTGCCTGTGCGCCTTTACGCACGCACCCACTCTCTGGCGAACGGTCCCAGTGCAAGGCTCACGTCCGCCGCTTGCAGGCCAAGAGACTCAAAGTACGGCGAGGGTCGACCCAACCCTGTGGCATTCCAGGCAAGAAATCATTTCGGAAAGAGATCGACTGAATTTTTTTCGAAGCATTGCATTTATGTTTCCAGTGCGGGTAAGGGCGACGGATTCTTTTTCATCTTTCTTTCGGCCAGAGCCGAATCTTGGCATGTTCGGAGTGAGGCCGGTGCGTATGGTGCTTCCAAGTCTTCCGAGCATTGACGAGTTAGACCTGGATCCTGCCGGAGCGGGGCATCTCGCGGCCTGCCTCGTTCGTTAGACTTTTTTCCCTCACCCTTCAGCTGGAACATTTTTTGGGGCCGTAACTTGCCGGGAGCGCGAGCTGATAACGGAATGGCGAGGGTAACGGGGTGTCCGGGACCTCGGTGAACGACGGGACCAGCAGACTATCTCAACCAATGAGATTGAAGGATGGAGGAAGAAACTGAGGAACAATGGAGAAAGAAATCGGGTGAATTAGAGTCAAATCAGGTACAGAAAGATTGGATTAAGAGAGAGAGAGAGAGAGAAAGAAGAGACAGAAAGGAAAAGTAAGAAAAAAAATTGACGTTTTTAAAAACTCTGAACAGTTTACCACCTGAAGGAATGAGATTGAACAGTTTAAATTGTTCCCTTTCCGGGCTGCAGAGATTGATTGGCATTGCATCAACAATTATCACATCGTTAAAAAGGTACTTACGCTTTTAATTACCAAACTTTAACTTTCTGCAGCGCGTTTAATGCACAAATCCAGCAAGTTCTTAAAAATAACGGGCAGTGCTGAGGGCGGAGCGACGTAAATCGATCAGCAAGTTCTGGAGATTCACAACTCACGGCGTATCTCTTCATCCCCTGAACTCGCTGGCCGATCTGCACATTAATAACAGTGTGCGTCGTTAACACGCTGTTATTTTCCATTGGCTTTATAATAAAAAAAGACACAAACAACAGTGCAGTCCGTCCGATGCTTACCATTTTCAGTGACAGGGCATTAATGTGCTAACAGGCTGTGCCATCTGGGACCATAGGAACAGCAGGAGGCCATTCAGCCCCTCGGGCCTGTTCCGCCATTCAATCAGATCATGGCTGATCTGTGCCTCAACTCCATTTGCCCGCCTTTGCTCCATGTCCCACGATACCCTGACCCAACAAAAATCTTATCTATCTCAGTCTTGAAAGCTCCAATTGTCCACAACCTTTTGAGGGAGGGAATTCCAGATTTTTACTACCCTTTGTGTGAAAAAGTGCTTCCTGATTTCACTCCTGATTTCAGATTATGTCTTAAGAAAATATTTGCATTTATATAGCACCTTTCACGACCTCAGGACGCCCTAAAGCGCTTTACAGCCAATGAGGCTCATTTGAAGTGCAGTCACTGTTGTAATGTGGGAAACGCGGCAGCCAATTTGCGCACAGCAAGCTCCCACAAACAGCAATGTGATAATGAGCAGAGAATATGTTTTTTAGTGATGTTGATTGAGGGATAAATGTTGGCCCCAGGACACCAGGAGAACTCCGCTGCTCTTCGTCAAAATAGTGCCGTGGGATCTTTTACGTCCACTTGAGAGGGCAGACGGGGCCTGGGTTTAACGCCTCATCCGAAAGACGGCACCTCCGACAGTGCAGCACTCCCTCAGCACTGCACTGGCAGTGTCAGCCGAGATTTTTCTGTTCAAGTCTCTGGAGTGGGACTGTGAACCAAGGACCTTCTGACCAATGTGGCCGTCCAGCTCTCTGCCGGTCCCGTGCAATCCGGGACCAGCTTTTACAAAGTTAAGTTCCGCGCATGCACGGAACTGTGAATGGGCCGCGCAGTCCCTTAAAGGGGCCGTGCTCCCAAAAAAAAACAATTAGGGGGGAGATTGCTTCTGACTCCGAGGCGCGAGCGCTCCCCACTGAGCCACGGCTGACAGTCGAGGGCGCATCTGCCCGTTGCTGTGCCTGGGCCATTTTGGATCGCTTGGGTGTGGGAATATCGGGCAGGCTTTCCTGCCGTCTCTCAGCTGCGAGTGGTGCATGGCGTGAGTAATCAGGGTGTCTGAAGGGACAGGAAAAAGCAAAAGGTTGCCCTTTGCTGACTCATTTTTATAATGCATTTTGCCTGGTCCCTTTTTGTTATTCGATCTCACTCTGTACCTTATGTTGCGCCAGTCATTTTCTATCTCTTGTATGTTGTGTTAAACTGGCCCTGATTTTGACTCTATTGTCCTCCGCCAATGGCACTGTTGAACTGGCTACTGGCAGGTGCTTGACTTGCCCATCAATGCTCCCAGCCCTTTCTGAGCATCCTGCCTTTTGCTCAGTGCTTCCATTATGAAACATAGAAACATAGAATCTAGGAGCAGGAGTAGGCCATTCGGCCCGTCGAGCCTGCTCCACCATTCAATACGATCATGGCTGATCATCCAAATCCAGTACCCTGTCCCTGCTTTAATCCCCACAGTACACATATCCCACCCTACCCCCGTAACCCCACATATTTAATTCCCCCTAACATATCCCATCCTATCCCCATAACCCCACCCTAACACTAAGGGTCAATTTATCATAGCCAAATCAACCTAACCCGCACATTTTTGGACTGTGGGAGGAAACCGGAGCACCCGGAGGAAACCCACGCAGACACGGGGAGAATGTGCAAACTCCACACAGACAGTCACCTGAGGTCAGATTCGAACCCGGGTCCCTGGCGCTGTGAGATACCAGTGCTAACCACTATGCCACCGTGTTACATAACGCTTTATGTCACTCAGGAACAACTCAAAAGTGCCTCACATACGCTGAATTACTTTGAAGGGAAGTAATTAAAAGAGAACGTAACAGCAAGGAGGTGATGATGGTTATAACCAAGACATTGGTTCGGACACGGTTGGAGTATTGCGTGTCGGTTTGGACATCCCTTTATAGAAAGGATATTGGACACATGGAAAAGGTACACTGTTGATCCTCTCGGATGATCCAAATGATGAGAAGATGTTATTATGATTAGAAATGTGGCAAAACTGGGCTGAATTCACTGGAGGAGGGTAGCTTAAGGGGAAAACTGAGAGGGCAGACGGGGCCTCGGTTTAACGTTTCATCCGAAAGACGGCACCTCCGACAGTGCAGCACTCCCTCAGCACTGACACTGGGAGCGTCAGCCTGGATTTACTGTCTCGTGAGCGGGGCTTGAACCCACAACCTTCTGGCGCCGAGGCAAGAGTGGCTACCCACTGAGCCACGGCTGACACCTGATCCACAACTGGCGAGGTTTTACTGAAGCGATAACCACGGTATAGGTGATCCCATCAGTCAATGTGCCCACAACACTGGACAGAAACCATGCAAGGGTGTGGTGTCGTGCTGCACCTGGACGCATACAACGCTAATTGCGGTGTCTTTTCTGCACTCAGTTGTGCGTAGACCTTCTGTTACTCATTGAAAGGTGATTTGCAGAGGAAAAAAAATCTCAGAAACCACAATACAAAGTAGGCAGTAATCAGGATTACTCGGAACAGATAAATGATATCCCAGCAAGAGCAGCAAAACCTTTGAATAATCTCACCAATTGAAGTAGTTGTCTGACTCAGGGGTGACTCACTCGGAGTGCGTTGAGATGTATCAGTCACACTGAAACCTGAGATCATTCTTCTATTTCCTGGATATTAAGAGGTTACTGTTTCATGTTGTGTTTCTCTGGCAGTGGCAGGACTGCGAGTTGAATTGCGAGAAACTTGTACCCAAACAGCAATTAAGCCCATTTTAGTTATAGTGTCTGTGGAAAGATGAGCTCAGCTTGAAACGGAGAGGAAATGAGATTGGAGTAGGGGTGGGAGGAGGCTCGTGTGGAGCATAAACACCGGCCGAATGGCCTGTTTCTGTGCTGTAAGATTCTACGGCCCCGATGTGAGATCGGGGGGTGGGGAGGGAGCGGGGCTGTTTTGAGGTTGGGAAACCCGGAAGGATGGGTTTCCCTCGGGTCCTGCCGGATTTAACAGCAGTGGCCGATTACCATTTTTTTTGTCTCTGTTTCCCCGCGGCAGCCAGCCAGATTGAGAGGCGGGCTGGCCGTCGGGCGGTTAGGCCGTCGGCACCAGGCCGCAGGCGGGAGTGGAGAGGAAGGAGGGAGGGATCGGAGGCCTGGGCGGCGGGGGGTGGGGGGGAGATCAGAAGGGTCTGGGAGTTGGGGTCAGGTTTCAAATTGTTTACATTTTTACATGCCAACAGGACCCAAACCCACCCGTTTTTAGGGGTTAAAATTCCCCCCTATTGAATGACACAGCACAGAAGGAGGCCATTCGGCCCATCGTGCCTGTGCCGGCTCTGTGAAAGAGCTCTCCAATTAGTCCCACTGCCCCCCCATCCCCCGCTATTTCCCAATAAATTTGCAATTTCTCCTTTTCAAGTATTTATCCAATTCCCTTTTGAAACTTCCTATTGAATCTGTTTCCACCGCCCTTTCAGGCAGCGCATTCCAGATCACAACAACTCACTGCGTAAAAAAAATTCTCCTCATCTCCCCTCTGGCTCTTTTGCCAATTATCATCAATCTGTGTCCTCTGGTTACTGACCCTCCTGCCACTGGAAACAGTTTCTCCTTAGTTACTCTATCAATTTAGTTAATCAAATCAAATTGGCTGCAAAGTGCTCTGGGATGTCCTGATCATGAAAGGCGCTGTATAAATGCAAGTCTTTCTTTCTTCCTATGATTTGACACCGTTAGTCTGAGCCTTGTCCCTTTCATTAACGCACAGGAGGGGGGATGCTTTTCTCCTTTTGCCTCTTGCCCTTGGGGCTGAAGAATATGAGCGTTGAAATCCAATCTGAAGAAATGGCAGAATTCACAGGGGCAGGTTTCTTTTTGCAAACAAATCTATTCACCAAGTTCAGGCCGCTTTCAAGCACACAGAAGTTGTCTTTTTGCAGCAGTTTGACAGCAAAGGGTTAATAACGCACGGGCCTTCCAAGCTCCTCCACAATGGCTGTTTTAGTCCAGCTGTTTGGACTATCTATCAGGACGATGGAAACCACAACAGCTTTGCGAGCCAGCACTTGACCCCGTTAATTGTTCCCTGGGATCATTGTGGGACTATTCCAATGCTCTCCTGGCCGGCCTCCAATCTTCCACATTCCTTAAACTGAGCTCATCCAAAACTCTGCTTCCCGTATCCTAACCCGCACCAAGTCCCGTTCACCCATCACCCCTGTGCTCGCTGACCGACATTGGCCCCCGGTCCACCAAAGCCTTAAATTTAAAATTCTAGATCTTTGTGTTCAACTCCCTCCAAGGCCTCGCCCCTCCCTATCTCTGTAATCTCCTCCAGCCCCACAGCCCTCTGAGTTCTCTGCGCTCCCCCAATTCTGTCCTCTTGCGCATCCCCCCGACTTCCTTCGCTCCGCCATTGGTGGCCGTGCCTTCAGCGGCCCGGGCCCTAAGCTCTGGAATTCCCTCCCTAAGCCTCTCCGCCTCTCCAACTCTCTCTCTCCTCCTTTAAATCGCTCCTTAAAACCTCCCTCTTTGACCAAGCTTTTGGTCACCTGTCCCAATATCTCCTTCTGTGGCTCGGTGTCAAATTTTGTTTGATAATCGCTCCTGTGAAGCGCCTTGGGACGTTTCACTACGTTAAAGGCGCCGTATAAATACAAGTTGTTGTTGTATTATCCAGTTTATTCTGGTTTACCAACAGCTGGACAAACCTCACCGAGTGCACCATTTTGAAATTTCTACAATAAAGATTTTTGTGAAAATATTCTGCATAAAGGATGTGCCACATATAACGTAAGCATCAGATGTACTTTCGATGGGCACGCATTGAGGGATGCTGTGTTTCCCATTATGGGAACAGATGAAGTCCATATATCTGGGGTTTAACGCGGCATTTAGTTCAAAGCTACCACGTTGCACAGACTGTTGGTTGGATAAAGAAATACAACCTGCAGGGTAAACTGATTAGGAGCCAGCAACTTCTGCCAGGTGTTGAACATATTTATAAACGCCAGTGACATACAATTGTATCTTTGCTTTTGTGCAATTATCCATCTCACTTTTTCCTGTACCTGGTACCTTTTGAAGGTGGCAGGACAAGTTGATAAGGCTGTTAATTTTGTTTTTTGTCTGATTTACGCTCCTGTGAAGCGCCTTGGGATGTTTTATGACGTTAAAGGCGCTGTATAAATACAAGTTGTTGTTAAAAAAACAGACGGGATCCTTGGCTTTATAAATAGATGTGAGAAGTCGCACAACACCAGGTTATAGTCCAACAGCTTTATTTGAAATCACAAGCTTTCGGAGCGCTGCTCCTTCGTCAGGTGAAGTGAAGTGACGAAGGAGCAGCGCTCCGAAAGCTTGTGATTTCAAATAAAGCTGTTGGACTATAACCTGGTGTTGTGCGACTTCTCACATTTGTCCACCCCAGTCCAACACCGGCATCTCCACATCATTTATAAACAGAGGCATCGAGTACAAAAGCCAGGAAGTTATGCTAAACCTTCATAAAACACTGGCTAGGCCTCAGCTGGAGTATTATCCTTTAGATTTACCAGAATGGTGCCAGGGACGAGGAACTTCAGTTATGTGGAGAGATGGGAGAAGCTGGGATTGAGCAGAATATGTCAAGGGGAGATTTAATAGAGTTTGTCAAAATTATGAGGGGTTTTGATAAAGTCGATAGGGAGAAACTGTTTCCAGTGGCAGGAGGGTCGGTAGCCAGAGGACACAGATTTAAGTTAATTGGCAAAAGAGCCAGAGGAGAGATTGGAAGATTTTTTCTACGCAGCGAGTTGTTGTGATCTGGAACGCGCTGCCTGAAAGGAAGCAGACTAATTGGAGAGCTCGTTCAAAGAGCCGCCACAGGCACGATGGGCCGAATGGCCTCCTTCTGTGCTGCAAGATTGATTCTATGATTCTTCGAATATGATGTAAAGATTTTACATCCACGTCTGTAGTACTCTTACACAATGTTTTTCATTTCTGTTTTACCCCCTGCCTTCCAGACTCCCCCATAAAGCACGTCTCGCAATATTACCCAGCTAAGACAAGACAGTCATCCTGCTTCCTTGGCTCTGATAATGGCTGCCGTCAGCCACCAAGAATGATCTAGGTTAAGTCATCCTTCCCACAGATTGCTCGATTGAGTTCTGTGGGGGATTATACCTCTTGACGTCCATCGGAGCTTCATATTGTTAAACCATTAACATGCAAAAACTGTTTAAATCATCTTCTTTCCCGTCTGACATGTGTGTGCCGTGTTCCCCGTAGCGCTGTAACTTACTGTGGTGCTCGTCCCTCTCGGCTTGTGTGGTGGGATGATGTCGAGGCAGTCCAAGAGATCAGACTCGGGAAGACTTGCACTCCAGGGCAAAGTCTACTTGCGTTTTACAAGTACGGCACCAGTCCTTTAAAAAAGCACACGGCGCCATGGGTTAGTTTGTCCTGACTCAAATTTGCAGAACGAAACAAATTGTGTCAGGTGTTTCTCTAATAAAAAAAGGAGTAGGGTGTGATTTACGAGGCATATTTTATCCTTCTATTGTGATGAAAGAATGAATGATGGAACTAATTAATTAATCAATTAATGCATTCATGAATGAATGAATTGGATGGATGAATTAATTAATTGCATTTATATAGCACCTCTCACAACATCAGAATGTCCCAAAGTGCTTTACAGCCAATGAAATACATTTCAAGCGTAGTCCCTGCTCCAATACAAAGAAGCGGTAAGGAGACCAAAACTGTACACGATAAATAAAAAAGAAATCCTTACCTAAGAAAGGATATACTTGCCATAGAGGGAGTGCAGCGAAGGTTCACCAGACTGATTCCTGGGATGGCAGGACTGTCGTATGAGGAGAGATCGGGTCGACTAGGTCTGTATTCACTAGAGTTTAGAAGAATGAGAGGGGGATCTCATTGAAACTTATAAAATTCTGACAGGGCTAGACAGACTGGATGCAGGGAGGATGTTTCCCCTGGCTGGGGGGAGGGGTCTAGAACGAGGGGTCACAGTCTCAGGATACGGGGTAGGACATTTAGGACTGAAATGAGGAGAAATTTCTTCACTCAGAGGGTGGTGAACCTGTGGAATTCTCTACCACAGAAGGCTGTGGAGGCCAAGTCACTGAATATATTTAAGAAGGAGATAGATAGATTTCTAGACACAAAAGGCGTCAAGGGGTATGGGGAGAGAGCGGGAATATGGTATTGAGATAGAGGATCAGCCATGATCATATTGAATGGCAGAGCAGGCTCGAAGGGCCGAATGGCCGACTCCTGCTCCTATTTTTCTATGTTTCTAAGTGTACGTCCCTCTGAAAATGCCAGTGACCCAACAGAATAAGTTGTTCCTGCTTTGTAGGAGCGCCACTAGTCCTTGCAGAGAAGGCACTTGTCCTGGTGCTTGTGGTGTGTTCGCCTTGGCAGGAAATGTTACTATTGAATAGAACTCCAAAAGGATACATGTTGAAGTTTCCTTTCTGGTACGTGCTCAACTCTTTGAAGCGCTCTATTTTTGGATTAGAATGTGAAACGATAGCAAAAATAAGTTTACTTAGTGACTAAAACTGAGCCTGGTCCTTACTGTGCTGTGTCATTGATGTCACGTGCTTTTGGATCTGCCATTAACCCATTAATGTGGGTTTTTTTGTGCCCGAGAGAGAAATGGATTAAGGGAGGTCCAAACATAACTTTAGAAAGTATTAAATGGCAGAGATAAAGTGAACCCAGAATGGCATGTTGCCAGTCAGAGCATTAGGACAACTGTCAATGAGTGAAAACTAAATTAAAAGAGACCTCCGAAAAATAACTCTTCCTCAAGAAAACATTCACGACCTCAGGACGTCCCAAAGCGCTTTACAGCCAATGAAGTACTTTTAAAGTGTGGTCACTGTTATAATGTAGGAAACGCGGCAGCCAATTTGTGCACAGCAAGCTCCCACAAACAGCAATGTGATAATGATTGGATAATCTGTCTTTAAGTGATGATGATTGAAGGATAAATATTGGCCTGGCAACCGTGGAGAACTCCCCTGCTCATCTTCGAAATAGCAGCCACAGGATCATTTGCGTCCACCTAAGAGAGTAGACGGGGCCTCGGTTTAACTAACCGAAAGATGGCACCTCCGACAGTGCAGCGCTCCCTCAGTACTGCCTCTCTGACAGTGCAGCGCTCCCTCAGTACTGCCTCTCCGACAGTGTGGCGCTCCCTCAGTACTGCCCCTCCGACAGTGCAGCACTCCCTCAGTACTGCCCCTCGGACAGTGCAGCGCTCCCTCAGTACTGCCCCTCCGACAGTGCAGCACTCCCTCAGTACTGCCCCTCGAACAGTGCAGCACTCCCTCAGTACTGCCCCTCGGACAGTGCAGCGCTCCCTCAGTACGGCCCCTCCGACAGTGCAGCACTCCCTCAGTACTGCCCCTCCGACAGTGCAGCACTCCCTCAGTACTGCCCCTCCGACAGTGCGGCGCTCCCTCTGTACTGCCCCTCCGACAGTGCGGCGCTCCCTCAGTACTGCCCCTCCGACAGTGCGGCGCTCCCTCAGTACTGCCCCTCCAACAGTGCGGCGCTCCCTCAGTACTGCCCCTCCGACAGTGCAGCGCTCCCTCAGTACTGCCCCTCCAACAGTGCGGCGCTCCCTCAGTACTGCCCCTCCGACAGTGCGGCGCTCCCTCAGTACTGCCCCTCCGACAGTGCGGTGCTTCCTCAGTACTGCCCCTCCGACAGTGCGGCACTCCCTCTGTACTGCACTGGGATTGTCAGCCTGGATTGTGTGCTCCAGTCTCTGGAGTGGGACCTGAACCCAGGACCTTCTGATGCAGGGGCGAGTGTGCTGCTGTCTGAGCCATGGCCGACCCCTGAAAAGTCTACCTGAATGTCACCACTCCAGAGGAAGAGGAAGTAGCAGGTGAGCGAAAACATAATGGCCCATAAATTCTGTTCCCTACGGGTGTGTATGCGCTGTGTACTCACCCGTAGGGCCAACAGAAGTGCCGGTTTTACGCATGAACTGTGCATGCGCCGGAAACTGGAACTTCCGTTCTTCAAAGAAAGGGCTTCACAGCTCATACGCCTGCGCGGGAGAGGCAGCGCGTACGGCTGAAACTTCTGTTTTTTTCAGCAGTTGCTTCAGTCCAGGTACGTCTGAAACAGCTGCGCCTGGAAAAGCAGGCACAAGGCCTGCTTTTAACAAGGTAAGAGGTGAAGAAAGGAAAATAAAAAAATTTTTCCCACTGAATTATCATTTTAAAATACTTTAAAGAAAGGTAAGTTTATTTTTAGGCGCGTTAAAAACTTTAATTATTTTTTTCAAAAATTTAAATTTTCGTTTAAAATTGTTAATTTATGTAATTTATAGTCATTTTAAAAATGTTAATTAAAAAAATTTCTTTGATGTTTTACTTATGTTTTGGGGCTGATCTCTATTCATAGATTTGACAGGTCTTCCTGTCAAATCTATGAATGGAGATTCCCTGCTCTGATTGGCTCCCCATGGCCCACGTGATCCCAGGGACGCTGCGAACTAGCTTCGCCCCGGGATACGCGAGCACTGCGCGCCGGCAGTTTGAAGAGGCACAGCAACGGAAT
The DNA here is from genome assembly GCA_030390025.1 of Squalus acanthias. NCBI lineage: Eukaryota > Metazoa > Chordata > Chondrichthyes > Squaliformes > Squalidae > Squalus > Squalus acanthias. Next base: position 117,922,942 of record CM059435.1, read on the forward strand.
TCTACGCCGGCCCAGAGCATTATGGTCAGCGCGGTTCGTTTGTGCAGGTCGGGGGTTTACGCCCGCGGGAAGCCTCCGACCGGAATTTCTGGGCCATTATAATGCCTGCAATCAGGATAGATATAACCAACAGCATTCTCCCTGGAAGATAGGTCCGAGCAGGAATGCTCGAGAAAGATGCGCGTGCTCTGCTCGGCCTTGTGTCCCACAGAATCCCCCTCACATTAATCTTCCTGAGGTTGGCTCATTCCTCCAGCCAGGTTCCACTAGCGAAATAGCAAGCTTGCAAATTGTTTTGGAATGATCAACATAAATGAGTGGCTTAGGATGAGAGCTTATTTATGTTTAGCTTCCCTACCTTATAACAGTGACTGCACTTAATTGGCCGTGAGGCGCTTTGGGACGTCCTGTGATTGTAAAAGGCGTTTTATAGGTTCTTCCTTTCCAGATCCAATGTAATGAAAATGACTGAAGTTATGATTTGAGTGAGGCGTTGCTGAATAAGCTTGGCTGCGCTGTTGTCCAAATCTGGGTTATTATTGGCCCTGAAGTCGCGGTCGGTATTGGAGTACGCTCTCAGAGTACGCCGTCATACAGCCTTTGAAATTGACTGCAAGCTTTGGGATTTCCGTACACGCTTGCGCATAGGCTGAATCCCGAACTCGCGGTCTGTCAAGTTCCGACCGCGCATGGGCTTCGCTGCCCGTTTCACCTGCCCATTTAAGTCAACGTGCTGGTGAAAAGTTGGGCTAATTGCCCACCTACTGCGCATCGATTACCCTGGAAATCTTTACGGCTGGTGCAAACAGGCGCAGGAGCCTGTGGCACAGCGTAAGGGGTGGGGTTGTGGGGGCGGTGGGGGGGATGAGAAAATTGTATAAATCTATGCTACAGTGATGCACTGGTTCATGTCTGAGTGGATACAAAGTTTGAAAGAAACTTTAATTTGTTCGAGTTTGAAAACAGAGCCTTTTTTGCGTCGCTGGCTTTGCTGCCCAAAAGCCTTTTGTAATTTCGGTTTAATTATTGCCCAACTTCTATTTAGAGAGGATTTAATTCACTTTCATGATTTCCTCATGTTACCAGACATTTAAATTCTCGATTTTAGATTATTTAAATGAACCAAAAGTTAGTTAGTCTATGAGAGGAGACTGTAATCATAATTTTGTGTATTCTAATCTTGGTTTGTGCATTAAGTACTATCATAATTTATTAATAAAACAGCATTTCTGGCTGCTAAATTATTTAAAATGAGTTGTGGGCAAATCCGCAATCTCCTCTGTTTCCTGACTGGCTAAGAGTCAGGAAGTGAAAGGAGCGCCGCCCCCCGTGATCCCAGGTTCGCTTACGCCCAGCGGTGCGCCCCTGGGATCCGTGGCGCACGACACTGCGCACGACACTGCCGCGTTTGAAAGCAACTTCTCGAAGGGGGAGGGGGGGGATTTCGCACGAGGTAAGCGCGAATTTCGTTCGGATGTTGGCGGCGTATTCCTTAGCTCGGCCGCCGACCGTGAATTCAGGGCCAATGTCCCGAAACTAGCTGACAGCAGATTGTAGGAACAGGAGGAGGCCATTCAGCCCCTCGAGCCTGTCCGCCATTCAATTAGATCATGGCTGACCCGCACCTCAACTCCATCTACCTGCCTTGGTTCTGTAACCCTTAACACCCTCGCCTAACAAAAATTTATCGGATCTCAGTTTTGAAATTGTCAGCTGAGCCCCAGCCCCAACAGCTTCTTGGAGGAGAGAGTTGCAGATTTCCACTCCCCTCGGTTCCTCACTTCGAGGTGGGGGTGTTGGCAGGGCAGGGTCGGGAGTGTCCAGCCACGATGCTCCGACCATCGTGGTGTCTGGGGCCGCATTGATGGACCAGCTGGTCTTTTCCTGCCTGTCAATTTTGCATGCTCAGAATCGGAGAGCTGAAAGGTGCACCATCGATGATTCGAAAACAGCAAAAATAAAAGATCAGTTTATTTGGGAGAACAGACGGAGGATGTGTGGAATCTGTGCTCCGAGTTTAGAGTGTTTCCCACAGCTGTCGAAGTTGCATTCGATTGGGACTAAATCCCAAAGCCCAAAGTATTTAGCTGCTAGAAGCACTTGCTTTGCAGACATCACCGAAATACAGACTTTCACTCAAGGTATTAAGTTGCCTGGTGTTTAACTACTTAAAAGTTGACTACCTTGCATGTTAAAAGACCGCTGGTAATTCAATAAGCGACTGATACTGTGACCAAAGCTGTGATCCTTCCAGTTGTGTAACTTCTGTTCTGATTCTTTCCATTTTTCTGCTCTTTGTGCCCTCCCTCCCCCTCCCCCCCAACTTCGACTACACCCACACCTCCTATTGTCTGGGGTATTATGTGGCTCAGTGGGCAGCACCCTCGCCTCTAAGTCAGAAGGTTGTGGGTTCAAAGTCCCACTCCAGAGACTTGAGCACAAAAATCTAGGCTGAAACTCCAGTGCAAGAATGAGGGAGCCCTGCACTGTCGGAGGGGCAGTACTGAGGGAGCGCCGCATTGTCGGAGGTGCAATACTGAGAGAGCGCCGTACTGTCGGAGGGTCAGTACTGAGAGAGCGCCGTACTGTCGGAGGGTCAGTACTGAGGGAGCGCCGCACTGTCGGAGGGTCAGTACTGACGGAGCGCCGCACTGTCGGAGGGGCAATACTGAGGGAGCGCCGCACTGTCGGAGGGGCAGTACGGAGGGAGCGCCGCACTGTCGGAGGGTCAGTACTGAGGGAGCGCCGCACTGTCGGAGGGTCAGTACTGAGGGAGCGCCGCACTGTCGGAGGGTCAGTACTGAGGGAGCGCCGCACTGTCGGAGGGTCAGTACTGAGGGAGCGCCGCACTGTCGGAGGGGCAATACTGAGGGAGCGCCGCACTGTCGGAGGGGCAGTACTGAGGGAGCGCCGCACTGTCGGAGGGTCAGTACTGAGGGAGCGCCGCACTGTCGGAGGGTCAGTACTGAGAGAGCGCCGTACTGTCGGAGGGTCAGTACTGAGGGAGTGCCGCACTGTCGGAGGGTCAGTATTGAGGGAGCGCCGCACTGTCGGAGGGGCAGTACTGAGGGAGTGCCGCACTGTCGGAGGGGCAGTACTGAGGGAGCGCTGCACTATCGGAGGGGCAGTACTGAGGGAGCGCTGCACTGTCGGAGGGGCAGTACTGAGGGAGCGCTGCACTGTCGGAGGGGCGGTACTGAGGGAGCACTGCAGTGTCGGAGGGGCAGTACTGAGGGAGCGCCGCACTGTCGGAGGGTCAGTACTGAGGGAGCGCCGCACTGTCGGACGGGCAGTACTGAGGGAGCGCCGCACTGTTGGAGGGGCAATACTGAGGGAGCGCCGCACTGTCGGAATGGGAAGTACTGAGGGAGCGCTGCACTGTCGGAGGGGCAGTAGTGAGAGAGCGCGCATTGTCGGAGGGGAAGTACTGAGGGAGCGCCGCATTGTCGGAGGGGCAGTACTGAGAGAGGGCCGCACTGTCGGAGGGGCAGTACTGAGAGAGGGCCGCACTGTCGGAGGGGCAGTACTGAGGGAGCGCCGCACTGTCGGAGGGGCAGTACTGAGGGAGTGCTGTACTGTCGGAGGGGCAGTACTGAGGGAGTGCCGCACTGTCGGAGGGGCAGTACTGAGGGAGAGCTGCACTGTCGGAGGGGCAGTACTGAGGGAGTGCCGCACTGTCGGAGGGGCAGTACTGAGGGAGCGCCGCACTGTCGGAGGGGCAGTACTGAGGGAGCGCCGCACTGTCAGAGGGGCAGTACTGAGGGAGCGCCGCACTGTCCGAGGGGCAGTACTGAGGGAGCGCCGCACTGTCGGAGGGGCAGTACTGAGGGAGCGCCGCACTGTCCGAGGGGCAGTACTGAGGGAGCGCCGCACTGTCGGAGGGGCAGTACTGAGGGAGCGCTGCACTGTCGGAGGGGCAGTACTGAGGGAGCGCCGCACTGTCGGAGGGGCAGTACTGAGGGAGTGCTGCACTGTCGGAGGGGCTGCAGTGAGGGAGCGCCGCACTGTCGGAGGGGCTGTAGTGAGGGAGCGCCGCACTGTCGGAGGGGCTGTAGTGAGGGAGCGCCGCATGGTCAGAGGTGCCGTCTTTCAGATGAGACGTTAAACCGAGGCTCCGTCTGCTCTCTCAGGTGGCCGTAAAAGAGCCCACGGCACTATTTCAAAGAAGAGCAGGGGAGTTCTCCCTGGTGTCCTGGGGCCAATATTTATCCCTCATTCATCATCACATTACAACAGTTCAGAAAGTACTTCATTGGCTGTAAAGTGCTTTGGGACGTCCGGTGGTGGTGAGAGGCGCTGGAGAAATGCAAGTCTTTCATTTTTGGCGGTGCTCTGGAGCTGCTGTCAGTTCTCTCAGAGCTGCTGCTTTTGCCAGGGGGGGTGCCGTATGTTCCAATTACCAGTCTGTCAGTCGGAGTCCCAGCTCGATTGGAACCAGAGCTGGAACTCTTGGCTTCTTTTTGAATTGTAAGTGGACGGCACCAGGGTGATCAGCTGCCCCAAACATTGGGCTGTGAGCTGACACGGACAGTTTTCACCCCGTGGCGAGGCAGATCTGCGGGCCTGGGCCTCGGCCTGGGCATTTGGTGCCTCAAGACGTCTGGTTAGGAATTGGCTGCTTGAGTTTCTCTCTTGACGTTCTCACTGCCAGTTTTTTGGCTCCGACTCAACCCCGATGGCAGCTTCTCTGCTGGAGCTCTGTTTCCCAACCCCTCCAGGACGTCCCTGGAGTCTCCAGGAGTTGAAGATGAATCTCCCTGACACTGCAGCGAGCAAATACCTGGGAGAAAAATCATCAGGGGCGTTAAAAATGTTCTTTTTCTTTTCTTTTTTCATTTTCTTTGAACGCTTTTGTGTTTATTGATTATAAAAATGTCGGACATGGCGACAAAAGACTCATTGACTGACAGCCGAGAATCATCCAATCGGGTAACGAAGAGCCCGTTCGTTTTCCGATTGGCCGAGGGTGGGCGTGCTGGGCGACCAATGGCGGGAGTGCGGGGGGGGGGGGGGCGGATGGCGGCGGGAGGTCATGTGATGAAACCTCCGGGACTACGTCCCACCCGGGTCGGCGACATCGACCGCGGGGCTGAAAGTGAGGATTCCTGGGCCTAGAAACTCGGCCGCACGGCGCACGGTTTTTTCAAGCGGCAGATGGCCTCCTGAGCCTCCAATACGGTGGGCAGACAGCGCGCGCCACGTAGTGAATAAGTGCATCACCCCACCCACCATATCGGGAAAGGGAAAAAAACCGCATCCTTTGCACACGCCTTAAACAGGCGTATGACCCAATTGGATATAGGATCGTGCAGCACAGAAGAAGACCATTCAGCCCATCGTGCCTGTGCCGGCTCTTTGAAAGAGCTCTCCAATTAGTCCCACTCCCCCCTGCTCTTTCCCCATAGCCCTGCAAATTTTTCCCTTCAAGTATTTATCCAATTCCCTTTTGAAAGTTAGCATTAAATCTGCTTCCACCGCCCTTTCAGGCAGCGCATTCCAGATTACATCAACTCGCTGCGTAAAAAAAAAATTGCTCCTCATCTTCCCCTGGCTTTTTTGCCAATTATCTTAAATCTGTGTCCTCTGGTTACCATAAGAACATAAGAAATAGGAGCAGGAGTCGGCCATTCGAGCCTGCTCCACCATTCAATGAGATCATGGCTGATCTTCTGCCTCAACTCCATTCACCGGCCCTATCGCCATGTCTCTTGATGCCCTTACTAGTCAGAAATCTATCGACTTCTGTTTTGAATATACCCAATGACTGAGCCTCCACCGCCCTCTGGGGTAGAGAATTCCAAAGATTCACCACCCTCTGTGTGAAGAAATTTCTTCTCATCTCAGTCCTGAATGGCCTACCCCTTATCCTGAGACTGTGGCCCCTGGTTCTAGACTCCCCAGCCAAGGGAAACATTCCCCCAGCATCCACCCTATCAAGCCCTGTAATAATTTTGTATGCTTCAATGAGATCCCCTCTCATTCTTCTGAATTCAAGAGAATACAGGCCTAGTTTACTCAATCTCTTCTCATACGACAGTCCCGCTATCCCAGGAATCAATCTTGTGAACCTTCGTTACGCTCCCTCTATGGCAAGTATACTGACCCTCCTGCCAGTGGAAACAGTTTGTCCTTATTTACTCTATCAAAACCCCTCATCATTGTGAACACCTCCATTAAATCTTCCCTTAACCTTCTCCGCTCTAAACTGCAGTTGTTACAACAAGTGCATCCAGAAGTGTGCCGCTTAATGGAGACCAATTTTGTTAGTTGGTTCTGCGTTCATTGTGTTTTTGAGCCCGCAGCATCTTGCAGTATAATTATCGGATGCAAAGCAGGAAGTAATTAGCAGGTTCTGAATCGCCTTGTCTTTGCAATTAGTAACTGGATGCATTACCGAAAATTGAATCATCCCTTGTTTTCAGTGAAGGGGCTTTGAAACCTGGTAACGCTCGTTTATGTTGCATTCCAGTGCTCATCTGTTTTTGATTCAGTACTTGAAAGGCCAAGACATGAAAGGAGGCGCAGGTACTCACTGTAATACACACTGCACAATGAATTTCCAGTAATTGTCTGCGAATTATTTCCGGATTAACTCACAGCAGCGAAGCCACAATTGTTCCTCTGTCAGAGTGACTGCTGAGAATCATTGGCACAGACTCTGATCTCTGCTACAGGTTTATAAACTGAATTGAAAACTCACAGCACACATGTGAAAAAGGTAGAAAAAACTTGGCCTTTATTGCAAGGGGGATGGAGTATAAAAGTAGGGAAGTCTTGCTACAACTGTACAGGGCGTTGTTGAGACCACACCTAGAGTACTGCGTACAGTTTTGGTCTCCTTATTTAAGGAGGAATATACTTGCATTGGAGGCAGTTCAGAGAAGGTTCACTCGGTTGATTCCTGAGTTGAAGGGGTTGACTTATGAGGAAAGGTTGAGCAGGTTGGGCCTATACTCATTGGAGTTTAGAAGAATGAGAGGTGATCTTATTGAAACATATAAGATTCTGAGGAGGCTCGACAGGGTAGATGCAGGGAGGATGTTTCCCCTCGTAGGGGAATCTAGAACTAGGGGGCATAGTCTCAGGATAAGAGGTCGCCCATTTAAAATGGAGGTGAGGAGGAATTTCTTCTCTCAGAGGGTTGTGAATCTTTGGAATTCTCTACCCCAGAGAGCTATGGAGGCTGAGTCGTTGAATATATTCAAAGCTGAGATAGACAGATTTTTGAAAAACAGGGGCGTCTAGGGTTATGGAGAGCGGGCAGGAAAGTGGAGTTGAGGCCAAGATCAGATCAGCCATGATCTTATTGAATGGCGGAGCAGGCTTGAGGTGCCGAATGGCCTACTCCTGTTCCTATTTCTTATGTTCTTATGTATCAATATAGATTTTATTGCGATACCCCAAAGCACGTTAGGGGGTTATGGTAGTGTAGTGGTTATATTACTGGACTGGTAATCATTGAATAGTACAGCACAGAAGGAGGCCATTCGGCCCATCGAGTCTGTGCCGGCTCTTTCGAAGAGCAAGCCAGTTAGTCCCACTCCCCCCGCTCTTTCCCCATATCCCTGACATTTTTTCTCCTTCAAGTATTTATCCAATTCCCTTTTGAAGGCTACTATTGAATCTGTTTCCACCGCCCTATCAGGCAGCGCGTTCCAAATCCCAACCACTCGTTGCGTAAAAAAGTTTTTCCTCATGTCGCCTCTGGTTCTTTTGCCAATCACCTTAAATCTGTGTCCTCTGGTTATCGACCCTTCAGCCATTAGAAACAGTTTCTCTTTATTTACTCTATCTCAACCTTTCATGATTTTAAACACCCTGCATTAATAACCGAGCGAATGTGAGCTCAAATCCAGTTTGAGAATTTGAATTCAGTTATATTTATCTATTTATTTTTCTATATATCTGTCCATTTATGTCTATCTATATCTTTATTTATCTACCCATTTATATTTAACTATATTATATCTTTATCTATATCTGTACTCTTCTATCTATTTCTATTTTTATCTATCACCTATCTATCTACCTATACTTTATCTATCTTTATCATTCTATACTTTATCTTGTCTGTCTACTGGACTTCTAATCCAGAGAACGAGTGTTCAAATCCCTCAAAGTTTGAGAATTTGGATTCAGTTTAAGATAAAGATTATGTGGAAATCAAAGCTGGTCTCAGTAACAGTGAGCGTGAAGCTGTCGGATTGTCGTAAAAACCCCAAGTGGTTGACGAGTGTCCCTCAGGGAAGGAAGGCTGCCCTTTTACCCGGTCTGGGCCTGTCTGTGACTGCAGTCCCCACACCAATGTGGTTGACTCTTAGCTGCCCTCTAAAGTGCCCTAACAATCATTACCAGTGGTTCAAGAAGAAGGCCCACCACCACCTTCTCAAGGGGCAACTGGGGATGGGCAATAAATGCCGGCCTTGCCAGCAACGCCCGCATCCCGAGAATGAATTAAAAATATTTCTTTTACCCATACTTTAGAACTGTAGTCGCTGTTGTTATGTAGACAAACATGTGGGGAGTCCAGAACAAGGGGGCATAACCTTAAAATTAGAGCCAGGCCGTTCAGGGGTGATGTCAGGAAGCACTTCTTCACACAAAGGGGAGTGGAAATCTGGAACTCTCCCCCCCCCCACAAAAAAAAGCTGTTGAGGCTGGGGGGGTCAATTGAAAATTTCAAAACCAAGATCGCTAGATTTTTGTTAGGCAAGGGTATTAAGGGTGGGTAAATGGAGTTAAGATACAGATCAGTCATGATCTGATTGAATGGCGGAACAGGCTCAAGGGGCTGAATGGCCTCCTCCTGTTCCTATGTTCCTAAATGTGAAGGAGATGAAGTGGAAAGTAGCCTGGCATGATTAGAGTGGGATACACTGCGCTCTCCTGGGTTTCAGTGTCTGTTTCTGATTGCCTTTTGAAAGTTGCGTGGCTGCAGAGGGGAAGCTGCTCTCTGTGAAATCTTTTTGATGTGGGCTTGGCTGTTGTGTTGTTTTCCCTTTCAGCCGTGCACATTTAACGATGTTGCACTGAGCTGCTGGAGAACACTTTTCACCACTCCCTGAGGGGTTGGTCATAACACTCGAATGTTTTTCTGCCAATAAATTGCAGCTCTAATTTTTTTTGTGGAAACGTTTAGGCTCTCGCTTTATTACACTTTGCAAAACACTTTGTTTTGGCCTTTTGTGCTTGTGGCTGAAAGTAGTGAAGCTGCTTCAGTAGCGTGCATTGACAACTCTGATTCGTTGGTGCAGGACACAGGATTCGATTTGCCCAGGACCAGGGTTTAACGGGTGAAGCCACATGCTATGCAACAAATAAAGAACTGTGTCTTCTTTTCAAAACTGGACCTGTCTAAATGGCTGTGGCAGGCGGGGCTAACTTGTGATATATAACTATCGGTATCTGTCTATCTGTCTGTTTGTCTGTCTGTCTATCTATCTGTCTGCCTATCTATCTCTCTGTTTAGCTACTTAACTACCTGTATTCAATAATTTTAATCTATTTATCTACCTATTTATAGCCATCTATATTATATCTTTATCATTATCTGTACTTTTCTATCTATTTCTCTCTTTCTATTTTTATCTATCACCTATCTATCCTTATCGATCTGCCGATACTTTATCTTATCTATATTTTTCTGTACTTTATCTGTGTCTGTCTGCCTATTGCTATCTCTCTCTCTCTCTCTTCCTCATTCTCTCTCTCTCCATCTATTCCTCATTCTCTCTCTCTCTCTATTCCTCATTCTCTCTCTCTCCATCTATTCCTCATTCTCTCTCTCTCTCTATTCCTCATTCTCTCTCTCTCTCCATCTATTCCTCATTCTCTCTCTCCATCTATTCCTCATTCTCTCTCTCTCTCCATCTATTCCTCATTCTCTCTCTCCATCTATTCCTCATTCTCTCTCTCTCTCTCTATTCCTCATTCTCTCTCTCTCCATCTATTCCTCATTCTCTCTCTCTCTCTCTATTCCTCATTCTCTCTCTCTCCATCTATTCCTCATTCTCTCTCTCTCTCTCTCTATTCCTCATTCTCTCTCTCTCTCCATCTATTCCTCATTCTCTCTCTCCATCTATTCCTCATTCTCTCTCTCTCTCTCTCTATTCCTCATTCTCTCTCTCTCTCCATCTATTCCTCATTCTCTCTCTCCATCTATTCCTCATTCTCTCTCTCTATCCAAGTTTTGCCTCTGCCTATGTCTTTGGATCAATGTATCTGTCTGTAGGGATCAAGCATGCTGATTGACTCAAGTTCCTGGGAACCTATTCCGTCATTAACTCTGAGCATATCTGTGGAATACTCTTCCTAAGACCTTTCAGGTGCCATGCTGGTTCCTCATTCGGGAAAACCTCATCTTTAATTATTTTACTTTGTTCTCCCTAAGCTGGTTCTGCTCATTGATTTATTTACTTATTTGCTTCTGAATCTGTTCCACCTTATCTTTACTATTTCAACCCAGATTTTTGCCTATTCTTTGTGGCTTACACCTTCTTAAGGTGTCAGCCGTGGCTCAGTTGTTAGCACTCTCACCTCGGAGTCAGAAGGTCTTGGGTTCATCGTCCCTCTCCAGAGCCTTGAGCACAAATTCTAGGCTGACACTCCAGTGCAGTACTGAGGGAGTGCTGCGTCGTCAGATGAGACGTTAAACTGAGGCCCCGTCTGCCCTCTCAGGTGGATGTAACAGATCCCATGGCACTGTTTTGAAGAAGAGCAGGGGAGTTATCCCTGGTGTCCTGGGCCAATATTTATCCCTCAACTAACATCACTAAAACAGATTATCTGGTCATTTTCACATTGCTGTTTGTGGGAGCTTGCTGTGCACAAATTGGCTGCTGCATTTCCCACATTACAACGGTGACTACACTTCAAAAAGTACTTTATTGGTAGAAAAGCGCTCGGAGGCGTCCTGAGGTCGTGAAAGGCGCTATAGAAATGCAAGTCTTTTTCAAAGCAGCCAACGATACTGTTCCTCAGCACTGCACTGGGAGTGTCAGCCCAGATTTTGTGCTCAAGTCCCAGGAGTGATACTTGAACCCACGACCTTCTGACTCAGAGGCGAGGGTGCTGCCCACTGAGCCACGGCTGACAACTTGCAAGTGTTAAAGGATAATTATTATAATAAAGAAAAAATAACTTGCATTTACATAGCACCTTTCTCAACCTCAGAATGTCCTAAAGCGTTTTACAGCCAATGAAGTACTTTTGAAATGTATAAAACACTGTAATGTAGCAGCCAGTTTGCGCACAGCAAGCTCCCACAAACAGCAATGTGATAATAACCAGATAATCTATTTTTTTTAGTGACGTTGATTGAGGGATAAATATTGGCCAGGACACCAGGGATAAATCCCCTGCCTCATCTTCGAAATAGTGGTCGTGGGATCTTTTACATCCACCTGAGAGGGCAGATGGGGCCTTGTTTTAACATCTTATCTGAAAGACGGCACCTCTGACAGTGCAGCACTCCCTCAGCACTGCATTGGAGTGTCAGCCTGGATTTTGTGCTCAAGTCTCTGGAGCGGGACTATGAACCCACAACCTTCTGACTCAGAGGGCAGAGAGCGCTACCCACTGAGCCACAGCTGACTTAGGATTTCACTCATCTGTGAAGCAAGATACTTGAGCCAGGATAGCCAGACTTTTCGAGAATGATTGGAGACTGTTTAGCTTGGCGAGGGTTTTGGACACGAGATGGACAATCTTCACCATCTGCTTCCTGTCAATTCATATTTATATTGCTTTTGTACTTGGTTCATTTATGTGAGAGATGTTGTTACTGGGGCAGCGGATGACAATCTTTGTGGATCAGACCTGACAATTAAAATGGCAGAAATGCTGTTGCAATGGGAGAAAAACACCCGTGGGGGGCAGGAGGGGGAGGGGAGGTGAATTTTAAGAGGAAATTAGGCCTGTGTTGGGCGGGAGACTTACCCGCTGCCTTCTGTCTCAATCCTGCCGACACCAATTTTAACTAGGCCTCACCAAAGACACCCGCCTGAAGCAGAGTGGGGTCCTTCTTTAATTATGCAGATTGCGTCCCGACGATGTCATTTTATCGCTTGTCCTGAGCGGGGGGGAGTGACAGCGGGTTCCCCGACAGGTTAAAGCTAGCGGGAGGAGCATCAGCAGGAGAAGAGGCCCCTCCGCATCAACTTACTCCTTTCCTTCGTGGGGTCTGGAGGAGCTGGAGTGAGGTACAGGTCAGCCATGATCTTATTGAAAGGCGGGACAGGCTCGAAGGGCAGAATGGCCTCCTCCTGTTCCTATGATCTCATGGTTCAGCCCATAGAGCCAAGAGGTTCCAGTAGCTCTTTGGCCAGCTATTACCTGATGTAAGCTACAGCTCATCCAAAACTCTGCCACCCATATCCTAGCCCACACCAAGTCTCGCTCACCCAACACTCCTGTCCTCACTGACCGACAATGGTTCCCATTCTCCCAATGACTCAAATTTTAAAATTCTCATCTTTATGCTTAAATCCCTTTGTGGCCTCACCCCTCCCTATCTCTAACCCCCAACAGCCCTAATTCGCTGATCCTCTGATTTGACCTCTTGTGCTTCCCCCACCTGCCTTCGCCCACCATTGGCGGCCGTGCCTTCAGCTGCCTAGGCCCCATGCTCTGGAATTCCCTCCACAAACCCCTCTGCTGCTCCACCTCCTTTAAGACCCTCCTTAAAATCCACCTCTTCAAAACAAGCTCTTGATCACTCCCTCCTCCTATCTCCTTGTTTGGCCTGGAGTCCAGTTGTTTGATTACGCCTCTGTGAAGCACCTTAGATTGTTTACTCTACGCTAACAGCACTATATAAATGCAAGTTGCTGTTAAATGGTTGGTTGAAGAAAGGGCTGGATATCGTTCCTCATCCATCATTATCTTTTGATCTTGTGAACAGTTTTGCTGTGAGATGGTATTTACGTCACAATTGGGTCGCCAACTCTGGTTGGACGTATTCCTGGAGGTGACATCACATGACCTCCAACTGCCCCGCCCCCAAACCCCCGCCATTGGTTGCCCAACAGGTCCATCCTCGCTGTGCACCTTCCCACGGCCAATCAGAAAGCGAGTAGACTCTTCATTACCCGATTGGATGATTCTTGACTGTCCATCAATCAGCCTTTTTTTTCTCGGTAAAACTAATAGACAAAAGTGTTCAAAGAAAATGTTTTAGCAACGCAATTTTTTTTTAATGCCTGTTCGCAGCAGTGCCCTGGAAATGAGTCGTTAACTTCTGGAGAGTCCAGGGCAATCCTGGAGGGTTGGTAACCCGGTACCGCCATGGTAGTGTCACTCTGCGGTGGAGGCAGGATTCACACAACCTCACCATCGATGTGGCGTGGAACTGCTTCGCACCGACACGATAATTGCAGTGTAATTAGCCACTGACTCAATCCCTCTCCCGAACATCTGCCTGAAGTTGAACCACACTGTTCGCAACCCTTGGTGTCATATTTGACCCTGAAATGAGCTCCTGACCACATATCCGCAGCATAACAAAGACCACCTACTTCCACCTCTGTAACATCGCCCGTCTCCGCCCCTGCCTCAGCTCATCCGCTGCTGAAACCCTCGTCCATGCCTTTGTTACCTCTAGACTTGACTATTCCACGCACTCCCGACTGGCCTCCCACATTCCACCCTACATAAACTTGAGGTCATCCAAAACTCGGCTGCCCGTGTCCTAACTCGCACCAAGTCCCGTTCGCCCATCACCCCTGTGCTCGCTGACCTACATTGGCTCCCGTTTAAGCAACGCCTCGATTTCAAAATTCTCATCCTTGTTTTCAAATCCCTCCATGGCCTCGCCCCTCCCTATCTCTGTAATCTCCTTCAGCCCCACAACCCCCCGAGATATCTGCGCTCCTCTAGTTCTGCCCTCTTGAGCATCCCTGATTATAATCGCACAACCATTGGCGGCCGTGCCTTCAGCTGCCTGGGCCCTGAGCTCTGGAATTCCCTCCCTAAACCTCTCCGCCTCTCTTTCCTCCTTTAAGACGCTCCTTAAAACCCACCTCTTTGACCAAGCTTTTGGTCACCTGTCCTAATTTATCCTTAAATGGCTCGGTGTCAAATTTTTTGTCTTAAAATACTCCTGTGCAGCGCCTTGGGATGTTTTACTACGTTAAAGACGCTATATAAATACAAGTTGTTGTTTTTGTAAGTGCAGCTCTGTACGTCAGCTTGGAGCTGTCGGGGAGGGTCGGGTTATGTCGTGACCCAGTGTCATCATTTACAGTCAAGATATGACCTGCATCACTTTAAAATGGCTGCAGTGGGACTTTAACACTTTGGACAAGTTGTCTGTCAGAAATACTTTCATCTTGGCTGATACTTAGCTTTGAACAAATTGCACTCCAGGTGGTATTAACTGCTGCGATATTGTGTTTTGCACCGCATGCTGCATCTGTGGATTGGAGCAGTGGCTCCCAGCTACATGGCAAAAGAACCAGAGGCAAGATTAAAAAGAAAAAAAGAAAGACTTGCATTTATATAGCGCCTGTCACGACCTCAGGATGTCCCAAAGCGCTTTACAGCCAATGAAGTACTATATGAAGTGTAGTCACTGTTGTAATGTAGGAAACGCGGCAGCCAATTTGCGCACAGCAAGCTCCCACAAACAGCAATGTGATAATGACCAGATAATCTGTTTTTGTTATGCTGATTGAGGGTTAGGAAATTGGCTGAGCGGCAGGAGACAGAGAGTAGCGATAATGGGTAGGTACTCAAAATGGCAGGATGTGTTGGAGCCTCAACTATTCACAGTATTTATTAATGACTTAGATGATGGCAGAAAGTCATATATCCAAAGTTGCTGATGACACAAAGATAGGCGGCATTGTAGGCAGTGTAGATGAAAGCATAAAATTACAAAGTGATATCGATAGATTAAGTGAATGGGCAAAACTGTGGCAAATGGATTTCAATGTAAGCAAATGTGAGGTCATCCACTTTGGACCTAAAAAGGATAGAACAGGGGACTTTCTAAATGGTGAAAGGCTAAAAACAGTGGAGGTCCAAAGAGGCTTGGGGGGTCCAGGTTAGTAGATCATTAAAATGTTATCAGCAGGTACAGAAAATAATCAAAAAGGCTAATGGAATGCTGGCCTTTATATCTAGAGGACTAGAATACAAGGGGGTAGAAGTTATGCTGCAGCTATACAAAACCCTGGTTAGACCACACCTGGAGAACTGTGAGCAATTCTGGACACCACACCTTAGGAAGGATATATTGACCTTGGAGGGAGTGCAGCGTAGGTTTACCAGAATGATACCCGGACTTCTAGAGTTAAGTTAGAGAGAGATTACACAAACTAGGGTGGTATTTCCTGGAATTTAGAAGGTTAAGGGGTGATCTGATCGAAGTTTTCAAGATATTAAGAGAACAGATAGGGTAGAGAGAGAGAAACTATTTCCGCTGGTTGGGGATTCTAGGACTAGGGGGCCTAGTCTAAAAATTAGAGCCAGACCTTTCAGGAGTGAAATTAGGAAACACTTCTACACACAAAGGGTGGTAGAAGTTTGGAAAACTCTTCCACAAACGGCGATTGATGCTAGATCAATTGTTAATTTTAAATCTGTGATTGATAGCTTTTTGTTAACTAAAGGTATTAAGGGATATGGGCCAAAGGCGGGTATATGGAGTTAGATCGCAGATCAGCCATGATCTCATTGAATGGCGGAACAGGCTCGAGGGGCTGAATGGCCTACTCCTGTTCTTATGTTCCTATAAATATTGGCCAGGACACTGGGGATAACTCCCCTGCTCTTTTTCGAAATAGTGCCATTGGATCTTTTACGTCCACCTGAGAGGTCAGTTTTAACGTCTCTTGCGAAAGACGGCACCTCTAACAGTGCAGCACTCCCTCAGCACTGGTACTGGCACTGGGAGTGTCGGCCTAGCTTTATGTGCTCAAGTCCCTGGAGTGGGACTAACAACCCACCACCTTCTGACTCAGAGGCGAGGGTGCTACCCACTGAGGCAGGGCTGATGAGGAGAATTTTGTTTTATGCAGCGAGTTGTTGTGATCTGGAATGCGCTGCCTGAAAGGGCGGTGGAAGCAGATTCAATAGTAACTTTCAAAAGGGAATTGGATAAATACTTGAAAAGGAAACATTTGCAGGGCTGTGGGGAAAGAGCAGGGGGAGTGGGACTAATTGGAGAGCTCTTTCAAAGAGCCGGCACAGGCACGATGGGCCGAATGGCCTCCTTCTGTGCTGTTTCATTCTATGATTCGATGATGTGCTACTGGCAAAAAATAAATGGAAAACAGATAAAAATAGTTTGGTATATAAACACGGCTATATCTACCTGCGAGTGTCATTTAGTATTTATTTTTCTGTAACTCGGAAAGAGTTATCAGTTTTCCACCTGGAACAGTGGACGATTGCCGACCTCTTGTGGATAGTGAACCACCCAAAGGGATCACCCTTTATACTGTATGTGGAAAGAGCAAGGGGGAGTGGGACTAATTGGATAGCTCGACCAAGAGTTTCAAAAATATATTTCAACAGCCCATAGGTCAGCCTTTATTCAAAGTCGTAGCGGGAAAATTCCATCCATAAAAGCTGTTATATATTCCTTACGAATTACTCTTCGGGCTGTTAACAGGGCTAGGGGGAAAGAGCAGGGTAGCTTTCAAAGAGCCGGTACAGGCACGATGGGCTGATTGGCCTCCTTCTGTGCTGTAAGATTCTATGTGACGTTCTCTGAAAGAAACCCACACAAACTAGCAGATCGGCCGAGTGTCGCTGTATGAGAGTGGCAGTCACTCGCTCTGCGTGAAACTTATTTCGACAAGATGCGACTTTTAAAAACGAACCCAACTCCCATCGAGCGGAAATGGCGAGGCACCACCGCTGGTCTCAGCCGCGACAGGCGGGAGGAGGGGGTCCGAGACTCGCCCTTATCCTGTGCCCAGTGCAGAACCCAGCCAGACTCTGCGCTGCCGTTGGAACCCTGGAATTTCTGCTGAAACGTGCCAACGGGGTGGCAATCTGTGCCAATCCTGCTGAGCGGAAATGTCATTCCCAACATTTTCTTGATCGTGAAAAATTCTATAAACTGGAGGCAGCGCAGGATTATTTCTAAAGCAATTACTGGTTAATGCAGAAAAAAAAACATTCCTAGATAAATACCCAGAAGCTCGTGCTTTGCTGGGAGCCGTTATCTGCTCACAATTGGCTGATGAAACCCTTAATCTTCCATTAACTGTTCCGTTATTGGACATTTAAACAGATCATTGAGTTTAAGTAGACAAGTGCTTGTTGTTCCCTTTGATTACGAGGAAAAATAGAATGTGATCATTAAACATCTCAAACCCGCAATTATTTCCATTTGTGAGCCAGTTCTTACACATCTGCTTTAGTTATAAGGGTAGATAAGATGCTGTGCTTTATTCATTTACGAGAACTGGGATTCTACACTTTAGAGAAGCGTAGACATGGGGTGATTGGATCGAGGTTTACAAGATGTTGAAGGGAATAGATTGTGTTGGAGTAGACAGCTTGATTCAACTAATTAGGTTAGGGAGGACCAGGGGTCACAATTTTAAGTTGCGTAAGGCCAGATCTAGGTTAGATGTCAGGAGGTGGTTCTTTTCCCAGAGAATAGTGGACCTCTGGAACAGGCTGCCTGCTGTCTCATTGAATATTCGCTGAATTCCTTCAAGCGAGAGCTGGACCTGTTTCTGGCTGGGGTGGAGATCACCTCTTACAGAAGGGAGGTACTGCATGGAATTCAGGGTCAGAGTGACCTCCTGGACTAGTAAGGGGGTGGGAGAGGAATTTCCCAGATTTTTCCCCGCAATTTGGCCAGGGTTTTTACCGGGTTTTTCGGCTCTCCCAGGCGATCGCATGGTTTCGGTTGGGGGTGGGGAGCATCTATATCGTGAAGTACAAGGTATCACAAATTGTGGGGGACAGGCTAGATGGACCACAGGGTCTTTTTCTGTCCGTCATTGCTCGTATGAGAACAGGTAGGGTAAATTTGACTTCATACTTACTACCTTCGGTTAGGATAGAATCACAGAAATGACAATACAGAAGGAGGCCAGTGCTAGCTCTTCTAATGGAGCTATCAAGTGTAGTCCCATTTCCTTGTATCCTTTCACAGTCTTCCTTACTTATCCAATTCCCTTTTTAATTGATACAGTCTATGCCTCAACAGCACTTGTGATAAAGCTTCTAACTTCCCTCTTCATTCTACCAAGGATAATCCTCAGTCTACACCCAGCATTACAGGCACGGCACAATGGGCCGAATGGCCTCCTTCTGTGCTGTGCGACCCTATGATTACCAATTGGCCAATCAGTGACTGGACGTAACATTTTCCTCGATCTTTTCCTGCCAAGTTTCACCTTTTCAGTGATTGGCTGGGAATTGGCATAGACAATTTGGCCCATCAAGCCTGATTTAAATACTTTCAGGTGCAGCAAGCAGTTACGAAGGCAAATGGTATGTTGGCCTTCATTGCAGGAGGATTTGAGTACAGGAGCAAGGATGTCTTACTACAGTTGTACAGGGCCTTGGTGAGACCACACCTGGAGTAGTGTGTGCAGTTTTGGTCTCCTTACCTAAGAAAGGATATACTTGCCATAGAGGGAGTGCAGCGAAGGTTCACCAGACTGATTCCTGGGATGGCAGGACTGTTGTATGAGGAGAGATTGGGTTGACTAGGCCTGTATTCACTAGAGTTTAGAAGAATGAGAGGGGATCTCATTGAAACGTATAAAATTCTGACAGGGCTAGACAGACTGGATGCAGGGAGGATGTTTCCCCTGGCTGGGGGGTCACAGTCTCAGGATACGGGGTAGGACCTTTAGGACTGAGATGAGGAGAAATTTCTTCACTCAGAGGGTGGTGAATCTGTGGAATTCTCTACCACAGAGGGCTGTGGAGGCCAAGTCACTGAATCTATTTAAGAAGGAGATAGATAGATTTCTAGACACAAAAGGCATCAAGGGGTATGGGGAGAGAGCGGGAATATTGTATTGAAATAGAGGATCAGCCATGATCATATTGAATGGCGGAGCAGGCTCGAAGGGCCGAATGGCCTACTCCTGCTCCTATTTTTCTATATGAGGGCATGAATGGATGCATAGATAGCTAAGAGTCAACCACATGGTGTGGGACTGGACCAGACCGAGTGAGGACAGCAGCTTTCCTTCCCTGAAGGACACGAATCAACCAGTGGAGTTCGTATTGCAATCCGGCAGTTTTCACGGCCATTTTTCTGGTGCTAGCCCTCAAATTGTTTTTGGACTCTCGGGGGATCAAGGGATGCGGAGATCGGGCGGGAAGGCGAAGTTGAGGTCGAAGGTCAGCCATGAGCTTATTGAATGGTGGAGCAGGCTCGAGGGGCCGTAGGGCCTACTCCTGCTCCTAATGCTTATGTTCTGTAAATTACTAGTTTTATCGAATTCACTTTCACAACTTGACATGGTGGGATTTGAACTCATTGCCTCTGGGTTACTAGTTTAGTACCATAACCAGTATTCATCTAGATTACCTACATTACAACAGTGACTACACTTTAAGAGTACCTCACTGGCTGTAAAGCGCTTTGGGATGTCCTGAGGTTGTGAAAGGCGCTGTAGAAATGCAAGTCTTTCTTTTTCTAGGTAATCATACCCGACATAATAAAAAAATCTTCTGCATCTTGCACACTTCCTGTAAGTCTCACACTTGTTTCCTGTATTGCTTTAGCCTTCACCCCTATGTTGATTAGTGTCAGCTGTGGCTCAGTGGGCAGCACCCTCGCCTCTGAGTCAGAAGGTTGTGGGTTCAAGTCTCACTCCCAGGGACTTGAGAACATAAAGCTAGGCTGACACTCCAGTGCAGTGCTGAGGGAGTGCCGCACTGTCGGAGGTGCCATCTTTCAGATGAGATGTTAAACTGAGGCCCCGTCTGCTCTCGCAGGTGGACGTAAAAGATCCCATGGCCACTATTTTGAAGATGAACAGGGGAATTATTCCTGGTGTCCTGGGCCAATATTTATCCCTCAATCAACATCACAAAAACAGATTATCTGGTCATTATCACATTGCTGTTTGTGGGAGCTTGCTGTGCACAAATTGGCTGCCGCGTTTCCCACATTACAACAGTGACTACACTTCAAAAGTACTTCATTGGCTGTAACGCGCTTTGGTGGTCGTGAAAGGTGCTATAGAAATACAAGTCTTTCTTTCTTTAAAGTTGTGCATCCTCTGACTCATTGTGACCAATGCCACATCTGTTAATACTTACTAATAATTATTCATCTCGATTTGGTTTCGACCTAGAACCTTTTCCTCACCGTTCTCCTTCCTGGTTTGCCCCCCCACCTGTGGTTGTCTAGCTCCACCAGGCCTTACAGTGAGAAAGCGGTCGGTTGCCCCGCTCCCAGCCCCTGGGGAGCCTCGGCCGACAAAGGGTGAGGCAGACACGGCCTGGCTTGTGTTCACCCGCAAGCTGGACGAGCTGCCCCAAGCCCGCTTGTGAGGGAATCCGTCGCCCTCTGCCCAGACTTGAATTTATAATCATAAACAAAAAGATTACAGAATGACAGCGGTTTTGAACTACAAAATTGGCCATGTCAAGGGACTGGAGCACGCTGGTCTGTGTGATTTCTGATTTGTCTCTGTTTACAGTGTTGTGTCTGTAAAGCTGCTGCTTGGATAGAAACCTGGTCCAGACATATATTAATTTAATTTATAGCTCCTTTATTGTTAGTAACTGCAAAGCTTTGTGTAATACTGCACACAGAATACTAGATAACTGGGATTGATTAGAAAGCAGAAATTTCATTGCTCTTGTCTTTGACAAGTTTGATATGAATCTCTCTATAAAATGAGGTTACACTTTGAAATTTTTATGGCCTAGATTTTTGAGTTCAGCGTCCTAGCTTTTGCCCCCTGGGAGTGCCTATTGGAAATTCGGACGTACACTCCTCCGCCTTCCTCCCCTCCCCGTGATTTTCCATTCATTAACTATTTCCAAATTTCTAATCAGTGCTCCCAGTGGGTGAAGCCCTACACTGGGGCCCCTGAATACAATACATGGCCATTAGTTTCTTTGGAACAAAGAAAGATTTGCATTTAGGTAACACCTTTCAGAACCACTGGACGTCCCAAAGCACTTTACAGCCAATGAAGGACTTTTTGAAGTGTAGGAAATGCAGCAGTCAATTTGCACACAGCAAGCTCCCACAAGCAGCAATGTGATAATGACCAGATAATCCATTTTAGTGATGTTGATTGAGGGATAATTATTGGCCAGGACACTGGGGAGAACTCCCCTGCTCTTCTTCGAAATAGTGCCTTGGGATCTTTTATGTCCACCTGTGAGAACAGTCAGGGCTTCAGTTTAGCATTTCATCCAAAGGACAGCACCTCTGACAGTGCAGCGCTCCCTCAGCACTGCACTGAAGTGTCAGCCTAGATTTCTGTGCTCAAGTCTCTGGAGTGGGACTATGAACCCACAGCCTTCTGACTCAGAGGCGAAGGTGCTACCAACTGAGCCACGGCTGGTACCTAGGACTGTGGCGCTCATTGGAGCTGCTTAATTCTGTTCCGGCTCCTCTTGTTTAAGCAACAGTGGCTGTCATAGAATGATACAACACAGAAGGAGGCCATTCAGCCCATCGTGCCTGTGCCGGCTCTTTGAAAGAGCTCTCCAATTAATCCACTCCCCCCTGCCATTTCTCCATAGCCCTGCACACTTTTCCTTTTCAAGTATTTGTCCAATTCCCTTTTGAAAGTTATTATTGAATCTGCTTCCACCGCCCTTTCAGGCAGCGCATTCCAGATCACAACAACTCGCTGCGTAAAAAACATTTCTCCTCATGTCGCCTCTGGTTCTTTTGCCAATCACCTTAAATCTGTGTCCTCTGGTTACCGACCCTCCTGCCACTGGAAACAATTTCTCTTTATCTACTCTATCAAAACCATTCATGATTTTGAACACCTCTATTTAATCTCCTCTTAACCTTCTCTGATCTAAGGAGAACCAACGTTCCCGTCTGGAGGCCTCGTGCAGGACACTTGCCGGCTTTTCGATTGGAGATTTCGCGCTTGCGCAAAGCTTTGACTGCGCCGCGCAGCCCGTTAAAGGGACCGCGCACCCCAAAAATTTTTAGGGGGAACGTTGAGGAGAACAACCCCAGCTTCTCCAGTCTAGTTGCAGTTTTTTGGACACTTGGTTCTCTTCTATGCTGACACACGATGCACCTATTTTCATTTCGCTGGAGGATATTTACTCTATCAATTTATGTTAATCAAATCAATTAAAGGCGGATGATGGTCATATTAGAGATGTTTTTTCCCCTCATGAGTCGGTGTTAATCCTGTGTTTTGACATCAATGGCTCTGATCTCGTTATTGAAGGAAAGCCACTTTGCTTCCTGAATGGGAACTGCAGGATGTCAGGGTGGGAGGCGATGTATATATATATATATATATATATAAATATATGCAAAGCAGCAATTCCCAGCACAGTGTCTGGTTTGAGCTCCGGGCCCCCACAGCTGAAAAAATAACCGGAAGCTTTAATCTCCCGTCTGAGGCAGAGAAACAGCAGGTTGAGGAAAAGTGAGTCAAGTGGTTCGGCAGCTTCACTCGCAGATATTTATTGCAGTGCAACATCTGTGCTGAAAAGGTGTGGGCTGGAGCAAGGGAAAATAGTTTTAACTGTTTGGGATATTTTTCCCACCTGAATTCCTTCAGATTTACAATTACATAAAATGACATAGAATGTGCAGCACAGAAACAGGCCATTCGGCCCAACTGGTCCATGCTGGTGTTTCTGCTCCACACGAGCCTCCTCCCACCCCTCTTCATCTCACCCCATCCACATATCCTTCTATTCCTTTCTCCCTCGTGTGTTTATCCAGCTTCCCCTAACTGCATCTCTGCTATTCGCCTCAACCACTCCCTGTGGTAGTGAGTTCCACATTCTCACCACCCTCTGGGTAAAGAAGTTTTTCCTGAATTCCCTATTGGATTTATTAGTGACTGTCTTATAATTACGGCGCCTAGTTTTGGTCTACCCTACAAGTGGAAACATCTTCTCTACGTCTACCCTTTCATAATCTTACAGACCTCAATCAGAGCACCTCTCAGCTTTCTCTTTTCGAGAGAAAAGAGCCTGTTCAGCTTTTCCTGGTAGGTATAACCTCTCAGTTCTGGTATCATCCTTGTAAATCTTTTTTGCACCCTCTCCAGTGCCTCTATATCCTCTTTGTAATATGGAGACCAGAACTGTACGCAGTGCTCCCAGTGTGGTCTAACCAAGGTTCGATACAAGTTTCACATCACTTCGCTGCTATTGAACTCTATCCCTGTAGAAGTGAACCCCAATGCTTGGCTTGCTCTATTTATAGCCTTATTAACCTGCGTCGCTACTTTTAATGATTTGTACTATAAATGATACTAGGGTTGCCAACCCTTCAGGATTGGCCTGGAGTCTCCAGGGAGTAAAGATTGATCTCCAGGACACGGCTGTGACCAACACACGGGAGAAAAATCATCGTGGCGTTAGAAAATTCTGGGGTTTTTTATTGAAAATTTTTTATGAACACTTTTGTTTGCTAGTTATAAAAATATTGAGCCAAAAGGCTGTTTGACTGACGGTCAAGAATCATCCAATCAGGTAACGAAGAGCCCGTTTGCTTTCCAATTGGCCGTGCAATTGGTTGCAAGGATGGACCTGTTGGGCAGGAGTGTGAGGGCAAGGCGGTTGGCGGTAGGAGGTCATGTGATGAAACTCCCGGAACATGTCCAACCAGAGTTGCCAACCTTAAATGGTTCCCCTGTGTACACCAAGAGCTAATTGGACATGACACATGAGCTGTGGCTCAGTGGTAGCACTCTTGCCTCTGAGAGAAGGAACTTGCATTTCTATAGCGCCTTGCATGACCTCAGAATGTCCCCGAGTGCTTTGCAGACAATGAGTACTTTTGAAGTGTAGTCACTGTTGTAATGTAGGAAACGCGGCAGCCAATTTGCGCACAGCAAGCTCCCACAAACAGCAATGAGATAAATGACCAGATCATCTGTTTTTAGTGGTGTTGATTAAGGGATAAATATTGGCCAGGACACCAGGGAGAACTCCCCTGCTCTTCTTCAGAGTAGGGTCATGGGATCTTTTACATCCACCTGAGAGAGCAGCCTCAGTTTAACGTCTCATCCAAAAGACGGCACCTCTGACAGTGCAGCACTCCCTCAGCGTTGCACTGAAGTGTCAGCCTAGATTATGTGCTCAAGTCTCTGGAGTGGGACTTGAACCCACAACCTTCTGACTCAGAGGCGAGAGTGCAACAATTGAGCCAAGACTGACACATACTGTACATATCCTTTGAAGGTCAGATAAGGTGCTCAGATACATTTTTTTATGGCTTCCTTGTGGGCCAAAAGCTCTCCCCTGGGCTCCATAAGGAAACCTTTGGCCTCTTCTGCCCCGCGCTCGTCTCTCCCTTCCCTGACTGCAAACGCCCCCCACCCCGCGACTATTTAACAGTGCCGGGGACCATTCCTGCGGGACCCCCGAGTAGGCCTCTTGCTGCCAAAAATCCCACTCCCACCCGCCAGCCAGATATCGATTCCTGTTGGGTTCAGGGCAGCAGTCGGGCATGAAATGCAGAAATAAGTCCCTGGAGTTAAAATCGCCTCAACTTTGGGACGTCCTGAGGTCCCAAAGATAAATGCAAGTCTTCTTCCTTTGGAGCAATCAAAGTAGCCTGCTTTGCGGAAAAGCTCCCAGCGTAGTTTTAGCCTCAAGATGTAAAAAAAAATCGGCAAACCTGGAAATAAAAATGTTGGATTATCAAACTGGCACAGCAGGTCTGCAGGATAAGGGAGTGATGGAGGATCAAAGCTCCAATACTGTAAAACTGGATTGCAGTGCGAGGAGTGAGGCTGTTATTAGATTTTAAGTAGTGTCTTGGCAGTAACTGCTCTTTATATTGCTGTGATGTTATCAAGTGCGTGCACTGATTTTATTTCCAAGACTGTAGGTTTCCTGGCATTTTTACAGTTGTAAATCAGTTTCACTGGCGATCATAAATATCGCAATGGAGATATTACAAACTTCCCTTTTATGTTGCCGTTACATTGCTCAACACGAGAACCCCAGCTGTTGCCAATAATCTATGTTGCCGGCAGATATTGGCAAGTAAATTATTAAATCACAGATTTGTTTAATTACAAGGTGGCTGAAATCCAAGTGGATCAATTAGTGGGACGGTGCCCTATGTAAACTTGAGGTCATCCAAAACTCGGCTGCCCGTGTACTAACTCGCACCAAGTCCCGTTCGCCCAATACCCCTGTGCTCGCTGACATACATTGGCTCCTGGTTAAGCAACGCCTCATCTCCACGTCTCATCTGAAAGACGGCACCTCCGACAGTGCAGCGCTCCCTCAGTACTGGCACTGGGAGTGTCAGCCTGGATTTTGTGCTCAAGTCTCTGGATTGGGACTGTGAAAACTGGTCATTATCATATTGCTGTTTGTGGGAGCTTGCTGTGCGCAGATTGGCTGCCGCGTTTCCTACATTACCACAGCGACTACACCTCCAAAGGACTTCTTTGGCTTTGAAGCGCTGTGGGACATCCTGAGTTCCAAAGAAAGATATGATGTAAATGAAAGTTCTTTGACATGCAGGTGGGGATCAATGAGCTTTGAATAGCCTTCACCTTATTCAGGCAGAGGAAGTCTACAGCAGCTGTATTCATGTGTACAGACTTTAGAGGTTTCACACCAAGGCTGGAGTTCCTTCCATCTCCTGCTAAAGAGAATAGACTCCAGTAGGAAGCTGTAGCAGTCACGCCCCTCCCCAATTGGCTCTGTTTCATTCCGCACCGCAGCTCACAGCGAGAGTTCAAAGCCCTCCTAGCAGGAAAGTTGGGGGTAGGATGTCACGGGCCGTGGCAATAACCTGAAGCAGATACAGTTAGTTCAGAAGTTCACAGAGGAGGCCACGTGAACAGAATGGAGACACAGAAATCAGTCCGTGCCTTTCAGCCCTCATTTCAAATTAACAGCTCACAGCCGTCATCACCATAGCTTTATCCTTGTCAGTGAATAATGTAAAAGGCACTGGCTCCTTTCTGAGCTTAAAGCATACTAAGAATGGGAGGGACTTTGTCTTCCACTGGCATTATAATGTAGTGATTGTTCCACCGAGATTTTTGATGAATAATTAAGGACAGTCTCCATCAACCCAAGGCAGTTTTCGTACAGTGTATATTTCTGAAACCCTCATCCATGCCTTTGTTACCTCTAGACTTGACTATACCAACGCACTCCTGGCTGGCCTCCCACGTTCTACCCTACGTAAACTTGAGGTCATCCAAAACTCTGTTGCCCGTGTGCTAACTTGCACCAAGCCCCATTCACCCATCACCCCTGTGCTCGCTGACCTACATTGTCTCCCAGTTAATCAACGCCTCGATTTCAAAATTCTCAGCCTTGTCTTCAAATCCCTCCCTATCTCTGTAATCTCCTTCAGCCCCATAACCCCCCGAGATATCTGCGCTCCTCAAATTCTGCCCCCTTGCACATCCCTGATTTTAATCGCTCCACCATTGGCGGCCGTGCCTTCAGCTGCCGAGGCCCTAAGCTCTGGAATTCCCTCCCTAAACCTCTCCGCTCCTCTACCTCTCTTTCCTCCTTTAAGATGCTCCTTAAAACTTACCTCTTTGACCAAGCTTTTGGTCACCTGCCCTAATTTATCCTTATGTGGCTCGGTGTCAAATTTTTGTCTTTTAATACTCCTGTGAAGCGCCTTGGGATGTTTTACTACGTTAAAGGCGCTATATAAATACAAGTTGTTGTTGGTTTTTCACTATTAAATTACAAGCAATAACCTGTCGTAGAGGGCATAAATATAATTTTTTTGTTTTCAAGCAAGTTCGCCCTAAATATTTAGTTAAATACATCCTAATATTGACCTCCAGGAACACGTAGGTGATGAGAGAAGCTGCTTGAACCCGTTTGTGTTTAGAAAGCAGACACACGGGAGGACAGAGTTTGTGTTGTTGTAGCTGTTTTAATGTTTGCTCTTTGGCTACTGGTGAATACTGGTATCTATAAAAATATACTATCTGTAAGATATCTATTAAAAAACAGATTATCTGGTCATTATCACATTGCTGTTTGTGGGAGCTTGCTGTGCGCAAATTGGCTGCCGCGTTTCCTACATTACAACAGTGACTACACTTAAAAAAGTACTTCATTGGCTGTAAAGCGCTTTGGGACGCCCTGAGGTCGTGAAAGGTGCTATATAAATGCAAGTTTTGCTTTTCTTTCTCTCTCTCTTTCTCTCCCTGACATCACCCGAGGCTATTTGCCCGACATAAATAATTCCTTGGAGAGTGCTGACTAACAAGTGGTCTAATGGAAAGTTCCGGCCAAATTAAACTGTCCTTAGCGCTGTCAGATAAGGAATGAACTGTGGGAACAGACAAACGATCTTCTGTATTATGTCACATCAACTGTTAGCGTTTTGAAACCATTCTGGATGCGATGGGCCACCTCGTGCCTCATTGATTTGTAGATTTGCTTTCACACTTGCAACAGGACTCAGCTCTTTGATGATGAATCCTACAGCAATATTACTCGGTGTGTCTTTTTGTTGAAGGTTTTTTGATTGAGGCCGGACTATGAAGGAACATACAGCATCATCAAAGACACTGTAAAGGTCTTCAAGGCATTGGACATGGTGCACTGTGGCCTGATGAGATAAACTATGTCGCACAGTGTGTGCGGAAAGCATTATGGTTTCCACTTCTGTAGCAGAATTGTTAGATTAGGACCGACCACACACAATCCCAGCAGTGGAATCCAGCGAGAGCGTCACGCGTTGCTAATCCCATTTTCTCCACTCTTTTCTTGGTACACCAGCTGAAATTAAAGAGCTAACTCCGCAGGCCAGTGTTGGAAATACAGGACGTCTTAGCATCTCGGAGATGTTTGCTCTCCTTCTCCTGAGGATATTTAAATCAACAAAAGAAAGAACTTGCGTTAATATAACGGCTTATCGTGTCCCCCAGACATCCCAAAGCGCTTCACAACCAATAAATTGTTTTTTGAAGTGTAGCCATTGCTGATGTGCAGGCAGATGCAACAACTTGCATTTCTAGAGCAGCTTTAACATGAAGAAATGTCCCCAGATGCCTCGCAATCTTAAACTTAGAGCTGCGCAATTCAGGAGTGAAATCAGACAGCACTTCTTTTGTTTTATTCGTTCCTGGGATGTGGGGGTTGCTGGCAAGGCCAGCATTTATTGCTCATCCCTAATTGCCCTTGAGAAGGTGGTGGTGAGCCGCCTTCTTGAACCGCTGCAGTCCGTGTGGTGAAGGTGCTCCCACAGTGCTGTTAAGGAGGGAGTTCCAGGATTTTGACCCAGCGACGATGAAGGAACGGCCGATATATTTCCATGTCAGGATGATGTGTGACTTGGAGGGGAACTTGGAGGTGGTGGTGTTCCCATGCGCCTGCTGCCCTTGTCCTTCTAGGTGGAAGAGGTGGCGGGTTTGGGAGGTGCTGTCGAAGACGCGCAAAGGGTAGTGGAAATCAGGAACGCTCTACCCCCACCCCACCTCACCCCTCCAAAAGGCTGTGGATGCTGGGGGTCAATTGGAGCTTTCAAGACTGAGAGCGATAGATTTTTATCAGGTAAGGGTATGGAAAGAATGGTGGAACAGGCTCGAGGGGCTGAATGGCCTCCTCCTGTTCCTAGGTTCACAACCCAGAGGCCCGAGGAAAATAGATGGCGAGCAGGGAAGTGGGATCAGGTGGGGTGACTCCCTCCTAAACTCAGCAGCCAAGGTGTGCACAGCAAGATCTCACAACTGTTGGGGTTGGTTGGGGGAGGGGAATTGTTGGACAGGATGTTAACGGCTGTTCAAGATAAAAGCAAACACTTTAAAGGGTTACCGTTTCTGCACAGTTTGCACTTCCAGGCGCTCGACCCATGTGAAAGAACGACTGAGCATCATGGTATAATCAAACTGGCAAAGCGTGAGGTCAGTGCTTCTTGATCACGGGCGTTTCAGAGTCCTAAACTGTGACAAGAGGCGATGGGGAGCCAGCCACTCTCCCTTCTGAATCTCTAAGCAGGTCCTTACACTGCATTTACCCCCTGCGCTCTCTCTTTCTCTCTGTAATATATATGCCCTTACCAAAAGTACCAATTCAGCATCCTGTTGCTTGTGTCGTCAGCACTGCGCGGTGTCAGTAATCTGTTTTACTTCCTCATTACCTGCAATAATCAATAAAAATTTTCAAGTGGTCTGGAAGTCTCTGCCTCAAAACTGGGATAGAAGAGCAAAGGGATCTAGGGATACAGGTGAACAAATCATTAAAAGCAGCATCGCAGCTCAGCAATTCAATTAAAAATGCTAACAAAGCACTGGGATTTATTTCTAGGGGTATAGAATTCAAAAGGAGTGAAGTTATGTTGAACTTGTCTCGGATCCTGGTCAGGCTGCACTTTGAGTACCGTGCACAGTTCTGGTCTCCATACTATAAAAAGGATAGAGAAGCACTGGAGAAAGTACAAAAATGGTTTACAAGGAAGGTACCAGAACCGAGAGATTACAGCTATTGGGAAAGATTGAAGCGGTTGGGGCTTGTTTCTTAAGAAAAGAGACTTAGAGGTGAGCTGATAGAGGTCTTTAAAATTATGAATGGGTAGATGTGGAGAGAATGTTTCCACTTGTGGGAGAATCCAAAACTAGGGGCCATAAACACAAGATAGTTACTAATAAATCCAATAGGGAAATGAGGAGAAATTTCTTTACTCAGAGAGTGGTTAGAATGTGGAACTCGCTACCACAGGAAGTGGTCGAGGCGAATAGCTTAGATACTTCCAAAAGGAAACTAGACGAGTACATGAGAGAAAAGGGAATAGAAAGATATTCTGAAAGGCTGAGACGAGGCAGATGAATGGGAGTAGACTCATTTGGAGTATAAACCCCAGCAGAGACTAGTTGGGCCAAATGGCCTGTTTCTGTGCTGTATATTCTATGTAATTCTATGCAAAAAGCTGTTGCGACTAAGTGAATTGAAAATTTCAAAACTGAGGTTGATAGAACATAAGAACATAAGAAATAGGAGCAGGAGTCGGCCATTCGGCCCCTCGAGCCTGCTCCGCCATTCAATAAGATCATGGCTGATCTTCTACCTCAACTCCACTTTCCTGCTTGATCTCCACGTCCCTTGATTCCCTTAGAGTCCAAAAATCTATCGATCTCAGCTTTGAATATACTCAACGACTGAGCATCCACAGCCCTCTGGGGCAGAGAATTCCAAAGATTCACAACCCTCTGAGTGAAGAAATTCCTCCTCATCTCAAATGGCCGACCCCTTATCCTGAGACTATGCCCCCTAGCTCTAGCCACTCCAGCCAGGGGAAACAACCTCCCACCATCTACCCTGTCAATCCCCCTCAGAATCTTATATGTTTCAATGAGATCACCTCTCATTCTTCTAAACTCCAGAGAGTATAGACCCAATCTACTCGATCTCTCCTCATAGGACAACCGTCTCACTCTAGGGACCAATCTAGTGAACCTTCGTTGCACCGCCTGTAAGGCAAGTATATCCTTCCTCAGATAAGGAGACCAAAACTGTGCAGGTTTTTGTTAGGTAAGGGTATTACGGGATATGTAACCAAGCGGGTAGATGAAGTTAAGCTACAGATCAGCCATGATCTCATTGAATGGTGGAACAGGCTCGAGGGGCTGTTCCGATGTTTCCATGTATGGCGGGTGTATTTAGGGCTTGAATGGTTCATTTGCTTTTTTTTTCATACCGGGGGTTTCTGATAATTACGGGCTGCATTTTTCGATGTGGTAATTTGAACTGATATTGTTCTATGTTGGGCCTTTGCCATGCACCTGGTTTAATCATCAGCACAGCCCTGAGAGCTTTGAAATGGAGACTCTTGATTACGATAGATTACTCTCAGGACACACAGTGATACGTCTGAATCATTTGGGCAATAACTGCCGGCAAGAGGGAGCCAACATCTCTAATTTCTTTGTTCTTATAATCAGTTACTGGACCGCGTGCAGTATTAACTTTCAGTCGCTTTTTAAAACCGTGCTGCGATTTATGAAAACTTAGTATGAAGCTGATTGGGAAATAAAAATGCTTCAAATCCAGGTACTCCTGAGTTCCGGAATGGTTCACTGACGGTGGAACATTTGATATGCGTAGTCACAGCGATGAATCTTGGCTGCTTTTGCATGACAACCATATGTGTACTGTGAATGCGCCTTTCTCAAACTGGGCTGACCATTTCTAAGTTTGAGAACACCATACTGAAAGAATATGATTGGCCAAACGCAATGTGGCCATCATTCTTTATCCTGTATCACAGAATCACAGAACGATACAGCACAGAAGGAGGCCATTCGGCCCATCGTGCCTGTGCCGGCTCTTTGGTAGAGCTCTCCAATTAGTCCCACTCCCCCTCTGCTCTTTCCCCATAGCCCGGCAAATGTTTTCCCTTCGAGTATTTATCCAATTCCCTTCTGAAATCTGCTTCCACCATCCTTTCAAGCAGTGCATTCCAGATCATAACAACTCCCTGTGTAAAAAAAAAAAATTATTTGCTCATGTCGCCTCTGGTTCTCTTGCCATTCACTTTAATCTGTGCCCTCTGGTTACCGACCCCTCTGTCACTGGAAACAGTTTCTCCTTATTTACTCTATCAAAACCCTTCATGGTTTTGAGCACCTCCATTAAATCTCCCCTTAACCTTCTCTGCTCCAAGGAGAACAATCCCAGCTTCTCCAGTCTAGTTGCAGTTTTTTGGACACTTGGTTCTCTTCTACGCTGACACATGATGCGCCTATTTTCATTTGGCTGGAGGAATGGACCTGAGCTCCTTATGTGGCTCGGTGTCAAGTTTTGTTAGATAACGCTCCTGTGAAGCGCTTTGGGACGTTTTATTACATTAAAGGTGCTAGATAAATGCAAGGTGTTGTTATTGCCCCATCTACTTCTCGCAGAAGTCTGGTCTCCTAATTTGTCCAGTGCCCATTTTAAAGAAAGAAATTTAATCCCAATGAGCAGGAATTGGGCCACAATAAACCTAAATTAAAATCCATGTCATATCAATATTGTTACAACTATCTTATAGTCCAGTGTAATGAAATGGTTTTAAAGTATATCTCACAAAGAATTGCAAGGTATTTACAGCACAGAAACAGGCCATTTGGCCCAACTGGTCCGTGCCGGTGTTTATGCTCCACACCAGCCTCCTCCCACCCCTCTTCATCTCACCCCATCAACATGACCTTCGATTCCTTTCTCCCTCATGTGTTTATCCAGCTTCCCCTTAAATGCATCCATGCTACTCGCCTCAACCACTCCCTGTGGTAGCGAGTTCCACACTCCCACCACTCTCTGGGGAAAGAGGTTTCTACTGAATTCCCTGTTGGATTTATTAGTGACTATCTTATATTGATGGCCCCTAGTTCTAGTGGAAACCTATTTCTTTTCTAATGAAGCCGTCTAAGCTGGCCCATCTTGGCGCACTAGAGCTGAACTGCAGGGTGCACTTTCTGTTGTGCCTGTTGATAAGTACCTGTGTATTAATGATAGTGTACACTAGGCCATTGCTATCCAAACATCACCGTTATTTTCCAGCTCTGTTGTGTGGAAATGTGTTTCTCGCACTCCATTCATTCATTAAAGCCATTCTGTGAAATACATGGTTTACAGTGCAGCGACTATGAGTGCTGCATGGTAGGGAAATGCCACAATAAAAGGAAGGAAACCTACTACCTGAAGGGCAACCTGGACTTGAGACCAGGTTGAGCGTCCAAAATCCGGAGTTCCGGAATCTGGAATGTTCCGGAATCCGGACTCCGGGACGATTGGTGGCAGGGTCGTCCGGAATCCGTAAAATGTTCCGGAATCCGGACACCATGTCAAACCGCAACCTGGGCCCAGGCATTTCCGGACTCGGAACGTGCTTCTGATGTCCGAAATCCGGAAACGCCCGAGCCCAGGTTGTGGATATTTCCGGACTTCGGACATCAGAAACACGTTCCGAAGTCTGGAAAAACACGAAAACCGGCTCGGCCTCGGTCCTGAGGTTGCTGGATTTCGGATACCCAACCTGTATCTGATAAAGGCATCCTTACACAGCAATATTACGTGTTGCACTGTTAGTCCGTCCAGTGAGGTGTGAACAAAATGTTTGATGTTTGAATGCTCTCAGATATTGCAGGAGGTGACATAGAAGGGTAACTATTGTGGGTCACTGTTTGATGTCTGCTCTCTTTAAGGCCTCGTCTGCCCTCTCAGGTGGACGTAAAAGATCCTATTACACGATTCGAAGAAGAGCAGGGGAGTTCTCCCGGTGTCCTGTAGGGGGTGGTAATGGGGTCAGCCTTCACCTCTGACTCAGTGAGCGGTTCGAATTGCTCCCACGCCCCTGGTTCCTAGACTTTGGACTTATTTAGGGGTTGTGAACAAAAATGCAGTAGACAACAGGTTCTGATGAAAGAATTTTGACTTTATTAAAAGAAAAAGGTAACAAACTTAAAACACACATTAATACTTAAACACAGGTTGGGGAACACATGGTACAGGCGAGGGAGAATCACAATATACCAAACAAAAACCCTATCCCTCCCAAAGATCCCACTATCTAGCTAGGTTTTGGTTTCAGGAGATCAGGGATAATGCTCACCAAACGAATCCTTGACAGGGTTTAGAGTCTTTTGAGTAAAAGGTTTCGTAAGGCCCTTGTTGCTGCGAGGTGTCCGATGGTCACTGAGGCAGTCGCTCTGGTTTCTTCTTGTGTGTTGGTCTGTTTGTGAAGTTGTTGGCCTTCTTTCCTCCTCCTCCTCGTGGCTTGTGGTGTCTTTGCTGGAGCAGAGCTGAGAGAGAGAGAGAGCTGTGCGAGCGTTGTCAGCGAGTCCAGAGAGAGCGAGTCCTGGGACATTAGGCCCCAATGATACTGTCCTTTTCGCGCCCAAAACCCCTTACTAAAACAGTTTCCTTTAGATTTCAAATAAGCCCTGTTTATTCCATTGTCTTAGTTTTGGCGGGCGTGCTAGTTTCGATGGCTTTAACTTGGTGTTAAACATGTCCTGATAGCTTCCGATTTAGACAAGGCCTTTATCTACGCGCCAAATCTTGTCCCTATTGTCCTAGGTTTTTTGGCGGGTTTTAAATCTGTCCTGTGGATACCTAGTTGATTGGTTTTGGATGATGTAAATCGGGTTACTAAATGTTTTATTGATTTCAGGCTTCTGGTATCCTGTGTGGGCCTGGGAATTTCAAAAGAGGTCTTGGATTATTCATATTTCGACGTGTGTGTGAGGCCTTTGGGTTTGTCTCTTCCTCCTTGGTAGGCAGTGTAAACGCATTCCCAGACAGCTTAATTGGGCCCCAATACCCAAAGCTATCCACTGCCTGGCCACGCCCCTCCGCAGCCTGTCGGTGTCTGTGAAAGGTGTCTTTCCCAACAGTAAGATTCAAAAAGTCATTTTCCTCAGGGTTTTCTTCCTTGATCTTTAAAAATGTCCAAAACTGAGGGTTTTACCTCAAATCACTTCACTTAGGGTTCTGTTCGAGTTTCTGGGGGATTTTGCGAAGCCTACAGTCCTGGGGCCAATATTTATCTCTCAACCAACATCACCAAAAACAGATGATCCGGTCATTTATCTGATTGCTGTTTCTGGAACCTTACTGCGTGCAAATTAGCTGCTGCATTTCCTACATTACAACACTTCAAAAAGAGCTTAATTGGCTGAGCGGCTTCCAGAGATCGTGAAAGGCACTGTATAAATTCATGTTCTTTCTTTCTTTCTTTCTTGTGCATTTGAGTGTAGCAGTCGGCTGAAATGCTGGGATGCCCCAGAAGCAACCTGAGTGTTACTGAGTACTGGACAGTAACATCTTGTAGGTATCATTCATTTGCCACTGGGCAATTTCACCCCCTTAATGCCCTCAGGGCAACTAAGGAACAGCCAATAAAGACTGCCCGCACCCAAAGAAGAAGAAACCGATTAGCATCTTAAGCAAATATTTGGAACCCATCACGTGGCGGAGAGAAACAAAACTGTAGACAACTGAGGATTTGGTGTGTCAGATCAAAGTTATTTTGCCTTCATCAAGTAATAAGTAAATAACATTACAAATACTGTGGACGGTTTTCAATGGCTACTGCCCCCTCATCCAAAACTCTGCTGCCCGTGTCCTAACTCGCACCAAGTCCCGTTCACCCATCACCCCTGTGCTCGCTGACCTACATTAGCTCCCAGTTAAGCAACGCCTCGATTTTAAAATTCTCATCCTTGTTTTCAAATCCCTCCATGGCCTCGTCCCTCCCTATCTCTGTAATCTGCTCCAGCCCCACAACCCCCCCGAGATCTCCGCGCTCCTCCAATTCTGCCCTCTTGCACCTCCCCGATTTTAATCGCTCCACCATTGGAGGCCGTGCCTTCAGCTGCCTGGACCCTCAGTCTGGAATTCCCTTCCTAAACTTTTCTGCCTCTACACATCTCTCTCCTCCTTTAAGATGCTCCTTGAAACCTTCCTCTTTGACCAAGGTTTTGGTCACCTTTCCTAATATTTCTGTGTGTGGCTCGGTGTCAAATTTTGTTTGATAATCACTCCTGTGAAGCGACTCGAGATGTTTTCTTACTGTCCTCATGCTTGTGCAGTCCCATTGAACTGCTGTATTTATCTTCAGAAAAGATTCAAATAACTTTCTTTATTGGATGACAATGAAGGAGAATTAGCTATCTCCTGTTGGTTTGCCTGATATGGGAGCTGGGCTACATTCAGCATTGATTGATTGGCCAAGCTTAGGGCTGGATTGCAGCGCTCACTGCTTGAAGGATTCATAGACAGTCAGGATGTCATCTAGACCAATCTTTGTCGGCTACATGACCGCCTGTCATATCTACAATATCCTGTATATTTTGATTTGCAAATCCCAAGGGCTCTTTGGCCAGAATCATGCCTGCGGTGACATCAAATCCGAACTGCATGACAACTGAAGCAAGCACAGTAGACATTCTGCACACAGCTCCACTGAAGTGAGACAGCAGAAGACCTTTCTGGAGCAGATGTACTGACCCATTTCCCAACCTCGACTCGCATTCTCTCCTTGTAGAATTCAGCGTAACAGATCTATCCTCTGGCAATGTCATAACTGGTGGTAGACAAACGTCCCAGACATAGGCAGCTGGACAGGTGTGGAGAAGGAGAACAGAAGTCCGCCAGGCCAAACAAAATGCCAAGTTACACCAAAACCAACCTGAACAACAATTTAATTTGCACTTAATGGGGTAGATCTTGACTTGGTGCGTTAGTGCAAAGCGGGTGATAGTGAGTCGGCAGCGCTCACTCAGCCCCCCCGCTCCCCCTACCTGCCCCAAGTGGCTTCTGTGGAAATAAAAATTGGGAGAGATATAAAATCGGACTGTCGAATGGCTATCAAATGTTTACACTATCGCGCAAAGTCAAGAGCTACCCCAATACCTTGCTTGTGATTTCCATTCTCTATCCAATGAGATTCGGTCTATTTAAAGAACTAATTCTGCTGTGCTAGTTTCATCTGCAGTTATACTAATGAGGGGGGAAAATGTTCATGCATTTCTGGCCAAAGTCATATTGGTTTATCCGTCATACTTGACTTGGAGCTGGTTAAAGAGATTGTAAAGCTGTCACCAGGAAGTAATGGTGTCGATCTGTTCAATACCCAGGAGTCTTGCTGCTGTGCCTCTCTTTGTCAGCCATGGCTCAGTGGGTAGCACTCTCGCCTCTGAGTCAGAAGGTTGTGGGTTCAGGTCCCACTCCAGAGACTTGAGCATAAAAACCTAGGCTGACACTCCCAGGGGAGTGCTGCACTGTCGGAGGTGCCGTTTTTCAGATGAGACGTTAAACCCGAGGCCCCGTCTGCTCTCTCAGGTGGACGTAAAAGATCACAAGGCCTTGTTTCGAAGAAGAGCAGGGGAGTTCTCCCTGGTGAACTGGTCATTATTTATCCCTCAATCAACATCACTAAAACAGATTATCTGGTCATTATCACATTGCTGTTTGTGGGAGCTTGCTGTGCGCAAATTGGCTGCCGCGTTTCCTGCATTACAACAGTGACTACACTTCAAAAAGTACTTCATTGGCTGTAAAGCGCTTTGGGACATCCTGATGTTGTGAACGGCGCTATAGAAATGCAAGGCTTTCTTTTTATCTTTGATTTTCAAATTTCACCTCTTGTACAGTTGGTTTTAGCAGGCTTTGGGGTACATCTTCTCGGCGTAGATTTAGGAATCTGTGAGAATGGGTTCCGTTTAGATATTTCTGGATGGGATTGCTGCTGGTTTATTTGTCCTTTGCTAGGACATGACCTCTTTGTGTGGCTAGCCTTCCTTCCTTGCTGCTGTTGTCATCTTTCCTTCTGATAGCTTGAAGCAGATGACAAATAGGAATTATGAACACATTGAACTGCGAAGAGTTTTTTTGCTCCATTTATTAGAGTTGTCTGCATGAAAATGACTTGACTGCAGCAGAGTGCTGAAAACTTTTTAGCTATTTATTGGAAACAATGTGGCCTGGACACAATCTATCTGCTTGGTGATTACTCAAAGTTAATGAAATTTAAAACCATGCTCGATAAGAGGCTTTTAATAGAGAAGGTGAGTGGGATAGCAACCGCTCTGTTTGAGATTGGAGCTGAATTTGACGTTGTTTCTGGTCTCTCTCTTTCAAATGTTGTCAGATTGTAAAGTTTCACCTTTCAAACTATTCCCTTCGCTACGTCATAGAATCATAGAATAGTATTGCACAGAAGGAGGCCATTCGGCCCATCGAGTCTGTGCCGGCTCTTTCGAAGAGCAATCCAGTCAGTCCCATTCCCCCGCTCTTTCCCCATATCCCTGCAATTTTTTCTCCTTCAAGTATTTATCCAATTCCCTTTTGAAGGCTACTATTGAATCTGTATCTACCACCCTATCAGGCAGCGTATTCCAAACCCTAACCACTCAATGCGTAAACAAGTTTTTCCTCATGTCGCCTCTGATTCTTTTGCCAATCACCTTAAATCTGTGGCCTCTGGTTATCGACTCTTCAGCCATTGGAAACAGTTTACGAACATACGAATTAGGAGCAGGAGTCGGTCACTCGGCCCCTCGAGCCTGCTCCGCCATTCAATAAGATCATGGCTGATCCGATTACTCCACATTCCCGCCTACCCCCGATAACCTTTCACCCCCTTGCTTACCAAGAATCTATCTACCTCTGCCTTAAAAATATTCAAAGACTCTGCTTCCACCGCCCTCTGAGGAAGAGAGTTCCAAAGACTCACCACCCTCTGTAAGAAAAAATTTCTCCTCATCTCTGTCTTAAATGGGCGACCCCTTATTTTTAAACAGTGACCCCTGGTTCTAGATTCTCCCACAAGAGGAAACATCCTCTCCACATCCACCCTGTCCAGACCCCTCAGGATCTTGTATGTTTCAATCAAATCACCTCTTATTCTTCTAAACTCCACTGGATACAAGCCTAGCCTGTCCAACCTTTCCTCGTAAGACAACCCGCCAATTCCAGGTATTAGTCTAGTAAACCTTCTCTGAACTGCTTCCAACGCATTTACATCCTTCCTTAAATAAGGGGACCAATACTGTACACAGTACTCCAGATGTGGTCTCATCAATGCCCTGTATAACTGAAGCATAACCTCCCTACTTTTGTATTCAATTCCCCTCGCAATAAACGATAACATTCTATTAGTTTTCCTAATTACTTGCTGTACCTGCATAGTAACCTTTTGTGATTCATGCACTAGGACACCCAGACCCCTCTGCATCTCAGAGCTCTGCAATCTCTCACCATTTAGATAATATGCTTCTTTTTTATTGAAGGCCGATAAATCCCCAGGGCCTGATAATCTACATCCTAGGGTACTTAAGGAAGTGGCCCTAGAAATAGTAGATGCATTGCTGGTCATCTTCCAAAATTCTATAGACTCTGGAACAGTTCCCATGGATTGGAGGGTAGCTAATGTAACCCCACTATTTAAAAAAGGTGGGAGAGAGAAAACGGGGAATTATAGACCGGTAAGCCTGACATCGGTATTGGGGAAAATGCTAGAGTCCATTATAAAAGATGTAATAGCAGAGCACTTGGAAAACAGTGACAGGATCGGACAAAGTCAACATGGATTTACAAAAGGGAAATCATGCCTGACTAATCTACTGGAATTTTTTGAGGATGTAACTAGTAGAATAGATAAGGGAGAACCAGTGGATGTGGTGTATTTGGACTTTCAGAAGGCTTTCGATAAGGTCCCGCATAAGAGATTAGCGTGCAAAGTTAAAGCACATGGGATTGGGGGTAAGGTACTATCTTGGATAGAGAACTGGTTGGCAGACAGGAAGCAAAGAGTTGGAATAAACAGGGTCTTTTTCCGAGTGGCAGGCAGTGACTAGTGGGGTACCGCAGGGATCGGTGCTAGGACCCCAGTTATTCACAATATATATTAATGATCTAGACGAGGGAACTAGATGTATTGGCCCAGAAATTAGGCTCCCTGGCTTCTCGCGGGTGCAAGGATCCCGCGCGCACCTACCTACCGCGCCTGCCTTTGACCTCTGGGGCCACGGGGACTTCAGCTCCTGGGCCTCCTGCAGCTGCTGGCGCGCAGTGCTTGTGTATCCCAGGGGCGTAGTTAGTGCGATGCGTCCCCTGGGATCACGTGGGCCATGGAGAGCCAATGGCAGCAGACCATCTTTCATTCATAGATTTGACAGGAAGACCTGTCAAGTCTATGAATTGAAATCGGCCCCAAAACAACAACTAAACTTCAAATAAATTTTAAAAAAACCATCACATTTTTAAAATAACTATGGCCCGAAAATTAGCCCTAATGCGGGAGAGTATGCACTGTGTACTCTCGCGTATTAGGTCCCGAAGTGCCGGTTTCCTGCATGCACTGTGCATGCGTGGGAAACCGGCACTTCGGGTATTGCGAAGGGGGCGGTTCCTAAGTGAACCGCGTGCGCGCTACAGGTTGTGCGCACGCAGCGCACTTAGTTTTTTTTTCAGGTTTGAACGCGCAGGTAAGTGTTTAAGATTTTACACATAAAGAAAGCAGGCGTAAGACCCCCTTTTAACAAGGTAAGTAGTTAATTAAGTATTATTTAAAATTTTTTTCAACAGGTTTATCTTTTTTAGAGACTTTAAAGAAAGGTAAGTTTATTTTTATAACTTTTAAAAAGATTTTAAATTTTTTCAAAAATTTAAATTTTTGTTTAAAGTGGTTAATTTATTTAACTATAGTTATTTTATTAATGTGATGGCTTTTAAAAAAAATTTAATTGAGGTTTAGCTGTTCTTTTGGGGGCTTGTTGTATTCATAGTTTTGACAGCACTTGCTGTCAAAACTATGAATGAAAGATGGTGTGCTGCCATTGGCTCTAACTGGCCCACGTGATCCCAGGGGTCGCATCGAATTAACTGCGCCTCTGGGACACGCACACACTGCGCGCCGGCACCAGGGAGAGGCCCAGGACCAGAAGTTCGTGTGGGCCAAAACCATAAAGGTAGGCACAGAGTGCGATATCGCGGGGGATCCTTACCCCCGCGGCAACCATCGAACTCCAATTTCTGGGCCTATAAGTTAAATAAATTAACTACTTTAAACAAAAATTTAAATTTTTGAAAAAATTAAAATACTTTTTAACAGTGCTAAAAATAAACTTACCTTTCTTTAAAGTATCTAAAAAAGATAAACCTGTTGAAAATTTTTTAAAATTGTAATTAATTAACCACTTACCTTGTTAAAAACGGGTCTTGCGCCTCCTTTTTAAAAACGCAGCTTCTTCAATACTTACCCTCCCGGAGAAACCTGAAAAAAACCCTAAGTTCGCTGTGTGCGCACAGCCTCTTCCGTGCACGCGGTTCACCTCTCAACCCCTCCCTTCATGAGACCGGAAGTTCCGGTTTCCCGCGCATGCGCAGTGCATGCAGGAAACCGGCACTTCAGGAGGTCTTACGGGTGAATACACAGCGCGTACTCACCTGGCAAGTGCCGAATTTTTGGCCCAATATCTCCAAGTTTGCAGATGACACAAAGCTGGGTGGGCGTGTGTGTTGTGAGGAGGTTGCAGAGAAACTCCAGTATGATTTGGACAAGTTGGGTGATTGGGCAGATTCATGGCAGATGCAGTATAATGTGGATAAATGCGAGGTTAACCACTTTGGTAGCAAAAACAGGAAGGCAGATTATTATCTGAACGGCAATAGATTGGGAAAAGGGGAGGTGCAACGAGACCTGGGAGTCCTTGTGCACCAGTCGTTGGGGGTGGGCGTGCAGGTGCAGCAGACGGTTAAGAAGGCAAATGGTATGTTGGCCTTCATAGCGAGAGGATTCGAGTACAGCAGCAAGGATGTCTTGCTGCAGTTGTACAGGGCCTTGGTGAGACCACACCTTGAGTATTGTGTACAGTTTTGGTCGCCTTATCTGAGGAAGGATGTTCTTGCCATGGAGGGAGTGCAGCGAAGATTCACCAGACTGATACCTGGGATGGCAGGAATGGCGTATGAAGAGAGATTGGGACAATTGGGCTTATATTCGCTAGAGTTTAGAAGAATGAGAGGGGAGCTCATTGAAACTTATAAAATTCTAACAGGACTAGACAGACGAGATGCAGGAAGGATGTTCCCGATGGCGGGGGAGTCCAGAACCAGGGGTCACACTCTAAGGATAAGGGGTAAGCCATTTAGGACTGAGATGAGGAGGAATTTCTTCACCCAGAGAGTGGTGAACCTGTGGAATTCTCTACCACAGAAGGCAGTTGAGGCCAATTCATTAAATATATTCAAGAAGGAGTTAGATATATTTCTTAAGGCTAAAGGGATCAAGGGATATGGGGAGAAAGCAGGGACAGGGTACTGAATTTGGATGATCAGCCATGATCTCATTAAATGGCGGAGCAGGCTCGAGGGGCCGAATGGCCTACTCCTGCTCCTATCTTCTATGTTTCTATGTTTCTATTCTTCCTGCCAAAATGGACAACTTCACATTTTCC
Source organism: Squalus acanthias (assembly GCA_030390025.1). Taxonomy (NCBI): domain Eukaryota; kingdom Metazoa; phylum Chordata; class Chondrichthyes; order Squaliformes; family Squalidae; genus Squalus; species Squalus acanthias. Next base: position 117,964,983 of record CM059435.1, read on the forward strand.
CACATTATACTCCATTTGCCAGATCTTTGCCCACTCACTTAACTTATCTATATCCCTTTGTAGCCTCCTTATGTCCTCTTCACAATTTACTTTCCTACCTATCTTTGTGTCATCAGCAAATTTAGCAACCATACCTTCGGTCCCTTCATCCAAGTCATTTATATAAATTGTAAAAAGTTGAGGCCCCAGCACTGATCCCTGTGGCACACCACTCGTTATCCATGCCAATATGTTACCCCCTACACCATGAGCTTTAATTTTCGGCAATAACCTTTGATGTGGCACCTTATCAAATGCCTTCTGGAAATCTAAGTGCAGTACATCCACCGGTTCCCCTTTATCCACAGCACATGTTACTTCCTCAAAGAACTCCAATAAATTGGTTAAACATGATTTCCCTTGCACAAAACCATGTTGACTCTGCCTGATTACTTTGAACTTTTCTAAATGCCCTGCTATAACGTCTTTAATAATAGCTTCTAACATCTTCCCTATGACAGATGTTAATCTAACTGGCCTGTAGTTTCCTGCTTTCTGTCTCCCTCCATTTTTGAATAAAGGAATTACATTCACTATTTTCCAATCTAATGGAACCTTCCCCGAATCTAAGGAATTTTGGAAAATTAAAACCAACGCATCAACTATCTCACTAGCCACTTCTTTTAAGACCCTCGGATGAAGTCCATCAGGACCCGAGGACTTGTCAGCCCGCAGCTCCAACAATTTGCTCAGTACCATTTCCCTGGTGATTATAATTTTCTTGAGTTCTTCCCTCCCTTCCATTTCCTGATTTACAGCTATTTCTGGGATGTTACTTGTATCCTCTATAGTGAAGACCGATGCAAAATACCTGTTCAATTCAACTGCCATCTCCTTATTTTCCATTATTAATTCCCCAGACTCATTTTTTATAGGACCAACGCTCACTTTGTTAACTCTTTTCTTTTTTAAATATCTATAGAAACTCTTGCTATCTGTTTTTATATTTCTAGCTAGCTTTCTCTTGTACTCTAATTTTACTCTCCTTATTAATCTTTTAGTCATTCTTTGCTGTTTTTTATATTCTGTCCAATCTTCTGACCTGCCACCTATCTTTGCGCAATTATATGCTTTTTCTTTAAGTTTGATACTATCTTTAACTTTTTTATGTTAACCACGGATGGTGGGTCCTCCCCTTGGAATTTTTCTTTCTTGTTGGAATGTATATATTCTGTGTATTTTGAAATATCCCCTTAAATGTCTGCCACTGCAACTCTATTGACCTATCCCTTAACCTAATTTGCCAGTTCACTTTAGCTCGCTCTGCTTTCATGCCCTCATAATTGCCCTTAATTAAGTTTAAAATACTAATCTTGGACCCACTCTTCTCTCTCTCAAACTGAATGTAAAATTCAATCATATTATGATCACTGCTACCTAGGGGCACCTTCACTATGAGGTTTCTCTTTATTTACTCTATCTAAACCCTTCATGATTTGAAACACCTCTAACAAATCTCATCTTAGCCTTCTCTGCTCCAAGGAGAAAAACCCCAGCTTAAGAACATAAGAACATAAGAAATAGGAGCAGGAGTAGACCAATCGGCCCCTCGAGCCTGCTCCGCCATTCAATGAGATCATGGCTGATCTGATCCAACCTCAACTCTAAAGAACACAAGAAGCAGGAGCAGGACCAGGCCACTCGGCTCCGCCACCCACAGGGCCTTGACCGATCCGAACTCAAACTCATGTCCAATTTCCAGCCCGCTCCCCGTAACCCCGGATTCCCTTTACTTCTAGGAAACGGTCTATTTCTGTTTTAAATTTATTTAATGAAGTAGCTTCCACAGCTTCCTGGGGTAGCAAATTCCACAGACCCACTACCCTCTGAGTGAAAAAGTTTCTCCTCATCTCAGTTTTGAAAGAGGAGCCCCTTATTCTAAGATTATGTCCCCTAGTTCTAGTTTCACCCATCATTGGGAACATCCTCACCGCGTCCACCCGATCAAGCCCCTTCACAATCTTATATGTTTCAATAAGATCGCCTCTCATTCTTCTGAACTCCAATGAGTAGAGTCCCAATCTACTCAACCTCTCCTCGTATGTCCACCCCCTCATCCCCGGAATTAACCGAGTGAACCTTCTTTGTACTGCCTCGAGAGCAAGTATGTCTTTTCTTAAGTATGGACACCAAAACTGTATGCAGTACTCCAGGTGCGGTCTCACCAATACCCTATACAGCTGCAGCAATACCTCCCTGTTTTTATATTCTATCCCCCTCTCCAGTCTATCCACATAACTGTATTCCCTCATCCCTGGATCGCTTGCATTTTCTGGCACAGTGCAGCAAGGAATTTCTACCGATGTGTGGTCCTTCCCTGAGCAGAGAGTTCCTGATCTCTGCCAGGTCTTTAGCCGTAGGCATCTGTGATGGTGTTGGGCTTCAAGATATTGTAGGAAAACGCTTTGCACAGGGACAGTTCCCCCTCTGTTGAACATCCCAATTATTCCTCTCTCACCAGATGTTACCTTTCTAAATCTGGAGCAATGGGCTGTGCAGAATCCAGAAAAGTGGTGCTTTTTTTGGTCTATATTGATTTTATGGGTTTAGGTCCTGCTCCAGAGACTTGTGTACAAAGTCTAGGCTTATATTTCAGTGCAGTACTGAGGGAGTGCTGCACTGTCAGAGCGGCAGTACTGAGGGTGCGCTGCACTGTCAGAGGGGCAGTACTGAGGGTGCGCTGCACTGTCAGAGCGGCAGTACTGAGGGTGCGCTGCACTGTCGGAGGGGCAGTACTGAGGGAGCGCCACACTGTCGGAGGGGCAGTACTGAGGGAGTGCTGCACTGTCAGAGCGGCAGTACTGAGGGTGCGCTGCACTGTCGGAGGGGCAGTACTGAGGGAGCGCCACACTGTCGGAGGGGCAGTACTGAGGGAGTGCTGCACTGTCAGAGCGGCAGTACTGAGGGTGCGCTGCACTGTCAGAGGGGCAGTACTGAGGGTGCGCTGCACTGTCAGAGCGGCAGTACTGAGGGTGCGCTGCACTGTCAGAGGGGCAGTACTGAGGGTGCGCTGCACTGTCAGAGCGGCAGTACTGAGGGTGCGCTGCACTGTCGGAGGGGCAGTACTGAGGGAGCGCCACACTGTCGGAGGGGCAGTACTGAGGGAGTGCTGCACTGTCAGAGCGGCAGTACTGAGGGTGCGCTGCACTGTCAGAGGGGCAGTACTGAGGGTGCGCTGCACTGTCAGAGCGGCAGTACTGAGGGTGCGCTGCACTGTCAGAGGGGCAGTACTGAGGGTGCGCTGCACTGTCAGAGGGGCAGTACTGAGGGAGTGCTGCACTGTCAGAGGGGCAGTACTGAGGGAGCGCTGCACTGTCAGAGGGGCAGTACTGAGGGAGCGCCGCACTGTTGAAGAGGCAGTACTGAGGGAGGGCCGCACTGTCAGAGGGTCAGTACTGAGGGAGCGCCGCACTGTCGGAGGGGCAGTACTGAGGGAGTGCTGCACTGTCGGAGGTTCAGTACTGAGGGAGTGCTGCACTGTCGGACGGGCAGTACTGAGGGAGCGCCGCACTGTCGGAGGGGCAGTACTGAGGGAGTGCCACACTGTCGGAGGGTCAGTACTGAAGTAGGGCCGCACTGTCGGAGGGTCAGTACTGAGGGAGCGCTGCACTGTCGGAGGGGCAGTACTGAGGGAGCGCCGCACTGTCGGAGGGTCAGTACTGAGGGAGCGCCGCACTGTCGGAGGGGCAGTACTGAGGGAGCGCTGCACTGTCGGAGGGGCAGTACTGAGGGAGTGCTGCACTGTCGGAGGGGCAGTACTGAGGGAGCGCTGCACTGTCGGAGGGGCAGTACTGAGGGAGCGCCGCACTGTTGGATGGGCAGTACTGAGGGTGCGCTGCACTGTCAGAGGGGCAGTACTGAGGGTGCGCTGCACTGTCAGAGGGGCAGTACTGAGGGAGTGCTGCACTGTCAGAGGGGCAGTACTGAGGGTGCGCTGCACTGTCAGAGGGGCAGTACTGAGGGAGTGCTGCACTGTCGGAGGGGCAGTACTGAGGGAGTGCTGCACTGTCAGAGGGGCAGTACTGAGGGGGTGCTACACTGTCGGAGGGGCAGTACTGAGGGAGCGCCGCACTGTCGGAGGGGCAGTACTGAGGGAGTGCTGCACTGTCAGAGGGGCAGTACTGAGGGAGCGCTGCACTGTCAGAGGGGCAGTACTGAGGGAGCGCCGCACTGTAGGAGGGGCAGTACTGAGGGAGGGCCGCACTGTCGGAGGGTCAGTACTGAGGGAGTGCCGCACTGTCGGAGGGGCAGTACTGAGGGAGCGCTGCACTGTCAGAAAGGCAGTACTGAGGGAGCGTTGCACTGTTAGAGGGGCAGTACTGAGGGAGCGCTGCACTGTCAGAGGGGCAGTACTGAGGGAGCGCCGCACTGTCGGAGGGGCAGTACTGAGGGAGCGTTGCGCTGTCAGGGGGCAGTACTGAGAGAGTGCTGCACTGTCGGAGGGGCAGTACTGAGGGAGCGCTGCACTGTCGGAGGGGCAGTACTGAGGGAGTGCTGCACTGTCGGAGGGGCAGTACTGAGGGAGCGCTGCACTGTCAGAGGGGCAATACTGAGGGAGTGCTGCACTGTCGGAGGGGCAGTACTGAGGGAGCGCCGCACTGTTGGAGGGGCAGTACTGAGGGAGCGCTGCACTGTCGGAGGGGCAGTACTGAGGGAGCGCTGCACTGTCGGAGGTGCGGTACTGAGGGAGCGCTGCACTGTCGGAGGGGCAGTACTGAGAGAGCGCCGCACTGTCGGAGGGGCAGTACTGAGGGAGTGCTGCACTGTCGGAGGGGCAGTACTGAGCAAGCGCTGTACTGTCGGAGGGGCAGTACTGAGGGAGCACCGCACCTGTTCGAGGGGCAGTTCTGAGGGAGCGCCGCACTGCCGGTGGGGCAGTACTGAGGGAGCGCCGCACTGTTCGAGGGGCAGTACTGAGGGAGCGCCGCACTGTCGGAGGGGTAGTACTGAGGGAGCGCCGCACTGTTCGAGGGGCTGTACTGAGGGAGCGCCGCACTGTCGGAGGGGCAGTACTGAGCGAGCGCAGCACTGTCGGAGGGGCAGTACTGAGGGAGCGCCGCACTGTCGGAGGTGCCGTCTTTCAGAGGAGATGTTAATCCGAGGTCCGTTCTCCCCTTTCGGGGGATGTAAAAGATCCCATGGCACTATTTCTAAGAAGTGCAGGTTTGTTCTCCCCAGTGTCTTGGCCAACATTTATCCCTCAATCAACATCACTAAAACAGATTATCTGGTCATTATAATTTTGCTGTTCGTGGGAGCTTGCTGTGAGCAAATTGGCTGCCACGTTTCCTACATTACAACAGTGACTACACTTCAAAAGTACTTCATTGGCTGTAAAGCAGCTTTGGGACGTCTTTTTCATGACCTCAGGACGCCCCAAAGCACTTTACAGCCAATGAAGTACATTTGAAGTGTAGTCACTGTTGTAATTTGTTTTCTTTCTTCTTTCTTTGAATATTTACCAGCAATGTTTTGTATTTTTTTTAAATGAGCAATATAGTGCTCGAATTGCAAGGTTTCCATACTTCAATTGTATTTAGTTTTTGACAGTGCACGGGAATAAAACACTCCAAAAAAGGCGTTTTAAAGATGATAAACAGTGAGCAGAAACTGGGGGGTCTTCCTGAAGTTCAAGTGGTTCCTCAAATATTGGAAGGCACTTCAACTAACGTCACTTATATATGCATCACAAAGATGGGCACAGATAAGGGATGTTGTTCGCACCATCTAGCTCATCGTTCTACAGAAGCCAACGATCTCCCCATCACAACAGTTAACTGTCCCTTGAATGACTCCAGATTTTCTGGCTTCCCTGGAGATCACTCCTGGTATCAGTTACTCTTTGCGTGATGAAGTGCCTCTTGGCATCTGTCTTGAATTTTCTCTTTATAAGTTTGCATATTTGCCCCCTCGTCCTGCAGTCATGGTTTGAAATATTGCTTTGGTTTCATCTTTTTGATTTCCTCTGGTATCTTACGCACCTCTCGCTTGCCTTCCTTCAAGGCTGGAGAGTCCAGGTTTTTCTAATATTTTCTCATAACTCAGTCCTTTGACACTAGAAATCGGCCTCGTGGCCTTTCTCTGAACCCTTTCCAGAGCTTGGATATTTAAATTGTGTCTTGTCCAACTCTGGCCTTCTGTACATCCCCCATTTCCTTCACCTCACCATTGGCGGCCGTGACCTCGGCTGTTGAGGGCCTAAGCTCTGGAATTTCCTCCCCAAACCTCTCCACCTCTCCCTCCTCCTTTAAGATGTTGCTTAAAACCTACCACTTTGACCAAGCTTTTGGCCACCTGTTCTTATGTGTACTTCTTTGGTTCGATGACAATTTTTGTCTGATTTACGCTCCTGTGAAGCACCTTGGGGTGTTTTTACTACGTTACTATTGTTGGTGGTGGCCAGATCTGAATGCAGTGCTCAAGGTGCTGCCTGCCCAGGGGCACTATTACAGCTCCAGCATGAGGGCCTCAGACTTATAAATGTAGATCTTCCTCTATCCTACTCTTGGGCCATCGACGTTCGCCAGGTGCAGGGCAGAGGAAAAAGGGGGAGGCGAACCAGTCCACCAGGTCTCCTCCCTCATTGCAATATCCTGGGATTTCCTGAGATTCGGTCTACGAACGTAACCTGGCCTGCATATGTGGTAGGTGTCTAGTCTTGAGGTGACAAAGGTGTGTGAGCGCTTCCTCTGTGTCCTCCTCAACTTGTCCACAGCCATTGATCATTCCACCACCCTCCATAGTTCCTTCTCTGTGGTACATCTCCACAGCACCGCTCTCCCCTGGTTCCGTTCCCCCCTGTCCTGATATTGTCGGAGCAGCTCCTCTCATGCCCAGATAGTTGCCTCCAGTGTGCCCAAGGCTCTGTCCTTGGACTTCTCTATTTCTGGACTTCATGCTGCCCTTTAGTAGCATCATCTGCAAACGTTCAGCCAGTCTGCATCGGTTCGCTAACTGTACCTCGCCAACCCCACTTACAATTTCATGACTGTCAGAATTCTATCCTGACATAAAGTCCTGAATGAGTCATAGAGTCATAGAGTCATAGAGTTATACAGCACGGATAGAGGCCCTTCGGCCCATCGTGTCCGCGCCGGCCATCAAGCCCTGTCTAATCTAATCCCATATTCCAGCACTTGGTCCGTAGCCTTGTATGCTATGGCATTTCAAGTGCTCATCCAAATGCTTCTTGAATGTTGTGAGGGTTCCTGCCTCCACAACCCTTTCAGGCAGTGAGTTCCAGACTCCAACCACCCTCTGGGTGAAAAAGTTCTTTCTCAAATCCCTTCTAAACCTCCCGCCCTTTACCTTGAATCTATGCCCCCTTGTTATAGACCCCTCTACTAAGGGAAAAAGCTCCTTAGTATCCATCCTATCTATGCCCCTCATAATTTTGTACACCTCAATCATGTCCCCCATCAGCCTCCTCTGCTCCAAGGAAAACAAACCCAATCTGCCCAGTCTCTCTTCATAGCTGAAGCACTCCAGCCCGGGTAACATTCTGGTGAATCTCCTCTGCACCTTCTCCAAAGCGATCACATCCTTCCTGTAGTGTGGCGACCAGAACTGCACACAGTATTCCAGATGTGGCCTAACCAGTGTTTTATACAGCTCCATCATAACCTCCTTGCTCTTATATTCTATGCCTCGGCTAATGAATGCAAGTATCCCATATGCCTTTTTTACCGCCTTATCCACCTGTTCCGCCGCCTTCAGGGATCTGTGTACTTGCACACCAAGATCCCTCTGACCCTCCGTCTTGCCTAGGGTCTTACCATTCATTGTGTATTCCCTTGCCTTATTAGTCCCTCCAAAGTGCAAGTGAACCCGAAGACACTTTAGTTTCATGCCAGCAAGTCGAAAGTCATTGCTAAATTCTTGCCAGAAACTCCATGTTCGGCGTGACTCCCGTCTCCTTCCCCAGCTGTTTACTCAGCCTGAATCCGACGTTACACAGTTTCAGTGTCCTTTTTAACCCTGGCTTCCTTGGCCGTATGTCACGTGACCCTGGATCAGTGTTGGCACTCTCACCTCCAGAGACTTAAGCACACAATCTAGACTGGCACTTCAATGCAGCGTTGAGGGAGTGCTTCACTCTTGGAAAGTGTGTCTTTCGGATGAGTTATTAAACCAAGGCCTGGTCTGCCCTCTCAGGTGGATGTAAAATGACCTATAACACTATTTCGAAGAAGAGCAGGGGGAGTTCTCCCTGGTGTCCTGGCCAATATTTATCCCTCATCCAACATCAATGAAACAAACGATCTGGTCATTTATCTCCATGTTGTTTGTGGGATCTTGCTGTGCACAAATTGGCTGCCGTGTTTCTTACATTACAACATTGACTACACTTCAAAAGTACTTCATTGGCTTTGAGACTTCCTGAGCATGTGAAGGGTGCTGTATATAAGTACAAGTTCTTTCTTTATGAGGACATGAAGAGTTAACCGTGTAGTGTGGGCTAAAGTTAGATGTAGACCAGACTGAGGAGGGGTGGCATATTCCCTTCCCTGAAGAACTGAGAATTAGTGCATCGGTTGGGTTTTTGTGGCAATCTGTCTTTTACTGGTACGAGCGCACGAATTATCAGATTTATCTAATTCAATTTTACAATTTTCCCTGCTGGGATTTGAGCTCCTAACCTCTGCTTCGCGAATCCATAACCACAACACTACCGTAACCCACTGAGCAAATTATTTTATAAAAGCAGAATACTGCGGGCGCTGGAAATCTGAAATAAAAACAGAAAACGCTGGAGACACTCAGCAGGTCAGGCAGCATCTGTGGAGAGAGAAACAGAGTTAACGTTTCAGGTCGATGACCTTTCGTCAATGACTGCATCCAAAGAAACCCTGCTCCAAGGTCTCTTTTAATAAGGACACATTCACAGCTAGCTTTGAGCAATGAAGTGCTTCTCAGCCTGATTTTTCCCTCGTTCTCTCTCCTCTGCTTCAGCTCCTCACACTAGAGAATGCCAAAAGGTTGACTTGCACATGTTTATATATATGTGAGTGTAACTAAACAGATACTGAACTGTACCTTAACTCTAGATTTAATGGGTTTCTGGTTTGGCAAGGCTGCGTAGGAGATTTTCTAAACATAAAAATGTTTTCCTTCTAGGGTAGCAACCTGTGCTGAAAAATGGTTATCTCAGAAAGACACTGGGCAACTTGCCTGAAGCCAGTTCTTCCATTCAGCTTTGTAGATAGCAAGTCCATTGCACCTTAGAAGCTTTCCACTGCTTAATGGTTGTCCCTTCCATTGCAGGACGGGCATGTCAAGGGTAGATAATCTCACCCCTCCCCTGGCATTCAGCTCTTGCATCTAGATCAAGGTTGTGAGGCCTCAATTTTAAAATTCTCAACCTTGTGTTCAAACCCCTCCGTGGCCTCGCCCCTCCCTATCTCTGTAACCTCCTCCAGCCCTGCAACCCTCCGAGATCTCTGCGCTCCTCCAATTCTGGCCTCTTGCACATCCCCGGTTTTAATCTGCTCCACCATTGGTGGCCGTGCCTTTAGCTGCCTGGAATTCCCTCCCTAAACCTCTCCGCCTCTCTACCTCTACCTCCCCCTTTAAGACTCTCCTTCAAACCTTCCTCTTTGACTAAGCCTTTGGTCACCTGTCCTAATATCTCCTTTTGTGGCACGGTGTCAAATTTTGTTTGCTAACGCTCCTGTGAAGCGCCCTGGGACCAATGTTCCCTGTAAGCTGCACGGCCATGCAGCGCTCCAGGGACCCCGCGCAACTGTCTTGCTTTTCAATGAGAAGAACCATGTGTGCGCGGTATTTTGAATGGCCCGCGCAGCCCCTTAAAGGGGTCGCGCGGCGCCAAACAAAATTACAGGGAACATCGCTTGGGACGTTTTACTACATTAAAGGTGCTATCTAATTGCAAGTTGTTGTTGTTGGTGATGAGGTCTGGAGCTGAGAGCATGCATGTATTGTGAAAGAAAAGAACTTGGATTCATATAGCGCCTGATCACATCTCTCTCAGAAATGTCCTAACATATTTCAGATTACTTGTAAGTATGGTAACTGTTATTATGTAAATGAAAGCCCACATGTAGGCCATTCTGCATCGAGCAATGAGATGAATCACTGGTTAATCCAGTGGTGTTGATTGAGGGGCTACTATTGACCAGAGCAGGAGGAGAACCCCTTGCACCTCTTCAAATAGGAAATGATACCATGGGACTTTTAATGTCCACCTGTACCATCAGAACAGGTTTGAAGTCTCATCTGAAGGATGGCGTCGATGACAATGTAGCACTCCTTCAATATTGCAGTGAAGTTCTTAAGGGTAGATGCTGGGAGGATGTTTACCCTGGCTCAGAGGGTTGTGAATCTTTGGAATTCTCTACCCCAGAGGGCCTGTGGATGCTCAGTCATTCAGTATATTCAAGGCTGAGATCGATAGATTTTTGGATATTAAGGAAATCAAGGGATATGAGGATAGGGCTTGAAAGTGGAGTTGAGGTAGAAGATCAGCCATGATCTTATTGAATGGCGGAGCAGGCTCGAAAGGGCTGAAAGTCCTACTCCTGCTCCTATTTCTTATGTTCTTATGAAGTGATAGCCTGATTTTGCACTCAGGCCCTGGGGTGGAGCATAACCTTACGACCGTATAACTCAGGCAAGTCTTCTGCACACCGCAAACAAAGTTCAGTCTGAGCGGTGGTTGGGGAGGGGCGTGGATTCCGGAGCAAGGGCAAGAAACAAACGACAACCTGAGGAAGTTCTGGCTCATCCATGACTTTGGGTCGGGCAGACGGTGGCAGTGGTGGAGTTGAGGGCAGTGATGGAGGGGTGAAGCTAGATGTTGGCATACATACGGAGACTGACCTCATAGTTATGGATAATGTCCCCCTCGTTCTCCTCCCTCTCTCCTCCTCCACCAACCCCCCCCACCCCCCACCCCTCTTCTCGCCTCCCAGGACTTACCTTAGTGCCATTGCCAAACGAATAACCAATTTAATTTCAAAAACATCTGATTTGCTTTACTCACTGCCGCCTAGCATTGTTGCGATAGTTTCAATTTATTGTCGCTCAGGACCCCCAGATCTCTTTCATTTTCCACGCACATGATCTTCTTTCCAATTAAGTTAAAGCCCCTTCCTGGATTTTGTCCCCAGGTGAAGCACTTTGCATTTCCCTACATTGCATTTTATCTGCCACCTGTCTGTCCAATTCCCGAGTATATTCAAACCCTCCTGTAGTTTATCCTGTCCAGCTTTGGAGTCCACCACCTTCATTAGATTTGAATCATCTGCAACTTTAGCCACTGTGTTTGTGACTCCTAGCTCCAGATTGTTTATGAAGATATTAAACAAAAGAGGTCCCAAAACGGATGCCTGTGGGACTCCACTGGTAACGTTCTCCCAGTCTGATGACAGTCCCTGTACCACCACCCTCCGGGTTCTATTAGCCCACCAATAACGTACCCATTGTAAAGTATTTCCACTCATTCCCGCTTTCTTTATTTTCAGTATCAGCCTTTCCAGAGGAACTCTACCAAAGCTCTTACTGAAATCCAAGTACACCACATCCACTGCCTTACCCCTATCAAGCTCCTTTCTCACCCTCTCAAAGAAAATGAGTAATTTAGATTGACAAGACCTCCCCTTCATGAACCCATATTGGCTATTCTTTATGATTTTATTTCTATCCAGATACTCCGTGATCTTACCTTTGATAAAGGTTTCCATAGCTTGACCCAACATGGACGTCAAACTCACTGGTTCACTTTTGCTACCTTTTATTTAAAAACAGGAGTAACATCTGCCTTTCCCCAGACCTCAGGCACCTCTCCAGTATTCAGCGACTTCTGGAAGATTTGTGCCAGAGTTCGTGCAATTTCCTCCATCATTTCCTTAAGGAGCCTCGGATGCATCTTATCCTTTGAGATTTATCTACCTTAAGTCTGCACAGATGTTTGGCAAACCATGCTGGTAGTAATGTGAACAACTCGCCTCAGCAACATCCTCTAGTTCCCTTTCCAGATCAAATGAGTCGCCAGTCTTCTCCTTGGCAAAAGCAGAATACCGCGGATGGTGGAAATCTGAAATAAAAACTGGACATGCTGGAAACACCCAGCAGGTCAGGCAGCATCCGTGGAGCCAGAAAGAGAGTTACTTTAATTCTCCGCCCCACTCCCACTCAGACCTCACCGTCCTCGGCCTCGTGCACTGTTCCACTGAAGCTCAGCGTTAGCTCGAGGAACAGCACCTCATCTTTCGATTAGGCACTTTACAGCCTTCTGGACTCAACATCGAGTTCAACAGTTTCAGATCATAACCTCGGCCCCTATCTTTTTTTCACATGGCAGCTGTTGATGATTCTGCCATTCCCATTTACACCTCATCTGGACTCATCTTTTGTTTCTTAACTTGTCCCATTACCATCTCCTTTTTCCTTGTACTATCATCCCTTTTGTCTTTTAATCTCTCCTGCCTTCCATCCAATCACAGACCTTCCCTTTTGTTCTTTCCCCCCCTTTCCCTGTCCCTACACTTGCTTAAAAACCTGTTCGATCTCCAGCTTTTTCCAGTTCTGAGGAAGGGTCATCGACCTGAAACGTTAACTCTGTTTCTCTCTCCACAGATGCTGCCTGACCTGCTGAGTGTCTCCAGCATTTTCTGTTTTTATTTCTCCTCAGTAAAGACTGAGGCAAAAACACTTACTTAGTCCTTTTTGCAGCTTGTGTAACTTCAGTTGTCACGCCCTCACCTGATCCCACTTTCAGCGACCCCACGCCAACCCTGGACTTCCTTCTTCTCTTAATATAACTAAAAAAAAATCATTATTCTCCTTCACTTCTCTTGACATATTCAATTAGAATCATAGAAACTTACAGCACAGAAGGAGGCCATTCGGCCCGTCGTGCCTGTGCTGGCTCTTTGAAATTTTTCTTTGCGATTTTGATGCGCTTCTTTTACATTCCAGGCGTGCCTTTAGGTATTGAATCCGTCTTAATTCTGCGTCATTTTCCTTCATCGCCTTAAAATCTTTTTGATGTTCTTCATTCTGAGTTGTTTGGTAGTCCCATTCAACCAGGCACCAATGCCTTTAAGTTTGGTACGTTTGCTTTGGGTGGTTGCACATTGGTTTATTGCTCTCGCACTCACCTCCTGCAAGGAACTCCATAGTCAGGGTCGCCTACTCTGGTTGAGTGTATTCATCATCGCGTTCGATCGAGTTTACAGCACAGAAACAGGCCATTCAACAACAGCAACTTGTATTCATATAGCGCCTTTAACGTAGTAAAACATCCCAAGGCGCTTCACAGGAGTATTAAAAGACATTGACACGAGCCACATAAGGAGAAATTAGGGCAGGTGACCAAAACCTTGGTCAAAGAGGTCGGTTTTAAGGAGCGTCTTAAAGGAGGAGCGAGAGGTCTAGAGGCAAAAAAGTTTCGGAAGGGAATTCCAGAGCTTAGGGCCCAGGCAGCTGAAGGCACGGCCGCCAATGGTGGAACGATTATAATCAGGGGGACACAAGAGGCCAGAATTAGAGGAGCGCAGATATCTCGGGGGGGTTGTGGGGCTGGAGGAGATTACAGAGATAGGGAGGGGCGAGGCCATGGAGGGATTTGAAAACAAGGATGAGAATTCTGAAATCGAGGCTTTGCTTAACCAGGAGCCAATGTAGTTCTGCGAGCACAGGGGTGATGGGTGAACGGGACTTGGTGCGAATGAGGACACGGGCAGCAGAGTTTTGGATGAGGGGGCAGTAGCCATTGAAAACCGTTGACAGTATTTGTAATGTTATTTACTTATTACTTGATTAAGGCAAAATAATGGGCCGTTAAGCTGCTTTATTATACAGAATATAGTGAATATAGAGAGTGACTGCTGTAATCAAAGCTCGTAAACTTCACTTAACTTCAAACCCCTCCTCCTCAATAAGAAATATACATAACAACCACTGATAGAAAGAAAGACTTGCATTTATATAGCACCTTTCACGACCACCGGACATCTCAAAGCGCTTTACAGTCAATGAAGTACTTTTTGAAGTGGAGTCACTGTTGTAATGTAGTAAACGCAGCAGCCAATTTCCACACAGCAAGCTCCCACAAACAGCAATGTAATAATGACCGGATAATCTGTTTTAGTGATGTTGATTGAGGGATAAATATTGGCCCAGGACACAGGGATAACTCCCCCTGCTCTTCTTCAAAATAGTGCCATGGGATCTTTTACATCCACCTGAGAGAGCAGACAGCGCCTCGGTTTAACATCTCATCCGAACAACGGCACCTCCGACAGTAAAGCACTCCCGCAGCGCTGCACTGGGAGTGTCAGTCTAGGTTTATGTGCTCCAGTCCCTGGAGTGGGACTTGAACCCACAACCTTCTGACTCAGAGGCGAGAGAGTGCTACCCACTGAGCCACAGCTGACTCACTAACACAATGTCACACTATCCCATGTGGGTGGGCCAGCTTAACTCTTTCTGGTTGGCATTTTAGCTCTGATAGGCCTGAGCTTATGTGGAGTGTGTTTTTCCCTTGCAAGCCCTGGCTATTTTCCCAGACATAACAGAACGGACTGACCACCCACATGGGATCTTCTCTTTTTTATTTTGCTACTTCTGACCACAGAGAGTGTGTGTGCTGTCCCTCTAACACCTTCCCTGTTCAGTGATTCGCCAGTAGGCCTGTCCAGAAAACTGGCTTCCTTTCCTCCCCTCCTCCCAACAGCGGACATTCTTGTTGGGCTTGAATGATTATGACATAATAGGTGTGAATGTTCACTGGAATCTCAAAACATACTTTAGGTGTCAGCCGTGGCTCAGTGGGGAGCACGCTCGCCTTGACAAGAAGCAGACTCCTCAATGGTGAAGATTGTCCATCTCGTGTCCAAAACCCTCGCCAAGCTAAACAGTCTCCAATCATTCTCAAAGTCTGGCTATCCTGGCTCAAGTATCTTGCTTCACAGATGAGTGAAACTCTAAATCAGCTGTGGCTCAGTGGGCAGCGCTCTCTGTCCTCTGAGTCAGAAGGTTGTGGGTTTAAGTCCCGCTCCGGAGACTTGAGCACAAAAATCTAGGCTGACACACCCAGTGCAGTACAGAGTGAGTGCTTGACTGTCAGAGTTGCCGTCTTTCAGATGAGACGTCTGCCCTCTCAGCTGGATGTAAAAAAAAAACACTGCCACTATTTCGTAGAGGAGCAGGGGAGTTCTCCCCGGTGTCCTGGGGCCAATATTTATCTCTCAATCAACGTCACTAAAACAGGTTATCCGGTCATTATCACATTGCTGTTTGTGGGAGCTTGCTGTGCGCAAATTGGCTGCCGCGTTTCCTATGTTACAACAGTGACAATACTTCAAAAAGCATTTAATTGGCTGTAAAGCGCTTTGGGACGTCCTGAGGTTGTGGAAGGTGCGATAGAAATGCAAGTTCTTTCTTTCTTTAGTTTTATGCCTCACCCTAGCTTAAACATTTTGAACATTAGCATTCAAGAATTGGCTATAAGGAATTCAATTTTTGTCAACAGTTCATAATATTTCTGCGCTCATTTAATTGGGAGTATATTGCAACTCATCGATCAATCAGTTTCACGGTGTTGCTGATCTGAATCACTGGCTCCAATCAGCAGTCGTGATCTGATTGTACTGCACATCACTGAAGCAGCGTTTCCTGGGGAATGTGGGCAGTGGAGGGGTCGAGACAGAGTAGACAGAGAGAAACTGTTCCCATTGGCGGAAGGGTTGAGAACCAGAGGGCACAGATTTAAGGTGATTGGCAGAAGTACCAAAGGCGACATGAGGAAAAGCTTTTTTACGCAGCGAGTGGTTAGGATCTGGAATGCGCTGCCTGAAAGGGTGGTGGAGGCAGATTCAATCGTGGCTTTCAAAAGGGAGTTGGATCGGTATCTGAAGGAAATTTTTTTTGCAGGGCTACGGGGAAAGGGCGGGGGAGTGGGACTAGCTGAAGTGCTCTTGCAGAGAGCCGGCACGGGCTCGACGGGCCGAATGGCCTCCTTCCGTGCTGTAACCATTCTATGATTCTATTCTATGATTCTATGGAGCTGTCTTTATACTCCGTTAGTAATACACAGGTGGCCTCTATTTGTTTGTTTTTATTTAATTTTTATGGCCACCAAAGCCTTTTACATCTGAAACGCCTTCTCCAGGGTTACAGTAATGCTCCTAGAAGTACAGGAAATCCCAGCTCGCCATCCCGAGGGATTAACTGTTGTGCCATGTGATGACAATAGATTACAAAAACAATGACAGTTACTGAAAGGAAGTTAAGGCCCTACATTTCCTTCTGGAACATTCCCTTGTGTATCAGATGAAATGTCAGGGTAGTTATGACTGTGTCGAGTGAGCTCAGTTTGGTTTCCTATTCCTTGGGCTCATTAAGAAACCCACCCCAGAGACTTGAGCACCGTAATCCAGGCTGACACTCCCAGTGCAGTGCTGAGGGAGTGCCGCACTGTTGGAGGTGCCGTCTTTTGGATGAGACGTTAGACCGATACCCCGCCTGCTCTCTCAGGTGGACGTAAAACATTTCATGCCTCTATTTCGAAGAAGAGCAGGGGAGTTATCCCCGGAGTCCTGTGACCAATATGTGGCCAATAAGTGGAGGAGAAGCATCCGGGAAGGCGTCGAACACCTCGAGTCTCTTCGCCGGGAGCAAGCGGAAGCCAAGCGCGGCAGCGCGAGGAGTGCACGTCAACCCAAGAACCCCACCCAGCCGCCCCTTCAACCACTGTCTGCCCCACCTGTGACAGAGACTGTAGGTCCCGCATTGGAGTCATCAGTCACCTGAGAACTCATTTTTAATGTGGAAGCAAGTCATCCTCGGTTCCGAGGGACTACCTAAGAAGAAGAAGATTTATCCCTCAATCAACATCACCAAAAAACAGATTATCTGGTCATTATCACATTGCTGTTTGTGGGAGCTTGCTGTGCGCAAATTGGCTGCCGCGTTTCCTGCATTACAACAGTGACTGCACTTCAAAAAGTACTTCATTGGCTCTAAAGTGCTCTGGGATGTCTTGAGGTCCTGAAAGGCGCTATGTTTTTTACGTGTGATTTTTAGTGGCCCAGAAATTGATCTCGCTCTGTTCCCGCGGGGGTAAGCCTTCCCCGCGATGTCTCACCTCGCTTGTGCTTTTTCAGATCCAGCTCGCACGAACTTGATGTTCCAGACATCAGCTGTGCTGGGCTTGCGTATCCCAGCGGCGTAGTGAATTCGTGCGAGCTGTGGGATCACGTGACTCAGTTAGAGCCAATGGCAGCACACCATCTTCCATTCATAAGTTTCACAGACCTGCTGTGAAATCTATGAATCTTACACACCCCCAAAATAACAGCTAAACCTCAATTAAATTTAAAAAAAAACCATCACATTAATAAAATAAGTATAGTTAATTAAATTAACCATTTTAAATAAAAAATTAAATTTTTGAAAAAATTTAAAATCTTTTAAAAAGTTATAAAAATAAACTTACCTGTCTTTAAAGTCTCTAAAAAAGATATACCTGTAAAAAAAAATTCAAAAAAATACTTAATTCACTACTTACCTTCTTAAAAGCGGGTCTTACTCCTCCTTTTTACATTTCCAAAATCTTCCCTACTTACCTGCGCGTCCAAAGCATGAAGTGCACAGCGTGCGCGCAGCCTGTAGTGCGCACGCGATGCACCCAGGACCCGCCCCCTTTTCAGAAGAGCAATTGCCGGTTTTCAGCGCATGCGCAGGGCATGCAGAAAACCGGCAATTGGAGTGGGAATACGTCAATTTTCGGCCCATTAAATTCTATGACTGGGCAAAGTTTACCCATCAGCACCTGAGCAGTAATCTGGCTGAGTGGATCGCCGCCTGTTATAGGATCGCCGCCTGTTATAGGATCGCCGCCTGTTATAGGATCACCCGTTATAGGATCGCCCATTATAGGATCGCCCGCCCGTTATAGGATCGCCCGTTATAGGATCGCCCGTTATAGGATCGCCGCCCGTTATAGGATCACCCGTTATAGGATCGCCGCCTGTTATAGGATCGCCCGTTATAGGATCGCCCATTATAGGATCGCCGCCCGTTATAGGATCGCCCATTATAGGATCGCCCGCCCGTTATAGGATCGCCCGTTATAGGATCGCCCGTTATAGGATCGCCCGTTATTGGATCGCCCGTTATAGGATCGCCTGTTATAGGATCGCCCGTTATAGGATCGCCTGTTATAGGATCGCTCGTTATAGGATCGCCCATTATAGGATCGCCCGTTATAGGATCGCCCGTTATAGGATCGCCCGTTATAGGATCGCCCGTTATAGGATCGCCTGTTATAGGATCGCCCATTATAGGATCGCCTGTTATAGGATCACCGCCCGTTATAGGATCGCCCGTTATAGGATCGCCCGTTAGTGGATCGCCTGTTATAGGATCGCCCATTATAGGATCGCTCGTTATAGGATCGCCCGTTATAGGATCGCCCATTATAGGATCGCTCGTTATTGGATCGCCTGTTATAGGATCGCCCATTATAGGATCGCCCGTTATAGGATCGCCCGTTATAGGATTGCCCGTTATAGGATCGCTGCCTGTTATAGGATCGCCCGTTATAGGATCGCCCGCCTGTTATAGGATCGCCCGTTATAGGATCGCTGCCTGTTATAGGATCGCCCGCCTGTTATAGGATCGCCCATTATAGGATCGCTGCCTGTTATAGGATCGCCCGTTATAGGATCGCCGCCTGTTATAGGATCGCCGCCCGTTATAGGATCGCCGCCCGTTATAGGATCGCCCGTTATAGGATCGCCGCCCGTTATAGGATCGCCCGCCCGTTATAGGATCGCGGCCCGTTATAGGATCGCCGCCCGTTATAGGATCGCCCGTTATAGGATCGCCCGTTATAGGATCACCCGTTATAGGATTGCCCGTTATAGGATCGCCCGTTATAGGATCGCCCGTTATTGGATCACCCGTTATAGGATCGCCCGTTATAGGATCGCCCGTTATAGGATCGCCCGTTATAGGATCGCCCGTTATTGGATAACCCGTTATAGGATCGCCCGTTATAGGATCGCCCGTTATAGGATCGCCCGTTATAGGATCGCCCATTATAGGATCGCCGCCCGTTATAGGATCGCTCATTATAGGATCACCCGTTATAGGATCGCCCGTTATAGGATCACCCGTTATAGGATCGCCCATTATAGGATCGCCCATTTTAGGATCGCCCGTTAAGGATCGCCGCCGTTTATAGGATTCACCCGCCTGTTATAGGATCGCCGCCGTTATAGGATCAACGCCCGTTATAGGATCGCCGTTATAGGTCACCGCCCGTTATAGGTCGCCGCCCGTTATAGGATCGCGCCGTTATAGGGATCACCGCCCGTTATAGATCACCGCCCGTTATAGGATCGCCGTTATTGGATCACCGCCCGTTATAGGATCGCCGTTATAGGATCACAGCCGTTATGGATCCACCCGCCTGTTATAGGTTCGCCTGTTTTAGCGATCGCGCACGTTATAGGATCACCCGCCTGATATAGGATCGACGTTATAGGATCGCCGCCCGTTATAGGATCACCCGCCTGTTATAGGATCGCCCGTTATAGGATCGCCGCCCGTTATAGGATCACCCGCCTGTTATAGGATCGCCCGTTATAGGATCGCCGCCCGTTATAGGATCACCGCCTGTATAGGATCGCCCGTATAGGATGCCCAGCCCGTATAGGGACGCCCGTTATAGGATCGCCCGCCCGTTATAGGTTCACCGCCCGTTATAGGATCGCCGCCCGTTATAGGATCGCCGCCCGTTATAGGATCGCTCATTATAGGATCGCCCGTTATAGGATCGCCCGTTATAGGATCGCCCGTTATAGGATCGCCCGTTATAGGATCGCCCGTTATAGGATCGCCCGTTATAGGATCGCCCGTTATAGGATCGCCCATTATAGGATCGCCCGTTATTGGATCGCCCGTTATAGGATCGCCCGTTATAGGATCGCCCGTTATAGGATCGCCCGTTATAGGATCGCCCATTATAGGATCGCCCGTTATAGGATCGCCCGTTATAGGATCGCTCATTATAGGATCGCCCGTTATAGGATCGCCGCCCGTTATAGGATCGCTCATTATAGGATCGCCCGTTATAGGATCGCCGCCCGTTATAGGATCACCCGTTATAGGATCGCCCATTATAGGATCGCCCATTTTAGGATCGCCCATTATAGGATCGCCCGTTATAGGATCGCCGCCCGTTATAGGATCGCTCATTATAGGATCGCCCGTTATAGGATCGCCGCCCGTTATAGGATCACCCGTTATAGGATCGCCGCCCGTTATAGGATCGCCCATTATAGGATCGCCCGTTATAGGATCGCCGCCCGTTATAGGATCACCCGTTATAGGATCGCCGCCCGTTATAGGATCGCTCATTATAGGATCGCCCGTTATTGGATCGCCCATTATAGGATCGCCCATTATAGGATCGCCCGCCCGTTATAGGATCACCCGCCCATTATAGGATCGCCCGTGATAGGATCACCGCCCGTTATAGGATCACCGCCCGTTATAGGTTCACCGCCCGTTATAGGATCGCCCGTTATAGGATCACCCGCCCGTTATAGGTTCACCGCCCGTTATAGGATCGCCCGTTATAGGATCGCCCGCCCATTATAGGATCGCCCGTGATAGGATCACCGCCCGTTATAGGATCGCCCGTTATAGGATCACCCGCCCGTTATAGGATCGCCCGTTATAGGATCGCCCGTTATAGGATCGCCGCCCGTTATAGGATCGCCCGTTATAGGATCACCCGCCCGTTATAGGATCACCCGCCCGTGATAGGATCACCGCCCGTTATAGGATCGCCCGTTATAGGATCACCGCCCGTTATAGGATCGCCCGTTATAGGATCACCCGCCCATTATAGGATCGCCCGTGATAGGATCACCGCCCGTTATAGGATCGCCCGTGATAGGATCACCGCCCGTTATAGGATCGCCCGTTATAGGATCACCGCCCGTTATAGGATCGCCCGTTATAGGATCACCGCCCGTTATAGGATCGCCCGTTATAGGATCGCCCGCCCGTTATAGGATCACCTGCCCATTATAGGATCGCCCGTGATAGGATCACCGCCCGTTATAGGATCGCCCGTTATAGGATCACCCGCCCATTATAGGATCGCCCGTGATAGGATCACCGCCCGTTATAGGATCGCCCGTTATAGGATCACCCGTTATAGGATCGCCGCCCATTATAGGATCGCCCGTGATAGGATCACCGCCCGTTATAGGATCGCCCGTTATAGGATCACCCGCCCATTATAGGATCGCCCGTGATAGGATCACCGCCCGTTATAGGATCGCCACCCGTTATAGGATCGCCCGTTATAGGATCACCCGCCCATTATAGGATCGCCCGTGATAGGATCACCGCCCGTTATAGGATCACCGCCCGTTATAGGATCGCCCGTTATAGGATCACCCGCCCGTTATAGGATCGCCCGTGATAGGATCACCGCCCGTTATAGGATCACTGCCCGTTATAGGATCGCCCGTTATAGGATCGCCGCCCATTATAGGATCGTCTGCATTTCTTGGGTTCTACCCATGTAACTGCGGTCAGTTGAATTCACGTGCCCTGTGAGCTCCTTGGGACGTTTTACAACGTTAAAGGCACTATATAAATGCAAGTTGTTGTTTCGGCACGGAGTAGAATTGACACATTAGCACCGCCAGTAATGGGCAGAATTGCTGCCGCACAGTGGAGTCCTGTAGCTCCGCGCCGGATGTAAAATCTGTGCTTAACCTGTTTTGTCGATCAGTTTATGCTGTCAAAAGAATTCTACTCAAGTCTTGCAGTATCGAGTAATTCTGGAATGTCATGACATTTATGGATTTGTTGAATACAGACAATACGTGACACCTGAACATATATTGACAAATGTGACAAAAAAAACACAAGTGTCTATGTTTAGCAACTAGCTTCGATCAGTTATCAATAGATGAATGCACAGCCTGAAAGGGCGATGGAAGCAGATCGATCGTAACTTTAACTTTGAAAAAAATCTGGAAATTTAAAAAAAAAACTGCTATCAGTAAAAATGTGACCACGAAGCTGTCGGATTGTCATAAAAACCCAACTGGTTCGCTAATGTCCTTTACAACAACAACAATTTGCATTTATATAGTGCCACTGGAAAATGGGCTGCTCATTTTGCGCTGCTGGCCAAGGCGACTTTGACCCCCCATCTCCTCCAATCCCATTTCCCTCTGCTTCCTTTTTATACTTTCCCGTATGAATAATTGCCGCTTAAGCAATAACAGTGGACCCTGCCTCAACGGCCACTTGTGGTGGAGCTTTCCATGTTCTAACCCTCTGTGTGTTGGAAAAAAAATAATTCTAATTTCGCCACTTCCCGTGATGATCCTCAGTCTATCTTCCTACCGATTTGCCAACTTAGAGGCGGTGCGACGAAGGTTCACTAGATTGATCCCTGGGGTGAGAGGGTTGTCCTATGAGGAGAGATTGAGTAGATTGGGCCTATACTCTACGGAGTTTCAAAGAATGAGAGGTGATCTCATTGAAACATACAAGGTTCTGAAGGGGATTGACAGGGTAGATGCTGAGAGGTTGTTCCCCCCTGGCTGGAGAATCCAGAACCAGGGGGCATAGTCTCATGATAAGGGGACGGCCATTTAGGACTGAGATGAGGAGAAATTTCTTCACTCAGAGGGTTGTGAATCTTTGGAATTCTCTACCCCAGAGAGCAGTGGCAGCTCAGTCATTGAGTATATTCAAGACTGAGATAGATAGATCTTTGGACTCTAGGAGAATCAAGGGATATGGGGCCGAATGGCCGACTCCTGCTCCTAATTCTTATGTTCTTCTGTAACTGGTGCAAATAATATTTTGCTATTTACCCTCTTAAAACCATTCAACATTTTGGAAAACTTTGACCTTCTCTCAATAAAACGTAGCTCTAAAAAAAATTTCACCTTAATGGATCAGGATAGTTCTGTATCTCACCGCGTCAACCACCGCCCACCCCCCCCCCCACCCCCACCCCACACAGCCCCCCCAGCCCCCCCTGCCCCCCACTCCCACCAACCTTCCCTAAAATGTAGGGTCAAAATATGAGGTAAACTAAAATGTGTGTCTGAACAAGATGCTTTGTTGAAAGCTAAGTGTAGGTTAGTGCTGGTTACATTAAGGTTGAACAGGCTGGGGCTCTTTTCTCTCGAAAAGAGAAGACTCAGAGGTGACCTGATGGAGGCCTTTAAAATGATGAAGGGGGTTCGATAGGGTAGACGTAGAGAAGATGTTTCCACTTGTGGGGGAGTCCAAAACTAGGTGCTATAAATATAAGATAGTCACTAATAAATCCGATAGGGAATTCAGAAGAAACTTCTTTACCCAGAGAGTGGTGAGAATGAGGAGCTCGCTACCACAGGGAGTGGTTGAGGCGAATAGTATCGATACATTTAAGGGGCAGCTGAGGGAGAAAGGAATAGAAGGATATATTGATAGGGTGAGATGAAGTAGGGTGGGAGGAGGCTCGTGTGGAGCAGAAACACCGGCACGGACCAGTTGGGTCAAACGGCCAGTTTCTGTGCTGTAGACTCGATGTAATCAAGGTTTTCTTTAGCCGATTGTCTCGTGCAGCAGTCTGAAAGTACACTTGTACTTCTGTGGCAGGGTATGTTATTTTGAATAATTTTCAGCAGGCTGAATGAAGTTCTTGTGCTCTGCTTCCTCACAGTGCACTAATTACACGGTAAACACTGCATAAAACAACAGGGCTTCCTTTGCCAAAATGAAGGATCCTCGGGTTAAGATGTGCCAACATTTCACCAATCTAGTAAACCACTTAATTACACAGCCTGGGCCCCTGCGAGTGTGTCGACAGGCTGATAAACAAACGGCCTATTTAACTGCAACGTTAATTTTTCAATTTCTGCTCCTATGTTGTTAGTTCAATTGACTGTTCAAAAGAGGAACATATTTACTCTACACTTGAGCAAATCTTATATGGACTAAAATTGTTTTTCGGAGGAAGGCAAAATCTGTCATGTTCAGTTACACAGTCCTTGTCGTTTTCATCATGTCTAAATCAGGTGTTTATTGATCATATGCCTGGGTCTTATACAAAGAACTTCTCTCCATCATTGGCTGACATACCAAAAGTTTTGAAGAAAACACTGACGGCAAATGCTTTTGATAACAATTGATAGTCTTCTTCATTTTCGCCCCTCCCTATCCCTGTGACCTCCTCCAGCCCTACAACTCTCCGAGATCTCTCCGTTCATCCAATTCCGGCCTCTCGTGCAACCCCCCGGTTCCTTCGCTCCACCATTGGCCGCCGAGGCACTCGCACGCTCCCATTTGTTTCATTCATTGTCAGGAGGCGGGCGTCGCTGGCAAGACCGACATTTATTGCCCGTCCCCAGTTGCCCTTGAGAAAATGGCCTTCTTGAACCGCTGCAGTCCGTGTGGTGAAGGTGCTCCCACAGTGCTGTTAGGGAGGGAGTTCCAGGATTTTGACCCAGCGACGATGAAGGAACGGCCGATATATTTCCAAGTCAGGATGCTGTGTGACTTGGGAGGGTAACTTGGAAGTGATGGTGTTCCCATGCGTCTGCTGCCCTTGTCCTTCTAGGTGGAAGAGGTCGTGGGTTTGGGAGATGCTGTCCTATGCTAATGAGGTCCCCCTGCGCGCCCCCCCCCCCCCCCCCACAAAATGCTGGTGGGCACCATCAGGTGAAATCCTGGCATAACCACCGGGATCATGACCCCGGGAATCTCCGAGCCCACGGAAATCTAATACCGTCTGGTTCTTCCCTTTTGGTGCCAGTTACAGTGTCAGCTGTGGCTCAGTGGGAAGCAAAATCACCTTGAGCCCAGAAATCTAGGCTGACGCTCCCAGTGCAGTACTGAGGGAGTGCTGCACTATCAGAGGGGCAGTACTGAGGGAGTGCTGCACTGTCAGAGGGTCAGTGCTGAGGGAGTGCTGCACTGTCAGAGGGGCAGTGCTGAGGGAGTGCTGCACTGTCAGAGGGGCAGTGCTGAGGGAGTGCTGCACTGTCAGAGGGTCAGTACTGAGGGAGTGCTGCACTGTCAGAGGGGCAGTACTAAGGGAGTGCTGCACTGTCAGAGGGGCAGTGCTGAGGGAGTGCTGCACTGTCAGAGGGGCAGTGCTGAGGGAGTGCTGCACTATCAGAGGGGCAGTGCTGAGGGAGTGCTGCACTGTCAGAGGGGCAGTGCTGAGGGAGTGCTGCACTATCAGAGGGGCAGTGCTGAGGGAGTGCTGCACTGTCAGAGGGGCAGTGCTGAGGGAGTGCTGCACTGTCAGAAGGTCAGTACTGAGGGAGTGCTGCACTGTCAGAGGGTCAGTACTGAGGGAGTGCTGCACTGTCAGAGGGGCAGTGCTGAGGGAGTGCTGCACTGTCAGAAGGTCAGTACTGAGGGAGTGCTGCACTGTCAGAGGGTCAGTACTGAGGGAGTGCTGCACTGTCAGAGGGGCAGTGCTGAGGGAGCGCTGCACTATCAGAGGGGCAGTACTGAGGGAGTGCTGCACTGTCAGAGGGGCAGTACTGAGGGAGTGCTGCACTGTCGGAGGGGCAGTACTGAGGGAGTGCTGCACTGTCGGAGGGGCAGTACTGAGGGAGCGCTGCACTGTCAGAGGGGCAGTGCTGAGGGAGTGCTGCACTGTCAGAGGGGCAGTGCTGAGGGAGTGCTGCACTATCAGAGGGGCAGTACTGAGGGAGTGCTGCACTGTCAGAGGGGCAGTACTGAGGGAGTGCTGCACTGTCAGAGGGGCAGTGCTGAGGGAGTGCTGCACTGTCAGAGGGGCAGTGCTGAGGGAGTGCTGCACTGTCAGAAGGTCAGTGCTGAGGGAGCGCTGCACTGTCAGAAGGTCAGTACTGAGGGAGTGCTGCACTGTCAGAGGGTCAGTACTGAGGGAGTGCTGCACTGTCAGAGGGGCAGTGCTGAGGGAGTGCTGCATTGTCAGAGGTGCCGTCTTTCGGATGAGACATTAAACCGCAGCCCCGTCTGCTCTCTCTCAGGTGGACGTAAAAGATCCCACGGCCACTATTTTGAAGAAGAGCAGGGGAGTTCTCCCTGGTGTCCTGGCCAATATTTATCCCTCAATCAACATCAGTAAAAAAACAGATGATCTGGTCATTATCACATTGCTGTGCACAAATTGGCTGCCGTGTTTCCTGCATTACAGCAGTGGCTACACTTCAGAAGTATTTCATTGGCTGTAAAGCGCTTTGGGACGTCCTGAGGTCGTGAAAGGCGCTGAGAAATACAAGTCTTCCTTTTCTTTCATTGAAGTGTCAGAGGCAAAGCACCAAGGCCCTGACACCAAACTTATGCAAAGGGTACAGTTCCAAAAATGCTCAATAATCGCAGGGATTGTACCACAGTGGCTGTCTGTGTGTGTTTGTGCTTGAGGAGGACTTAATACAGGGATGAGGGACTTCAGTTACGTGGAGAGACTGGAGAAGCTGGGATTGTTCTCCTTAAAGCAGAGAAGGTTAAGGGGAGATTTAATAGAGGTGTTCAAAATTATGAAGGGTTTCGATTGAGTAAATAGGGAGAAACTGTTTCCAGTGGCAGGAGGGTCGGTAACCAGAGGACACAGATTTAAGGTAATTGACAAATGAACCAGAGGGGAGATGAGGAGAATTTTTTTTATGCAGCGAGTTGTTGTGATCTGGAACGCGCTGCCTGAAAGGGCGGTGGAAGCAGATTCAATAGTAACTTTCAAAAGGGGAATTGGATAAATACTTGAAGGGGAAAAAAAAGATTGCAGGGCTGTGGGGAAAGAGCAGAGGGGAGTGGGACTAATTGGAGAGCTCTTTCACAGAGCCGGGACAGACACGATGGGCCGAATGGCCTCCTTCTGTGCTGTATGATTCTATATCTAGACAGGAGAGGGATTCCTTCGCTCAGATTGGGAGCTTTATTTCTTTTCTGTGTGTGTCCAAAGTAAACATTGTCTGTGACTTATCTTCCTGCCTTGATAGGAAGGATGGTCAGGTTTCAGCAAGCAATAACTTTCTCTTTTTGCGCTCGGTGGCGGCTCCGAGCAGATTCTGTGGGGTTTATGAGCTGCTACTTTATTTACAGCGCCGCTGACACACGGCAACCCGGGCGGTGGAGGGGCGGGGGGGGTCCGATCAAAATGCAAACCCACAGCGTCGACATGTATGATCCCGCGTCACATCTGTGGCATCCACTAACTGTAGCGCCAATCCCTCCACATTCTGCAGCCTTGCTGCATCTGTCGAGCGTCTGCAGGTCATTTTTAACCATGTCTGTATCGCCAGCTGTCTGCCTATACAACGGGCACCTATGCATCTGTTACAGAAGCACTCGGAGCGCCAGTTATATAGATTGCTGTCTGGTGAACCCGGAGCAATATGATCCCTTGTCATTCAGATAATGCAGTTCCAACTCCAGAAATGTGTGTGTGTGTGGGGTGGGTGTACAGGAGGGGAGAAGGCGGAGGGACAAAATTACTGTAATATCTGTTATAACTATTATAATATTATAGCTAGGGGGAAGCTGGATAAGTACACGAGGAAGCAAGGAGTAGAATATATAGGGGAAACTGGATAAGTACATGAGGGAGAAAGGGACAGAAAGATATATTGATAGGGTGAGAAGTAAATAGAGGGGGAGGAGGCTCCTGTGGAGCATTAACATAAGGTCGAATGGCCTGTTTCTGTGCTGTAAATTCTATGTAATTCTATAACTATTGGGTTAAGGAAAGTACTTCTCATTTCCTATGAAGAGCAGAGCTGTGTTTTCACGCATTCGTGTGCCAAATAGTCTGTGGGTTGTACAGTCAGCGAGCTGAGGCTACCACTAGTCACTTGCGTGAATAACAGTGAGTGATCACATCCTTTACTTCTTAAGCCCGCAACCGGTGATTAATGCCACATGCCTTCGGAATACTTGCAAGGCACGGTGGTTTCTTTCTTGTGGTCAGAGAGTCACTGTAGAAATATTTACAAGGGTTACCAAGAGGATGTCGTTGCTGCCTCACACCCTGTGTCTCCAGCCTGTTAGTGGGGAGTTTACGGGACCCGAGAAAATGACAATCAACAACCTGAGTGGGCTGAACTCATAAAGATCAGTGAACTCGAAACACATCGCTCTGCTCTGCTCGTGTGTGTTTTCTCTCTCAGCTCCTGATGTGTTTACAATGTGTCCCTGGCGCCCGAACCTTAACACGTTCTAGCTGCATTAGTCATCTCCCGTCACTGGTGAATTATTTATAGAGAGGGTTAATAGGAAGCAAAGTGCATGTTTTACTCACTTGAGAAAGCGTATAATTCACGCGCTCGCACACCGAAGAGATGGATTGGCGCTCTGGCTGAGATAACCTGAAAGAAAGACTTGCATTTATATAGCGCCTTTCACGACCACCGAATGTCCCAAAGCGCTTTACAGCCAATGAAGTACTTTTTGAAGTGCAGTCACTGTTGTAATGCAGGAAACGCGGCAGCCAATTTGCGCACAGCAAGCTCCCACAAACAGCAATGTGATAATGACCGGATCATCTGTATTTTTATTGATGTTGATTGAGGGATTAATATTGGCCCCAGGACACCGGGGAGAACTCCCCTGCTCCTCTTCAAAATAGTGCCATGGGATCTTTTACATCCACCTGAGAGCAGACGGGGCCTCGGTTTAACGTCTCATCCGAAAGACGGCACCTCCAACAGTGCGGCACTCCCTCAGCACTGCACTGGAGTGTCAGCCTAGCTTTCTGTGCTCAAGTCTCTGGAGTGGGATTTGAACCCACGACCTTCTAACTCAGAGGCGAGAGTGCGACCCACTGAGCCACAGCTGACACCTGTTTGTTGTTGTTATTGTTGAATGAAGTGGCCCCAATTCTAACGGGGTGGCGGGGAGGGGGTAGTCCGTCATTGGGTGAAGAGCCGGTCAAGGCCTGGGGAGAGAATGGGCAGGGCCTCATTAGAATATTGGGGGGTGAGGTGGGGGCTGGGGGAAGCCGGGAGCTCGGAGCTGGTTGTGGGGGAGACTGGAGCTCGGGGCTGGGGGTGGGGGAGACTGGAGCTCGGGGCTGGGGTGGGGGGGGGCGGGGGGGAGACGGGAGCTCGGGGCTGGGTACGGGGCGGGGGGGAGACGGGAGCTCGGGGCTGGGGGTGGGGGAGACAGGAGCTCGGGGCTGGGGGTGGGGGAGACGGGAGCTCGGGGCTGGGGGTGGGGGTGGGGGGGAGACGGGAGCTCGGGGCTGGGGGTGGGGGTGGGGGTGGGGGGGAGACGGGAGCTCGGGGCTGGGTACGGGTCGGGGGGGAGACGGGAGCTCGGGGCTGGGGGTGGGGGTGGGGACGGGGGGAGACGGGAGCTCGGGGCTGGGGGTGGGGGTGGGGGCGGGGGGTGGAGACGGGAGCTCGGGGCTGGGTACGGGGGCGGGGGGAGACGGGAGCTCGGGGCTGGGGGTGGGGGAGACGGGAGCTCGGGGCTGGGGGTGGAGGCGGGGGGGAGACGGGAGCTCGGAGCTGGGTACGTGGGTGGGGGGGAGACTGGTGATCAGGGTGGGGGAGATGGGAGCTCGGGGCTGGGGGTGGGGGTGGGGGAGACGGGAGCTCGGGGCTGGGGGTGGGGGTGGGGGGGAGACGGGAGCTCGGGCTGGGGGTGGGGGAGACGGGAGCTCGGGGCTGGGGGTGGGGGTGGGGGGGAGACGGGAGCTCGGGCTGGGGGTGGGCGAGATGGGAGCTCGGGGCTGGGGGTGGGGGCGGGGGGGAGAAGGGAGCTCGGGGCTGGGTAAGGGGGCGGGGGGGAGACGGGAGCTCGGGGCTGGGGATGGGGGAGACGGGAGCTCGGGGCTGGGGTGGGGGAGACGGGAGCTCGGGGCTGGGGGTGGGGGCGCGGGGGAGACGGGAGCTCGGGGCTGGTTGTGGATGGGGGAGTGGGTGAGACTGAAGATCGGGGCTGGGGGAAGCTGAAGGCTTCTATGTGGGGAGGCCAGTGGGGGAGCACTCCTGACTCAGAGGCGAGACTGTTACCAACTGGAAGGTTGCTAATGTAACCTATCTCATGGATGTTTTGGGTTAGCTGTCAAATCCGACCTGCACAGACACAAGAGCCAGTCCTGGTATAGCCTTGGATTGAAGCAACTGCCTTTTAAGTTTCATTCCATTGGTTGAATTGCCCTGGTGTTGCTGTGGCAGCTATTTGTTAACCAGCTGGTGTGAGGTGAATAATACTTATCAAACTCTTAATGGGAACACCCACTTTAACCAGTCGTCCATCCTATTAGGTGCGAGGGCTGAAACAGTTTCTGATCAAGTGCTTGTGTAGGAACAGGAGGAGGCCATTCAGCCCCTCGAGTCCGTTCCGCCATCCAATTAGATCACGGCTGATCTGTATCCTAACTCCATCTACCCACCTTGGTTCCGTAACCTTTAAAACCCTCGCCCAACAAACATCTATCAATCTCAGTCTTGAAATTTTCAATTGACCCCCAGCCTCGACAGCTTTTATGGGGGAGAGAGTTCCAGATTTCCTCTCCCCTTTGTGTGAAGAAGTGCTGCCCGACGTCACCCCTGTATAAACGAGTGCACCCCCTCTCCCCCCCCCCCCCATTAACCAGATGCCACTCACGGTTGTGTACTTGTAGAAGATGTTTCTGTTGCTACATTTAAGTGAGAGAATTGTTATCACCACTTTTACATCTGGATTTTACTTTCGTGTGCAAATTACGCCACCCTGTGACAGCATTTCGATATTACACTTGGAGTGTATCAGCTGAATCAGCAACAATAACTTGCCTTTATATAGCGCCTTTAGCGTAGTAAAATGTCCCAGGGCGCTGCACAGGAGTGTTAATCAGGAGATATTAGGGCAGATGACCAAACGCTTGGTCAAGGAGGCAGGTTCTAAGGAGCGTCTTAAAGGAGGAAAGAGAGGTGGAGAGGTTTACAACAACCACTTGTATTTATATAGCGCCTTTAACGTAGTAAAACGTCCCAAGGCGCTACACAGGAGTATTTTAAGACAAAAAATTTGACACCGAGCCACATAAGGAGAAATTAGGGCAGGTGACCAAAAGCTTGGTCAAAGAGGGAGGTTTTAAGGAGCGTCTTAAAGGAGAGAGAGAAGTAGAGAGGCGGAGAGGTTTAGGCAGGGAATTCCAGAGCTTCGGACCCAGGCAACAGAAGGTACGGCCACCAATGGTTAAACGATTATAATCAGGGATGCTCAAGAGGGCAGAATTAGAGGAGCGCAGATATCTCGTGGGGTTGTGGGGCTGGAGGGGATTACGGAGGGAATTCCAGAGTTTAGGAAGGCATGGCCGCCAATGGTGGAATGATTGAAATGCGGGATGCGCATGTGGCCAGAATTGGAGGAGCGCAGAGTTATCTATATGTATCTATTAAAAATCATACATTTGCACGCACTTGCTGTCACATTTGCTCATTATAAAGAGTCCATGTCTATAATGGAAGGTTCCTATGTAATCCTGTCACGCTACAATTACACCCTCCCCTCCCCCACTCACCGCCAGTGGACTTTGAAATGGGCCTGAATGACATCTGTGCAATCTGCTCGAATCATCCCCTGCCCTATGACCCCACTTCACCTGAAGACTATACTTTGTCCTGAATCCCTAGGTGCAATGCCACAGGAAATTGATGAACGTATTGATTACTTTGCGATAGACTATGTCCCACGGCATTGCACTTACTGATTCGCGACCGAGTGTAATCTTCAGGCGAAGCAGAGTTAGAGGTCGGGGGGATAATCAGGCCAGTTGTAACTCAGCCCCTATTTTGAACTCACTCTGTCCTTACCTTTATATTTCCATTATATATTCTTAAATTTATGCTTGTAATGGATATATTATATACATGTGTAGCTCTGCAGTAGTACAATTTTCTTCAGAAGGCAAGTTAATGAGTTCTGTTAGTGTTTGCTTCATCATTCTGGGAGTTGGGAACACATATAGAATCATACAGCACAGAAGGAGGCCATTCGGCCCATCGTGCCTGTGCCGGCTCTTTGAAAGAGCTCTCAAATTAGCCCCACTCCCCCCTGCTCTTTCCCCATAGTCCTGCAAATTTTTCCTTTTCAAGTATTTCTCCAATTCCCTTTTGAAAGTTACTATTGAATCTGCTTCCAGATCACAACTCGCTGCGTAAAAATATTTCTCCTCATCCCCCTTCTGTCAGCCGTGGTTCAGTGGGTAGCACACTTGCCTCTGAGTCAGAAGGTCGTGGGTTCATAGTCCCACTCCAGGGACTTGAGCACATAAATCCAAGCTGACACTCCAGTGCAGTACTGGGGGAGCGCTGCACTGTCGGAGGTGCCGTCTTTCGGATGAGACTTTAAACTGAGGCCCTGTCTGCCCTCTCAGGTGGACGTAAAAGATCCCATGGCACTATTTCAAAGAAGAGCAGGGTGTCCTGGCCAATATTTATCCCTCAATCAACATAACAAAAACAGATTATCTGGTCATTTATCACATTGCTGTTTGTGGGAGCTTGCTGTGCGCAAATTGGCTGCCACATTTCCCACATTACAACAGTGACTACACTTCAAAAAGTACTTCATTGGCATACACCTGGTTAGAACCTAGGTCTGTGGCGAAAACCTTTGTAGTGATGTGTAGCAATGGTTTATTGGGGTCTTTTGTCGAAGGAACTCAAAGCAGGTATGTGTAAGAAAGGGGAGTCTAAAAATAAACGTTCTCATTTTGTTTTGATAATATCACTGATATTAATACATGAGTAATTGGAGACATGACGTGTGGGGAGTGTTGTGTACTTCAGAGGAAGAGGTGACTTTGGACCTCTGGTTCCCAAAGCTCTCCACCACTGGGGGTTTTCCTCACCTCATGTCTGGGTCTGTTGTAGACTCATTGATAGAGATTGATCGCTGTGATTGGTCAACAACTCCATTATCGTTGTATCGTGCGACTACCAGGAGGGTAGAAGGCGAACGAGACGGACCTTGGTCTGTTTCGTCTAGAAATTGTGGCATCAG
This sequence comes from Squalus acanthias, assembly GCA_030390025.1. Classification (NCBI taxonomy): domain Eukaryota; kingdom Metazoa; phylum Chordata; class Chondrichthyes; order Squaliformes; family Squalidae; genus Squalus; species Squalus acanthias. The sequence goes on from CM059435.1 coordinate 117,998,013, forward strand.
AAATGGATGTTTACAGAGATGTGGGAGGTGGCGAGGCCATGGAGGGATTTGAAAACAAGGTTGAGAATTTTAAAATCGAGGCGTTGCCGGACCGGGAGCCAGTGGAGGTCAGCGAGCACAGGGGGTGATGGGCGAACGGGACTCGGTGCGAGTTAGGACACGGGCGGCCGAGTTTTGGATGAGCTGAGGTTTGCGGAGGGTGGTAGAGTTTACTACAGAGCCAGCGAAGACCGAGCAATTGCTCCGGTTTCTAACTCTGCTCTTTCGGGGGCTTCGTGGGGTCCGTTCTCAGCCCCGCTCCCTCATTGGTGGATGAGTCCCCGAAATCGTAACACAAAGGGGAAAATTTCAACACTCCTCCGGCGTAAGCGGGAGGGCAGCGGAGATGAAATGGAGCTGGCAGACTCCCCGCCCCCCCCGTTCCACCGCTGTATTTCCCAAACGCTCGAGCGGGGTGTCCCGGGAGCTCGCCCGAACCAGGCGGGAGGTTCGTCCTTGGCCCGCGCATGTCAGGGACCCCCCCATGGCGTACCTAGGACCCCGATGGGCAGCTGGCGCTCTGCTCAGTAAACCCCGGCGCTACAGCAGAGGAGGCCGGAAAGGCAGGCGCTAAATTTTATCCTGCTGGGGCCCAGGAGGAACGGGACACGGGACCCGGGCTTCCCCCTCCCTCCCCCTCTAGTGATCGCAACGTCTCCCTCTCGACCCCCACTCCTCCCCAGCTCTACTCTTATCCTGGCCAGTTTGGCCTCTATTGCCCGGTCGGTCACCTGATAGTTAAAATCCACACCCACAAGAATATGTTACTATCAGCGGCAGAGATGTATGGGTATTGATGGAAATGTATTCAGATCACCTTTACACATCGAATCATAGAATGAAACAGCACAGAAGGAGGCCATTCGGCCCATCGTGCCTGTGCCGGCTCTTTGGTAGAGCTATCCAATTAGTCCTACTCCCCGCTCTTTCCCCGTAGCCCTGCAAATCTTTTCCTTTTCAAGTATTTATCCAATTCCCTTTTGAAAGTTACTATTGAATCTGTTTCCACCAGCCTTCCAGGCAGTGCATTCCAGATCACAACACGATGTCAACTTAAGTGACAAGAAGAATTTGGCACACTCCCGCTTTAAATTAGTTAAAGTTCAGGCATCTGAAATACATTATTCGTTTGCGGTTGCACTAATCACTGTGTTTAAATGGGAGCTGCGATGGGTTTTGAGTTTCTAATGGCAATGTGCACCCATGCTCGCAATTGCACTCACGAAACCCATCTCCATTTCACTCTCCTTCTCAACGATTTGAAAATGCTCCAAAGTTACACAAGTCGAAATAAAGTTTGGGCGGCACCAAAAAAACGGTTCCAGGAATTGCCCCGCGGAGGGTGACGCTGTTGCAGTGTTAACAGTCGCGAAGATAGCAAGGACCTATTTCCCTGAGCAGAGAGGTCAATAACCAGGGGGCAGAGATTTAAAGTGATTGGTTGAAGGATTAGAGGGGAGTTGAGGAGAATTTTTTTTCACCCAGAGGGTGTTGAGGGTCTGGAACTCACTGCCTGAAAGGGTGGTAGAGGCAGAAACTCCTCATCACATTTAAAAAGTACTTGGATATACACCTGAAGTGTCGTAACCTACAGGGCTACGGACCAAGAGCTGGAAAGTGGGATTAGGTTGGATAGCTCTTTGTCGGCCGGCACAGGCACGATGGGCCGAATGGTCTCCCTCTGTGCCGTAAACTTCTATGATTCGTAACTATCTTTGGATATTTATTCAGCTACTTTAATTTCCTCTGTACCTTCTTTAAGAGGAAATTTTGAGCCAGGACAAAAATGCTCAAGTTTGACAAACCAGACCCAGACGAGCAGGAGAGTGTCCGATTTCAGAAAACACTCTCGGTTTCTCACAGTTCTGAAAAAGCTTTAATTCCCTGTCATTGGTTGTTACAGTAAAATGCGCAGCCTCATCAACATCGCTCGTCCCCTGCGGTTTCCGGCTGTGCGTTATGTTCTGAACTCTGGCCACTAATGCTGCGGGGAATTTTCATGTGACGTGATTTTGGAAGAGTACCAAAGCTTTTTTTATTGAAGGAAATGGTTAATGCATAATCGTTGTGGAGAAGGGAGAGTTAAAGGGGAATCTGGGAAGAGGCCATATTTATAGTGTTAAAAGTGCCGAGCTCCATCTATGGGCTATTGTACCTCCAGCAATATTTCACCTCCAACAGCTTCAGAGCAAGTGAGTTTTTTACACCTGATTCACCTCCTCTAACATTTTCGAGGTGCATGGAATTATATAGAATGGACAACACAGGAACAGGCCATTCGGCCCAACTGGTCTATCCCGGTGTTTATGCTCCACACGAGCCTCCTCCCACCCTTCTTCATCTCACCCCATCAACAGATCCTTCTATTCCTTTCTCCCTCATGTGTTTTTCTAGCTTCCCCTTAAATGCATCTATACTATTCGCCTCAGCCACTCCCTGCGGTAGCGAGTTCCACATTCTCACCACTCTCTGAGTAAAGAGGTTTCTCCTGAATTCCCAATTGGATTTTGCCTTTGGTTAATCACCTCCCTCAGAAGATTACATGGATGAGGCGGTGTCTGTAACACTGGAATGGGGTGTGTGGCCTCCCAAAAGTTTTACCCTTTGAAGTCGGCCCAGACTAATAATTCGCAATGACAAAGGTGGAAACACAATGGGGAACTGAGGCAGAACCATTTCATAAAGAGGATACTAACCATGTGGACAAAGTAACCAGGGGTTGGCAGAAATAATATTACATAGAATGTTCAGCACAGAAACAGGCCATTCGGCCCAACAGGTCTATGCTGGTCTTTATGCTCCACATGAGCCTCCTCCCACCCCTCTTCATCTCACACGATCAGAATATCCCCTCTATTCCTTTCTCCCTCATGTGTTTATCTAGCTTCCCCTTAAATGCATCTACGCTATTCGCCTCCACCAGCGAGTTCCACATTCTTTGGGTAAAAAAGTTTCTCCTGAATGAAAACAATATTTTTTTTTTAAGTGCGTGTGGTCAGTATGACACCGCCCTTTGTGTTAGCATAAAGTGACTCATACTTAAATCGGAGAACTGTAAAAATCCACTCAAAGCAGTTTCCCTTTTTAAAACTCTGGCTTGTGGAAGGCAGATTGATCCAAAATAGCTCTTGTGTCTAAGCCAACATTTGAGCTGAAAGAATTTTTACTGTCTCTCTCTCTCTCTCTCTCTCTCTCTCCACACAGATTTATACTGATTGGGCCAATCACTACTTGGCCAGGTCTGGTCACAAACGACTGATCAAGGATTTGCAACAGGATGTAGCTGATGGAGTTTTGCTGGCAGAAATCATCCAGATCATTGGTAAGAACGAAACACGGTGGGATCGGAGCATGCTGAGTATTTTCGTAGAATATGCATCTGCAGTGAATTCAACACCGAATAACATTTCCTGACTTAGGCATCACATTGCCATGGATTACAGACCCTTGATAGAAGTGCTATTGAGGGAGCATTAAAGTACTTTGGGTGTAAGAGGAAGTGAGTAGCTGGTTAGATTATGTTTGAAGAGGAGCTTAAACTGTTATCAGTCGGGCAGTGTTTCTGCCGGTAGTCAGTGCATGCCTCATAAGAGCATGTGTTCCCCATGTGTGCACTTTGACAGTGCAAGTGTCTCCTACTTTTCTGAGCAACCGTGAAACGTTATCCCATCTCCTGCCAAGGCACTTGCCGGGAGTTTCGTCGTTAGTAATTGCTAGGTCGTGGCTGACGGATGTTTTTTTTTTCGGAGCCATCCTCTCTCTCCTTTCCCTCTCGACTTTCATCTGCCTGGGTTGGGACCGGGTGCTGCGTTCAAAATGTTTTCTAGGACCCGACCCACCTGGATTCTGGGGACAGGTGGCGGGGGGCGGGCTGGGGAAGGGGTGATGTTCTGGGATGAATGCTGCGGAGATCTCCCCGATTACCCAGCCAGTGTTTATTGTCTGTTTGTATTTTTTGCAGCGAATGAAAAAGTTGAAGCCATCAACAGTTGCCCGAGAAGCCAGGCCCAGATGGTAAGATGTTTCGAGACTTTACTTTGATTGAATAGGTAAATATAGCATTAAGCAATAACAAAACTGCACGGGCACCGTGTGAGGTTTTTGAATGTAAATATGTACCTCAGACTTCACAAGGCATGTCATCTGTGCGTTTACTGAGTACCATTGCACTAGTGAGAGGGAGTGTGCAAATTTTGCAATAGGTTATTAATTTGAACTTTGAACCAATTGCTCACGTATGAGCGTGTCAAACATTGAGTGTGTCAAACATTGAGTGTGTCAAACATTGAACGTGTCAAAAATTGAGTGTGTCAAACATTGAACGTGTCAAACATTGAGTGTGTCAAACACTGAGCGTGTCAAACACTTAGCGTGTCAAACATTGAACGTGTCAAACATTGAGTGTCAAACATTGAGTGTGTCAAACACTGAGCGTGTCAAAAATTGAGTGTGTCAAACATTGAACGTGTCAAAAATTGAGTGTGTCAAACACTGAGCGTGTCAAACACTGAGCGTGTCAAACACTTAGCGTGTCAAACATTGAACGTGTCAAAAATTGAGTGTGTCAAACACTGAGCGTGTCAAACACTTAGCGTGTCAAACACTGAGCGTGTCAAACATTGAACGTGTCAAACATTGAGTATGTCAAACATTGAGTGTCAAACATTGAGTGTCAAACATTGAGTGTGTCAAACATTGAGTGTGTCAAACACTGAGCGTGTCAAACATTGAGTGTCAAACATTGAGTGTGTCAAACATTGAGTGTCAAACATTGAGTGTCAAACAGTGAGTGTGTCAAACATTGAGTGTCAAACATTGAGTGTGTCAAACATTGAGTGTCAAACATTGAGTGTGTCAAACATTGAGTGTCAAACATTGAGTGTGTCAAACATTGAGTGTCAAACATTGAGTGTGTCAAACATTGAGTGTCAAACATTGAGTGTGTCAAACATTGAGTGTGTCAAACATTGAGTGTCAAACATTGAGCGTGTCAAACATTGAGTGTGTCAAACATTGAGTGTGTCAAACATTGAGTGTCAAACATTGAGTGTGTCAAACTCTGAGTGTGTCAAACATTGATTGTCAAACACTGAGTGTGTCAAACATTGAGTGTCAAACATTGAGTGTGTCAAACACTGAGTGTGTCAAACATTGAGTGTCAAACATTGAGTGTGTCAAACATTGAGTGTGTCAAACACTGAGCATGTCAAACATTGAGTGTGTCAAACTCTGAGTGTCAAACATTGAGTGTGTCAAACATTGAGTGTGTCAAACACTGAGTGTGTCAAATATTGAGTGTGTCAAACACTGAGTGTGTCAAACACTGAGCGTGTCAAACATTGAGTGTGTCAAACACTGAGCGTGTCAAACATTGAGTGTGTCAAACTCTGAGTGTCAAACATTGAGTGTGTCAAACACTGAGCGTGTCAAACATTGTGTGTGTCAAACTCTGAGCGTGTCACAATGTTTATAGGTTGCAGTCGAGTATAAATAGACTTTCAGTCTGCCTAACACTTGAGTCCTGTTAGACTCTCTGTAGCCTTTCATATATAAGCACAGGAGTCATGTTCTGACCCACAGATGTTGGATAAGCTGCTAATGATCTTTTTCTTTTAAGAGTCCAGCCAAACACTTAAGACACAGACAGAAGTCAGTTCTTAGCTGCTCTATTAGCTAGTAGACGTAAGCAAAGACACTCTAACTTAAAGGGACGTTGAATTCATTTATCTTCGCTTCACATATCTCGTCACTCGACCCCCTTGGGTATTTGGTCCCAGACGATCTATATTTGTGTTGAGTTCTAGTTTGCACTTTGCCTGGAGGGAGAGCGGCAGCTCGAGCACTGACGGGGATTCAGTCACCAGTTAACGACAGGTGACGCTCTCTTTTTCTTTGTCAGTGTGCTTAATTTCACCGTACTTGTGGGAGAAGTGGTCGGGTTTCCGCTCCTTTACGCCGGTAATTTTTAGCACGATCTGGGCGGAATCGGCCGAACCAGCGCAAAGGATTGGGGAATTTTAAACGTGGGCGAGTTACACCCGAATCCACTCAGGCTCGTGTTTCCCGCTAGTTTCAAGATTCAATTCGCCCGAATCAGGCCCCGCCCACAATACTGGCCCCGCCCCCAGGTGGACACGGCGAGATTGCGCCGGTCGCGCTGGTTCGAGGAGGCTCTTCGCATTGCGCTCATTCTCTGAGGCGCACCGGCGCCAGTCGGCACGTTTTAAAACATCAAAAAATATTTAATTTACTAAGAAACTGACGAGTGTGCACCAAATGAAACTATTCAGTGGTTCAGTGGAGTTTTTTTTAAAGTTACTCACAGGCGGAGGACGGGACACTCTGATTAAAAATGCTGATTTTTTTGGTGCTAAACCCATTTTCAGTTGTATTAATAAAGCTGCACCGGGGTCACCACTCTTCAACACATCAAGGAATACTTTCTAATGAAAAACAAACTCGTTCCGTTCTGTTACGCTGCCCGATAGCGATGGTTCATGGAAGGTTTTACATTTGTGATTATGCACATGGATTTTAGCGCAAACTTGAAGCCTCACCTAACCTGCGCAGTTTCAAGTGTGTTTTGGGCGCAGTTTCTCGATTGCGCCCAAAGCGGAGACCCTACTCCTGTCAGCGCCTAATCCGGAAGCTTCCGTTAACCCGTGCTTTTTGTGGTTGACGTCTACGGCACGTGGAACGGCCGGGTAGCACGTCGGGCTCACATTAAAGTGGGCACAGGTTGAGTGGAGTCCTCCTGTGCATCTGTCCCGCTCTCGATAAACCCAGGAATGGGAGGGGTTATTGGAGTGGCTCGACGGGTGAGGGGTGCACCTGGAGAGCAAGGTTCCCCCTAATTTTATTTTGGGTGGGGGGGGGGCGGGGGTGGGCGGGCCCTTTAAGTGGGCTGCGCGGCCCATTCACAGTTGCGCACGTGCGCGGAATTTAACACTGGGCGAGCCGGTCCCGGGCAGCGCGGGACCGGCAGAGAGCCAGCGCGGCCGCGCAGCTTAGAGGGAACGTAGTCTTGCGCAGGCCGCTCGCCAGGTCCTGCCGCTGGAAGATATACCGCGCAGCAAATTTAAAGGGACCGCGCACGAAAAGAGAAAACAAAATTAGAGGGAATATTACTTCTTAGTAACGACAGGTCCTCTGGACTGTTCTTCAGTCACTTTTATACTTCACGTATCCGTGCAGGCACTTGATTTGAAATGAAAGAAAATTGCAGTTTATTTTTCTCCCCCAGCCCGATTGCTGGTTTTGCCTCTGATGAAAGCTGAGATTAAATAACCTTTTTATTGGATGGAATATTTTTATCGCTGCTTTTCTTTAATCAATCCCGTCTGGCAGTTGAGTCACTGCTTCTTTCCTCCATGCCTCTCCCTTGGGTTTGAACAGGATTATTTTGTGCAGTTGTAGTTTTCAACTGGCGCTGTACAGGGAAAGGCCACTTTGCTGACTCACTTCAAACGCAGGGCATCCAAAGTACACCGTCACGGTTAAAGATTCTTAACTGGCCTGTGCCTCCACAGAACGGGCGTCAGCCGTGGCTCAGTGAGCAGCGCTCTCGTCTGAGTCAGAAGGTTGTTGGTTCGAAGCCCCACTGTGTGAGACTTGAGCCCATAATCTCGGCTGACCCGTCATTCCAGCACGGAGGGGGGCCCCCCGCTGCACTGTCGGAGGTGCCGACCTTCAGATGAGACGTTAAACCGAGGCCCCGTCTTCCCTCTCGGGTGGATGTAAAAGATCCCATGGCCACTATTTGAAGAAGAGCAGTGGGGAGTTCTCCCCGGTCTCCTGGGCTAATATTTATCCCTCAACCAACATCAGTAAAAAAAAAAAAGATTATCTGGTCATTATCACATTGCTGTTTGTGGGAGCTTGCTGTGCGCAAATTGGCTGCTGCGTTTCCTACATTACAACAGTGACTACACTTAAGAACATAAGAATTAGGAGCAGGAGTCGGCCATTTGGCCCCTCGAGCCTGCTCCGCCATTCAATAAGATCACGGCTGATCTTCGACCTCAACTCCACTTTCCCGCCCGATCCCCATATCCCTCGATTCACTTAATTGGCTGTAAAGCCCTATGGGACGTCCTGAGGATGTGAAAAGCGCTATATAAATGCAAGTTCTTTCTTTCCTTTTAGAACTACAGAAAGGTGAAATGTGACTTGTACTCGAAGGTGGTGGGAAGTCTCAGTCCGGCTTGACATTGGTCCAGTGATAAACTGTTGTCACTGGAAAGCCAAGTACCGCTGTCTCTTCACCCTGAGGCTGCGGAGAGTAAACGATATTGATTGCTGCGATGCTGCAGGGATCCTAACAGTGCAGCGGGAAATCGTGCTGCTCACTCAGTGCTCTTCCAACTAAAAGCTGTTGAGGCTGGGGGTGGGGGGTGGGGGGGGGGGGGGTGTGGGGAGGGGGTTCAATTGACAATTTCAAAACTGAGATTGATAAGATTTTTGTTAGGCCAGGGTATTAAGGGTTACGGAACCGAGGCGGGTAGCTGGAGTTGAGATACAGATCAGCCGTGATCTAATTGAATGGCGGAACAGGCTCGAGGGGGCTGAATGGCCTCCTCCTGTTCCTCTCTTGACACCTCCCACCTTCTCAAAGCTCTTGGCTTGACGCATGTTCAGACTGAAGGAGAGAATTGGCCTGAAGCCAATTCCATGCGAGCTCTCTTCCTAACAGCTGTGGATGACTGCACTGCCGCTGTGTTGTAGGTCTCCACAAAGTGCCCGGAATATTCCGATCTCTTGGTAACACGATGTACTGTGCACGCCGGGGAGAAGTGGCCTGCGCAGGTGGCCAACATCCCTGTTGGACTGTGGCAGCGTGCTCCGTTAGAAATCGTTTCGGAGGTGGTTTCCTTGGCTGCTGCCCGCTCGTGAACTCCTCCAGAATCACCTGAAAAACTTCTCTCGAACACGTTTGATCGCCGTTTGATCAGTGCCTGACCTGCTGTGATTGCGAATGGGGTTTTTTTTGGACCAGGGAGTAACCCAGCCACTTAGATTTACTGATACTGGTGAGATTGTTTTCTCCGCAATGCCATTACTAATGTTTAAATGGAAGACTGAGGAATACTTTCAGCTCTGCTCTCTCAGTGCTCTGTGGTGTTTTAATAAAATAATGAGTACTAAAAAAAATTGAGTCAACGATTTGAAAAATGCAAAAAACAAGAACATGTGTTTCATTCTGATCTAAGGAGCTTCACAGAGGAGAGAGGTTTATTTTGCTGCAATGCAATATTTGTGATATTTGAAGAACAAATTGCCTTGACCATCCAGCCTATCTTTTTCTTCAATCCTTTGGGCCCTAAAAAGCCGATCTTTGTCAGATGTCAGCCTCTTTGCCCCTCCAGCCCCCAAAGGCTCCAACAACTCGCAGGTGCTAGATGCCGGTTACATGCTGCTGGCGAAGGGAATCCCGCCCCGAGCCCTCGTCGCGTCCCATGCGCATTATCGCGGTGCCAGGCGTGGCTCAGTGGGTAGCACATCTCACCTCTGTGTCAGAAGGTCGCGGGTTCGAGTCCCACTCCAGAGACTTGAGCACAAAGTCTAGGACGATAACCCCTAGTGCAGTGCTGAGGGAGTGCTGCACTGTCGGAGGTGCCGTCTTTCGGATGAGACGTTAAACTGAGGCCCCGTCTGCTCTCTCAGGTGGATGGAAAAGATCCCATGGCCACTATTTCAAAGAAGAGCAGGGGAGTTCACCCTGGTGTCCTGGTCAATATTCATCCCTCAACCAGCATCAGTAAAACAGATTATCTGGTTATTATCTCATTGTGGGACCTTGCCATGCTGAAATTGGCACCCCTTCAAAAGTACTTCATTGGATGTAAAGTACTTTTGGGACATCCTGTGGCTATATAAATGCAATTAAAAACAATTATCTTTCTTTCTTTCTCTTTCTTTCTCGTTCTCTCTCCCTCTTTCTCTCTCTCTTTTCTCTTTCTTTCTCTCTTTCTTTCTCTCTCATTCTCTCTCCCTCTCCCTCTCAGAAAGCCTTAGGAGCTCTCGACGCTCAATGAGTTTGGTCGAAGGTTTTTTTTTACATTGAAATGAGTTCTGCTCGGAGTTGAACAAACCAGACACATTAGAAAGAGTTTTCAGCTGTTCACAGGAGCACTGGGAGACTGCCATTCGCCAGCACTCTGACGCTATTACCTTGGGACAGCTGCCGTTGTGTCACATTGCTCGCTGTCACTTTGGGCAATGATCCACTGCTCCAAGTATACGCGTAGCAATCACTGTGCCTTCATTGTCCGATATTTGTAGTGTAGAAATCCAGTCACGCTTTATGTAGGTTGAATTATTGGCATGCTGCTCCAGATTAGGCATTTATGAATTGTTGAACATCCTTCACAAATCAGGGACAATGAGAGCTTTATAGCAATCTCCAAATTCGGTTTAACCATTCCTTGTGAGGTTTTTGCTGTATGGGTCAGTATGGAATGAATGTGAAGTATTGACTCTTCTTGCTGTATTTCTCAAGTTTTAGAAGTGTCCTGTTCATCGTATTTTCTTTCTGCTTTGTTCCAGATTGAGAATGTCGATGCTTGCCTCAGTTTTCTGGCAGTGAGGGGAGTTCATATCCAAAGTCTTTCAGCTGAAGGTAAGCACGGGATCTGCTCTCATTGATTCGATGCCCTCTTTCTGTTTCTGTTTCTTCAATCATGGATTGGTGCTTGGTTTTGCCATAGATAGAGAGAGCTGATTGGTGTTAAGGTTGGCCATGGATTGAGAGAGCTGATTGGTGCGCAGGTTGCCATGGATAGCGAGAGCTGATTGGTGCTGAGGTTGGCCTTGGATTGAGAGAGCTGATTGGTGCTGAGGTTGGCCCTGGATTGAGAAAGCTAATTGGTGCTGAGGTTGGCCCTGGATTGAGAAAGCTAATTGGTGCTGAGGTTGGCCCTGGATTGAGAAAGCTAATTGGTGCTGAGGTTGGCCCTGGATAGAGAGAGCTGATTGGTGCGCAGGTTGCCATGGATAGAGAGAGCTGATTGGTGCTGAGGTTGGCCCTGGATTGAGAGAGCTGATTGGTGCGCAGGTTGCCATGGATAGAGAGAGCTGATTGGTGCTGAGGTTGGCCCTGGATTGAGAGAGCTGATTGGTGCGCTGGTTGCCATGGATAGAGAGAGCTGATTTACACAGACTCTTTTCAAACGCTCTCTCACTTCCTCTTTCTGAGGCCTATGACTGTCTGATGCCACAGCGATAACCCCCCCCCCCCCCCCGCCCCCAGCCAAACCCTTCATACCCCAAGATAGGAAAGTTGGGCTCAGAACCCCAACTACTGAAAGTAGCTGCAGTTTGGGTTTGAAAACCCCAGCTTGTTGGGGAGGGGCTGGGGTGAGAGGTAATTTTCCAATTGCCAGTGTGGTTGGGCATCGGATGGTTTCTTTGATTACTCATTCACGCTCAGACTTTAGCAGGTTCTTTTTCAATGTAGTAATAATCCGGAGAACGTGAGTTCCAATCCCACTTTGAGAATTTGAATTCAGTTAAAAAAAAATCTGGAAGTAAAAAGCTGGGATCAGTAAAAGTGACCGTGAAGCTGTCGGATTGTCGTAAAAACCCAACTGGTTCACTAATGTCCTTTAGGGAAGGAAATCTGCCGTCCTTACCCGGTCTGGGCCTATATGTGACTCCAGACCCACACCAACGTGATTGACTCTCAATTGCCCTCTGACGTAACCTAGGAGGAAAGACAATAAATGCCGGTCTTGCCACATCCCGAGAAAGAAATTTAAAAAAAGCTGTGACACTAAAGTTGAAGTCAACTCACCCTGTAATCTCTTCTATTGCGATGTCACAATCTGTTTTCCATTAAGTTTAGATTCATAGAATGATACAGCACAGAGGGAGGCCATTTGGCCCATCGTGCCTGTGCTGGCTCTTTGGTAGAGCTCTCCAATTAGTCCCACTCCCCCCCTGCTCTTTCCCCATAGCCCAGCACTCTTTTCCATTTGAAGTATTTCTCCAATTCCCTTTTGAAAGTTACTGTTGAATCTGCTTCCACCGCCCTTTCAGGCAGTGCGTTCCAGATCACAACAACTCGCTGCGTAAAAAAAAATTCACTTCCTCTCCCCCTCTGGTTCTTTCACCAATTATCTCAAATCTGTGTCCTCTGGTTACTGACCCTCCTGCCAGTGGAATCATAGAAGTTAGAAGTTTACAGCACAGCATTCGGCCCATCGTGTCTGTGCCGACCGAAAAAGAGCTATCCAGCCTAATCCCACTTTCCGGCTCTTGGTCGTAGCCCTGTAGGTTACGGCACATCCAAGTACAGTTTCCTAGATCCCTTTACCTAAAGGAAATGTCTCCTAACCTTTCCCGAAGTTCCTTGGACGATGCTCTTATATTTATGGCCTCGAGTTATCAAATCAGGGGAAATAGTTTTTCCTGATTTACTTGATCAAAACCACTCCTAAACGCTCGAAACTTGCGGGCTCGAATGCTTAGTTCGTGTTTGGAATGGGAAAAGCCCGCGGTGCGAGTGGGATTTCGCAAAATTCCCCGCCCTCGTGTAGAAGCACGTACAAAATAAAATGAGTTAGTGCAGGAAGGGAGGTATGGCAGCTTTTGTTAAGGGCTCCGCTGACATATTTGCAATAAAGAGGCGAGATGAGGAGAATTATTTTGACGCACTAGCAGATTCAATAGCAACTTTCAAAAAGGGAATCGGATAAATAATTGAAATGGAAAAACTTGCCAGGCTATGGGGAAAGAGCTGGGGGGGGGGAGTGGGACTGATTGGAGAGCTCTTCCACAGAGAGAGCCGGCACAGGCTCGATGGGCTGAATGGCCTCCCTCTGTGCTGTAGGATTCTAAAGTTGTCTTTAGGCATTCGCTAGTCTTTTCTTCAACTGTGTCTCTGAGTGGTTCATTTTATGACCCAGAATCCAGATTCGGAAAGTAATTATTCCCAGTTGAAGAATAACACTCGGTTGTAGCAGAGCTGTACTCGTCTCAATTAAAGGCACCTTTAAAGGAGCAGGTATTGCTCACAGTGTTTTTAACCCCGAGGGCCTCAGTTTCATTTTAACTTGTTCTTTGGGATGTGGGTGACACTGGCAAAGATGCACTAATTGCTCATCCCTACTTGCCCCTGAGGAAGTGATGATGGGTGTGGCTCCAGCGATTGTTATGCTACTTCACAGGACATGAAGAGACAACTCTATACAACAACAACAACAACTTGCATTTATATAGCGCCTTTAATGTAGTAAAATGTCCCAAGGTGCTTCACAGGAGCGATGTCAGACAGAATTTGACACCGGTCACATACAGAGATATTAGGACAGGTGGGATAGGTTTTAAGGAGCGTCTTAAAGGAGGAGAGTGAGGTCGAGAGGCGGAGAGGTTCAGGGAGGGAATTCCAGAGCACAGGGCCCAGGCAGCTGAAGGCACGGCCGTCAATGGCGGAGCGATGGAAATCCGGGATGCGCAAGAGGCCAGAATTGGAGGAGCGTAGCGATCTTGGAGGGTTGTGGGGCTGGAGGAGGTTACAGTGATAGAGAGAGGGGCGAGGCCATGGAGGGATTTGCAAACAAGAATTTTACAATCGAGGCGTTGCCGGACCGGGACCCAATGTAGGTCAGCGAGCACAGGGGGTGATGGGTGAACGAGCCACACCAGGTAGGGCTGTCAGGTTCCCTTTTCCTGAAAGACATCAGTAAACCAATTGGGTTTTACAACAGCCTGCCAGCTTTAATGTCAATCTGATGCCCGCCCACAAATATTAGATTTATTACATTCAACATCACAACTTGCTGGGGTGGGATTTGTACTCACTTCTGGGTTAGTTAGACCGAGACCATATGCTCTCCAATTCTGGCCTCTTGTACATTCCCGATTTTAATCGCTCCGTTATTGGCGGCCGTGCCTTCTGCTGCCTGGGCCCCAAGCTCTGGAATTCCCTCCCTAAACCTCTCCGCCTCTCTCTCCTCCTTTAAGACGCTCCTTAAAACCAGCCTCTTTGACCAAGCTTTTGGTCACCTGCCCTAATATCTCCTTATGTGGCTCGGTGTCAAATTTTGTCCGATAACGCTCCTGTGAAGCGCCTTGGGACGTTTTACTACGTTAAAGGCGCTATATAAATGCGAGTTGTTGTTGTTTTTGTTGTTGCCAATCACTTTTAAGCTTCAGTTCTGTCATATTACAGAAGCTCTTGGTAAAAGTGAGTGACTCCTGTAAGTAATACGGTATGGGCCACGGGAATTGGGAAGGAATTCGGAATGTTAATACTTGAAATTCACGAGATTCCCACAGAACCCAGACATCCCATAGCAGTGAGCTAAAGCAGGACTTCCAAGCCCTGTTGGAATTTAACAAGTCGGACACTGTCGGATCCATAGGATTGGAATGGTCCCCCCATGCACCACGGGCCAAATATAACCCGCGAGTCCTGGCTAAACGACCACTGAAGCCCAGGCAACTCAGTCCTATTTACGCGACTATTTCTCGCTCGCTGTCTGTCCTGCTTGAATGTCATTGGCCTGAAGATTTGGTATGGGCTCTTGCCTGATTGGTGGATAAATGCTATATCAGAACACCCAGGGCTGTGAGCATCAGCAACCTGTGACACACAGAAATGAATGGGGGACAGGGATTTATACTTTATATAGAGCCTCGTGGCTGCATGACCTACAAATTCAAAGAGCTTGGACAATGCTCATCTAGCGCGCTATGAAGAAATATCCATTTGGCGTCAATCAACAACAACAACAGCTTGTATTTATATAGCGCCTTTAACGTAGTAAAACGTCCCAAGGCGCTTCACAGGAGTGTTATAAGACAAAAAATTTGACACCGAGCCACATAAGGAGAAATTAGGGCAGGTGACCAAAAGCTTGGTCAAAGAGGTAGGTTTTAAGGAGCGTCTTAAAGGAGGAAAGAGAGGTAGAGAGGCAGAGAGGTTTAGGGAGGGAGTTCCAGAGCTTAGGGCCTAGGCAGCTGAAGGCACGACCACCGATGGTTGAACGATTATAATCAGGGATGCTCAAGAGCAAAGAATTAGAGGAGCGCAGATATCTCGGGGGGGTTGTGGGGCTGTTGGAGATTACAGAGATAGGAAGGGGCGAGGCCATGGAGGGTGATGGGCGAACGGGACTTGGTGTGAGTTAGGACACGGGCAGTCGAGTTTTGGATGACCTCAAGTTTACGTAGGGTAGAATGTGGAAGGCCAGCCAGGAGTGTGTTGGAATAGTGAAGTCTAGAGTCTAAATCCACTTAAGGAGTTTTTAAAGGAAAGGATTTGCATTTCGATAGCGCCTTTCACAGATGTCCCAAAGCGCTTTACAGCCAATGAAGTACTTTTGAAATGCAGTCACTGTTGTAATGTAGGAAATGCGGCAGCCAATTTGCGCACAGCAAGCTCCCACCAGCAGCAATGTGATAAATGACCAGATAATCTGTTTTAATGATGTTGGTTGAGGGATAAATATTGGCCAGACACCGGGGAGAACTCCCCCCCTGCTCTTCTTCGAAATAGTGCCATGGGATCTTTTACATTCACCTGAGAGAGCAGACGGGGCCTCGGTTTAACGTCTCATCTGAAAGACGGCACCTCTGACAGTGCAGCACTCTCTCAGCACTGCACTAGGAGTGTCAGCCTAGATTTGGTGCTCAAGTCCCTGGAGTGGGACTTGAACCCACAACCTGCTGACTCAGAGGTGAGAGCACCGCCCACTGAGCCACGGCCGACACTCTCGGAAGTGTTTGCGTCGCTTCAAAGTGGCGATGAGTCCTAATGAGAACCAGCTTTGCCTCGACGCCAATCTATGATGAGGCGAAAATGCGCGCCCGAAAAAAAACCTAAGTGTGTTCGTTTCTCTTTTTGCAGAGATAAGAGATGGAAATCTAAAAGCCATTTTAGGACTCTTTTTCAGCTTGTCCCGGTACAAGCAGCAGCAGCAGCAGTACCAGGATCTGGTGGAACTCCAGCAACAGGTGCAGCACCAGTCACCAGCGACTGCCTCGGTCTGCCAGCAGAGGGCCCAGCAAGACATGCAGTCCAGGTAGGCCGTTTACCTTCTACTCTGACCCGTACAGCGACAGCTGCCCCACCGGGAGGAAACCGTACCCAAGTGATTTTAGCGCACTGCCTCTCCGGGGTGCACGCCGCCTATCATAGGATCCATTCATGCCTTTTGAAACACCCGGCGTTTTTGATACGCCCAGCTTAGCTCATCTCTCTGCCAGGTCCCTCAATCTCTTCTTCCTCCACAACCATGTCTAAGCTGTCTCTTGAACTCGCTGACAAATATAAGATAAATGTGAGAAGGCGCACAACACCAGGTTATAGTCCAACAGCTTTATTTGAAATCACAAGCTTTCGGAGCAGCGCTCTGAAAGTTTTTGATTTCAAATAAAGCTGTTGGACTATAACCTGGTGTTGTGCGACTTCTCACATTTGTCCACCCCAGTCCAACACATCATGGCAAATATAAGATAGTCACTGATAAAAACCAATAGGAAATTCAGGAGAAACTTCTTTACCCAGAGAGTAGTGAGAATGTGGAACTGGCTACCACAGGGAGTGGTTGAGGGAACGAGCATAGAGGCATTTAAGGGGAAGCTGGATAAACACACGAGGGAGAAAGGAATAGAAGGATATGTCGATGGGGTGAGATGAAGAGGGGTGGGAGGAGGCTCGTGTGGAGCAGAAAGACCAGCACGGACCAGTTGGGCCGAATGGCCTGTTTCTGTGCTGAACATTCTATGTAATATTATTTCTGCCAAACCCCTGGTTACTTTGTCCACATGGTTAGTATCCTCTTTACGAAATGGTTCTGCCTCAGTTCCCCATTGTGTTTCCACCTTTGTCATTGCGAATTATTAGTCTGGGCCGACTTCAAAGGGTAAAACTTTTGGGAGGCCACACACCCCATTCCAGTGTTACAGACACCGCCTCATCCATGTAATCTTCTGAGGGAGGTGATTAACCAAAGGCAAACCTCCCTAAAAGGTGAGGCTCTGGTGAAATTTCTCCTTGCCCCTTCCCCGACCTTCCCCAAATGTCAGCCTTACTGCAGTGGTGCTGGTGGCCACCTTTACAGGAACAGTCGCAGCTAGATCTGTCAGATTGTCTGCTGCGGACCCCATGGTCTTCCACAAACACTTAGCTATTGCTTATCGTAGTGTAGTTTTAATATAACACAAACTCCATCGATAGGTTGACACTCCGCTCAGCAAAACTCACGCACAAACGGTTAACCAGCTCCTGCTGAGTTCCTGAACGCTATTTATTTTCAATGGTTTATTGGCTGCACAACCAGGACCATAGTAGGAGCTCGTTAATTAATCCCCCAAAATCAACATCCTGGGAGGTTGCCATTGACCAGAAACTTAACTGGACCAGTCACATAAATACTGTGGCTATAAGAACAGGTCAGAGGCTAGGTATTCTGCGGCGAGTGTCTCACCTCCTGATTCCCCAAAGCATTTCTGTCACCTACAAGGCACAACTCAGGAGTGTGATGGAATACTCTCCACTTGCCTGGATGAGTGCAGCTCCAACAACACTCAAGAAGCTCGACACCATCCAGGACAAAGCAGCCCGCTTGATTGGCACCCCATCCACCACCTTAAACATTCACTCCCTCCACCACCGGCGCACCGTGGCTGCAGTGTGTACCATCTACAAGATGCACTGCAGCAACTCGCCAAGGCTTCTTCGGCAACACCTCCTAAAACCCGCGATCCCTACCACCTAGAAGGACAAGGGCAGCAGGCGCATGGGAACACCACCACCTCCAAGTTCCTCTCCAAGTCACACACCATCCCGAATTGGAAACATATCGCTGATCCTTCATCGTCGCTGGGTCAAAATCCTGGAACTCCCTCCCTAACAGCACTGTGGGAGCACCTTCACCACACGGACTGCAGCAGTTCAAGAAGGCGGCTCACCACCACCTTCTCAAGGTCAACTAGGGATGGACAATAAATGCTGGCCTTGCCAGCAACGCCCGCATCCCATGAATGAATAAAAAAAAACATTCATGTGAGTTCAGTCGCCACCGCTGATAGCGGGTGCGTTGGCGCTACCGCGAATAGGCCGCTATAAACGTTGGACGGTGAAACCATAATAGGTTCGTTGGTCATAAGTATTACCAAGTACAGCCCCCACTGTTTATGAAGCCTCCTCACTACGCATGGAAGAGTCTCCCGGGGTAGATTTAACAGCATTACTTGTGTCTCGGTGACTCGCTGACATGTTCCAGTCTGTCTGTCACAGGCTCGCTTCCCGATCTAAACAGTGGATCCTCTCTCAGAGACACCGAGAGAGAGAGAGAGAGAGAGAGAACACGGGAACAGAGAAAGAACCAAACGGCTGACTGGATTCCAATTCCGTCCCCGCGGTTACTCCTTGATCAACTGGGACCGTACCTGAATCTGTACCCTTCAATCGTTTATCATACAGTGTGAATTCTGGGATGGGCCAACAGCTAGTGGCGCACAGCGTCATAACAAGGTCTCCTCCAGGCACTCGACAGACCCACAATGACTTAAAACCACCTCGTAAAATGGATGCATCTTAAAAAAACAATAACAGTTGCCGAGGAGTCTGCTCAGGTTCATTCTCAAAGTTCATGGACAGGAATTTCCTGGGAGCTGCTCCTACTCTGCTGCTGTAAATTCGCCAGAAGTGTGGCGTAAAACCCGTTTACGAAGGCCGTACTTCTGACAAAGTTACGGCAGCGGAGCAGGAGCAGCTCCTTGCCTATAACTCCCACCTGATTCTCAGCATTGGATTATACCCTTGATATCACTGCACGGTGACTGTCGTTCCCGCCATGAATAATAACGATTCTCCCAAGAATTTATCCTGGTCCATTTGTATCAATCCCAAACCCACTCACAACCCATAGGTAGAACTGAGATGTTTGGCATGATTGGCTTGAACCTGTAACCCTGGAGGACGTCTATTCCTTGAGCCGCTTTTAGTCTGCGGGTAGGATCATAGAATGATACAGCACAGAAGGAGGTCATTCGGCTTATCATGCCTGTCTCAGGTAGGGAACTGATGCAAATTCCAAGTGCTCGTAGCACTCAATTCTCCAGTGTGAGCTCATTTGCATAATTATTTGGAGCACCAATCGTGGCTTGTTTACGGGGCCCTCTGCTGGTAGGAGAAGAAAATTACACGCCAGTCAAATTTAAAGGGATGGGGCCAATTAAGGGAGAGTGTCTCAGTAAGAGGACAAAAATTACAAGAGGCTTTGGAGAGCCTCAAAAGGCACCTTCAACCATTTGCCAAACATGAAGGGGCTGGGGATTAAGAAATGGCCCACCAAAATGAAGCCAAAGGGAACCCTAGGTGCGGATATGAATCTGTGGGCAGAACCAACTCCCTGTTTGATGGCTGCTGGAGTGGAGGTGGTGTGGCACGAGGTGCTTGCAAGACAGGTTGGCTTCTGTGCCACTCCACATTGCCATTCCCATAGGTCAGCACAAGACTCTCTCTATTTCCTTTCTGAAAGACTCCCACTGCTCTGATGTGGATTTTCCTACAAGTAGCTGATCCCAGTCCACTTTGGCCAGATCCTGCCTACAACGCCAACATGTTCCCATAAAGGTCAAGGGTTGGACCAACAAGCCCAGGGAACCCTGGATGTCAAGGGATATACAAGAATGGATTAGGAAAAAAAGGGAGGCTTTTGGCAGATACAAAGGACTAAAAACAGTGGAAGCTCTAGAGGAGTATAGAAAGGAGAGCGAAGAGGGGGCATGAAAAAACACTGGCAGGCAAAATAAAGGAAAATCCCAAGGTGTTTTATAAGTATATTAAGGGCAAGAGGATAACCAGGGAAAGAGTAGGACCCATTAGGGACCAAAATGGCAATCTGTGTGTAGAGCCGGAAATGTGGGTGAGGTTTTAAATGAATATTTTGCATCTGTGTTCACTATGGAGAAGGACGATGTAGGCATAGAAATCAGGCAGGGGGATTGTGATATACTTGAACAAATTAGTATTGAGGGAGGAGGTACTAGCGATTTTAGCGGGCTTAAAAGTGGATAAATCCCCAGGCCCAGACGAGATGTATCCCAGGCTGCTGTGTGAGGCAAGGGAGGAGATTGCAGGGGCTCTGACACAAATTTTCAGAACCTCTCTGGCCACAGGGGAGGTCATGATGCGGAGATGCCGGTGTTGGACTGGGGTGGACAAAATTGAGAGGTCGCACAACACCAGGTTATAGTCCAACAGTTTTATTTGAAATCACAAGCTTTCGGAGCTATCGATCGCCCCTTCCTCAGGTGAAGTAGTACTTCAGGACGATATAGACGGGTTGGTCAGATGGGCAGAACAGTGGCAAATGGAATTTAACCCTGAAAAGTGTGAGGTGATGCATTTTGGGAGGACTAACAAGGCAAGGGACTACACAATGAATGGTAGGACCCTAGAAAGGACAGAGGATCAGAGGGACCTTGGTGTGCATGTACATAGTTCCCTGAAGGCAGCAGGACAGGTAGAAAAGGTGGTTAAAAAGGCATATGGGATACTTGCCTTCATTAGCCGAGGCATAGAATATAAGAGCAGGGAGGTTATGATGGAGCTGTACAAAACGCTAGTTAGGCCACAGCTGGAATACTGTGTGCAGTTCTGGTCGCCACACTATAGGAAGGATGTGATTGCATTGGAGAGGGTGCAGAGGAGATTCACCAGGATGTTACCTGGGCTGGAGCGCTTCAGCTATGAAGAGAGACTAGACAGGCTGGGGTTGTTTTCCTTAGAGTAGAGAAGGCTGAGGGGGGACCTGATTGAGGTGTACAAAATTATGAGGGGCATAGATAGGGTAGATAGAAAGGAACTTTTCCCCCTTAGTAGAGGGGTCAATAACCAGGGGGCATAGTTTCAAGGTAAGGGGCAGGAGGTTTAGAGGGGATTTGAGGAAAAACTTTTTCACCCAGAGGGTGGTTGGAATCTGGAACTCACTGCCTGAAAGGATGGTAGAGGCAGGAACCCTCACAACATTCAAGAAGCATTTAGATGAGCACTTGAAACGGCATAGCATACAAGGCTACGGACCAAGTGCTGGAAAATGGGATTAGAATAGACAGGGCTTGATGGCCGGCGCGGACACGATGGGCCGAAGGGCCTCTTTCTGTGTCTTGTAACTCTATGACTCTATGACACCTTGTAAAGCATGAGATACTGGGCTTGATTTTATCTCCTGGGCGGGAATGTGGCAAAGGAGTGGCAGAGGGCAGGAATGGCTGATTTTTAACGGCTGGGCCTCATTAGCATGTTGGCTTGCTGACTTCCCGACCAAAACGGCTGCAAAGTCGGCAGGAAGCGACTACCCGGCCATTAAAATCGGCGGGGGCATTGCAGGAGCTGGGGAACCAGGGAAACGAATCACTTGCTTGCCCGATATCAAGTTGTGGAAGAGCTTGAACTTTCTCCAACTGAACATTGAGGAGACCAAAGCCATTCTGTTCACCTTCCACAGGTTCTCCACACCACTCGGCTGCACCAGACATTGCTCCATGTCAGAGTAACCTCTTTGAGCTGAGCTTTAAGCCCTGCATTCTATTCTCTTCCAAGATCAGCATTTTTCTCTTCCATAACCTCACCAGCTTTTGCTTTGGCCTTGCCCTCACCATCACCAAAACCTTCACCCACGCCTTTGTCACCTCCAGACTCAACTTCTCCAATTCTTTTCTCCCAAGCTCCACCCTACATAAACTCTCAACTTCTCCAAACTCTGCTATCTACAACTTGGCCCTCTCACCTAACACACCTGACCTTACCGACTACCATTGGCTTCACATGATGGGGTACGGTAGTGTAGTGGTTAGCTTATTGGAGAACGTGCAGTTCAAATCCCAACATGGCAATTTGAATTCAGTTTAATAAATTTGGAAATAAAATTAAGCTAGGAACAGTAAAAATGACCTTGAAGCTGGCGGATTGTGGTAAAAATCCAACTCGTTCGCTAATGTCCCTTTAGGGAAGGAAACCTGCCGTCCTTACTCGGTCTGGGCCTATACGTGACTCCAGTCCCACACTAATGTGGTCAACTCTTAACTGCCCTCTGGAGTGGCCCAGTCAGTTGTATCAAAACTGCTACACCACCTTTCCAGGGCAACTAGGGGATGGGCAATAAATGCCGGCCTTGCCAGCGACGCCCACATCCCGAGAATAAAAAACATACAGTAGGGAAATTGACATCAAGAGCCTCGTTCTACCGGTGCAACTTTCTCCAGCCCTATGTCCAAACTTTCGCCCTCCACTCCTCTGACTGCGCAAGTGGTTCCAGACCTTTCAACCAGGAAACCCCTTCGCCTCGCTACATCCCTCCCCACCTTCAAAAACCTACCTCTTCTACCATGCCCGTCCACAGTGTTCCCCAGCTCATCGTTTCCCCCATTTTCTGCGGAGCTCCTTGGGGACATTCGCACCAGTTTGCTCCGATTAGGACACCTGCACACGGATTCGGTGCGAAGGACACTTCAGTTACCGAGGAGGGCTGTACTTGCCTGGCGCATCCGTTACAGATATCGAAAACGGATATCTGATTTTAAAAGTTCATACACACACCGGCTTTTCTACGTCACGCTTCCCGTCGCGGGTAACTGAAAGGTTGTCCGCTTATGGAGAGAGCCACCGCGGAATTAAATGATAAGTCGCTGTGAACACCGCGCGTTAGCACCAGAGCTCTGCTGAGCTGCACTGTGCTTTGCTAAATGACATTTGGCTTATTTGGAACTGATTATGTGAAAGTTTGGCTGGCAGTATTTCTGCTGAAACCTTCAACGCTCTAGTACTTGTGTGAGACAGCACAAATGTAACTGATTCTGATTTTCTTTTTGCTCAGCTTTAATCCACATATGTTTCTCCTTAGAAACTGGAAGGTTGATAGTTGGCCATCTTTATAAGTTTATTTGGCTTATTCTGACAATGAAAGGCGCGAGGTCAGCACAGTTCAGAAATCCCCCTTTGATGTTAATACGCACATTGGATATTTCAACCTTGTTGGTTATAAGTTGCAGATTCCTCTCTTTCTATTTTCGGGAACAGTTGCTGCAGGGAGAAGTCATGGTGTATTGTCCCCTCCCCGAGCTCTGTTGGGTGTAGCACGACCCCTAAGTCATAAGTTAAATTAGATTTGAGGGAAGTTAAAACTACTGTTACTCGAAGGGGATTGGACGGTGAGGTTGTCCATTCAGGTTTCTGCTGGTGGAGCAGGTGACTGTTTAACAGCGAGAATGTTTCCACTTGTGAGGAAGAGCAAAACTAGGGGCCATCAGAATAAGATAGTCACCAAGAAATCCAATAAAGAATTCAGAGACAACTTCTTTACCCAGAGAGTGGTGAGAATGTGGAACTCGCTACCACAGGGAGTGGTTGAAGCAAATATTATAGATGCATTTAAGGGGTGGTTAGATAAGCACATGAGGGAGAAGGGAATAGAGAGTTATGCTGATTGAGTTAGATGAGGAAAGATGGGAGGAGGCGTGAATGGAGCATAAACACCAGCATGGACTGGTTGGGCTGAATGGCCTGTTTCTGAGCTGTATATCCTATGTAATCCTATGTAACCTGACCATTCGCGGTCTCAGAGATTTATTTTAAGGTTGTGCACTGTGCAAACTTCCAAAGACTATTTGGATTTACATAAGGTTTTGAAGCACGTGCAACTTTACACCGTAAGTTGATTCTGAGTACAATTCCGACTTGTGATTAGTGTTAAGGAGGACAGTTTAATGACCCTGGTCTCGGGATCCATGTTGACCACAGCCTTAGCTTGTGTCTAATATTGTGGAGATACTTCAGGCAGCCACAGAGGAGTGATATCAACACGCTACATGCCCTACTAGAGTCTTTCTTACTGCTTCTGTCAGAAGGACCAATGCTCACCAGTCATGCCATCTCTCCTTATGTGTGATTGCGTTGGCCAGACTAACCTGTTGCCCAATTGCGACCAGTCTTGAAGCACTAAGACTTTGAATCTTGGGAAGAGCAGTCACACGGCCCTATGATTTGGCTCGACCCTTTGGCCTTGACTTGGGAAGAGCAGTCACACGGCCCTATGATTTGGCTCGACCCTGTGGCCTTGACTTGGGAAGAGCAGTCACACGGCCCTATGATTTGGCTCGACCCTGTGGCCTTGACTTGGGAAGAGCAGTCACACGGCCCTATGATTTGGCTCGACCCTGTGGCCTTGACTTGGGAAGAGCAGTCACACGGCCCTATGATTTGGCTCGACCCTGTGGCCTTGACTTGAGAAGAGCAGTCACACGGCCCTATGATTTGGCTCGACCCTGTGGCCTTGACTTGGGAAGAGCAGTCACACGGCCCTATGATTTGGCTCGACCCTTTGGCCTTGACTTGGGAAGAGCAGTCACACGGCCCTATGATTTGGCTCGACCCTTTGGCCTTGACTTGGAAAGCAGCCCGGCCCTATGATTTGGCTCGACCCTGTGGCCTTGACTTGGGAAGAGCAGTCACACGGCCCTATGATTTGGCTCGACCCTGTGGCCTTGACTTGACTGCTTTTGAACTCAGGAACCCAACACCTTAAACCGGCAGCAATTAAGGGGCCGAGAGCAGAGCGTTAAGGGCCAGAGGTAGTCATTAATGATTAATGCTTCGATTGAACAAGAAAGCAGATCTTCTCATATCTCTGGGCAGGTGGAGTGGGGAAGCAAAGTAGAATCAGGCCGTGTTTCTTATCAACATCTTCATACCCACCAGTCTGGCTAGGTCTCTCGTTTCATATTTATGTTCAATGTCACGTGACTCCAACTGAATTATTTGTGCGTCGCTGTTCTTTTAGTTTCTTTCAAAGCCAGTTCGATGTAACTTGTCATTGTTGATAAAATACATTTTGCGTGTAATCTTTACTGTTTCCTGTTCTCTTCTCTCTCTTGTTATGCAGTCTGGCAGCTAGATATGCAACTCAGTCCAAACATGCTGGAAGTACAGCCAATCAGAAAAAGTCTACCAGGTCAGCTGGTAATTCTTATCCAATACCTGCTCAGTTTGTGTGGATGATCAGTTTGCAATCAGTGTGCCAGGCGTAGCGTGGGTAACTTCCTCCTTAAAACCCCTAATTACTGAGGCTTTCGGATATTTAATGCCTTTCCTATGGAGACTGAGAACCTCAAGACCGAGAAATTTGATTTTTTTTTTGTTAATAAACTGATTCCTTCACTTTGCCATTTGGGAAACTGTAGCCAAGAACCTAATTAAGAAGGGACATCTTACTGAATAGAGGGTTTGCCATTAGTTTTAAGTTGCCAACTCTGGTTGGACATATTCCTGGAGGTTTCATCACGTGACGCCAACCACCCCGCCCCCGCACTCCCGCCATTGGTTGCCCGACCTGCCCATCCTCGCGGCGACCCGCATACCCACGGCCAATTGGAAAGCGAACAGAGTTTTCATCACCTGATTGGATAATTCCTGACTGTCAGTCAGTCAGCCTTTTTTTTCCCCCCCATCTCAGATCGCTAGTGAACAAAAGTGTTTTAAAAACAGAATTTTTGATAACGCCCCCTGTGATTTTTCTCCTGGGTGTTTGCTCGCAGCAGTGTCCGGGAGATTAATCTTCAATTCCTGGAGGCTCCAGGAAAATCCTGGAGGGGTGGCAGCCATCTACATGTGGAAAACTAGCAAATCGTTCATATATGATTCAATACATAAGAAACAGAAGAAATAGGAGCAGGAGTCGGCCACAGGGCCCCTCGAGCCTGCTCCGCCACACGGCCCCTCGAGCCTGCTCTGCCACAGGGCCCCTCGAGCCTGCTCCGCCACAGGGCCCCTCGAGCCTGCTCCGCCCCACGGCCCCTCGAGCCTGCTCCGCCCCACGGCCCCTCGAGCCTGCTCCGCCACTCGGCCCCTCGAGCCTGCTCCGCCACACGGCCCCTGGAGCCTGCTCCGCCATTCAATAAGATCATGGCTGATCTTCTACCTCAACTCCACTTTCCCGCCCGATCCCCAGATCCCTCTATTCCCTTAATATCCAAATACAATTTGAGGGGAAGATTCTAGCGCTGATCAAGGTTCACGATTTGCATTCAAGGGGCAAGTGCAGTGATGTTGAAGTGATTACAAATGGTTAAAACAGACGGTGTTGTGTGAGGGGAAAAGAACAAAGCAGAGCCAACGCTGCTCTCTCATCAAAGGCATGTTGCTGAGTCAGCAGGTCTGTGTCATGTCGTTTTAAAGCTGTGCTTAATCACATCCTGTTGTGTATGTAGAACCCAGCGTGACACACACACACACACACACATCTCCATTCAGTGTCTGTCATCGTGTGGAGAGGTCTGTTCAGTGGAGTTATAGAAACGGGTTCCTGGATCTGTGTGGGTTACACTCTTCTGGGAACTGGAGGTTGCTCATATTGTTAGGTCGCCGCTGGGGTCAGCCAGCATCGAGGGGGCCTCGCTGCACAGGGCCTCGGTGAGGCTGCATTCGCAAGCTATAAATAGCAAGAATTAAATGACAAATGAGCCCTTCGGGAGTGATTTGTGCAACGCAGAAATGGCGCTTAAAATAACTGGAAATCCCCCCCCCTTCCAAGCCACTTGCTCAGAGCCAATCCCAGTCTTTTTCTTTTCACACCCCATAACTTACAACACAGTCTCTCCCCAAATGAGATGAGATTCTTCGAATCATAGAAATTTACGGCACAGAAGGAGGCCATTCGACCATTGTGTCTGTGCCGGCCGAAAAAGAGCCTAATCCCACTGTCCAGCTCTTGGTCCGTAGCCCTGTAGGTTACGGCATTTCAAGTGCACATCCAAGTACTTTTTAAATGTGATGAGGAGTTTCTGCCTCTACCACCCTTTCAGGCAGTGAGTTCCAGACCCCCACCACCCTCTGGGTGAAAAATTTCCTCCTCAACTCCCCTCTAATCCTTCTACCAATTACTTTAAACCTATGCCCTCCGGTTATTGACCTCTCTGCTAAGGGAAATCCGCTCTATCAAGGCCCCTCATAATTTTATATGATTTAATTCTTGCCTGGAGTATCTTTTATGAAACTTTGAGTTGATCCCGACTTGTGAAAGGAAAACCCAACTGGAAGACTTGACTTCTCACGGCTTCGTGAAGTCACGCCGAATTATAGGCCTGAAAACCCATCGAATCTTCCGGCACAGAAGGAGGCCATTCGGCCCATCGTGCCAGTGCCGGCTCTCCAATTAGTCCCACTCCGCCACTCTTTCCCCAGAGCCCTGCATGGTTTCTTCTTTTCAAATATTTATCCAATTCCCCTTTTGAAAGTTACTATTGAATCTGCATTGAATTCCTGAAAAAGAAATGCGTTGATGCCCCATGAAGGCCATTCTCCCCCATTCTCTCCCCCATTCTCCCCCATTCTCTCCCCCATTCTCCCCCATTCTCTCCCCCATTCTCTCCCCCATTCTCTCCCCCATTCCCCCCCCCCCCTCCGATTTGCCACAAGTTTAACGGTTTGGGCAGGTGGACAAGGGGTGGTCAGAGGGCAAGTTGATGGTCTCCATGCTCTTGCGCTGTCTGGCAGTCAGTCCCAGGACAGTGTCGGCAGAGGCTTAAGCACATGTCGCTGTGATCCAGTTGGGCATCAAGATCGGAAAGGGCGAGAAAAAGAACAAAAAGCAAATGTTTTGATATTGTGGAATACTTTGCAGACTGTTTTCTAACTGTAAAGTCTGGCATGGGGTGTTACAATCTTCAGCAGAAAGAATAGCCAATTATCTGACTCACAGCCCGAAATTTACAACTGCTCTCTGATTGGCCTCAGTAGTTTATCAGTGGCGACACTGACCTCAATTTTCCTATTAAAAAGAGTGGTCTTAAAGGCACAGGACAGATTTGCAGTTAAACAACACAACTGTGCTCTAGATCTGAGAGAGAGAGAGAGAGAGACAGAGAAAGAGAGAGAGAGAGATAGACAGAGAGACAGAAAGAGTCAGAGAGAGAAACAGAGAGAGAGACAGAGAGAGAGAGACAGGCAGAGAGAGAGAGAGAGAGAGACAGAGAGAGAGAGAGAGACAGAAAGAGTCAGAGAGAGAAACAGAGAGAGAGACAGAGAGAGAGACAGGCAGAGAGAGAGAGAGAGAGAGAGACAGAGAGAGAGAGAGAGACAGAAAGAGTCAGAGAGAGAAACACAGAGAGAGACAGAGAGAGAGAGACAGAGAGAGAGAGACAGACAGAGCGAGACAGACAGAGAGACAGAGAAACAGACAGAGACTCAGAAAGCGAGAAAGACAAAGAGAGAAACAGAGAGAGACAGAGTCAGAGAGAGAGACAGAGAGAGAAAGAGAGAGAGACAGAGTCAGAGAGAGATAGAGACAGAGAGAGAGAAAGACAGAGAGAGAAACAGAGACAGAGTCAGAGAGAGACAGAGAAAGAGACAGAGAGAGAAACAGAGAGAGACAGAGTCAGAGAGAGAGAAAGAGATAGAGAGTGACAGAGAGAAAGAGGCAGAGAAAGAAAGATACAGAGAGATAAACAGACAGATGGAGAGCGACAGAAAGATAGAGAGAAACAGAGAAAAAGAGAGTAAGACAGAGAGACAGAGAGAGGGAAAGACAGATAGGTACTTCCGTTCAGGTATTAGATTGCAATAAACTTCTTAATGACATGTACAGTCTCTGCTATGAACACATCCCGAGTGGCTCCTTATACGATAATTCTCCCTGAACAACATGCTGAGCTTTGCACTGTGCCATGCCTTTAAGAATTCAGAAGGTGGCAGCATGTCACTGTGGATGACAGGGCATTGCATTAGCTCCTGTTCTCGGGACATAATGGCCTGGAAATTCCTCCGAGGTTCTCCCAACGTAACTTCAGCGGGAGACTGCTGGGGATGCCCACGCACTTCGTATCTCGGGAGCTTCCCACCGCCCCCACCCCACCACAACTGGGAGATGAGGGAGAATCTCAGCGGGACTTCAATAAGTTACACCTTAATGTGTGTACTTATGAGTCAAACCCAAATGTGCCGCTCAGTAACTTAAAATGGAGAAGCCTTATTGATTAGCGCGTGGTCACCCATCGTAGGATCCCTGCTCGTGAAGGGGGTTTTCGTTTTACTTTTCCTTCTTTGGAGGGTTATTTCTCAAGTTCGTGTGATGCTGCTTTCCGCTCAGGGAGGTCCCAACGCTCTCTTTACTGGGTCTTTCGCTGTGTGAGGAATGACGGTTCTCGGGGTCTGGAGCTGTTTAACAGGCTCTTTTCTTTTTGCGCTGCTAAGTGACAACATGAAATGATTCCCAGGTCAAGTTTGGCAAGCCACAGAACTGTGCTTAACTTGGAAACACAAACTCCGGAAGTGCAGAGAGACATCCTGATTTCCCTAACCGCCGATCATAGGAACACAGCAGGGAGCACAGGAACAGGAGGAGGCCATTCAGCCCCTTGAGCCTGTCCCACCATTCAATTAGATCATGGCTGATCTGTATTTTAACTCCATTTAACCACCTTGGTTCCGTAACCCTTCATACCCTTGCCTAACAAACATCTATCAATCTCAGTTTTTAACTTTGCAATTGACCCCCAGCCTCAACAGCTTTTTTTGGGGGGTGGGGGGAGAGTTCCAGATTTCCACTCCCCTTTGTGTGAAGAAGTGCTTCCTGACATCACCCCTGAACGGCCTGGCTCTAATTTTGAGGTTATGACCCCTTGTTCTGGGCTCCCCCACCAGAGGAAATAGTTTCTCTCTATCTACCCCATCGAATCCTTTAATCATCTTAAACACCTCAATTAGATCCCCCCTTACTCAAGGGAATACAAGCCTAGTCAATGTAACCTGTCCTCATAATTTAACCCTTTTAGCCCCAGTATCATTCTGGTGAATCTGCGCTGCTCCCCCTCCGAGGCCAATATATTCTTCCTGAGGCGCGGGGCCCAGAACCAATCGCAGTGATCCAGATGCGGTCCATCATGACATCATTGAATTGCTGCTGAACGGGGTATGGGCTTGTCATCCCCTGGGACAATGAGGGAAGGGCTAGTGCCAAGCTATTGTACTCAGGACCATTTAACTGAGAACGGGCAGTCTTTGGCCGCGTCAGTCTGGGTTCAAATTGAACTCAACTGGTGGAGGTGAAAGGACCATCTCTGGCTCACTGTGCCATCCTATTTGGTTGTACCTTAGCTACAAAGATGTCTGATGCGTGCTTTCAGAAAGAGGTGAGGTGAGAAACCTCCTGGTTTTGCCTTTGAAACAGTCAAGTGTTCTGAAGGCAAAAAAAAGACATAGGGGACATAAATATAATGATTAGGAGCGATAAATATAAGATAGTCACTAATAAATCCAATGGGGAATTCAGGAGAAACTTCTTTACCCAGAGAGTGGTGAGAATGTGGAACTCGCTCCCACAGGGAGTGGTTGAGGCGAATAGCAGAGAGGCATTTAAGGGGAAACTAGATAAACAGATGAGGGAGAAAGGAATAGAGGGTTATGTTGATGGGGTGAGATGAAGTGGGGTGGGAGGATTAGATAGGATTACATATGATATACGGCACAGAAACAGGCCATTCGGCCCAACCAGTCCATGCCGGCGTTTATGCTCCACACGTGGAGGTTCGTGTGGAGCATAAACACCGGCATGGACTGGTTAGGCCGAATGGTCTGTTTCTCCTCTAACCCCGGCTTGGATTTTCAGGAAGCGAAGGAATTGTACGTGTGGGGTTATTTTCTGATAGGTGAACGGTGGACTTACGCCATGGCGGAGAATTTCCCCATGGCTTTCCCCCCCGTCCCTCCCTCCCCCCCACCAATCTCCCACCGTAACTTTGCCAGAAGGTCAGCAGGAACCCCTGGAGTGTCGGATTTTCTCCAAGAATTCCGCCGATCTCGCTCTCCCTCATACGCTGATAGGGTGAGATAAAGAGGGGTGGGAGGGGACTCGAGTGGAGCGTAAACACCAGAATAGAGGAGTTGGGCCGACCGGTCTGTTCCTGTGCTGTAACATTCTATGTAATCCCCCCCCCGCCCCCGCATGCAGCATTCAGCAGTTGCCAAGGACTGAACCGATTCTGAAACAAGGTGAAGCGAGGCCCCCCTCAACCCAAAGAAGTTTCACACCCTTGGGCTGAGCTTTACACTTTAACCGTAAGCGGGCGCAAAGCCAAGCCGCTTTCACAGAGTTGCAGCGAGCCTCCCGCACACAAACAGACCATTCGGCCCAACTGGTCTGTGCTGACGTTTCTGCTCCACACGAGCATCCTCCCACCCCTCTTCATCTCTCCCCATCAGCATATCCTTTCGCTACAGTTATAGCTCGAATGGAACCTTAATGTGCGAGCCAGTTAAAATAATTGAAATCGCCAGTCCCCATCTCTCAGGCTGTTGTTAATAACAAAAAAAAATCAGAGTCTTTGACATGTTATTTCATTTTTTAATTCTTAATATTTTCACAGGAAGGATCAGTTTCGAACATGAATTTGCTGATTTTTTTTTGAACTCGACTAGTTAAGACCCGAGAGTGTCTCTCTGCACCTTACTGTTTGCACAGTTCTGATTGGAAAATGTGTGTGGGGAGGGGAGAGGGGATCAGGAGGTAAACATTAACCAGTGGGAAAGGCCTCAGAATCTTGGTGATAGAGCTGAGTCGAGAAGCTTTCTGTTGAATAAAAGCACTGACGTGAAGCCAGGACAGACAGTGGCTGGCGTGGAGGTGGGTAGCGTGGGTAGCGCGAGAGCGCGAGCCATCGATTGTAAGGAGGCTAGCAGGCGGGCGGGCGGGAGGCAGATAACCCGCACACCTTGCCTCGCCACCTCCTGTCCAGCTCCCTAACCCTTCTCTTGCCTTGCAGGCTCCCAGGGCCCTCCAGGGTGTCCGCTGCAGGCAGTGCTACCAAGGTCCAAGGAGCCAACAATTTGAACAGACGGAGTCAAAGTTTCAACAGCATCGACAAGAACAAGCCCCCGCAGTATGCAGCCGGCAACGAAAGAGGTAACCTCTTCCGAAATGTTCCTTTATCTCTGCCTTCCGGTGTTACTCGCATTCATATAGCGCCTTTCACGACCTCAGGACGTCCCAAAGCGTTTTACAGCCAATGAAGAACTTTTTGGAGTGTAGTCACTGCTGTAATGTAGGAAACGTGGCAGCCAATTTGCGCACAGCAAGCTCCCACAAACAGCAATGTGATAATGACCATTGACATGAATCTGTCATTCATGACTTATGAAATAATACTGAGTGGCCTGCGGGTGGCGCTGTCCAGGGAGAGTATAAATACTCGGGCACAGGCCCAGCTTGCGCAGGACATTCTTAACAGGAACTAGTGAAGGAGACAACTAGACCTCCATGTTGGAAAACAGTTGATTAAAGCTTTGTTTAACGCTTAGACCAAGTGCCTAGTAGTTTTCTTACGTCAACCATATAATCTGTTTTTGTTATGTTGATTGAGGGATAAATATTGGTCAGGACACTGGGGAGAACTCCCCTGCTCTTCTTCCAATAGTGCCGTGGAATCTTTTATGTCCACCTGAGAGGGCAGACGGGGCCTCTCATCCGAAAGACGGCACCTCCGACAGTGCAGCGCTCCCTCAGTAACTGCATTGGGAGTGTCGGCCTGGATTTTGCGCTCCTGTCTCTGGAGCGGAGCTTGAACTCACGGCTTTCTGACTCAGGGGCGAGAGAGAGTGCTACCTACAAAAAAAAAGATTTGCTTTTGCAAAGTATGCGCGAGTAAAGAGTGCATCTGTTCCAACGAGATTCTGGTTTCAAATATACTGAGGCAATACGATTGGACGCATTGGGCAGGGCAGGAAGACAATAGCATTTCTGTGCCACTCGCAGTTTCACATTGCGGACATACCTACGGGCGGTTCATGCCTGATGTCACTGTGGTTTGGCTGTGCACACTGACGGTGTTTGCTGGGCGTACAGCCATGTGTGAAAGAAGGCACAATGGCCCCCTCTATTTGGCCCACACACATTTCTCCTCTGCTGTCTGCGGTCTCACTGGACCCGACATCATCTTTTATTTGGGAAGAAGAAAGGGAGGAGCTCCCATTTCACCTCAGAATTAACAAACTACGAGACTTCGCGCCTCCGGTGAAGGCGGTTTTACTGGAGCTAACCGGAACAAGTAGCAGGCGATCGTGACGCACCTGCAATCACTGCCCTCTAACCCTTCTCGGATAGCTAACTGGCGTTAAGCGTCAAGGCCCGTTAATCTAGCTGTGGAGCATGCAGCTTTTGTGGAAAATGGTTGAGTGAGAAGCGAGGCAATCTCGATTTACTAACCGTACCGTAAACCTGCTGGTAAGCCTCTGTTATGGAGAAGTCCGAGTAGGTTTTTTGGTGAGGCAGACCGGCCAACCGAAACTGCGGCCTTCTGTCACTCAAAGACTGAACTTGGCCTCACAACTGCTCAAGATACAGAAGACGTTGCACAACTTAAAAGAAGAGCCCAAAGGTAAGTCATGAACCACACGAGAAAGTTCCAGAACAGGATGTGAATAGGTACGAAGGAAAGTAGTGGGTAAGAGCGCGTACTAAATGTTGCCTTGCTAATAGAGCGATGTTAGCAAGGAAGGATGTCAAGGCTCTGGAGAGGGTGCAGAGGAGGTTTACCAGGACGATACCAGGGATGAGGGAGTTCAGTTATATAGAGAGATTGGAAAAGCTGGGAGTGTTCTTCTTGGAGCAGAGAAGGTTAAGGCGAGACCTAATAGAGGGGTTCAAAATTATGAGGGGTTTCGATAGAGCAGGTAGGGAGAAACTGTTTCCTCTGGTAAGTGGGTCGGTAACCAGAGTTCATAGATTTAAAATAATCAGCAAAGTAACTAGAGGAGAAATGAGGAGAATTTTCTTCACACGATGGTTGTTAAGATCTGGAACGCACTACCTGAAAGGGCGGTGGAATCAGATTCCACTGTAACTTCCAAAGGGCAATTGGACATGCTCTTGAAGAGGACTAATTTGCAGGGTTAATGGGGAAAAAGCTGGGGTGTGGGATTAATTGGAGAGCTCTTTCAAAGAGCCAGCACAGGCATGACGGGCCGAATGGCCTCCTTCTGTGCTGTCAGACTTTATGATTCTAAGGCTGCAGGATGAGAAGTGAAAATAGCGGGGTTATGCAAATTACATCATACGCGCTATCATGAGAAAGGAAAATGTGCCGCCAGTAAGAATTTTAAGATGGGTCTGGAGGAGCTGTAAATGGGAATAGCAGCATCATTACCAGCAATTGCTGCCCCAAAAAATGGACCTTCCCTTTTATTCTCCCCTTCCCACCCCTCCTCGTTGTCCCTGCCTCTGCACTGGCTTAAAACCTCTTATATATCTAACTTTTTCCAGTTCTGGTGAAAGGTCATCGACCTGAAATGTTGGCCTGGATATTAACTCGGAGGCAGGAAGGGAGCAGGGGCGGGCTGGGGGGGCGGCGGTTGGATTGAGTTCAGGAAACCTGGAAGAACAGGTTTCCCTCAGGCCCTGTCGAATTTAACGGCAGGACCTGATTGCCACATTTTGTCTGTGTTTCCCAGCCTCAGCCAGCCGGATTGTGAGGCGGGCTGGCTGTCGGGCGGGTAGACCTCCGGCACCAGGCCGCAGGCGGGTAGCGGAGAGGAGAGGAGGGAGGGATCAGGAAGGCTGGGGAGGGGAGTAAGATCGGAGTCCTGAGCTGGGAGAGATCGGGGAGGCCGGGAGTGGGGGGCGGTGGGGGGGAGGAGGAAGATCGGAGTCCTGAGCTGGGAGAGATCAGGGAGGCCGGGAGTGGGGGGCGGTGGGGGGGAGGAGGAAGATCGGAGTCCTGAGCCAGGCAGCGTCGGAGAGGCTGGAGCAAGGGGGTGATCGGAGTCCAAAGGCCATAAGGAAGATTGGAGGCCAGAGCAGGGGGGAGATCGGAAGAATTGGGGTGTGAGATTGGAGGCCTCGTGGGGGAGATCGGAAGGATCAGGTGGGTGTCTGATCACGGGGGACAGGTGAAGCAGCTACAGTGGATCCAGCAAGCCTCGCCTTCCTTTAGCCGCCGGGTTTCCCGAGGCCTGGGAAACCCGGCTGACCAGGCTTAAATTTAAAATGGTGGATAAATATGAGGCACGGCGTCTCATTATAATATTTAAATTGCCAACCTGCCTCCTGCGTGCAGATTGGTTGTCAGCCCTCCAACCCCGCCTCAGTTAAAATCAGAAGTGGGAGGGTTAGGGTCACGATTCTGATTTTTAACACTATAACATCCCACCCGACCCAAGCCAGCCCAAAACCCGTTTTGGGGGTTAAAATTCCCCCGTTAACTCTGTTTCTCTCTCCACAGATGCTGCCCGACCTGCTGAGTATTTCCAGCATTTTCTGTTTTTATTTCAGATTTCCAGCATCCGCAGTGCTTTGCTTTTGTAATAAATAAATAGCACCTCGTAAATGTTCAGTTACCTTTTGTGTGCTTAATCCCTTCCAATCCGCTCTAAGTGGTGTACGGTTACAGTTAGTACTAAGCTTATGTAGTATTTACAGCACAGAAACAGGCCATTCGGCCCAACTGGTCCATGTCAGTGTTTATGCTCCACACCAGCCTCCTCCCACCCCTCTTCATCCAACCCTGTCAACATATCCTATTCCTTTCTCCCTCATGTTGTTTATCTAGCATCTATCCTGCCAACTATCTGAGGCTGAATCAGACAGTTCGCAACCTTGGTGTCATATTTGACCCAAAATGAGCTTTCGACCATCACTAAGACCGCCTATTTCCACCTCCGTAACATCGCCCGACTCCGCCCCTGCCTCAGCTCATCTGCTCATCCATGTCTTTCTTACCTCTAGACTTGACTATTCCAACGCACTCCTGGCCGGCCTCCCACTTTCTACCCTCCGTGAACTTGAGGTCATCCCAAACTCTGCTGCCCGTGTGCTAACTCGCACCAAGTCCCCTTCACCCATCACCTACATTGACTCCCGGTTAAGCAACGTCTCAAATTTAAAATTCTCATCCTTGTTTTCAAATCCCTCCATGGCCTCGTCCCTCCCTATCTCTGTAATCCTCCCCAGCCCTACAACCCCCCGAGATATCTGCGCTTCTCCAATTCTGGTCTCTTGAGCATCCCTGATTTTAATCGCTCCCCCATTGGCGGCCGTGCCTTCTGTTGCCTGGGCCCTAAGCTCTGGGATTCCCTCCCTAAACCTCTCCGCCTCTCCGCCTCTCTTTCCTCCTTTAAGACGCTCCTTGAAACCTACCTCTTTGACCAAACCTTTGGTCATCGGTCCTAATATCTCCTTATGTGGCTCGGTGTCCAATGTTGTCTGATAACGTTCCTGTGAAGCGCCTTGTAACGTTTTACTACGTTAAAGGCGCTATATAAATACACGTTGTTGCTGTTGATGCAATTCTCCTCTGCTAGTTACAAGGGGCCTTGCTTGAAGTGAACACGGGTAGTCAACCCAGCTCCAAGTGGGTCGGGGTGTGGGAGGCCGAAGGCAGGGAACGGCCTAAAAACGCAATGCTCAAGGGCAGCCTCAATCCAAGGCAATCAAGCTGGAGAGAATTGACATATCGCACTGGTGCAGGAAGGGTGCTATTTGAATAAAAGCACATTATTTGGGCCCGAGTACAAAAATCTGTGGATTTAAGCTGCATTGTCGCTGACCTTGGAACACATGATTTTTAGACTGGGTGAAAAAAGTTTTAATTTCTTCAGCCTCAAAATTCCTTGGGGGGCGGGGGGCAGAGGGAACAAAATTTCACTCAAAATGCAAAGAAAAGAAAAGAGAAGGGAACTGAGTTTGAAAGGGTTGACATTCCTTGGAAAGACCGACACTCAGTTAATGATTTTGCGCTCAACAGATTTATTTGCAGCGTTCCAGAAATGGAGATTTAATGAGGCATAGTTATCGAATTGTTCTCACTGCGCGCATTTGAAGAATACAAATCGATGCAGACAATTCGTTTTTGAAAGGAGGTGGGAGGGCTGTCTAGGTACTTGTACTGTTCTAGCCGAGCAGAATGGGATGGCAGTCAAGCAGAAGACTGGCTTTGTTGGGCATATCACTCCCACTTGGTGATGAATATTGACCAAAAAAGGAGACATTGGCCCAGAAATTTGGCTTCCTGGCTTCCCGCGGGTGCAAGGATCCCGCGCGCACCTACCTACCGCGCCTGCCGTTGACCTCTGGGCCCACGAGGACTTCAGCTCCTGCTCCAACTGCCGGCGCGCAGTGCTTGCGTGTCTCAGGGGCGTAGTTAGTGCGATGCGTCCCCTGGGATCACGTGGGCCATGGAGAGCCAATGGCAGCAGACCATCTTTCATTCATAGATTTGACAGGAAACCTGTCAAATCTATGAATTGAAATTGGCCCCAAAACAACACCTAAACTTCAAATAAATTTTTTTTAAAAATCACATTTTTAAAATAACTATAAGTTAAATAAATTAACTACTTTAAACAAAAATTTTAATTTTTGAAAAAATTAAAATACTTTTTAACTGCTAAAAATAAACTTACCTTTCTTTAAAGTATCTAATATAAGATAAAGCTGTTGAAATTTTTTTAAAATTGTAATTAATTAACCACTTACCTTGTTGAAAACGGGTCTTGCGCCTCCTTTTTAAAAGCGCAGGTTCTTCAATACTTACCCTCACGGAGAAACCTGAAAAAAAACCTAAGTTCGCTGCATGTGCGCAGCCTCTTCCGCGCACGCGGTTCACCTCTGAACCGCTCCCTTCACGAGACTGGAAGTTCCGGTTTCCCGCGCATGCGCAGTGCATGCAGGAAACCGGCACTTCAGGAGGCCTTGCGGGTGAGTACACAGCGCGTACTCACCCGGCAAGTGACGAATTTTTGGCCCATAAAGACAGGACACTCTCAATAAATATTCAGTCCTGCAGTTACTTCACTACCAACCCCTCCCCGGTGAATGTCAGGCAATGATTATCATTTATGGGATGGTGGCAGCAGTCAAAGAACATGTGGACAGTAAGCCAATTACGTTGAAAGAAAGAAAGACTTGCATTTATATAACACCTTTCGTGACCACCGGACATCCCAAAGCGCTTTACAGCCAATTAAGTACTTTTTTGAAGTGTAGTCACTGTTGTAATGTAGGAAACACAGCAGCCAATTTGCACACAGCAAGCTCCCACAAACAGTAATGTTAAAATGACCAGATAATCTCTTTTAGTGATGTTGGTTGAGGAATAAATATTGGCCCAGGACATTGGGGATAACTCCCCTGCTCTTCGAAATAGTGCCATGGGATTTTTTACGTCCACCTGAGAGCAGACGGAGCCTCGGTTTAATGTCTCATCTGACAGACGGCGCCTCTGACAGTGCAGCACTCCCTCAGCACTGCACTGGGAGTGTCAGCCTAGATTTTTGTGCTCAAGTCTCTGGAGTAGGACTTGAACCTACAACCTTCTGACTCAGAGGCAAGAGTGCCGCCCACTGAGCCACGGCTGACACTCTTGCAGTGGTTTGCACATAGCTGCATCCCCGCTCTATGCCTCACCTTTCTGGGGTTTTCTTTTGATAAGAGTTGGAGATATTGATATCCCCGTGTAGTTTCACCGTGGTTTCATTGTTACTTTGGGAAGCGATGATTTTAGTTTTTGTTTCTTGGCCGGTTTTCTGCTCACTCCCCTTCGTGGAGCTTCCATGACCTTGCTACCCTATTGTTCCACAGGCCACCCTCCAGTAACTTCAAGCAGTGACCATTACTGTTCTGTGAGCTTTGGTCGTGAGTGTTGGCAGGCAAACAGACTCGGGATGGGGCTAACAACAACTTGCATTTATATAGCACCTTTAATGTAGTAAAACATCCCAAGGGGCTTCTCAAGGAACGTAATCAGACAAAAAAATTGACACCAAACCCAAAAAAGGAGACATTAACACAGGACAGGCTTGGTCACAGAGGCAGGTTTTAAGAAGGGCTTAAGAAGGAGGAGAGAGAGGCGGAGAGGTTTAGGGAGGGAATTCCAGAGCTCAGGGCCCAGGCAGCTGAAGGCACAGCCGCCAATGGTGGGAGAGACTAAAATCAGGGATGCGCAAGAGGCCAGAATTGGAGGAGCGCAGAGATCTCAGAGGGTTGTAGGGCTGGAGGAGGTAATATAAGAGATCAGATTTCAAATGACTCTCATTCACAGCGTTTCACTCCTGAGAAGGCTGTGGCTTGAGTCCGATCCAAGACCATTCATTATTTCTTTTTTTTTCTGTCGCATTTGGCTGCTGAGAAAATGCCGAGGATTTGATTCCGATTCATCTCATTGTAGAATGACGAGAATCCGTTCAGACCAGGAACTGAGGCTGATCACACAGTGCCGGCCCTGGGCACAGCTGTGTGGCAGGCTGCCAGAGTATCCGAGTGATGATCCCACGGCTGGGATTTCAAAGAGAAAACTTTTGTAGCATCGTTTTTATTGTCTGAAGTTAATGGTTCATTACAATAGCAATTTAAAAAGTGGTTACAAGGATCTTGTGGCTCGTTTGCCTTTGAAGCTTCATTCAAAACATCCGATGGGCAATTCTCGTTAAGTGGAAATGAATCAAAGTTGCTGGCCTACCAAAGAAAGAGAGATTCATAGAGCGCAGAAGGAGGCCACTCGGTCCATCGTGCCTGTGCCGGCTCTTTGAACGAGCTTTCCAATTAGTCCCACTCCTCTGCTCTTTCCCCATAGCCCTGCAAAATTTTCCTTTTCAATTCTCTTTTGAAAGTTACTGTTGTATCTTCTTCCACCGCCCTTTCAGGCAGCGCGTTCCAGATCACAACAACGTACTGCGTAAAAGAAATTCTCATCTTCCCCTCTGGTTCTTTTGCCAATGACCTTAAATCTGTGTCCTCTGGTTACCGACCCCTCTGCCAGTGGAAACAGTTTCTCCTTATTTAATCTGTCAAAACTGCTCATAATTTTGAACACCTCTATCACATCTCCCCTTAACCTTCTCTGCTCTAAGGAGAACAACCCCAGCTTCTCCAGTCTCTCCAGATAACTGAAGTCTCGCATCCCTGATGCCATTCCGGTAACCCTCCTCTGCTCCCTCTTGACATCCTTTCCTAAAATGTGCTTCCCAGAATTGGCCACAAGACTCCAGCTGGGGCCTAACCAGTGTGTTATAAAGGTTTAGCATAACTTCCTTGCTTTTGTACTCTACGCCTCTGTTTCTAAAGCCAAGGAGCCCATATGCTTTTTTAACAGCTTTCTCAACTTGTCCTTGCCATCTTCAAAGATTTGTGTATGTACGCCCCCAAGTCTCTCTGTTCCTGCACCATAGAGTCATATAGAGTCATAATGGCTCAGAAGGAGGCCATTCAGCCCATCGAGTCCATGCTGGCTCTCTGCAGAGCAATCCAGTCAGTCCCATCCCCCCGCTCTATCCCCGTAGCCCTGCAAGTTTATCTCCCTCAAGTGCCTGTCCAGTCTCCCCTTGAAAACATTGAGGGCTGGATTTTGATACTGGGGCGGGCTGGGGTCGTGTCATCCACTTTTCGTGTTATCCACCCGACTGCAATTGGATGTGGGAGATTGATGTGATTTTCACCTAATTGGGCAATTGAGTTCCAGCATGTGGGAACCCATGAACCAAGTAGTGTTTTCAGTCTGAAAGTCGCCTCTGATGATGTCATCATTGCTGCTGCATTGAAGGTCTGCAAAGACTGCCTGGCCTTTGCTGTGAGAGGACCTGAGGCAAAATGAGCAGCAGCAGCCCTAGGTCTGCTCCCAGATATTTTTGTACCACCACCACTCCCAGATATTTTTATTTTTTCTTCTTCTCCACCACCACCACCACTCTTCCTCTAAATGTGCTCCCGCCTGGTTTCACATTCATAGAAAAAGGGTTAAAATCACAAAGGCCTTTCAATATGGCATTATAGAGGCAATTTAGTGCTTGTTCAGGGCCTTAACAGCTTATCCCGCCTCTTAGAGGCGGGACGGAGTCGGGACCAGCAGACACGATTTAATGAAAATTGCGTGGAGGCGGGATGGAGGCGGACTTGTGCCCGCCTGCCAGTTTTTCGCAATTTTAACCCCCATTTTAACGCCTCCAAACCCACCTCCACGGGTCAATGAAAATTCTGCCCTGAGTGTCTCCGCTTCCACCACTTCCGTCGGCAGCGAGTTCCAGGTCCTCACCACTCACTGCGTAAAAAAGTCTTTCTTCACATCCCCCTGTATCTCTTGCCCAAAACCTTAAATCTGTGTCCCCTAGTCCTGTACCATCAACTAGTGGGAACAGCCTTTCCCCGTCTAGCCTATCCAAACCCGTTATAATCTTGTACACCTCTATCAAATCACCCCTCAACCTCCTTTGCTCTAATGAAAACAAATCCAGCTTCTCCAACCTGTCCTTGTAGCTAAGATCCCCCATCCCCGAACCATTCTGGTAAATCTCTTCAGCACCCTCTCAAGGGCCTTCACATCCTTCCTAAAGTGTGGTGACCAGAACCACTTTAGAAATTGTACCAAGTTGGGAAAGAAAGGCTTGACTAAGCTTCATAGAGGAAATGAGTCTGATGAGGGTTGATGGGGAGAATTATTGTAATGTAACTTTTAGTGATAGTTCAGTGGGGTCTTGTAGATACTCACCTGAGGTTTTGTTGATTGTGGGCCGATAAAAATCTGCCCAGACACATTGAATAATTGTGGGTATAAAAGTAGAACAGCACGAGAGACTCAGTGGCCACAGCTTTCTTTCAGCAAAATGGTCCTCCCTGCTTGTACCAATGCCCCTGCCCGTCCTCACTTGCTTGGCTCAGGGGGCAGCACTCCTGCACTCTGAGTCAGAAGGTCATGGATTCAAGTCCCACTCCAGAGACTTGAGCACCAAATCCAGGCTGACACTCCTGGTGCAGTACTGTGGGAGGTGCTGCACTGTCGGAGGGGGCCACCTTTCGGATGAGACGTTAAACCGAGGTACCCGCCTGCTCTCTCTCTCTCTCGAGTGGACCTAAAGGGTTCCAGTGCACTATTTTGAAGAGGGCAGCGGAGTTCTCCCCTGGGTCCTGGTCAGTATTTATCCCTCAACCAACATCACTGAAGAAACAGCTGATCTGGTCATGGATCTCTGTTTGTGGGAACTTGCTGTACGCAAATTGGCTGCCGCGTTTCCTACATCACAATACTTCAAAGAGTGCTTCATTGGTTGTAAAGCACTTTGGGACGTCCTGAGGTCCTGAAAGGCGCTACATAAATGCAAGTCCTTTCCTCGTTAGCAGTATTTTTATTTAAATATGAACACGCACAAACCTGCTGCAGAACTCTGGCCGAGCTTCTGGTATATTCAAGCCACTGAAAGGTTATAACAATAAAAGTAAGCACTCCAGAATGAGCGGCCTGTGCATAGAACAATTTCAAATTTCTCACTTGTGGGTAATACAAGTATCATGCTTCCGCTTTTTGACATTTTTCACATTTTTGGTGTGTTCGCTAAAATCTATCTGCCACAGCTTTTGCTCAGTTTGCTTTTAAGCCTCTCTCTCACACAGAGGCACACCAAAGTAAGTTGAGTTCAGTAGCTCTTTAGCATTTCCGGACAATGTAATGCCTACGCCTGACTGATCGCTAGGCTGTGAGGTGGCCCCTGAGTGCGCGTTGCTAAAGTGGCTTGACGTTACGATTACCGCAGTGAGTAAAAGGCTTCGGCGTCGGGAACGAATATCGCGGCTGGCGCGCTGAGTCCTGCATTGGGGCAAAGGTCAGAGCGCGGAGCCTCCTGCGTCCGTGAGAAGAGCAGAAAGGCGGGCACGTTTGGAGCTTAGAAGGGACAAAGGAGGAAAGTTCAGGGAAGGAAGGACTATCATAGCACGGTTAAAATAGAGAAAAGCAAGAAAGAAAGACTTGCATTTCTATCGCGCCTTTCACCACCTCAGGACATCCCAAAGTGCTTTACAGCCAATGAAGTACTTTTTGAAGTGTAGTCACTGTTGTAATGTAGGAAACGTGGCAGTCAATTTGTGCACAGCAAGCTCCCACAAACAGCAACGTGATAATGACCAGATAATCGTGTTTTTGGTGATGTTGGTTGAGGGATAAATATTGGCCCAGGACACCGGGGAGAACTCCCCTGCTCCTCTTCAAATAGTAGCCGTGGGATCTTTTACATCCACCTGAGAGGGAAGACGGGGCCTCGGTTTAACGTCCCATCCGAAAGACGGCACCTCCGACAGTGCAGCACTCCCTCAGCACTGCACTGGGAGCGTCAGCCTAGATTTTTGTGCTGAATTGGCTGGAGTGGGACTTGAACCCACAACCTTCTGACTTAGAGGCAAGAGTGCTCCCCACTGGGCCGCAGCTGACTTTTAGTTATAATTCAATGGGGTCTTGTGCTCGCTGACCTACATTGGCTCCCAGTCCGGCAACATCTTGATTTTACAATTCTCATCCTTGTGTTCTAACCCCTCCACGGCCTCGCCCCTCCCTGTCTCTGTAACCTCCTCCAGCCCCACAACCCTCCGAGATATCTGCGCTCCTCTAATTCTGGCCTCTTGTGTATCCCCGATTTCCATCGCCCCACCATTGGCGGCCGTGCCTTCTGTTGCCTGGGCCCTAAGCTCTGGAATTCCCTCCCTAAACCTCTCCTCCTCTCTCTCCTCCCTCAAGACGCTCCTTAAAACCCACGTCTTTTCACCTGTCCTACTATCTCCTTAGGTGGCTCGGTGTCAAATTTTGATTGATTGTGCGTACAGATGTTACGTTTTTAATAAGTGACACAGATATACATCTGGAAGGTTTACATCACTAAAACGTATCGGAGATTCTGCTTCATTTTGGTTTTGTTTAAGGATCAGTTGGAATTGCAGTCCCCTTATGGGTATTGAGGCATCAGATGTGAGCTCCTAAAACATGTTTGATCGAAAGCACTGAACTAGCTGTGTGTTGCTGTTCGGTCATATTCAGCCGGTCCACCTCTGCACTGGTACCGCACCAACATTATAACTGACTTGTGGGGTTCGGTGGGCAGAACAGAGTCCCATTGCTGATTGATTGCTCGTTCCAGCATGTGGCGAGGCACGGTGACAAATAACGTGACCGCCTCAGTTTATTTTTCCCCCGAAAGGAATGATCT
Organism: Squalus acanthias; assembly: GCA_030390025.1. Classification (NCBI taxonomy): domain Eukaryota; kingdom Metazoa; phylum Chordata; class Chondrichthyes; order Squaliformes; family Squalidae; genus Squalus; species Squalus acanthias. The sequence goes on from CM059435.1 coordinate 118,042,003, forward strand.
AGTGAAGCTTTCGGTGTGCCTCCACCTCGGCGCATTAAATATTTGCATCTTGAAGGATGGTGATTTTCTGCTTGGGTGATTCTGCTGTAGTTCCATCATTCATAATAAAGGTGGCTGGCTCTTGCATTCCAATTGTCCCAGCACCGCGCTGCTTCAGTTAACACTGCAGATGCTCTCAAGGTGCCTGTACATCACGATTTGGAGAACACATCAGGTTCTGTCTGGTTGACGTTTCGAATTGTGTGGTCTTGGAGGGTGGATGGGCTCGTTGGTTCAAATTGTGTTTGATAATTGCTCCTGTGCAGCGACTTGGGACATGTTACTACGTTAAAGGCGCTATATAAATGCAAATTGTTGTTGTTCCAGGGATGGGGGAAGGTAGATTGACATTCTGGGTGCAGTACGCTGGGTTAGGAGCGGGATTGGGGGGGGGGGGGGGAGGGAGGTGCGAGCGTTGTTTATGCTCTTGGTTTTAGCCTGTTTTATTTTTCTCCGCTCTGTGTGTGTGTTTCCAACCTTCCAGTTTTCATCTGAGAACACCACCTACATACTTCCTCTCTTCCACCTCCCCCGCAATTCCCTCATTCTCTTGCCTTTGTCTTCGGGGTGGGCCTCACACCACCTTAGCAACTTGTACATTCTTGAGTGGCATTTTCGAGACTCTTCACACTGCCTCGATGAGATAATCATTCGTACCATCTAACAATTTCCTGCTTTTCTATCGATCGGGTTGCAGCTCATTCAACCCATGAACTCTCTCCCTTGTGACTGAAGTATTTTGTTTTTATTTCCACCCCCGGTTTTCCCAATTCTACTGGAAAGCTTGCTTGTTTATCCTCCAGCTTTAGGGTCCCACTGGAAACACTAACAACTTGCATTTATATAGCGCCTTTAACCTTAGTGAGACGTTAAACTGAGGCCCTGTCTGCTCTCTCTCAGGTGGACGTAAAAGATCCCACGGCACTAGCTGAAGAAGAGCAGGGGAGCTCACCTCGGTGTCCTGACCAATATTTGTCCCTCAACCAACATAACAAAAACAGATTATCTGGTCATTATTCATTATGTATTCACTAGAGTTTAGAAGAATGAGAGGGGGATCTCATTGAAATGTATAAAATTCTGACTGGGCTAGACAGACTGGACTGCAGGGAGGATGTTTCCCCTGGCTGGGGGGTCTAGAACGAGGGGTCACAGTCTCAGGATACGGGGTAGGACATTTAGGACTGAGATGAGGAGAAATTTCTTCACTCAGAGGGTGGTGAACCTGTGGAATTCTCTACCACAGAAGGCTGTGGAGGCCAAGTCACTGAATATATTTAAGAAGGAGATAAATAGATTTCTAGACACAAAAGGCATCAAGGGGTATGGGGAGAGAGCGGGGATACGGTATTGAGATAGAGGATCAGCCATGATCATATTGAATGGCGGAGCAGGCTCGATGGGTCGAATGGCCGACTCCTGCTCCTATTTTTCTATGTTTCTATTATCACATTGCTGTGTTTTGGATCTTGCTGTGCGCCAATTGGCTGTGCGTTTCTTACATTACAGCAGTGACTCCACTTCAAAAGTACTTCATTGGCTGTAAAGTGCTTTGGGACGTCCGGTGGTCATGAAAGGCGCTGTAGAAATGCAAGTCTTTCTTTCTTTTTAGTAAAACGTCCCAAGGCGCTTCACAGGACCAAATCTGACTCTTGAGCCACATCGGAGATATTAGGTCAGGGGGCCAAAAGCGTGGCCAAAGAATGAGGTTTTACGGAGCGTATTAGAGGAGGAGAGAGATAGAAAGGCAGAGAGGTTTAGGCTGGGAAATCTACAGCTTAGGGTTTAGGCAGCTGAAAGCACGGCCACCAGTGATGAAAGAAAGAATACAGCGCCGTTCACAACCTCAGGACATCCCACAGCGCTTTACAGCCAATTAAGTACTTTTTAAAGTGTAGTCACTGTTGTAATGTGGGAAACACAGCAACCAATCTGCACACAGCAAGCTCCCACAAACAGCAATGTGATAATGAGCAGATTATCTGTTTTTTTGCTATGTTGATTGAGGGATGAATATTGGCCAGGACACCGGGGAGAACTCCCCTGCTCTTCTTCGAAATAGTGGCCTTCTACGTCCACCTGAGAGAGCAGACGGGGCCTCGGTTTAGCATCTCATCCGAAAGACGGCACCTCCGACAGTGCGGCACTTCCTCAGCACTGCACTGGAGTGTCAGCCTAGATTTTTGTGCTCGAGTCTCTGGAGTGGGACTTGAACTCACAACCTTCTGACTCAGAGGCGAGGGTGCTACCCACTGAGCCACGGCTGACACATACGCCGCAGTTTCCCCTACCTCGGCGGGTCTGTGGCGGGCCCCGAACCCGCTGCTGGCTCCAGCCCCCTCTGTAGAATAAATTTCCCCTGATTGGGCTTGTTAAGCCCCGCCCAGCGCGTTTCCCAGTCCAATTGAAGGAAGCGGGTCTGATGACATCATTTCACCGGCCGGTTTCCTTAAAGGGACCGTGCGCAAATTTACTTTGACATTTGTGCTGTCAGTGTTCTACAGCATTGAGATGCTGCAAACACTGACAAGCACTGCACAGAGGTGCACGGCTGCACCCAGGCTCAGTGGTGGAGCAATGAAAATCAGAGATGCGCAAGAGGCCGGAATTGGGATCGTATCTTTTCAGTCTGCAGAGGCTGACTGACCTGCTGTGTGCTGCCCGCATTCTCTGTTTCCGTTTCAGATGTTTGCTGAAAGCTTCTTTTTTTGTGTGTAGAATTTAATTGTCTCTTTCGAAACCTCCTGGTCGAGGTGAGATTTCGTTGGGTTAGTACAGCGAAGCTTCCTTAAGTTTAAATCTAATAATGACATAACCCGTAAACTCAATTTCTGGACAGCTCCCAAACTTTTTTTAATGCACTTTCACCCCTGATAAGGTTAATCCTAAATTAATGACAATATTTTCCTTTGAAAATCTGGAGTTGACCTTATCATAGCTTAATTCTTTTTATGATGTTCCTCAGCGATGCGGTTGAACACTCTGGTGAATCATCTATCACTGCCTTGGGCAAGTCAAGATCCTGTCACTGTGTCTACACCCCTCCCACCAGCAGCTATCTAGTTTGCTCTCAAATCATTCTATCCATGCAGTAGTTATTGACTCATTCTCTGCTTCTTTTTCCATTAAATCGGGCATTCCCCAGAGCTCTGTTATTTCTCTCTTCCTTCTCCATATCAATGACCGCCATCATCCAGCCCTGCCCACTCTACATTTGTCAACCTCCTTCCGATCTCTTGATGCTCACAATCTCCAGTCTTCTTGTAGCACAACGACTGAAGCATTGCATCTTGAATCCCCTCTATGTTTCTCAACGGAGCAAAGATATTGCCCTTCATATGCATTGAAGGGGAAGCTAGATAAACACACGAGAAAGAAATAGAAGGATATGCTCCTAGCATTAGATGAAGAAGGGTGGGAGGACGCTCGTGTGGAGCACAAACACCGACATGGACCTGTTGGGCCAAATGGCCTGTGACGTAAGAAAACTACTAGGCACTTGGTCTAAGCGTTAAACAAAGCTTTAATCAACTGTTTTTCAACATGGAGGTCTAGTTGTGTCCTTCACTAGTTCCTGTCAAAGAATGTCCTGAGCAAGCTGGGCCCATGCCCAAGTATTTATACTCTCCCTGGACAGCGCCACCAGCAGGCCGCCCAGTATTATTTCATAAGTCATTTCCACATGAATTACAAGATTCATGTCAGTTTGTTTTTGTGCTGGACATCAATGTAAAATTGGGTTTCCTTCTATTCTTCAAAGGTTCTGTTTTTTCATGTTTCTCATGAGTCTAATTAACAGCTCTCCTCTCTTAACTTTGATGGTACCATCCTTAGTCCATTTTCATCCATCAATGTTTTTTGGTTTCACTGTCTCCTCCAAAGTCAAATGGACTCTCAGATCTCCTGCAAGTAGCTGGCTTTCCTGTTCTGTGCCAAATACTTCCTTTTCCATCAACAACTCTGATCTTTATGGCGACCAAGTCCTTCCAAGACCAGAGCAGCATTGCCATATCCATGGCGGTCTTTGTCTCACTTCTCTTGCACTCCTGCACAGGGTATGGGAAAAAGCTTGACATCTGATGGGCAATCCCTATCTCTCTTCTAACCCCAACCCCTTTTCCCTCTGTCACAACCATCCCTCAACATCACTAAAACAGGTTTTCTGGCCATTATCTCATTGCTGTTTGTGGGAGCTTGCTGTGCGCAAATTGGCTGCCGCGTTTCCTACATCACAACAGTGACCACACTTCAAAAGTACTTCATTGGCTGTAAAGTACTTAGGGATGTCCTGAGAATGTGAAAGGTGCTATAGAAATGCAAGTCTTTCTTTCTTGCTTTGCTCTATTTTAACAATGCTACGATAGTCCTTCCTTCCCTGAAATTTCCTCTTTTGTCCCTTCTAAGCTCCAAAAATGCCCTCCTGTATGCTCAACCCCCCCCCGCCCCGCACTTTCTACATCCCACCATATTGCAACGAAGGCTAATTGGGCAATCTTCCACTTGCAAACTCATTATTTCCACCCCCCCCCCACCACCTTAAAACTGTAGGATTCCTTGTCTTGCTCGGGTTTTTTCTTCCTCCAGCTTTCAGACTTGTAAATCCCAATCCTGGCACCCTCTAACCACTACCTCCTGCTTTACTCCGCTTTCCCTTTTGCTCGCCCAACTTGCTGATGCCCGGCGCCGCACGTGTCCCTTGGTTCCTTTAACTTGGTTTCTTACTTCAAAGAAATATAAAGCCGGTCGCAGCTTTCATCAGTTGCTGCCAGAGAAAATGGGGCCTTCCAACCTGCTGCGATACTGCGGGCATTAGAAATGGAGTGTTGGGCGTATGGAGTTATGAGATCGGCTCGGCCACCAGTAGAAATCACAGGCGCCCCCTCCTTGATTTTTCCATCCATTAAAAAAGGAACGTGCAGAGAATCACGGTGGGGGGGTGGGGGTGGAGGAGGGCTGGCAAGCTGCCAGTTTGCGATGGGGATGTGGGGGGGGGGGGGGGGGGGGCGGGGGGCGTCTCACTGGAGACACCATGTCGTGAAATCGGCCCCGTTGCATGTTACTGTAGACCTTCTACAGGGGTAGCACCAAATCACCTGGAGCACAATTTTGAAATGAACGCAAGAAAGAAAAAACGTTTTAAAATGTATTTGTTCGCGGGATGTGGGCTTCGCCGGCAAGGCCAGCATTTATTGCTCATCCCTAATTGCCCTCGAGCTGCCATTTCAGAGGGGCAGTTAAGAGTCAACCACATTGCTGTGGGTCTGGAGTCACATATAGGCCAGACTGGCAGATTTTCTTCCCTAAAGCACATTAGTGAACCAGATGGGTTTTTATAAAAAATCTGGTAGTTTCATGCTTACCATAAACTGATAGTAGCTTTTTATTCCTGATTTTTTTTTTAATTAACTGAATTTAATTCCCCAGCTGCCATGGTGGGATTTCTCCGGATCATTAGTCCAGGCCTCTGGATTACTAGTCCAGTAACATAACCACTATGCTACCATTCCCAACTTGCATTTATATAGCGCCTTTCATGGTCTCAGGCCATCCCAAAGCACTTTACAGCCAATGAAGTACTTTTTTGAAGTGCAGTCACTGTTGTAATGTAGGAAACAGCATCCAATTTGCGCACAGCAAGCTCCCACAAACAGAAATCAAATAATCTATTCTGGTAGTGTTGGTTGAGGGATAAATATTGGCCCAGGACATCAGGGAAGAACTCTCCTGCTCTTCTTCGAATAGTGCCATGGGATCTTTTTACATCCACCCAAAGAGGACCTCGGTTTAATGTCTCACCCGAAAGACGGCACCTCCAACAGTGCAGCACTCCCTCAGCACTGCACTGGGAGCATTAGCCTAGATTTTGTGCTCTAGACTCTGGAGTGGGATGTAAACCCACAACCATCTGACTCAGAGGGCAATGGAGTACTATTTGAAGTGTAGTCACTGGTGTAATGTAGGAAACACCTGAGAGGGAATACATTGGATTGACGTCTGATCCGAAAGATGTGCACCTCCCTCAGTGCTGTGTGGTTAGTGTCAGCCTTGAGTTTGTGCTCAAGTCCCTGGAGTGGGGACTTAGAACCCAAAACCTTCTGACTCACAGGCGAGAGTGCTACCAAGTAAGCCAAGCCTGACACCAATTGATTTTTGTTATCGGGAGGGGGAAAAGGTACTTTCTTCCCAGCTGTGATAGGCAAATTGTGGATTTTGAAACGTCCACAGTACTGTGCACTGAGCAGTAATCCGATTAAATCCCATGATGTGTTCCCAGTGATTGCTGTCAAATTGCTCTGACTGACCTTAGCCCCATAGCCAACACACTGGAGCAGTTCTTAAAAGCGGGTCTGTGAAATGTTCAGAAAACACTTCTAAATGATGGTTCACTCACAGTTCACGATTAATTCACTTCAACAAGACACTCACTAATCTATTGAACCATCAGGAAATGGTGAGTTTTGTAATGTTTTTTTTGCAGTGATGGCTTGTGGTTGAGTTCTATCCACATGAAAGAGAGATTCTGGAATATGGGAACGCTTTCTGCCTCGCCCCGTATGAAGGCTTCCTGCCTATTACCATGTGATTTGTTGCATGGTTTAGATAAAGTGGTTCAGGCCACTCCGACTGTCAGCAATTAGCGTTCAAAGCCTTGGTGGATCTAGAGTGTTACTCTGAGAAACGGTTTTCCACTGGCAGGAGGGTCGGTAACCAGAGGACGCAGATTGAAGATAATTGCCACAAGAACCAGAGGGGGGGATTCTTCCTTTAAGGTCGCGGGTTTTTATGATCGGCAGTGAAAGGGCAGTGGAAGCAGATTCAATAGTGACTTTCTAATGGGTATGAAAAGGAAAATTTTGCCAGGCTATGGGGGAAAAGGTAGCAGGGGGGGAGTGGGACTAATTGGAGAGCTCTTTCAAAGAGCTGGCACAGTCACGATAGGCCGAATGGCCTCCTTCTGTGCTTTCAGCTGGGGCTCAGTGGGTAGCACACGTGCCTCTGAGTCAGAAGGTTGTGAGTTCAAGTCCCACTCCAGGGACTTGAGTATAAAGCTAGGCTCTCACTCCCAGTGCAGTGCTGAGGGAGTCGCTGCACTGTCGGAGGTGCCGTCATTCAGGGCAACACGGTGGCATAGTGGTTAGCACTGGTGCCTCACAGCGCCAGAGACCCGGGTTCGAATCTGACCTCGGGTGACTGTCTGTGTGGAGTTTGCACATTCTCCCCGTGTCTGCGTGGGTTTCCTCCGGGTGCTCCGGTTTCCTCCCACAGTCCAAAAATGTGTGGGTTAGGTTGATTTGGCTATGATAAATTGACCCTTAGTGTTAGGGGGGATTAAATATGTGGGGTTATGGGGATAGGATGGGATATGTTAGGGGGAATTAAATACGTGGGGTTACGGAGGTAGGGTGGGATATGTGTACTGTGGGGATTAAAGCAGGGACAGGGTACTGGATTTGGATGATCAGCCATGATCGTATTGAATGGCGGAGCAGGCTCGACGGGCCGAATGGCCTACTCCTGCTCCTAGATTCTATGTTTCTATGTTTCTATGTTTCTATGTTAAACCGAGGCCCCGTCTGCTCTCTCAGGTGGATGTAAAAGATCCCATGGCCACTATTCTGAAGAAGAACAGGGGAGTTATCCCCGGTGTCCTGGGACCAATATTTATCCCTCAACCAACATCACAAAAACAGATAATAACAACAGAAAACGCTGGAAAAACTCAGCAGGCCAGGCAGCATCCGTGGAGAGAGAAAGAGAGTTAACGTTTCAGGTCGAAGACCTTTCGTCAGAACTGGAAAAAAGCAGGAAATGAAATAGATTTTAAAGCAAGTACAATGCTGGGAAAAGGGGGTGGGGATGAAAGAACAAAAGGGAAGGTCAGTGGTGGGATAGAAGGCAGGAGAGATTAAGAGACATTGAGAGACATTAAGAGATATTCAAGGCAAGAGGAGGTGGTAATGGGACAGGTTGAGGAACAAAGGATGGCTCTAGATGAAGTGTGAAATGCGCTGGCAGAATGAAGGACAGCTGCCAGCTTCAGGGAGGCCTAAAAACAGATTATCAGTATCACATTGCTGTTTGTGGGAGCTTGCTGTGCGCAAATTGGCTGCCGCGTTTCCCACATTACAACAGTGTCTCCATTTTAAAAGTGCTTCATTGGCTGTAAAGCGCATGGGACGTCCGGTGGTCGTGAAAGGCGCTATATAAATGCAAGTCTTTCTTTTCCTTCTGTCAGCAGTTGTATTATAACGTCGAGCGACAGAAAAAAGTAACTTTGATTATTTTTAGTAGACAAATGAGGGAGCTCAGAAGAAGTCACGACAGGTCCTTAAAGGTGAACCCAGGAACAGGAGGAGGCCACTCAGCCCGTCAAAACTGTTCCACCATGCAATTAGATCACGGCTGATCTGTATCTTAATTCCATTTACCCTGCCTTGGTTCCGTACCCCTTAATATCGCTCAAGAGACCTGAGCACGACATCCAGGCTGACACACCCAGTGCTATACTGAGGGAGTGCTGCACTGTCGGAGGTGCCGTCTTTCGGATGAACCGTTAATCCGAGGCCCCGTCTGCTCTCTCAGGTGGACTTGAAAGATCCCACTATTGGAAGAAGAGCAGGGGGGGCGTTCTCCCCGGTGTCCTGGGGCCAATATTTATTCCTCAACCAACATCACTAAAAAGACAGATTATCTGGTCATTATCACATTGCTGTTTGTGGGAGCTTGCTGTGCATAAATTGGCTGCTGCGTTTCCCACATGACAAGCGTGTCTCCATTTTAAAAGTACTTCATTGGCTGTAAAGGGTTTTGGGATGTCCAGAGGTGGTGAAAGGCGCTGTAGAAATGCAGGATCTTTCTTTTCTTTCTTTAGTACCCTGGCCTGACAAAGATCTACCGATCTCAGATTTGACATTGTTCAGTCAACCTGTTTCAAGTTTGAGGGCCAGATTTTGTTGACGTTGAGCGTAATTTTCCTCTTTTTTTTTTCCAGAGTCGCCTAAAAATCCGCCATTACCGGGAGGCATGAATGGGAATTTGCCATCAGCCGCCAGCACCGGGCAGCAGCCGGTCTCTGCCATTCCCGCTCCGGGTGCCGGCAAACCCTGGCGCAGCAAGTCGATGAACGTCAAGCACACCGCCACCGCAGCCATGCTGAGCGTGAAGCTGCCGAGCCCCGTCACCTCTCCGACCGCTTCCACCGAGCGGCTCCGGCCTCCCCCGTCCGAGGCCGCCAAGGCCCCCCCCAGCGGGCAGAAGTCCATGCTGGAGAAGTTCAAGCTGATCAACACCAGGACCGCCTCCCGGCCCCCCGTATCCCCGAGCTCAGGGCCTGCCGACGGCGGGCGGGACGAGGGCGCGCTCTCGGAGTACGGCGAGGCGGAGGGCGGCGGCAGTCCGAAGACGCAGTCCAAGGGAACGCCCCAACGGATAGGGGGCAAAGCCACCAGCAATAAAAAGGCCTCGCCGCAAGCGAAGGAGAAAGAGGAGAGGGACAAGGAAAAGGGTAAAGGGTTAAAGAACAGCAAAGAAGAGAAAGTGAGCGATGCGCCCAGAAAGAGCTCAAAGATCGCCAGCTTAATACCAAAAGGAGGCAAACCAGCGGGAATCAAGAAGGAGAGTTCAATCCCTGCTTCCAGCGGGATTCCCAAACCAGGATCCAAGGTACCCAGCGGAAAGTCGGCATCAGTGCCCGGACCTGTAGGAACAAAGGAGGCAGAGAAAGCCAGGACTGCAAAGGGAAGCCCAAGCCACCCATTGCAGAAATCTCAGGCCGATGGGAAAGCTTCCAGCTCCAGTAGCATTGCTTCCTTGGAGGGCAGAGGTGCCAGCCTGCCCTCCTCGCCCCCTTCCTCCTCGAGCACCGCCGCACTTTCGGCCCTCCCGGTCATGGCCGACGGGCAAACACCGGGCAACGCCAACGTAATCGTCCAGCTCCCTCAGCCGCAGCAATACAGCCACCCCAACACTGCCACCGTCGCCCCCTTCATGTACAAGTAAGTAGTGCGCCATCTTTTTACAAAGTGTATTTACAATGTATTTACAGCACAGAAACTGGCCATTCGGCCCTAAATGGTCCGTGCCGGTGTTTATGCTCCACACCAGCCTCCTCCCACCCCACTTCATCTCACCCCATCAACATGTCCTGCTATTCCTTTCTCCCTCATGTGTTTATCTAGCTTCCCCTTAAAGACATCTGTGTTATTCGCCTCAACTACTCCTCATGGTAGCGAGTTCCACATTCTCACCACTCTCTGGGTAAAGAAGTTTTTCCTGAATTCCCTATTGGATTTATTAGTGACTATCTTATATTTATGGCCCCTAGTTCTGGCCTCCCTTGCAAGTGGAAACATCTTCTCTAGGTCTATCCTATCAAAACCCTTTCATAATCTTAAAGACCTCTATCAGGTCGCCCCTCAGCCTTCTCTTTTCTAGAGAAAAGAGCCCCAGCCTGTTCAATTTTTCCTGATAGGTACAACCTCTCAGTTATGGTTCCATGAGGTCAATGAGAAACAGCTAAAATGGATCATTGGGGAGGGGGGTGGTTGGGCGAAGCCTTTACAATCTCGCCTCTGAGTCAGAAGGTTGTGGGTTTAAGTCCCACTCTAGAGATTTGAGCAGAAAATCTAGGCTGACACTCCCATTGCAGTACTGAGGGAGCGCTGCACTGTCGGAGGTGCCATTAAACCGAGGCCCCTGTCTGTCCCCTCCGGTGGACGTAAAAGATCCCACGACACTATTTCGAAGAAGAGCAGGGGAGTTCTCCCCAGTGTCCTGGGCCAATATTCATCCCTCAACCAACATCACTAAAAAAAAACCAGATTATCTGGCCGTCGCTGTTTGAGGGATCTTGCTGTGCGTAAACTGGCTGCCGTGTTTCCTACATTACAACAGTGACTACACTTCAAAAAGTACTTCATTGGCTGTAAAGCGCTTTGGGACGTCCTGAGGTTGTGAAAGGCGCTATATAAATGCAAGTCTTTCTTTCTTTAACACAACAGTACTGCAAATTAAAAACATTTCCATGCACCTCGTATTCTAACTTGTTACGAACAGGTTTCACTGCTTATTTCACCTTACACATCTGTTGTTGCAAAATTGAAATCTGGACAGTCAGTGCACATTGAACGGCAGTTAATGAAATGGTTTATCATGGCTTAATAAAATAAACCCTTTCACCAGTCTGGCAGTGCTGGCTTGGAGAGAATTTTCAGTATATTTAACAAGCCCGCCAATAAACATTAAAGGTTCAGTAGGCTCTTTGTGAAGCCTTGTTTATCTCAAAGAAACTCCACAAGCCCAACCACGGTGGTCGGAGCCAATTGAATGAAAGCGCTGTTGGTATCTGGAGTTGAAATGACAAAGAAACCCATCGGCAGTTTTTAGTCAGATTAAGCTGTGAGAAGTGTTTGAGTCCAATGTTTAGGAAGCACTTCTTCTCACAAAGGGCAGTGGAAATCTGGAAATTTCTCCCTAAAAAAACTTGTTGAAAATTAAAAAAAAAAGCCGAACAGGCTCGAGGGGCTGATTGGAGTACTCTTGTTCCTATGGTTTCTCGCACGGCCTATATGTATTTCGATTGTTATCGAGTGTTTACAGTTCAAATTATCGTTCACTGATACCCCTGGTTCCAGTATCTGATGTGTACAACAATAACAACTTGTATTTATATAGCACCTTTAATGTAGTAAAACATCCCAAGGCGCTTCACAGGGGTGTTATCAAACACCGAGCCACATAAGGAGATATGACGACAGGTGACCAAAAGTTTGGTCAAAGAGGTAGGTTTTAAGGAGCCTCCGAAAGGAGAAGAGAGAGAGGCGGAGAGGTTTAGGGAGGGAATTCCAGAGCGCAGGGCCCAGGCAGGTGAAGGCACGGCCGCCAATGGTGGAGCGATGGAAATCGGGGATGCGCAAGAGGCTAGAATTGGAGGAGCGCAGAGATCTCGGAGGGCAGTAGGGCTGGAGGAGGCTGCAGAGATAGGGAGGGATTTGAAAACAAGGATGATTATTTTAAAACTGCGGTGTTGCCAGACTGAGAGCCAATGTAGGTCAGTGAGCACAATTGACTGGGGAGCAGAGGGAGATTGGCTGGCAGCCAGGGCAGAAGGAAGGTGGAAACAGTCTGAGCAGAGACCAGGTCAAGCTGAACGGATTGGATGTGTTTTTATTTCCCATTTCTGGCTTCTCATGCTCTTGTTACAAAGCACGTTAGTGCAGAGAGCAGTTTCCTATAACTCACTGTGTTTTTAACCAATGACAAATATTTGACGATCGTATTTGAGTTTCTTGTTCCAGAAATAAAGAAAGGGTTTGCATTTATATAGCGCCTTTCACAACCTCAGGATGTCCCAAAGCATTTTACAGCCAATGAAGTAGTTTTTGAAGCACTGTTGTAATGTAGGGAAACGTAGCAGTCGATTGACGCACAGCAAGCTCCCACAAACAGCAATGTGATGATGTGTTTCACTGAAGTTAGTTGAAGGACAAATATTGGCCCAGGGCACCAGGGAGAGGGCAGACGGGGACCTCAGTTTAACGCCTCATCCGAAAGACGGCATCTCTGACAGTCCAGCGCTTCCTCAGTACTGCGCTGGGAGCGTCAGTCAGCCTGGATTTTGTGCTCAAGTCTCTGGAGTGAGACTTGCACTTATGACCTGCTGAGCCAGAGGCAAGAGTGCTACCAACTGAGCCGCGGCTGACACCTCAGAGATTGCGGTCATTCCTTATAGTCTGCTGCCGAAGTTATGGTGGGAATGCACTGAAACCGTCAAGGTATTTTGGCCCCGCTATCTTTACTTACAGTGAGAGATACCTGATGCAGACATGTGGTACGATTTTAAAGGGGGTGCAGGAACAGAGAGACCTGGAGGTTCACACGCACGAATCTTTGAAGGTGGCAGGGCGAGTTGAGAAGGCTGTTAAAAATGCATACGGGTGCCTAGGCTTTATAAATAGAGGCGTAGAGTACAAAAGCAAGGAAGTTATTCTAAACCTTTATAAATTGCTGGTTAGGCCCCAGCTGGAGTATTGTGTCCAATTCTGGGCACCGCACTTTAGGAAGGATGTCAAGGCCTTTGGAGAGGGTGCAGAGGAGATTTATTAGAATGGTACCAGGGATGAGGGACTTCAGTTATGTGGAGAGACGAGAGAAGCTGGGATTGTTCTCCTTAGAGCAGAGCAGGTTAAGAGGAGATTTAATAGAGGTGTTCAAAATTATGAAGGGTTTTGATTGAGTAAATAAGGAGAAACTGTTTCCAGTGGCAGGAGGGTTGGTAACCAGAGGACACAGATTGAAGGTGATTGGCAAAAGAACCAGAGGGGAGAGATTTCTTTACGCAGTTGCTGTGATCTGGAATGCGCTGCCTGAAAGGGCGGTGGAAGCAGATTCAATAGTAACTTTCAAAAGGGAATTGGATAAATAATTGAAAAGGAAAAAAATTGCAGGGCTATGGGGGAAAGAGCAGGGGGGAGTGGGGCTAATTGGAGAGCTCTTTCAAAGAGCCGGCACAGGCACGATGGGTTGAATGGCCTCCTTCTGTGCTGTAAGATTCTATGCTGCGATAAATTATTAATGCAAGTTTCAAAATACATTTTTCAGAACCCACTCGGACAGTGACGGTTCTTCTCTGCTCTCTGGTGACACAAGTGCCAGCCCTACAAAAATGGATTCCGTTTACAGCAAGACTGCCAAACAGTGCCTCGAGGAGATCTCTGGTAGGTGACCTGGTCTTATTAAACCTCACAATTCAGTTCAAAAATGTTGGACCTAAAGTTTCTTAGGCTCCTCTTTAAACCCCTCCTCTCAAATGGTCAAAGGAGGCAGGTTTTCCCCCTCGGCTGCGTTGGGATAATTGTTGCAAACTTCATTCGAATCATAGAGTCATAGAATGGTTACAGCACGGAAGAAGGCCATTCGGCCCGCCGAGCCCGTGCCGGCTCTCTCTGCAAGAGCACCTCAGCTAGTCCCGCTCCCCCGCCCTTTCCCCGCAGCCCCTGCAAAATGTTTTCCTTCAGGTACTTATCCAGGGTCCGGATGGTGTGTGATTTGTGTTCCCACGATATTGCTGTTCTTGTATTTCTCATTGGTAGTGGTCGCATGAGAGGGTTGTCCTGTTGAAGTAACCTTGGTCCGTTGCTGAGTGCGTCCTATGGAGCGAATGTACAGCGTGTCAGTGATAGACGATGGGTATTGAGTCTGGTGGTACCGGCACCGATCAAGCAACCTGCTCTGTCCTGGATGGTGTTGAGCTTCTTGAGTGTTGTAGTGGCTGCACCATCCAGCTGGGTGGCAGGTGTTGCTCCGGACTTGCAGAGAGGTTGATGGTGCAAATTAATAAGGACTGAGTGTAATGGTTGGGACCATTCAATCACTGCTCTTGGAGATACCACCTTGAGATCATAGAATCATGCAGCACAGAAGGAGGCCATTTGGCCCATCATGCCTGTGCCAGCTCTTTGAATGAGCTCTCCAATTCCCTTTTGAAAGTCTGCTTCCACCGCCCTTTCAGGCAGCGCATTCCAGATCACAACAACTCGCTGCGTAAAAAATGTTTCCTCATGTTGCTTCTTTTGCCAATCACCTCAAATCTGGGTCTTCCACCTCCGAGTTCCCCTCCAAGTCCCGCACCATCCTGACTTGGAAGTATATCGTCATTCCTTCATCGTCGCTGGGTCAAAATCCTGGAACTCACTCCCTAACAGCACTGTGGGAGCACCTTCACCACACGGACTGCAGCGGTTCAAGAAGGCGGCTCACCACCACCTTCTCAAGGGCAACTGGGGATGGGCAATAAATGCTGGCCTTGCCAGCGACGCCCACATCCCAGGAACGAATAAAAAAAGCTACCGACCCTTCTGCTACTGGAAACAGTTTCTCTTTATTTACTCTATCTAAACCCTTCATAATTTTGAACACCTCTATCAAATCTCCCCTGAACCTTCTCTGCTCTAAGGAGAACAATCCCAGCTTCTCCAGTCTGTCTACATAACTGAAGTCCCTCATCTCTGGAACCATTCTAGTAAATCTCCTCTGCACCCTCTCCAAGGTCTTCCCAAAGTGTGCTGCCCAGAATTGGCCACAATACTCCAGCTGAGCCCTAACCAGTGTTTTATAAAGGTTTAGCATAACGTACTTGCTCTTGTACTCTGTGCCTCTATTAATAAAGCCAAGGATTCCAGATGCTTTTTTAACAGCCTTCTCAACTTGTCCTGCCACCTTCAAAGATTTGTGTACATATACCCCGGGTCTCTCTGTTCCTGCACCCTCTTTAAATTGCACCATTTAGTTCATATTGCCTCCTTGTTTTTCCGACCAAAATATATCACTTCACACTTCTCTGTGTTAAATTTCACCTGCTATCTCATCTTAAGGATCCCAAGGAGTATGTCTATATTTCATCTTTTTTTTATTCGTTTACGGGATGTGGGCATCACTGGCAAGGCCAGCATTTATTGCCCATCCCTAATTGCCCTTGAGAAGGTGGTGGTGAGCCGCCTTCTTGAACCGCTGCAGTCCGTGTGGTGAAGGTGCTCCCACAGCGCTGTTAGGGAGGGAGTTCTAGGATTTTGACCCAGCGACGATGAAGGATCGCCGATATATTTCTAAGTCAGGATGGGGTGTGACTTGGAGGGGATCTTGGAGGTGGTGGTGTTCCCATGCGCCTGCTGCCCTTGTCCTTCTAGGTGGTGGAGGTCGCGGGTTTGGGAGGTGCTGCTGAAGAAGCCTTGGCGAGTTGCTGCAGTGCATCTTGTAGATAGTGCACACTAATCTTAACTCATCAACCACTTCTTCTCCAAAACTGTGCTGTTCCTCCTTGCAAAACTATGGTAGTTAGAATGCAATATTTGGTTGGGTTTGTATGGCCTCATCTATATATGTCCATACCCAACCTGCGGCCTATTCCCTGACGAGCTTTGTTCCGTTCTTCTACACGCACTGATGTGCAGGCTCCCAGCTCCTGTGGGTGCCCGGGGGGGTGGGGGGTGGGGACATGTGGGTCGGTAACAAGAGGTCATAAATTTAAAATAATTGGCAAAAGAAGTAGAGGGGAAATGAGGAGAAATTTCTTCACACGGAGAGTTGTTGTGATCTGGAACGCACTACCTGAAAGGCGCGTGGAAGCAGATCCCAGAGGAACTTTCAAAGGGCAATTGGACATGCTCTTGAAGAGGACTAATTTGCAGGGCTATGAGGAAAAAGCGGGGGTGTGGGACTAAATTGGACAGTACTTGCAAAGAGCTGGCACAGGCACGATGGGTTGAATGGCCTCCTTCTGTGCTGTAAGATTGTATGATTCTAGTAACACATATCTGTAGCATAACTAAGACCACCTACTTCCACCTCTGTAACATTGCCCGTCTCCGCCCCTGCCTCAGCTCATCCACTGCTGAAACCCTCATTCATGCCTTTGTTACCTCTAGACTTGACTATTCCAACGCACTCCTGGCTGGTCTCCCACATTCCACCCTATGTAAACTTGAGGTCATCCAAAACTCGACTGCCCATGTCCTAACTCGCACCAAGTCCCGTTCGCCCATCACCCCTGTGCTCGCTGACCTACATTGGCTCCCGGTTAAGCAGCAGCTCGATTTCAAAATTCTCATCCTTGTTTTCAAATCCCTCCATGGCCTCGCTCCTTCCTATCTCTGTAATCTCCTTCAGCCCCACAACCACCCGAAATATCTGCGCTCCTCTAATTCTGCCCTCTTGAGGATCCCTGATTATAATCGCTCAACCTTTGGTGGCCGTGCCTTCTGTTGCCTAGGCCCTAAGCTCTGGAATTCCCTGCCTAAACCTGTCCGCCTCGCTACCTCCTCTTCCTCCTTTAAGACGCTCCTTAAAACCCACCTCTTTGACCAAGCTTTTGGTCACCTGCCCTAATTTATCCTTATGTGGATCGGTGTCAAATTTTTTGTCTTAAAATACTCCTGTGAAGCACCTTGGGACGTTTTACTACGTTAAAGACGCTATATAAATACAGTTGTTGTTGTTGTAACAGATAAACTAGAGTTTCAGTTGTTGAAAATGTTTACTGACAGGACTAATAGGAGCAGTGAGGCTTATTTCATAGATATGGAATTTGAGAAAGCTTTTGACAAGGTTCCACCTTGTGTCTAATGGCTCAGGCATGAATTCATGGTGGTGAGGCTTAAGGATTACGCCAGTGGATAGAAAATTACATTAAAAATAGGAAATCGAGCGTAACCATCAATTAAAACTTTTGAGGCTTGGAAAATGTTCTGAGTGGTTTATGCAAAGAATATTAATCAATTTTGAGACAGTTGCTGTTCTTAATTACATGACTGCAGAAAAAGAAATCAAGCTCTTGCAGTTAATGTAGCAACCTCCTAACGTCCCAAAACGCTTCACAGCCAATGAAGTACTTCTTGAAGTGCAGTCGCTGTAGGAGACGCAGCAGCTAGTTTAGCAAACTCCCACAAACAGCAATGTAATTAATGACTACATCAGCTGTCTTGGTTGAGGGATAAATATTGGCCAGGACACCGGGGAGAACTCCCCTGCTCTTCTTCAAAATTGTGCCCTGGGATCTTTTACGTCCGCCTGAGAGGGCAGGTTTAACGTCTCATCTGAACAATGGCACCTCCGACAGTGCAGCACTCCCTCAGCACTGCACTGGGAGTGTCAGCCTGGATTATGTGCTCCAGTGGAATGGGACTTGAACCCACAACCTTCTGACTGAGAGGCAAGAGTGCTACCCACTGAGTCAAGGCTGAGTTAGATATTAAGAAAAAAATATCCAAGTTTGCTGGTGATACCAAAGCAGAGCAATAAAAAACCAACCAAGTAATTAGATTCAGAAGGATTTAATGCTGACAAGTGTCAAACACAGGAGCAAGGAACAGAAAGAGTGACTTTGCATTAAATGGAACAAGGGTACAACATACTGATCCTGTGAGAAAGCCAAGATATATAATGGGCAAAGCTATGAAATCATCAGCTCAGTGCTTAACTGCAGAAGAAAAAGGCAAGCAAGGGTTGCAGCATAGAACTACACAGTATTTACAGCATAGAAACAGGCCATTTGGCCCAACTGGTCCGTGCCGGTGTTTCTGCTCCACACAAGCCTCCTCCCACCCTACTTCATCTCACCCCATCACCATATCCTTCTATTCCTTTCTCCCTCACGTACCTATCTAGCTTCCCCTTAAATGCATCTAAGCTATTCGCCTCAACCACTCCCTGTGGTAGCGAGCTCCATATTTTCACTACTCTCTGGGTAAAGAAGTTTCTCCTGAATTCCCTATTGGACTTATTAGTGACTATCTTATATTTGTGGCCCCTAGTTTGGGACTCTCCACAAATGGAAACATCTTCTCTACGTCTACTCTATCGAACCCTTTCGTAATCTTGAAGACCTCTAATAAGTCACTGTTTAGTCTTCTCTTTTCTAGAGAAAAGAGCCCCAGCCTATTCAGTCCTTCCTGATAGATATATCCTCTCCATTCTGGTATCATCCTTGTAAATCTTTTTTGCACCTTCTCCAGTGCTTCTCTATCCTTTTTGTCATATGGCGACCAGAACTGTACAGCAAGAGATGGAGTGCAGGCCTGAATAGATTGTCTATACAAGGACTTGGTTGGTTGGTGGTATGGTGTGCAGTCCCAATCACCTTATTATAGAAGGTTCTGTTGCCTTTACGATGTTGCACAGGTGAGGGTCAAAAGATGATTTCAGATATTAGGAATTTATATTATAAGAATTTTTTATGGATGTTGGAGTTGTGTTCTTTGAAGAAGTGAATTTCAATTGATCCAACTGAAGTTTTCATGATTGTGAAGGGGATTTTTGGACACTAAGGGAACCAAGGGATATGGGGATCGGGCGGGAAAGTGGAGATGAGGTCGAAGATCAGCCATGATCTTATTGAATGGCGGAACAGGCTCGAGGGGCCGTATGGCCGACTCCTGCTCCTAATTCTTATGTTCTTATGATTGACAAAATTGAACGAAGAAAATTGATGAAGGGTTCAGACAGCAGGGGCACGAGTGGATTTTTTAAAAAAGTTGCAAAGAGGAAGTAAGAAATTCAGGGAGATATTAGACCCAAAGGCATATGGAATAAATTACCAGGGATGGTCCCTGAAGCAGGCATTATAATTGGGTTGAAGAGACAATTGGGTTTGTTTCTGGAGTGACAAGAGATTGAAGAAATTGATGAGAAGGTCAATAGGGCGGGTTGAGTTGTAAAGAAAATCAGACCGGCTTCTTTGAGCCAGCATGTCTTTTACTGCTGTTGAGTAAGATATATTTTTTTGGCTAATGGGCTGTCCCGAGCAGGATGAAGGATTTGGCATCTGGAAGCAAATCTGTGGGAAAATAGTTGGGACTGGGAAGTGGGATATTGAAGCCAAACCACAGACTTTAGGGTAGGGACAAGAAATGATTGAACTCTGCTTTTGAATGGGAGTGGACATGTGGATATTAGTGTGACTGTCAGCTGAGAAAATCTAGCAAACTTCTGGGAACGTTTACAAGTCCCTCTGTGGCCTCGCCCACCCTACCTCTGTAATCTTCCCCAGCTCTACCAGCCAAAGACCGCCTTCCTCTTTTCTGACTCTAGCCTTTTTATTAATATCTTCCCCTCCCTCCGTTCAGCTAACTGGGCACTGCGTTCTGGAATGGCCTCCCTTACCCCCTCTGCCTTGTTATCCTTGCTCTATCATAAGCCTCCACAAAAACCTACCTCTTTCACCATGCCTTCAGCTACCTCCCTCAGTTCCTCACCCATTGCTGTGTTTTTGAAGTGCCTTGGGATGTTTACAAGTTGTTGGGCTCTTCAAACCGGTTAATGGAAAAAAGAGAAGCGGAGGAACTAATCATATCCATTCCCAGAACAGCCCAGGTATCCTGAAGAAAGACCTGCATTTATATAGCTCCTCTCACGACCTCAGGACACCCCAAAGTGTTTTTGCAGCCAATGAAGTGGAGTCACTGTTGTAATGTAGGAAACGCGGCAGCCAGTTTGCGCACAGCAAGCTCCCACAAACAGCAATGTGATAATGACCAGATAATCTGTTTTTTCAGTGATGTTAATTGAGGGTTAAATATTGGCCAGGACACCGGGGATGAACTCCCCTGCTCCATTTTGAAATAGTGCCATGGGATCTTTTACATCCACCTGAGAGAGAGCGAGCAGACAGGCAACGTTCCCCCTCTTATTATCTTTTTGGGCTCGCGGCCCATTCACAGTTTCACGCAAAACTTTACATTGAAAAAGCTGGTCCCGGACTGCGCGGGACCAGCAGAGAATCGCACGGCCGTGCACCTTATCAGGAACTTTGCAGACAGGGCCTCGGTTTAACATCTTATTCGAAAGACAGCATCTCCAACGGTCTGGCACTCCCTCAGTACTGCACTGGGAGCGCCAGTCAGCCTGATTTCTGCTCAAGTCTCTGGAGTGGGACTATGAACCCATGACTCCTGACTCAGAGGCGAGAGTGCTGCCCTCCGAGCCAGGGGAAAAGGCGGGGGGGGAGTGGGACTAATTGGATAGCTCTTTCATAGATCCGGCACAGACACGATGGGCCAAATGGCCTTTTTTCTATTCTCTATGATTCTATGAACAAGGAACTAGCTAGCTTGGCATTTTATTAACTTGAGTTGCTCACAGATTGCTTGATGAATGTATCATTACTTGCACTTCTGAAGTAACAACCATTTTTGTCATTTTTTTACCGATTAAATATTACTTCCAGCTTCTAATGTGGGCATCAGGACAGCACACATGATGCTTGCGACACAGTTTTGATGTTACAGTGTGAGACTTGCGGAGAGAGCTCCATTTAAGCTGTTCTCTGTAATTAATTCTAAAGTCTTGCAAATTATGGGGTAGTATTGTCCACTATATATATTAAAACAGCTGTGGTTTACTGTATTCTTGATCAATTTAGTTCTATTTGGAAACCTGCTTTCAATTTTGGTCAAAAAAAAACTAGTGGATCTCCCATGGTGTTGCTCCTGGTGAGTGGCAGATGGGCTGTCGTGAAAGTGTGACGCTTGAGGTGTGACAGGAAGTACGGGTGACGCTTACAGGAAGTGCGAGCTGTATGTAATACTTTGAAACTATTACAGCTGGATAACTGCAAAACAACATTTCATTTGTTCTTTAACTAGTCAGCTGCAACCTGCTCTTTCCAAATCGTGGATGGTATGAAAGGAAATATACCCCATGAATCTTACATGGGTAGCTCATCCAATTCATCATCTTCTCGTGTAAATATTTGATGTTCAAATGATGCAGAGATGGATCATACAAGAACAGCACTGACCAGAACGTCCACGGTGGTTTCTTAAATACCCATAAACGAGAGAACCTAAAGAAAGAAAGAAAGGACTTGCATTTCTATAGCGCCTTTCACGACCACCGGACGTCCCAAAGCGCTTTACAGCCAATGAAGTACTTCTGAAGTGTAGTCACTGTTGTAATGTAGGAAACGCGGCAGACAATCACTGCCATAACAGTGTAGGATTGACAATCACCCTGTACTACCCTGGAGTCTCCAGGAGTTAAAGATTAATCTCCAGGACACTGCTGCGAGCAGCACCCGGGAGAAAAATATTCGGGAGTTCTCGAAATGATTCTTGAACGGTCAATCAGATTGATCTCATTAGGTTCATACATTGCCGGAGACTCTGTAGTCCAGCTACTGTTTGAAATGTCAAGGCAACGCGTGCTTGCCCTCTCGCAGCAGTGCTACTGTTGAACTTTATCTGAACTGATCCTTGGTTCAGTGGGTAGCACACTCACCGACTGAGTCATGAAGGTTGTGGGTTCGAGCCCCACTCCAGGGGCTTTAGCACGTAATCCAGGCTGACACTCCCAGTGCCAGTACTGAGGGAGCACGGCACTGTCGGAGGTGCCGTCTTTCAGATGAGACGTCAAACCGAGGCCCCGTCTGCCCTCTCGGGTGGACGTAAAGGATCCCATGGCACTATTTCGAAGAAGATCAGGGGCGTTCTCCCTGGTGTCCTGGGGCCAATATTTACCCCTCAATTAACATCACTCGAAACAGATTATCCGGTCATTATCACATTGCTGTTTGTGGGATCTTGCTGTGCGCAAATTGGCTGCCGCGTTTCCCACATTAAAAACAGTGACTACACTTCAAAACGTACTTCATTGGCTGTAAAGCGCTTTGGGACTCCCGGGATCATGAAAGGCGCTATAGAAATGCAAGTCCTTTCTTTTTTTTCTTACTAGTGCTGCGACTTACGACACTGCTGTAAAGTCAGCGCCGCCTCACTTTACGATAGCGACCAAACATAGCTCTGGCTGGCGGTGAATTCCTCCAGTAATATGGCCACCCAGAGTTGCCAACCCTATAACAGTGATTAAAAAGCAGAGAATGCTAGGACTGCACTGACATCTGGAAAAAAGCAAGACTTGCATTTCTATAGCGCCTTTCACGACCACCGGACGTCCCAAAGCGCTTTACAGCCAATGAAGTACTTTTGAAGTGTAGTCGCTGTAGGAAGCGCAGCAGCTAATTTAGCAAGCACTGTTGTAATGTAGGAAACGTGGCAGCCAACTGCGCACAGCAAGCTCCCACAAACAGCAATGTGATAATGATCAGAAAATCTGTTTTTTGTTATGTTGATTGAGGGATAAATACTAGCCAGGACACCGGGGACAACTCCCCTGCTCTTCTTCGAAATAGTGCCATGGGATCTTTTCCATCCACCTGAGAGAGCAGACGCGGCCTCGGTTTATCGTCTCATCTAAAAGACGGCACCTCCGACAGTGCGGCGCTCCCTCAGTACTGCCCCTCTGACAGTGCAGCGTTCCCTCAGTACTGCCTCTCTGACAGTGCAGCGCTCCCTCAGTACTGCCCCTCCGACAGTGCGGCGCTCCCTCAGTACTGCCTCTCTGACAGTGCGGCGCTCCCTCAGTACTGTCCCTCCGACAGTGCAGCGCTCCCTCAGTACTGCCCCTCTGACAGTGCAGCGCTCCCTCAGTACTGCCCCACTGACAGTGCAGCGCTCCCTCAGTACTGCCCCTCTGACAGTGCAGCGGAGGCTCCCTCAGTACTGCCCCACTGACAGTGCAGCGTTCCCTCAGTACTGCCTCTCTGACAGTGCAGCGCTCCCTCAGTACTGCCCCTCCGACAGTGCGGCGCTCCCTCAGTACTGCCTCTCTGACAGTGCGGCGCTCCCTCAGTACTGTCCCTCCGACAGTGCAGCGCTCCCTCAGTACTGCCCCTCTGACAGTGCAGCGCTCCCTCAGTACTGCCCCTCCGACAGTGCAGCACCTCCTCAGCACTGCACTGGAGTGTCAGCCTAGATTTTTGTGCTCAAGCCTCTGGAGTGGGACTTGAACCCACAACCGTCTGACTCAGGCAAGAGTGCTACCCACTGAGCCACTGGAGAGGGAAAAGGCAGGTCAACATTCCTACTGTAGAAGGTTCGTCAGAGCTGGTGAGAGGCAGAGCTCATGAATGCTCTTCGACCAGAAACATTAGCCCGCCTATTTTCTCTTTTCAGGTTTTCCTACTGTTTATTTCCAGACATTTTTTGTTTTTTTATTTCTGATTTCCAGCATTTGCAGTTTCTTTATTTTTTATCTGTCTGTCTGTGCTGCTAAATCAATGCTCTACTGACAACATCCATCACACCATGTAGGGCATATCACCATCGCAACAGATGGCTTGTCCAGCACTAAATTACCTTGGCACTATGATGATGGGCTTAATGCAGCTCACTAGCTGCTCCGCACGAATAAACCGACTCGGCTGTGTTTATGAAATGAGGGTAGTCGAAAGGTTGAAGATAATTGTCGGGCTTTGTGTTAAAAAAAAAGATAATACCAAAGGGATGGCATTCTGGAGAGAGAGGCCCCCATAGGGAGGCTTCAGGTCCTACCTCACTCAAGACAGCTGCCCTCACTCCTCGTCATTGCCAAGTTCAGACAAAGTTCTGCCCGCAGTCAGACAGCCAGGTTGGGATCCCAAAAATAGCTTACCAATTAGTACAGCAGGCTGCAAACCGCGCTGGAAACAATCATGACAACGCAATAATTAGACCTGTTTCAGCCGGCTGCACTCGGCACACAACGGAGCCGTACGACTCGAATCAAATCAGTAAACCCATTTCATGCACAGTAATATCTGAGTCGCCAGCGTCAAACTACTTAAAACATTATTCCAAACTCTCCCTTCGTCCTCTTGATCTTCATTTTAAATTTATGCCCATTTAGTTACTGGCTGATTGATCAGTCGCAACGTGCACTGAATTTCCTCGATGTCCATTGCGCCATTGCTGCTCCACTCGCCAGCGCAGGGAGTTGCACGCAAGTTTCCTGGGTGGGTGACGATGCGTGAGAAGTGGCGTAGATTCTGAGGCAGTTGTGTTCTGAAGACGCAGTGAGCGGCTTAGGCCCCAGGAAACTTCAGTGCAGAAGTGGCGCAGCCCCTGTAAAGACTGGAGTTTATAAAGAGAGGCGAAGAGTGCAAAAGCCAGGAAGTTATGCTAAACTTGTATAAAACACTAGTTCGGTCCCAGCTGGAGTATTGTGTCCAATTCTGGGCACCGCACTTTAGGAAGGATGTGAAGACTTTGGAGAGGGTACAGAGGAGATTTACTGGAATGGTTCCAGGGATGAGTGAATACAGTTATGTGGATAGACTGGAGAAGCTGGGGTTGTTCTCCTTGGAGCAGAGAAGGCTAAAGAGAAGATTTGATAGAGGTGTTTAAAATTATGAAAGATTTAGATGGAGTTAATAAAGAGAAACTGTTTGCAATGGCTGAAGGGTCGATAATCAGAGGGCACAGATTTAAGGTGATTGGCAAAAGAACCAGAGGCGACATGAGGAAAAACTTTTTATGTAACGAGGAGTTAGGATTTGGAATGCGCTGCCTGATAGGGCGGTGGAAACAGATTCAATAGTAGCCTTCAAAAGAGAATTGGATAAATACTTGAAGGAGAAGCAATTGCAGGGATATGGGGAAAGTGCGGGGGAATGGGACTGACTGGATTGCTCTTCGAAAGAACTGGCGCAGACTCGATGGACCGAATGGCCTCCTTCTGTGCTGTACTAGTCGATGATTCTATGATTCTATTCATTAGAACACTTGGGGACAGCAAAGGGGAGGCTGCAGAGAATCGTTACTCAACCCTCTTGCATTTTATCCTCTCGGGCATCTCCTGCTCTCATCTCAAATGCCCCTTGCCAGAACCATAATGCCACCTGTGCCCAAGGGGGGCATCATGAACAGGGCAGCATCTCACCAAAGGAGCTGTGAAATTTTAACGGGAAGACCTGCAAGCTCTCCTGGAAGAGGGGTGCAGGACGGGAGAGTCTGGCTTCTGGCTGATGTTGCACTGAACCCCCCCCCCAAACCCCGCCTCCTCCGTGTGGTACCTTGAAAGAATCCGGTGCCAAAAACAATCCAGGGTAGTGGTCATTTCCATAGCGACCGACAGAGGCATCCTGGCGGTGGAACGAGGCTGAGGACCTTGAGGAGAAAGGGCACCCAGATGTACAGTGGCTGCCTTGGACAATCGCAAGCCTTTGAACGCAGAACCCCTCCCAGAGCTCTTGAAGGATCTGTGCTGCCTATGGACAAGTTGTGAAGCATAGTGATGCCAGGTGAGCTGGTGTCGTCTGCCATGCTGCCTTATTCTCCTCGCCAACACAGGCTGCTGTTCCTCCTCCTCTTCCTCTTCCTCCATGAGGATGTCATAGAGAGATATTCCCATGGGGGGGGGAATGCCATCCATTCTCCAGAGTCGTCCATTGGCGGCCGTGCCTTCAGCTGCCTAGACCTTAAGTCCTGGAATTCCCTCCCTAAACCTCTCCGCCTCTCCACCTCCCTTTCCTCCTTTAAGACGCTCCTTAAAACCTACCTCTTTGACCAAGCTTTTGGTCATCTGCCCTAATATCTCCTTATGTGGCTCGGTGTCAAATTTTGTTTGATAATCGCTCCTGTGAAGCGCCTTGGGATGTTTTACTTCGTTTAAGGTGCTATATCGCAGTGTCAGCCGTGGCTCAGTGGGTAACACACTCTCCTCTGAGTCAGAAGGTTGTGGGTTCAAGTCCCTACTCCAGAGACTTGAGCACATAAAGCTAGGCTGACACTCCAATGCAGTGCTGAGGGAGTGCTGCACTGTCGGAGGGGCCGTCTTTCAGATGAGACGTTAAACCGAGGCCCCATCTGCTCTCAGATAGATGTAAAAATCCCATGACACTATTTCGAAGAAGAGCAGGGGAGCTGTCCTGGGGCCAATATTTATCCCTCAATCAACAGCTAAAAAACAGATTATCTGCTCATTATCACATTGCTGTTTATGGGAGCTTGCTGTGCGCAAATTGGCTGCTGCATTTTCTACATTACAAAAGTACTTCATTTGCTGTAAAGCGCTTTGGGACGTCCGGTGGACATGAAAGGCGCTACAGAAACGCAAGTCCTTCTTTCTTTCGATATAAATACAGGTTGTTGTTGTTGAGTATGTGGGGGCAGGTGGGGGTTGAAAAATGTTGGGGTGCAGTGAGACTATGGCACTGTGGGAGGGGTTAAGTGCAAGTCTTGGGCGGGAAAAACTGTGGAAAAAGCGAGTTGGAAAAGTAACATCTGTGGAGCCAGAAATCAGCAAGCGAGGTCTGGGGACTCTTCAAACCCCTCAAGCCCGCTGATTGGGGGAAGCAGTTGCCCCTCTTTTATACGGGTCTTATCTTCCCTACTAACCTGTCTGTGCCCTCTTTGAAGTCACTTAAGATCTTCCAGTTAATATTTCTGTACTCCTCACCTCCAACAGTTGTTCCTTCCACAGGAGGAGGCCATTCAGCCCCTCGAGCCCGCTCCGCCATTCAGTTAGATCGTGGCCGATTGTACCTCAACCCCGTTTACCCGTCAGTGTTCCATAACCCTTGGTCCCCTCACCCAACAAGAATCTGTCGCTCTCAGTCTTGAAAATTCCGATTGACCCGCCAGCATCCACAGCCTTTTGTGGGGTGGGCGGGGAGAGAGCTCCAGAATTTCAGTTCTGGAGTTCAAGGGGCTGAATCCGAAACACTGACCTGTCCTTTCTCTTGATTCTCAGTCATTTCTCTTTCTTATCTGTGCTGTTATCGGACGGTTCGCCACCTTGTTGCCTAACTGATCCACGCTGGTGGGTCCCTCAACTCCCCGCAGTCTCTGGAGGCCCATCTGCTCACTTTACACGGCGATTAACGCCAACACTTGAAAAAAACCCATGTTGAAACGCTTGATTTCGAGCAGTCTCAGTCTTTGTCGTAGGCTGCAGTGCCAACTCTTGCAAAGTTTCGCACCCCTCCGCTAAACATATGGTGAGGCCCCCAAGATACCTCCTCATCAGATCGAAGATCGCGTGACGCACACCCTGTTCCCCCGCAGGGCTATTCCCAGCACGTTGACGCGCAACTAGTTGAACTACCTTAAAAAGCTTCGCACCTTAAAATTCCCGTTTTTACTCTCGTGGCGTGACAGGCACTCAGACAGCTGAAGAGAATGATGGGGTCAGGCGGGCTCAGCTCTGTTCCATTCAGCCGCCCCCTTTTGCCTGAGTCCCGTGTTATTTATAATCGAGTGGCTCCAAAGCCCTTTTTGCCTTTTGTTTACGCAGTCGTTTCAGGAGCTGCAGACACTGCAGTGGCGAGAGAGAACAGGGATAGATTTGAGATGCAGGTTGAATACTAAAAGAGGTGTGCCTGGCATCGGGCTCGCAGTTAGTCGATCGTTTTCTCATTGCTTCCCTAGCACTGAAGTAGGTGCTCCAGTCACAGTAGCCCCTGTGCAGCCTGCTCCGAGGGAGCATCTCTCTATCTCTCTCTCTCTCTCTCTCTCTCTCTGCGTTTTGGTCCGGCGGGGGGGTGGGGTGGCTGGTATCGACTCAGTGTTTTTTTTCTCATGAGAGGAATATTCTCCTGCCTGTTTTATGATCTTGTATTTATTCTGTCCCGAACTCGTCGTTTTGGAAGAGCTTCGTCAAAGATGTGAAGACTCACAGAGGCGGCAATCACTCAGCCTGTCGTTTGGTGAAGCAGTTCGTGCAGTTTGGCTTGTGGGGATGTCTCCACTCCTGCAAAAAGGCTATTCGGCACCCTCTCCTGCCTGAGCGCTCATCATGTTATTTAAACATCACTGCAGTGTCAGTGATACAAGAGGGGGCTGCACTCATGCCACGTTCTGCCTGCCCCTAGAGAGATTGGAATCACTTCTTGACTGGGGGGATATAACTGTGGCAGGGCAGCTGTCGCGAGTCGAGTAGAATGCCAGCATCTCGCATCGCTTTCTGGGAGCGCCACGATGAAGGCCGTTGCGACCCCGGTGAGGTCCTTCCGTCTGTCGATCCAGGTCTGAGCCTCCGCCTGCAGAGAGGCAAAGCCAACGGGAAACGGGAAGATGCAAAGGCTGTCAGATCTGTCGGCGTCTAAGAGCTTCAGCCCGCCGCGCGCCACCTCCCTGCGCAAGCAGAAGTCCCTGACGAACCTGGCACTGCTGGGCGAGGGCGAGCGGAGGCTGCAGCCGCTCAACGGGAGCTGGCCGGAGGATGGGGGCGAGCGGGGCGCCGTCCTCTTCAGCGGGGGCTTCGGGCCGGGGGTCTGCCCGCTGTCCAGGTCCCTCTCCGCCTCCGAGCACTCGCTCCCCCGGGCTGGCGCCGCTGCGAGGGAGGCACGGGCGCCGGGGCAGGCTGGGAGCGGCGAGACGGCGGGCATGGCCCCCAGATGCCAGCGGGCTGAAGTCAAACTCGCCAATAAACTTGCCGAGATCAGCGCTGCCGATGGCAGCAAGTCAGACGATGAAATCCTCGCTGGCAAGTCCAAGGCTACGAGGAAGCAGAAACTACTGGCAGAAGAAGGCTGCCTTCGGGAGGGCGTTGCTCAGCTGGACGCCGATATTATCCTGACCATGCTGGGAGACCTGGAACACGTCCTTTATACCAATATACTTGGTGAGTATATTTGTCCTGTGGAGTACAGGGCTTTTATAATATATTGCGGGTATTAAACTGAACACAGACATTTAGATTGGGTGCTCTTTCCTCATTGTTAATCCCTTTCGGTCTTCTATGACAGCCCAAAGAACATCAGTTGTAATTTATACTGCCCGAGACCCACAGAGTATCTAACGGTGCACCTTATTAAGAAGCGCGCTGCAGAATTGGCGTTTACGAATCACAAAAACTTATCGAAAAATAGTAAAGTGTTGCTCGTAAAAGGGCAAGGATTCTGTGAATCCCTAAACAATTTCGCAAGAAGGTGTGACAGAAGATTGAAGGAGAGAGCTTGATCACCTACCCACTCCGATATGCAATTGCACTTGTCGTGTATGCAACAGCATTCTTCCATTGCACATTAACCGTTGCTCTCCTCCCGGAATCATTCAAGCAAAGCAACTAACTATTGATTAGAAGAAAAGAAAGAAAGGATTTCTACAGCGCCTTTCACGACCACCGGACGTCTCAAAGCGCTTCACAGCCAATTAAGTACTTTTTGAAGTGTAGTCACTGTTGTAATGTGGGAAATGTGGCAGCCAATTTGTGCACAGCAAGCTCCCACAAACAGCAATGTGATAATGACCAGAGAATCTGTTTTTGTTATGTTGGTTGAGGGATAAATAACAGCCAGGACACCGGGGAGAACTCCCCTGCTCTTCTTCGAAATAGTGCCCTGAGATCTTTTATGTCCACTTGAGAGAGCAGACAGGGTCTCGGTTTAACATCTCATCCGAACAGTGCAGCACTCGCTCAATACTGCACTGGATGACTCTGGGAGGAGAGCCTAGAGGTCAGCCTAGCTTTATGTGCTCAAGTCCCTGCAGTGGGACTTGATCCTACAACCTTCTGACTCGGGGACGAGTGTGCTGCCCACTGAGCCACAGCTGACAGCTGAAGATCAGTCGTAATAGATACAATAAGTAGGCCTAGAAATCCATTGGCGCCACGCCCGTTTTTCAGGTGCAAATGGGCGCCTAAACGTCCAATATGGCGGACGACGAAGTCGCCGCTCGCCATATTGGTAAAGGCAGAAAAAGAGGTGTCCAGGGCTCGTGCCTGAAACAGACGTTAGTTCCTTTGCTTGTGCAGAGCAAGGGCCTGATGCCTCTTTGAGGCCCCCTTTGCAAAAATTGGTCTGCCCTGAGAACATGGTCTATCTGCGGTCTAACCCGGGGTCCTTTAAGGGGCCTGTCGAGGCTGCCACCAAAACAATAAGTTTGTTAAAAGAATTACTTACCTGAATGTGGAACGGGGAGGAGCAGTGCCGAGGACCATTGAAAACTCCTGATTGTCCCCCTCCCGATACCCCCAAGCCCCAATCCCCTCCCCCCTCCCCCCTCCCGATCCCCTCCCCCCTCCCGATCACCTCCACCCCCCGATCACCTCCCCCCCCGATCCACTCCTCCCTCCCAATCACCTCCCCCCCGTCCCGATCACCTCCCCCGCCGATCAGCTCCCCTGCCCCTGATCACCTCCCCCCCCGATCACCTCCCCCCCCGATCACCTCCCCCCCCCGATCACCTCCCCCCCCCGATTACCTCCCCCCCCCGATCACCTCCCCCCTCCCGATCACCTCCCCCTCCCGATCACCTCCCCCGCCCCTGATCACCTCCCCCCCCGATCACCTCCACCCCCCCGATCAGCTCCCCCGCCCCTGATCACCTCCCCCCTCCCGATCACCTCCCCCCCCGATCACCTCCCCCCCGATTACCTCCCCCCCCCCCCGATCACCTCCCCCCTCCCGATCACCTCCCCCTCCCGATCACCTCCCCCCCGATCACCTCCCCCCTCCCGATCACCTCCCCCCCCCGATCACCTCCCCCCTCCCGATCACCTCCCCCCCCCCGATCACCTCCCCCCTCCCGATCACCTCCCCCCCCGATCACCTCCCCCCCCGATCACCTCCCCCCCCGATCACCTCCCCCCCCGATCACCTCCCCCCCCGATCACCTCCCCCCCCGATCACCTCCCCCCCGACCCCGATCACCTCCCCCCTCCTGATCACCTCCCCCCCATCACCTCTCCCCCCCATCACCTCTCCCCCCATCACCTCTCCCCCCTGATCACCTCCCCCCCCGATCACTTCGCCCCCTGATCACCTCCCCCCACCGATCACCTCCCCCCTCCCGATCACCTCTCCCCCCCCCGATCACCTCTCCCCCCCCGATCACCTCCCCCCCCGATCACCTCCCCACCCGATCACCCCCCCCCCCGATCACCTCCCCCCGCCCCTGATCACCTCCCACGCCCCAGATCACCTCTCCCCTCCCGAACGCCCCCTCCCGATCGCTTCCCCCCGCCCCTGATCACTTCTCCCCCCTTCCAATGGCCCCCCTCCCGATCGCTTCCCTCCCTCCCAATCGCCTTCCCCTTAGCGATCACCTCCCACCCTCCCAATCGCTTCCTCCGCTCCTGATCGCTTCCCCTCCCCACCCTCCCAAGAGCTACCTGCGGGCAGCTGCCGGTGACACAGTGGCCTGAGATCCAATGGGGATTTGCCAGCGAGCTGCCTGGGGGTGCCCAGCCTGTGCCAGCTGCTCGGTGGTTTCAATGGTGGGTGTACTTCAGGTCAACCTATTCCAAAACCGCCGGGGCGAACCAATTTCTATACCATAACTGCACATTTTTTCATCTTGATGAACTCTTGGTAACAGCATTACAATCCTTAATTCTCTTTCTTTAACGAAGGTCATGGAGTGTTATGGACAGTTGACGCCAATATTGTCCCAATTGGATGAGTGGCATCCACAGCAACTAGAAAGGAAGAATCAGCATTTGCATATCGCCTTTCCCGTCCTCGGAGTATCCCCCAGCGCTCCACAACCAACGAAGCACCTCTGGACGTGCAATCACTGTTGTAATGGAGAGGAGCGCGGCAGAGAATTTACGCACAGCAAGCTCCCACAGTCAGCAATAAGATAAATAACCAGAGGGATCATTGTACCCGGGCCGTCTCTCGCTGTCACTTCAGCGCAGGGGCGATTTTCAAACGCCGGCTGCTCGTCTCTCTCCTGAAAGAGGGATTGCTGGCAGTTGTAAATCGGGATGGGGTGGCGGATACCTCGACCCGCGCCCCCCCCACCCCCACCCCCCGTCCATTGACGTCCAAGGGCAGTTTGATGCAAATTTCAGCCCCGCCCAAAAGAGGCGTAAGGCTGCTTAAAGGTGAACGTTGGGGTCTTACACCAGTCGGCGCAACTTGTTTACAGATTTCATGCACAAATCGGCAGATTTTCGGGATATGGGCACTCCGAGCTCTTCCCACCCCCAAAGAAAGAAAGAAAGAAAAAAAGACTTGCATTTCTATAGCGCCTTTCATGACCTCAGGACGTCCCAAAGCGCTTTACAGCCAATGAAGTACTTTTTGAAGTGGAGTCACTGTTGTAATGTAGGAAACGCGGCAGCCAATTTGCTCACAGCAAGCTCCCACAAACAACAATGTGATAATGACCAGATAATCTGTTTTTTGGTATTGGTTGAGGGCTAAATATTGGCCCGGATACCGGGGAGAACTCTCTCTGCTCTTCTTTGAAATAGTGGCCGTGGGATCTTTTACATCCACCTGAGAGAGTAGACAGGGCCTCGGTTTAACGTCTCATCCAAAAGATGGCACATCAGACAGTGCAGCGCTCCCTCAGTACTGACCCTCCGACAGTGCAGCGCTCCCTCAGTACTGCCCCTCCGACAGTGCAGCGCTCCCTCAGTACTGACCCTCCGACAGTGCGGCGCTCCCTCAGTACCGCCCCTCCAACAGTGCGGCGCTCCCTCAGTACTGCCCCTCCGACAGTGCGGCGCTCCCTCAGTACTGCCCCTCCGACAGTGCGGCGCTCCCTCAGTACTGCCCCTCTGACAGTGCGGCGCTCCCTCAGTACTGCCCCTCTGACAGTGCGGCGCTCCCTCAGTACTTCCCCTCCGACAGTGCGGCGCTCCCTCAGTACCGCCCCTCCAACAGTGCGGCGCTCCCTCAGTACTGCCCCTCCGACAGTGCGGCGCTCCCTCAGTACTGCCCCTCTGACAGTGCGGCGCTCCCTCAGCACTGCCCTTCCGACAGTGCGGCGCTCCCTCAGTACTGCCCCTCTGACAGTGCGGCACTCCCTCAGTACTGCACTCCACAAGGACATTAAAAAAGACTAAATTAAACTCACTCTTCTGGCCGCGATCTGGAGTTTCTGGCTGGTGAAACTCACCGGCATCTCCCGCTCGGGTGGACCGGTGAGAATTGACGTCATCAGGACCCGACGAGCAGATGCCAGAAAGTACCCGGCCCGTCCTTGCTGCCTGCTCAGTGAAGCAAAGGCAGAGCTTGTGGCTGGCTGGAGCCCGGTGACTGGAAGGCTGGGTTTGTGACCTGGGCCATTTTAACTGCCCACTGGCCTGAACTCCACCTGCCGGCGAGGGGTAAAGTTGCCCCACCCACTTTGCAATCATTTCCACCCAAAGGTTGTACTGTGTTTTTTTTGCGCTAAGACATTAAAAACTCCCCAGGGAGCCCTTCAGCGTACAACACATCAGTAAATCCACTTCACTTTTGAAACCAGACTTCGTACGGGGAATATTTAAAGAGAAAAAATAATGATATGAGAATAGCTAATAATCTGGGATGTATCTAGGGATTAGTAATTAGCATTGATTTTACTAATTTCCGTATTTATAGAGCCGTTTAAGTAAGCACTATAATTTTTAAATATGAGCGCTAAGTAAAGTATTTGAGTCTTGTAGTTTATGTACCATCAGTGCACTTGCTGTAAATTTCAGGAGGCTTACATGACATAACATAGGAACACGAGGAGGTCATTCAGGCCCTTGAGCCTGCTTCGCCATTCAATGAGATCATGGCTGATCTGCACCACAACTCCATCTACCCGCCTTGGTTCCGTAACCCTTAATTCCCTTGCCTAACAAAAATCTATCGGATCTCAGTTTTGACATTTTCATCAACCCCCAGCTTCAACAACTTTTTGGGGGAGAGAGTTCCAGATTTCCACGACCCTTTGTGTGAAGAAGTGCTTCCTGACATCACCCCTGAACAGCCTGGCTCTAATTTTAAGGTTCCGCCCCCTTGTTCTGGTCTCTCCCCACCAGAAGAAATAGTTTCTCTCTATCTACCCAATCAACGCCTTTGATCGTCTTAAAAACCTCAATTAGATCACTTCTATATTCAGGGAAATATAAGCATAGTCTGTGCAACCTGTCCTCATATTTTAACCCTTTAAGCCCCGGGTATCATTCTGGTGAATCTGGGCCGCACCCACTCCAAGGCCAATATATCCTTCCTGAGGTGCGATGCCCAGAACTGAACACAGTGCTCGAAATGTGGTCACAACACCTTCAAGGACATCAACTTGAACCTGTTTCTGCGAGAACAGCGATAGGTGGAGATATCATACTGGGGTTCTAGGGACGAGCTGCAGCATCCCTATAATATAGTTTGTGCCCCTCCTCCAACTGTGACTGAACAAAACTGCCAAGGAAGACTGTTTGGAGATGGTGTGATATGTATTGTACGTGCATATTGTTAGTTGAACACTAGGGCCGCGATTTCGCCAGCCGTGGCGAGTCCGGAGCGGCTGGAGCCTCAAACTCTGCTCCCGTCTTCATCCCGCCTCCTCCAAGTGATTTTCCCCTGATTGGGCTTATTAAGCCCGCCCTGCGAGGTTCCCGGCCAATTAAAAGGAAGCAGAGCTGATGACGTCATCTGATGACGCGTCATCAGCCGGTTTCCTTAAAGGGACCGTGGCCACATTGATTTTGACAGTTGTGCTGTCGGTGTTCTACAGCATTGAGCTGCTGCAAGCACTGACAAGCACTGCACAGAGGCAGAGGGCTGCACACAGGCTCTCCCGTGACTCCCTCCATATGCTTATGGAGGGAGTCACAGCACGCAGGGAGGTTCTCTTCCCTTCCAATGGGCGGAAGAGACCTCCCCAGGAGATTAACGCAGCCTGGTTGCACACTGTACAGGAGGACACAAGCAGGAATGTCGTCTGGAGGACCAGGCTGCAGTGGCGCAAACCTTTCAATGATCTCAGTAGATCATGAAATGTTACTGCAAAGCCACACTCAACCTCATCCTGCTGTGCCACTCATCACATCCCCATCACTCTGCCTTCCCTACCCTACTCCTGCACATCCTTACTCACACCAACTTACCTTGTACCTCCACCCATCCCTCTCTATCTACATTTATCACTTCCCCATCTCACTAGCTACTTCTCACACTCACCCTCATCCTACTGCAAGCATACCAACTAAGAACACACAAGGGTAGGCACTTGGGTGGTTTAGCAATTGTTCATGTGAAGTTTCTGGTAATGTGCTGTCAAACATTGAAATCTTTATTTTGAACACTTTGTGTTCTTGGACAGATTTGTGTGCACCTTTGGAAGTGGCTTAGTGAGTTACAGTGAATGGTGAGACATAACGTTACCCCATGCAATGGCGATGAGTGTGAAAGGATTGGCTTGGGCATTGTAGGGATGTTTTATGGTGTTGGTGTGGGGTGGTGCCAACCTTGTGCATCATGTGGCAGCCAGGGTGTACAGCGTCAAGTGAAGCAAATCTGGACATGGTGAGGCCATCGCTGGCGTCCCGGGCAGCAATGTGCACGGGTGATGATGCCCTCTGTCCTGTGCAGCATCAGCTGATTGCGGAGGTGGTTGGTGTTGTTGTTGGTGCTGCTGGTGTCGAGGCTGATCGTGGTGGGATTCTGAGGACCAAGGTGAGATTTTTTCAAGGGCACCGATGCTGATGGAATAGATGGCAGGTGAGGTTGAGATGAGAGAAGTAATCTATCAATGTTTGAGAGAGGTTGTTCCAAGGAGGTGACAGTGGTAGAGAAATTACTCCAAACAATTCAAAAGTGCATAAAGCTCAAAGGTGGGTTCTAAATCATTAACGCTCCAGCTTCTGAGATTGGAAAGTGACCAGCTGTAAAACGGCAGGTTTTAAACCGCTTTTGCAGCTGTCACCTAGTCAAAGAAATGGAGAGTTGTTCAGAACCCGACACACTTACCTGGCGTGATCCCCGAGCAACGGAAACCTCATGGAAAACTTGGGAAAATGCTTTGTACCTGGTAAAATGGTGATTAAATTGCTTGAAACACCCTCTTAACTCGCACAATTGAATGGCCCGCCGCTTAGTGCCGTGTCTGCAAAGCGCAGGCGGAGCCGGCGCTGGGGAAACTCACGAGGAGGCGGGTTCAGAGCGGGACACCGCCCCGCTGGCAATCTTTTTGATTTTGACCGCAGACCCGCCTCCGAACCCGCCCTCTGAGCGCCGGCAAAATTCAGCTCTCGAGGTCTCCCTGATGGGTGTAAGCACGTTGCAGCCCTTACACCCCAGGGTCTCCTCTTGAATTGAACGTTTCATGTCTGGAGAAAAATATTCCAGAGGGACTCAAATAAAAGCAGCTTTTGTATTACCACACCAACTTGCGTGTTTATCAGACATAACAGCAGGATTCGGAGAGAGTTACTGGGGCAAATAACAGGGTAGATGGGTATCCCTGGGGCAGAGAAGGTAGAGAGTTTGGAGTCTTCAGTTCCCAGAGTTTTCATGCCTAATTTGTGGCTCTGTAGATTTGAAAAATGAGTAAAGCACGCACTGCAAAGAACATAGAACATTTTAAAATTAATATTTTGAACAACGCTATTACTGTTTGGCATTCATGTTTTTCTGATTATGTCTTTGTGAAGTGTCTTGGGACGTGTTCTGCTATTTCTGGGTCTGTTGTCGAGTCATTGTTGGAGATTGATTGCTGTAATTAGTCAACAGCTCCATTATCGTGACTACCAGGACGGTAGAAGGCGAACTAGACGGAGTTTGGTCTATTTTCGTCTAGCAATTCCTAAAGGCACTATATCAATGCCCATTGTTGTTATTTTTAACCCTCTGTTTGCTCCTCGTAGTGAAATTGTAAACAAGCTCTTTATACAAGTGATTTCCCTTTAAATGACAAGACGGCCTCGATTTTCCACAGGTCCTATGCACACACCTGGGGTGAGATGATCAGGAGAGACGGGGGTGGGGTGGGGGGGGGGGTGGAAATTGGCGGGACCGAGAAACGCTGACCACTTTTCAACGCAGCCCGATTGAGTAACACAGATTCCTCTTCTGTGGGGATTGGGGGGAGGTGGGCGGGGTGAAGGAGGGAATCGGACACTCACCCCAAGTGTGGACATCATACACCAGCATTAACAGGGTTTTCCGCATGGGGGTGCCACGGCATGCACCCCCACACCACGAAGGCATACACCCTCACATTTCGCTCGAGTTTAGAAGATTGAGAGGTGATCTCATTGAAACATTTAAGATTCTGAGGGGGATTGACAGGGTAGATGCAGGGAGGATGTTTCCCCTGGCTGGAGAGTCTAGAACCAGGGGTCACAGTTGCAGGATAAGGGGCTGGCCATTTAGAAACATAGAACATAGAACATAGAAAAATAAGAGCAGGAGTCGGCCATTCAACCCTTCGAGCCTGCTCTGCCATTCAATATGATCATGGCTGATCCTCTATGTCAATACCATATTCCCGCTCTCTCCCCATACCCCTTGATGCCTTTTGTGTCTAGAAATCTATCTATCTCCTTCTTAAATATATTCAGCGACTTGGCCTCCACGTCCTTCTGGGTAGAGAATTCCACAGGTTCACCACCCTCTGAGTGAAGAAATTTCACCTCATCTCAGTCCTAAATGTCCTACCCCGTATCCTGAGACTGTGACCCCTCATTCTAGACACCCCCCCCAGCCAGGGGAAACATCCTCCTTGCATCCAGTCTGTCTAGCTCTGTCAGAATTTTATACGTTTCAATGAGATCCCCTCTCATTCTTCTAAACTCTAGTGAATACAGGCCTAGTCGACCCAATCTCTCCTCATACGACAGTCCTGCCATCCCAGGAACCAGTCTGGTGAACCTTCGCTGCACTCCGTCTAAGGCGAGTATATCCTTTCTTAGGTAAGGAGACCAAAACTGCACACAGTACTCCAGGTATGGTCTCACCAAGGCCCTGTACAACTGTAGTAAGACATCCTTGCTCCTGTACTCAAATCCTCTTGCAATGAATGCCAACATACCATTTGCCTTCCTATCTGTTTGCTGCACCTGCATGTTTGCTTTCAGTGACTGGAGTACAAGGACACCCAGGTCCCTTTGTACATCAACATTTCCCAATCTATCACCATTTAAATAATACTCTGCCTTTCTGTTTTTCCTACCGAAGTGGATAACTTCACATTTATCCACGTTATGCTGCATCTGCCATGTATTTGCCCACTCACTCAACTTGTCTAAATCACCTTGAAGCCTCTTTGCATCCTCCTCACAACTCACAATCCCACCTAGCTTTGTGTCGTCAGCAAACTTGGAAATATTACATTTGGTTCCCTCATCCAAATCATTGATATATATTGTGAATAGCTGGGGCCCAAGCACTGATCCCTGCGGTACCCCACTAGTCACCGCCTGCCACCCCGAAAAAGACCCATTTATTGTTTACTGTTTCCTGTCTGTTAATCAATTTTCAATCCATGCCAGTATATTACCCCCAATCCCATGTGCTTTAATTTTGCACACTAACCTCTTATGTGGGTCTTTATCAAGGGCCTTCTGAAAATCCAAATACACCACATCCACTGGTTCTCCCTTATCTATTCTACCAGTTACATCCTCAAAAAATTCCAGTAGGTTTGTCAAACACGATTTCCTTTTCATAAATCCATGTTGACTTTGTCTAATCCCGTTGATATTTTCTAAGTGTCCTTTTATCACATCCTTTATAATAGACTCTAGCATCTTCCCTACTACTGATGTTAGACTAACCGGTCTGTAGTTCCCTGTTTTCTCTCGCCCTCCTTTTTTAAATAGTGGGGTTACATTTGCCACCCTCCAATCTGCAGGAACTGTTCCATAATCTATAGAATTTTGGAAGATGACAACCAATGCATCCACTATTTCCATGGCTACCTCTTTTAGTACTCTGGGATGCAGATTATCAGGCCCTGGGGATTTATCAGCTTTCAGTCCCATTAATTTCTCCAGCACTATTTTTTTACTAATACTAATTTCCTTTAATTCCTCCTTCTCACTAGACCCTTGGTTCCTTAGCATTTCTGGGATGTTATTTGTGTCCTCTACCGTGAAGACAGAACCAAAGTATTTGTTTAACTGCTCTGCCATTTCCTTGTTCCCCATTATAAATTCTCCCGTTTCTGACTGTAAAGGACCTACATTTGTCTTCACTAATATTTTTCTTTTTACATACTTGTAGAAGCTTTTACAGTCCACTTTTATGTTCCTTGCAAGTTTACTCTCATACTCTATTTTTCCCCTCTTAATCAATCTCTTGGTTCATTTTTGCTGAACTCTAAACTGCTCCCAATCCTCAGGCTTGCTACTTTTTCTGGCAACTTTATCTGACTCCTCTTTGGATCTAATACTATCCTTAATTTCTTTTGTTAGCCATGGTTGGGCTGCTTTTCCTGTTGTGTTTTTGTGCCAGAAAGGAATGTATAACTGTTGCAATTCATGCACGCGTTCCTTAAATGTTAGCCATTGCCTATCCACCATCATGCGTTTTAATGAAGCTCCCCAATCTATCATAGCCAACTCACTCCTCATACCTTCGTAGTTTCCTTTGTTTAGATTTAGGACTCTAGTTTCGAATTGGACTACTTCACTTTCCATCTTAATGAAGAATTCTATCATGTTATGGTCACTCTTCCCTAAAGGACCCTGCACAACAAGATTATTAATTAACCCCTTCTCATTGCACAATACCCAATCTCGGATAGCCTGTTCCCTAGTTGGCTCCTCAACGTACTGGTCTAAAAAAAATCTTGTACACACTCCAGGAATTCATCCTCCACAGTATTATTGCTATATTTAGGACTGAGATGAGGAGGAATTTCTTCACTCAGATGGTTGTGAATCTTTGGAATTCTCTACCCCAGAGGGCTGTGGATGCTCAGTCGTTGAGTATATTCAAGACGGAGCTCGATAGATAAGGGAATCGAGGGATGTGGAGATCGGGCAGGAAAGTGGTGTTGCGCTCGAAGATCAGCCATGATCTTATTGAATGGCAGAGCAGGCTCGAGGGGCCGTATGACCTACTCCCGTTCCTATTTCTTCTGTTCTTATATGTTCTTATGCACACTTCTGCAGGCTCCTCCCCCTGACCCTCTGGACGCCAATGGGGTCAACACCGAAGTCCCATGTGGGGCTGGGTTCTTGGCGGGAACAGGCTCGAGGGGCTGAACGGCCTCCTCCTGTTGCTATGAAACTGCTGCAGGGGAGCCACAGTTTGCTGATACTTGCTAAAGCCACCAGGCGTGCATGTTCCATTGTTGAGCTTTATCGAATCCAGATTTGACGATTTATTTTTGGAAATACTTGGATCAGCAGATTCCTCAGCAGCTTCACTACTTAAACAGGGAACGCAGAAATACGACTTAACTCTTCATTGCTTTTGAATCACCAGAGAAAGAACTTGTGCCTATCGGGTTCCCGGGACATTCCCAGAGCACTTTGCAGGCAATGCTCTTGACGCACTGTCGCTGTTGTTTTGCAGGCGCTGGCGGGAGCCAACTTGCGCACGGCAAGATCCCGCAAAGCAGCCAACGTGACGGGTGGCCAATCATTCTGATTGCGGGTCATGTTGGTTGAGGGGGAGGACATTTTGCCAGGATCTTCAGGGAGACTTCCTGTTCTTCATCCCCTCGTGCCACGTGCGGACTGGGAATTTCCTCAAGACTTCTTCCCGCTCCACTGCTGTGATTTTACCGGAAGTTATTGGAGCAAATAATAGCTTAGACGGGGTATCCTTGGGGCAGAAGAGGTATAGAGTTTGGCATCTTCAGTTCCTCGAGTTTTCCCGTGCCTAACCCCCGTGTATGCCAAATTCCCACCAAGGTTGCAGCGACAAAGGGGGCGAAGCCCTCAGCAAATTCACCCCCTTTTTTTGACACAGCGAGTTGTTGTGATCTGGAACGCGCTGCCTGAAAGGACGGTGGAAGCAGATTCAATAATAACTTTCAAAAGAGGAATTGGATAAATACTTGAAAAAGGAATAAATTAACAGGGATATGGGGTATGAACAGGGAAATGGGGATTAATTGGAGAGCTCTATCAAAGAGCCTGGCACATGCACGATGGAACCAACAGCCTCCTTCTGTATCATTCTATGATTCATTTCTGTTAATGTAAAATAAGCTCTGGGCCGTACCTTTATTTAATGTCAATGTTACGTTGAAAACACAGAGTAATGTGAGGGATTTTGCCAATGCAAGCCTTTATCATTGTTATTCTTCCTCACTTTTCTAGGAGAAGATCCAGAAACCAGGAGAATGAGGACAGTGAAGAACATAGCCGATCTGCGGCAAAACCTGGAGGAGACCATGTCCAGTCTCCGCGGGACCCAGATAAGCCATAGGTATTCTCTTTAGACGGCCATTTAAATGTGCATTTAGAGGCCACACCGCTTCTGACTAGTGATATTGCTCGCGTCAGCTTCTTACTGCGGGCTGGCGATGGGACTGTTGCAATAAAGGTCCGTCTGTGAAAAGGCTGCTGCTCCCATGCAGGGTAGATATTGCGATGCTTCAGGGCGGGCGTCCAATGCATTGAAACGGCGCAGAGAAACATTTGGTGAGAGCACGCTAGGTGTTCGTATGAGAATGTTGCAGACTGTAATCTACCCTCGGATAGCAATCCGTACGTGTCCTGTAATATTTATATCTGGAGTGTAATGGAACCTGGAGGGGTAGGTCTGGCAATCTGACTCTTCTTGCCAGTCTCCAGGTGACCATGGGAGCCAGTGTCCCATCGGGTAGCACAGTCTCCAGGTGACCATGGGAGCCAGTGTCCCATCGGGTAGCACAGTCTCCAGGTGACCATGGGAGCCAGTGTCCCATCGGGTAGCACAGTCTCCAGGTGACCATGGGAGCCAGTGTCCCATCGGGTAGCACAGTCTCCAGGTGACCATGGGAGCCAGTGTCCCATCGGGTAGCACAGTCTCCAGGTGACCATGGGAGCCAGTGTCCCATCGGGTAGCACAGTCTCCAGGTGACCATGGGAGCCAGTGTCCCATCGGGTAGCACAGTCTCCAGGTGACCATGGGAGCCAGTGTCCCATCGGGTAGCACAGTCTCCAGGTGACCATGGGAGCCAGTGTCCCATCGGGTAGCACAGTCTCCAGGTGACCATGGGAGCCAGAGTCCCATCGGGTAGCACAGTCTCCAGGTGACCATGGGAGCCAGTGTCCCATCGGGTAGCACAGTCTCCAGGTGACCATGGGAGCCAGTGTCCCATCGGGTTGCACAGTCTCCAGGTGACCATGGGAGCCGGTGTCCCATCGGGTAGCACAGTCTCCAGGTGACCATGGGAGCCAGTGTCCCATCGGGTAGCACAGTCTCCAGGTGACCATGGGAGCCGGTGTCCCATCGGGTTGCACAGTCTCCAGGTGACCATGGGAGCCGGTGTCCCATCGGGTAGCACAGTCTCCAGGTGACCATGGGAGCCGGTGTCCCATCGGGTAGCACAGTCTCCAGGTGACCATGGGAGCCAGTGTCCCATCGGGTAGCACAGTCTCCAGGTGACCATGGGAGCCAGTGTCCCATCGGGTAGCACAGTCTCCAGGTGACCATGGGAGCCAGTGTCCCATCGGGTAGCACAGTCTCCAGGTGACCATGGGAGCCAGTGTCCCATCGGGTAGCACAGTCTCCAGGTGACCATGGGAGCCAGTGTCCCATCGGGTAGCACAGTCTCCAGGTGACCATGGGAACCAGTGTCCCATCGGGTAGCACAGTCTTTACTGGGCACACAGTGGAAAGTTTACTGGGGCTGGGTGCTTGTAGGCTGCATGGTTCTAGTGGGTTAAACTCCAGTGTAATCCACAATGGGTTCATAGACACATTCAGCACAGAAGGAGGCCATTCGGCTCACTGTGCCTGTGCCGGCTCTTTGAAAGAGCTGTCCCACCCACCGGTGGAAACAGTTTCTCCTAATTTACTCTACCTCATATTAAATCTGCCCTTAACCTTCTCTGCTCTAAGGAGAACAATCCCAGCTTCTCTAGTCTCACCACGGAATTGAAGCCCCTCATCCCTGGTACCATTCTATTAAATCTCCTCTGCAAGGCCTTGACATCCTCCCTAAAGTGCAGTGGCCAGAATTGGATACAATACTCCAGCTGGGGCCTAACCAGTGATTTATAAAGGTTTAGCATAACTTCCTTGCTTTTGTACTCTATGCCTCTGTTTATAAAGCCAAGGATC
Source organism: Squalus acanthias (assembly GCA_030390025.1). Taxonomy (NCBI): domain Eukaryota; kingdom Metazoa; phylum Chordata; class Chondrichthyes; order Squaliformes; family Squalidae; genus Squalus; species Squalus acanthias. The sequence continues at coordinate 118,085,285 of CM059435.1, forward strand.
CCGTCTGCTTTTTAACAGCCTTTTCAAATTGTCCTGCCACCTTCAAAGATTTGTATACATACACCCCCAGGTCTCTCTGTTCCTGCACCCCCTTTAAAATTGGACCATTTAGTTTATATTGCCTCTCCTCATTCTTCCTACCAAAATGTATCACTATGTACTGCACAATCCTATGTGAGGTTTTATTAAGTTAAGGCCTTGACATCCTTCCTGAAGCCTTGGTTCTGCCAACCTGTACCTAAGCTCTATGGGTGATCATATTAAGTCATCACTGGAACATTATAGGATAATTTTGCTCCTTTTCCACAAATATGGCACATTTCTATCGGGTAGAAGTCGTTTAGTCCAGAATACTGGGATAAGAGGGTTGTCCTATGAGGAGAGATTGAGTAGATTGGGCCGATACTCTCTGGAGCTTAGAAGAATGAGAGGTGATCTCATTGAAACATATAAGATTCTGTGAGGGCTTGACAGGGTAGATGCAGGGAGGCTGTTTCCCCCTGGCTGGAGAGTCTAGAACCAGGGGTCACAGTCTCAGAATAAGGGGTCGGCCATTTAGGACTGAGATGAGGAGAAATTTCTTCACTCAGCGGGTGGTGAATCTTTGGAATTCTCTACCCCAGAGGGCTGTGGAGGCTCAGTTGTTGAGTATATTCAAGACAGAGGTCGATAGATTCTTGGATACTAAGGGAACCAAGGGATATGGGGATAGTGCAGGAAAGTGGAGAAGAGGTAGAAGATCAGCCATGATCTTGTTGAATGGCGGAGCAGGCTTGAAGGGCCAAGTGGCCGACTCCTGCTCCTATTTCTTCTGTTTTTATGTTCTTATGAATGTGCGGGGTCTGAATGACTGCGATGGTGTGCGGGATGGAGCTGTTGGAGCAGGGTGAATGAAGTCTTCACCTCTCCCGGGAGCTCACGTGGCTTTCGGGTGTGGTGGGGGGAGAGGGGGAGGGGAAAGGGGGGTGGGGGCGGAGAGTGTACATCTTGTGATGCACAAGGTATCACAAATTGTGTGGGACAGGCTGGGTGGACCAAAAGGGTCTTTTCCTGTCCGCCATTCTCTACCCCAGAGGGGTGTGGATGCTTAGTCGATGAGCATATGCAAGGCTGAGATCGATAGATTTTTGGGCACTAAGGGAATCAAGAGATATGGGGATAGGACGGGAAAGTGGAGTTAATCTAGAAGTTCAGCCATTGAATGGCGGAGCAGGCTCGATGGACTGTGTGGCCTACTCCTGCCCCTACTCCTGCCCCTACTCCTGCCCCTACTCCTGCCCCTACTTCTTATGTTTCTTATGTACTAATGTGCCTTTTGTTTTGGCAGCACTTTGGAAACGACGTTCGATAGCACCGTCACCACGGAGATCAATGGGCGAAGCATGGCAGCTGTGTCCAGCAGATCTTCGGCCATGTCTTGGAGGCTCGGCCAGACCAGCCCAAGGCTCCAGGCCGGTGACGCCCCTTCCCTGGGCACCGGCTACCCTCCTCGCGGCAACGCCAGCCGCTACATCCACCCGGATGGCTCACGCTACGTCTACACCGCGCCCCTCCGCAGGGCGGCGGGGTCGCGGGCCGGCACTGCCTCCCAGCCTGACGTCACCGAGAAAGGCGGCCCTGAGCTCGACATGGCACCCGCTGATGTGGACGTGACCGGTTACATGAGCGACGGAGACCTGCTGGGAAAGAACGCAAGGACCAACGACATCGGCAGCGGGTAAGCAACGGCGCCACTCCGTGCCACGGATTGACGGAAAGAATGCTCCATTGCTGGTGACAGATGTCCCCTGAGTCAGAAGGTCGTGGGTTCAAGTCCCACCCCAGGGCCCATAATCCAGGCTGACTCTCCCAGTGCAGTGCTGAGGGAGTGCCGCACTGTCGGAGGTGCCGTCTTTAGGATGAGACGTTAAACCGAGGCCCCGTCTGCTCTGACAGGTGGACGTAAAAGATCCCATGGCTACTATTTCAAAGAGCCGGGGAGTTTTCCCCAGTGTCCTGGGGCCAATATTTGTCCCTCGACCAATATAACAAAAACAGATGATCTGGTCATTATCACATTGCTGTTTGTGGGAGCTTGCTGTGCGCAAATTGGCTGCCGCGTTTCCTACATTACAACAGTGACTACACTTCAAAAGTATTTTATTGGCTGCAGTGTGCTTTGGGACGTCCTGAGGTTGTGAAGAGCGCGATAAAAATACAAGTCTTTCTTATGTCCGTGTAATTATTTAACGTGCGAGATTCTTTTTAATGGATTTTTATAAGCTCTTTACGTTTGATGCTTTTGTGCTTCCTTTGATGCCCTTGTGTCGTGAATATACCGCTTGTCAGTAACAAATTGATGGTGTTAAGCAGTTGATCCAGTGACGACTCAACTCTAAACTTGCAACACCGATCGTTTTGATGGGGGTTGGAGAAGCTGAAGGAAGAATGAAAATTAAAAATAAAAAGCATTCAACATACATTGAAACTGATGGATACAATAAGTTTAGAGTAAATCAGGAGAAACTGTATCCAGTGGCAGCAGGGTGGGTAACCAGAGGACACAGATTGAAGATAATTGACAAAAGAACCAGAGGCGACATGAGGAAATATTTTTCGACGCAGCGAGTTGTTGTGATCTGGAACACGCTGCCTGCAAGGGGGGTGGAAGCAGATTCAATGGTAACTTACAAAAGGTTTTTGGATAAATACTTGAAGGGGAAAAATTTTGCAGGGCAATGGGGAAAGAGTAGCGGGGGGGGGGAGTGGGATTAATTGGAGAGCTCTTTCAAAGAACGTAAGAACATAAGAAATAGGAGCAGGAGTAGGCCATTTGGCCCCTCGAGCCAGCACAGGCACGATGGGCCGAATGGCCTCCTTCCGTGCTGTGTCATTCTATGATTCGATGATAAATGTTATTCTTAAAGAGGACCCTGTGTGTGTTCCGTGGTGTCAGTGCTTCCCAGTCCCAAAGAAAGAAGAAAGAAAGAAAGCGCCTTTCACGACCTCAGGACGTCCCAAAGGGCTTTACAACCAATGAAGTACTTTTTTTTGAAGGGCGGTCACTGTTGTAATGTAGGGAACGCTCGCAGCCAATTTACGCACAGCAAGATCCCACAAACAGCAATGTGATCACGAGCAGATCGTCTGATTTTGTTTGGTGTTGGTTATAGCCGGCACAGGCACGATGGGCCGAGTGGCCTCCTCCTGTGCTGCCTGATTCAATAAGTCCCAACGCCACCTTCTCAGGGTAATGACGAACGGGCAAATAAATCCAGCTTTCCTGGCCTTGCCCACATCCCAAGAACAAATTAAAAAATTGATATTGATTGCTGCTGAGTTGAGTCTAAATTATACATCAGTAATGAAGTATATATAAGCCTGAATAACCTGGGTGCATAATGTACATGCCTACCCGGAGCTAGCCGTGCCGGTGGCGGAGATTAGAGGGCTGCACAAACTTCAAGTTGTTCGCTCTACCCCAACTCTTCAAACACAAAATTCAAAATCACATATTTTACACATGAGTCACGGAGCTAATGGTTTAAATCAGTAATTAAACCATGAAATGATCTTTAGCTCTAAGACCCGTAACTGGCCCACACTGTCTGACTGTGGATTTTCAATGTCACAGGGAAAGCTCTGTTTATTTAAAGATGGGTCAGTGCACTGTCCCTGTGAATTAAATGTTTGTTTTATTCGACTGGTTAAAAGGTGAATGTGTGATAGAGTTCAATGATACGCACTAATCTCTGTGAGTAATACAGTTAATCTTTAAGAACAGAAAACCTTGGCAATACATAGCAAGCAATGCTGCCCCTAAGCTGCACGCATGCGCAGCCACGCAGTGATCTGCAATGTCCTGAGCTGGCTGCTCACAAGCTTTACGATTTGAAGTACCGCGCATGCGCAGAAATCTAAAGGGACCGCACATTGAAATAAACAGGCCGCGCGCAACAAAGGCAATTCAGAGGGAACATTGATAGCAGGTCCATCAGAATCTCAAGAGCGTTGTAGACCCTTGTCACCTCTCAACCCCAACCTGTCCTTTCGCTGCAGAGCTGCTGACTGGCCTGCTGTGTGTTCCCGACATTTTTTAATTCTTAGTTTCAGACCTCCAGCCCTTGCAGCTTCTTTCCTTCTTTTATTAACACAGAGGCGGGTGATTTTGACTTCAGGCCGATGGTGTAAAACGGGCGAAATCGGACCAGCTGCCTGTTATACATCTCCCCTGATTGTCATTTCCGCTGAAGTCAAAAGGAATGAAAGAGGGATGTATAAGGGGCAACTGATCCGATATCGGCCGTTTTACACTATTACACAAAGAAAGCAGAAAGAAAGACTTACATTTATATCGCGCCTTTCACAATCTCGGGACGTCCCAAAGTGCTTCACAGCCAATTAATTATTTTTTGTAGTGTACTCACTGTTGTTATGTAGGGAAACGTGACAGCCATTTTGTGCATAGCAAGATCCCACAAACAGCAATGCGATCATGCAGCGTGTCGATTGACACCACTGTGTCAGCCAATGAGTTGGAGGCAGGGTGGGACTTATGGCAGGGCTCACAGCAAACAGTCTATTTACTCAGAAAACAGAGTCTACTTAAACAGCGCACAACAGCAAACAGTCTACAGAGTCTATTTAAAAAAATGAGTTTCTTCAAACTACATCACCATTCTGGCCAGGAATAGAGGAGCCACTATATGCAGCTGATAGAAGCAGGATTATTTCTCCAGCAAAATGCAACGAGTGGAGGATAGTTACAAAAAACAAATTGGCCCGGATATTCCGATCCCTGCTCTTCTTCGAAATAGTGCCGTGGGATCTTATGTCCATCTGAGAGGGCAGACGGGGCCTCGGTTTAACGTCTCATCTGAAAGACGGCACCTCCGACAGTTCGGCGCTTCCTCAGTACTGCACTGGAAGTGTCAGCCTGGATTATGTGCTCAAGTCTCTGGAATGCGACTCGAACCCACAATCTCCTGGCTCAGAGACGAGAGCGCTGCCCACTGAGCCATGGCTGACACCTCATGTCAAAATTACCCCCGATTAGTCTTCTGGGTTGATTCAGCCACAGACTGCAGCTGAAGCACAGAAATGATGTTTGTCTTGATTTATCTATTTTTAAAAAAAACATTGTGATGGGGTTTGCAATTGGAAATTGCTGCTGTGAAACTGGAAGTAATTTGTGCAGAATGAACATGCCGACAGATCAGCAGTCGCGACTGCAAGCAATCTATATTTGTGGAACATTTATAGATGTTATGAATTCCACTGTACATTTGCACTGTTGAAGCAGCCCTGCTGCACAGTTTGGCGAAATCCATACCAAATGGCTCAAAAGTCCATGTAGAAGATAATTGCTTTTTGACCTTCACGTCTATTAGGTGGCTACATGCTGGTTTTAAATATTAAATTTGAGAAGCCTAGCGCTGTGAAGCACTAATAGCCTGCTCGCTTTGAATAAACGTGATCGCTCCCGAGCCGCGTGTCCGCGATCGGGTCGCCAACTCTGGCGGGACGTATTCCTGGAGGTTTCATCACATGACCTCCTCGCCCCGCCCCCACACTGCCGCCATTGGTCGCCCGACACGTCCATCCTCCTGGCGCTCCGCCAATCGGAAAGCCAATAGACTCTTCATTCCGCGATTGGATGGGTTTTGGCTGTCAATCAAAGAGCCTTTTTTCTCCCATCTCAGACATTTTTTGTAACTGACGGACAAAGACTTTTTTTTTTTTACACGGAACATTCATTGCCCCTGTGATTTTTCTCCCGGGTCACTCGCAGCCGTGGCCTGGAGCTGAGCCTTTAACTCCTGGAGACTCCAGGGCAATCCCGGAGGGCTGGCGACCCAAGTCCGCTAGCACCTCATTTTATTCAGCAAAAGCAGTGAGTGTCCCGTCAGTCTGCGGTGTGGGGAGAGACTCCAAATCTCCACCTCGCTGAGGCGATGATGTTTGGCGTCACGTTATCAGGTGTAATTGTCAGACAAGTTCATTGGTCAGGAAGCAGCGCGGAACTGTAACTTGTTTCAGCCCGAGAGATTTGAACCAGAGGAGAGAATGTTAACGCAAGAAACAGCGGAAAAGCACGAGCAAGTGATCAAAGGGTAGGCAGATGCAAAACAAACCAAAGGCTGTGGGAGAATGAGAAACGAGCACCAGTCTAGTGCCTGTCCATAACTGCCCCGTCCTCCACCACCCTCAGCTAACCATCTATCTCCTTCCTTCATTCGCTCAGCCGTAGCAAGTGTACGGGTTTATTTTTTTATTCCTGGTTTCCTTCTTCATTTCCAAACCATTTCTACACAAGTGGTGTCAGCTGTGGCTCAGTTGGTAGCACTCTCACCTCTGAGTTAGAAAGTCGGGGCTTCAAGTCCCCATTCTAGAGACTTGAGCACAAAAATCTAGGCTGACACTCCCAGTGCAGTACTGAGGGAGCGTCGCACTGTCGGAGGGGCAGTACTGAGGGAGCGCTGCACTGTCGGAGGGGCAGTACTGAGGGAGCGCCGCACTGTCGGAGGGGCGATACTGAGGGAGCGCCGTACTGTCGGAGGGGCGGTACTGAGGGAGCACCGCACTGTCGGAGGGGCGGTACTGAGGGAGCGCCGCACTGTCGGAGGGGCAGTACTGAGGGAGCTCTGCACTGTCGGAGGGGCAGTACTGAGAGAGTGCTGCACTGTCGGAGGGGCAGTACTGAGGGAGTGCCGCACTGTCGGAGGGACAGTACTGAGAGAGTGCTGCACTGTCGGAGGGGCAGTACTGAGGGAGTGCCGCACTGTTGGAGGGACAGTACTGAGGGAGCGCCGATCTGTCGGAGGGGCAGTACTGAGGGAGTGCTGCACTGTCGGAGGGGCAGTACTGAGGGAGCGCCGATCTGTCGGAGGGACAGTACTGAGGGAGTGCTGTACTGTCAGTGGGGCAGTGCTGAGGGAGCGCCGCACTGTCGGAGGGGCAGTACTGAGGGAGTGCTGCACTGTTGGAGGTGCCATCTATCGGATGAGACGATAAACTGAGGCTCCGTCTGCCCTCTCAGGTGGATGTAAAAGATCCCACGGCACTATTGGAAGAAGAGCAAGGGGTCCTCCCCGGGGCCCTTGCCAAAATTTATCCCTCAACCAACATCACCAAAACAACATCTTTCTGGCCATTATCACATTGATGTGTTGGGGATTTTGCTGTGTACGAATTGGCTGCCGCGTTATCTACATTACTACAGTGATCAAACATAATTGGCTGTAAAGCGCTTTGGGACGTCCCGGGATGATGAAAGGCGCTATATAAATGCAATAGCAAAATACTGCGGATGCTGGAAATCTGAAATAAAAACAGAACATGCTGGAAACACTCAGCAGGTCAGGCAGCATCTGCAGAGAGAGAAACAGAGTTAACGTTTCAGGTCGATGACCCTTCGTCAGAACTATATAAATGCAAGTTCGTTCTGTCTTTACTGCTGCATTATCGTCTGAAATGAGATGTAAAACCAAGGTCCCGTGTGACTGCTCAGCTGAACTTAAAAGATCCCACGGTACCATTTGAGGAAGAGGGAAAGAGAACAAGGTCTCTAACACATTGCGATGTGGATCGCTTCGTTCAGTTTGCCGAGAGCGCACGTACATCTCTGCTCATCCCATCTGAATGCTGCCCATATCCTTCTCCACCAGCAGACTCTGTGCCGGTGGGGTACGGTAGCGTAGTGGTTATGTTACTGGGCTAATAATCTAGCACCAGCGAGTTCAAATCCCACCATGGCAGTTTGTGAATTTTAATGCAGTTAATTACATAAATCTGGAATAAGAAAAACAGGTATCAGTAAAAGTGACAGCTGAAGCTATCGGATTGTCATAAAAACCCAACTGGTTTCCTAATATCCTGACCTATATGTGACTCCAGACCCACAGCATTGTGGTTGACTCTTAACTGCCCCTCTGAAACAGTCAAGCAAGCCACTCAGTTGTATCAAACCGCTACAAAAAAAGTACAATCCTTCACCACACGGACTGCAGTGGTTTAAGAAGGTGGCTCACCACCACCTTCTCAAGGGCAATTAGGGATGGGCAATAAATGCTGGCCTTGCCAGTGACGCCCACATCCTGTGAATGAATAAACAACAACAACTTGTATTTAGATATAGCACCTTTAACGTAATAATGAAGCGATAATTACAAGTCCTAGCCCTTTTCGGGCTACCCCAGATCAGGCGTATTCCCCAGACGTTCACCTTCAACTAAAGTTAGCGGTAGCCGAATCCTAGAGATGCTTAATTGGGTCTAAAGGTTCAGACTATCTCTCCCTAAAGGAAAGGAACGGCCTGAAGATGTTACCGTCCTCCGGATAGCACTTTTAACAAGTTTAGCTAGACTGTAACCTTCCGGATATTATGAGGGTCTGGAAACCCCCCAGAATTCTGCAACTCCTCACTGAAGAGTGTACAGAAATTGAGTTTGCGAGATTGATACAGAAATTACTCTGTGAGACAATTTAAAAAATATATAGATTTATTAAAGAACCTGACATGAATCTTGTCATTCATGTATGAAGTAATACTGGGTGGCCTGCTGGTGGTGCTGTCCAGGGAGAGTATAAATACTCGGGCATGGGCCCAGCTTGCTTAGGACATTCCTCAACAGAAACTAATGAAGGACACAAAATAGATCTCCATGTTGAAAAACAGTTGATTAAAGCTTTGTTTAACGCTTAGACCAAGTGCCTAATAGTTTTCTTACATCAGAACCGACATGTAGTTAACAGCTTTTATGGCAATCGCAACTTTAACCATTCAAAATACAAATAGCTTACATTTCTTATCAGAGATCCTTATTCTCAAATCTTAACTTAGTTACATTTCCACACTTCTACTTATTTCTTAATCCAGAATATCCACCAAAATCAAATACCTTGATTACCCGAGACTCAGAGTTGTAGGCCTACAGAGTGGTTCTGAAGGCGAGAATCGCTTTGCCCCTTCCCAGCAACTTCTGACTCTCTATCTGAAAAGCTCTATTTTTATACCTATTTTTAGTGGTTTATCCTTTGAAGTTTTCTGCTGATGTAAGCTAATTATCTTTAGTCATTCTCTATTGACTTCTTTCTATTCTTACTGTTAATTCAGCTGCCAACTTTTAGAATCCTGTCTGCTGTATAGGTGTTTCAAAAACTTATCATTTTTATGGTTATTATCGATTTATCTATTTGATGCTATTCTTAGGAAGTCTTTCTATTGAATTCTTAACTCCCTTTAGCTGCTTGCATTCCAGACCTCGCGTCTCCCAACTATTCCATTTTCAATACAAACACAATGGGCTCGATTTTGTCATTGGGGTGGGCTGGGGTCATGTCATCCACTTTTCGTGTTAGCCACCCGACTCCAATTGGATGTGGGAGAATTATTCGATTTTCCCCTAATTGGGCAATTGAGTTCCAGCATGTGGGAACCCATGACCCAATTAGTGTTTTCAGTCTGAAAGTCGCCTCTGATGATGTCATTATTCGCCTGAATTTAAGGTCTGCAAAGACTGGGAAGCTTTTGGCCTTTGCTGTGAGAGGGACCTGGAGGCAAAATGAGCAGCAGGAGACCTAAGTCTGCTCCCAGAATTTTCTTCCACCACCACCACCACTCTAATACTACTCCAGGCTCCAAACATCCACAACAATGGTTATGACTGCTAAAAGTTCCCCCAGAATGATGATTGATCAAATCTCCTTCTTAATGGTGGACCTGCAGCTGATAGTCAGCAATCCAAGTGTGCTACCACCAGGTTTCACCGTCGTGTTTCAGAGGAGGCGTGCATCACGTCGGAAAAGTGTTAAAATCAGAAAGGCCTCTCAAAATGGGATTATAGAGGCAATTAAGTGGTTGTCAATGGCCTTAAGGGCCTATCCCGCCTCTTGGAGGCGGGACGGGGACGGGATCTGAAAACTCACAACTGGGAAAATTCGGCGGAGGCGGGATCGGGCCCTGCCTGCCATTTTTTGCTATTTTAACTCCCCACACGCCCCCAATCCCACTTCCACGGGCTGGTGAAAATCGAGCCCAATGTGATTGCTTGGTGTCATCTATTGATATTATATCTTCAAAGTGTTCTGTTTGTATCTTTTACAATTTGTAAATCAAAACCACTTCATCTAGGGTGTTCTTTGCATTTCTTATTTACTTCAATTGGTTGTATTAAGAATCATGTCTCCTTGTCCTAAGTTTAACATAAAACTATTTTACAGGCAGGTATTTCTTTTACTTGATGTCATTTTTTCAAAGGCACTTGTTTTTTTTAATGTTCTGTGCACCTGTTCGACGTGTTAGCTTTTAACACTTTAAACTGGGTAATGGTATTGTTTTGGTTCCAAACTACAGACATCTCGGAAGCAAGCCTTTGCTTTTCCAATAGGGCCTTTGTCTTTGTATTTACAAACCAATTCCCATTTCAAAGCTTGTTTGGTGTTTACAGCTTTTGTTATCAACTGTTCTTATCTCAAAAGCCTGCATTGTGTTTGCAGCCTGTGTCGCCGAGGCTTTCCAGACTTTTAAACCCAGTATATCATGTATTAATAATATCAAAATCTGTTCATAGGATGCTGTATCTTTTGGAATATGGCTATTTCCTTTACAATAAAACGTCCCAAGGTGCTTCACAGAAGGGTTATAAGGCAAAATTTGACACCGAGCCATATAAGGAGCTATTAGGGCAGGTGACCAAAAGCTTGGATCAAAGAGGTAGGTTTCAAGGAGCGTCTTAAAGGAGGAAAGAGAGGCGGAGAAGTTTAGGGAGGGAATTCCAGAGCTTAGGGCCCAGGCAGCTGAAGGCACGGCCGCCAATGGTGGAGCGATTATAATCAGGGATGCTCAAGAGGGCAGAATTAGAAGTGCGCATCTCAGTGGGGTTGTGGGGCTGAAGGAGATTACAGAGATAGGGAGGGGAGCGAGGCCATGGAGGGATTTGAAAACAAGGATGAGAATTTTGAAATCGAGGCGTTGCTTAACCGGGAGCCAATGTAGGTCAGCGAGCACAGGGGGTGATGGGCGAATGGGACTTGGTGCGAGTTAGGACACGGGCAGCTGAGTTTTGGATGAACTCAAGTTTACAGAGGGTAGAACGTGGGAGGGGTTTAAAAAAGACACAGCAACAGCGCCACATCCAGAAGGTTGCCGTAGCTGTCAGAGATCAGGTCTGTGTGGTACTGGGTAACTATTGTGTTCTGCCAGAGTCACCGAACAAGAATCAGCGCGGCGCCACTGATACAGGAAAGGATCTTACGGTCGCTGACTTTGCTCAGCTGCTTTTAGTGAGAGTGCGAGCGATGCCTCGGGTCTGTAGCTGGAACCATTCGCACTGTAAATGGATCCAGACCCCAATGCTGGTTTTAGAAGTTAGTTTCCAAAAAAACACCTGTTTTGGGTTATTTCATCTGGTCCACACACAAGCCCTATTTTTCTGGAGCAGATTGAAGTCTTTCTCGAAAGCGTGGATTCATCACGTGATCTGAAGGACTCACTAACGGCATTAGATACGGAGGAGTGGACGAGAGAGCTGATCCTAATAGAGGCCATCTGCAGAATCCTCCAACACCTTCACACTCGTTTCCTGTTGGAGTTTATTCTTCAGCTTTTCTGATTTGTCTAATATTTTTTTCCCTGTCTTGGATTTCCACCGCCCCCCGTGCCGTTCCTTTAATCTAGCTTTTCATTTTTCCCATCTGTCTTTATTTATCCTTTTTCTTTGTTATGCACAATAACATCTTTCTGTAAATATACTGTAATCCCTTTAATCACCTCTCCCTCCCCCCGACCCATTCACTGTTTTTATTTCACTGTCTCAGGGTCAAGTACGGTGGCCTCAAAAGGGCACGGGCAGCCATCGCCTTTAGTTTTGCCGTCAAGAATCACAATCTGCCTTCACGTTCTTCACAAGATGCAGCTCCAGGGGGGTTTCACTACGTTAAAGGTGTTATGTTAATGCAAGTTCTTGTTATAAACAATTTTAAAATTCTCACCCTTGTTTTCAAATCCCTCCATGGCCTCACCCCTCCCTTTCTCTGTAATCTCCTCCAGCCCCACAACCCTCCGAGATCCCTGCGCTTTTTTTTATTTGTTTATGGGATGTGGGTGTCACTGACAAGGCCCAGCATTTATTGCCCATCCCTAGTTGCCCCTGAGAAGGTGGAGCTGAGCTGCCTTCTTGAACCGCTGCAGTCCGTGTGGTGAAGGTGCTCCCACAGTGCTGTTAGGGAGGGAGTTCCAGGATTTTGACCCAGCGACGATGAAGGAACGGCCGATATATTTCCAAGTCAGGATGGTGTGTGACTTGGAGGGGAACTCAGAGGTGGTGGTGTTCCCATGCACCTGCTGCCCTTGTCCTTCTAGGTGGCAGAGGTCGCGGGTTTGGGAGGTGCTGCTGAAGAAGTCTTGGCGAGTTGCTGCAGTGTATGTTGTAGATGGTACACACACTAATTCTGCCCTCTTGAGCATCCCTGATTTTAATCGCTCAACCATTGGCGGCCGTGCCTTCTGTTGCCTGGGCCCCTAAGCTCTGGAATTCCCTCCCTAAACCTCTCCGCCTCGCCACCTCTCTCTCCTCCTTTATGACGCTCCTTAAAACCTTCCTCTTTGACCAGGCTTTTGGTCACCTGTCCTCATGTCTCTTTATCTGTCTCGGTGTCAAATTTTCTTTGATAATCGCTCCTGTGAAGCACCTTGGGTTGTTTTACTACATTAAAGGCGCTATACAGATACAAGTTTGTGTTCAGGAGCGCATTGGTAACCATTAGGATACTTTAGTACTCCTTTCATTCCATAACTTCCTGTCTCCATTGGAGATGGGATTTGAATGGTTGGGAGCTACCAATGTGGTCCTGGCAAAACGACGTGAGGGTGATGCACGAGCTGTTGTGGAGTGGCCTGCGGCTCCAGCAGTGTCGCTGCGGCAATCAAGAAGGGGGCTGGCACTGGGGACCAAAGGGAGGAGGGTGGGGGGGTGGTGGTAGGCTAGTCCTCGGAGTCTTCAGAAGGAGCACAGAGGGTCAGGCAGTCCATCCTCGGTATGGTATGGAGAAGGGACTAATCAATCGCCGGGAAATTCAACTCCGGAGAGAGCATAAAAGGGGCGATATCAGATTGGCCTCCTGTCCTACACGCCCGCCCGATTGACCTCAACGGAAAAACCACAATCAGGCGGCTTGGAGAACAGGTCCGATATCGCCTGCTCTATGTTCCCGCTGAAGTTCCACCTAATGTAATTAACTTAATCTGGAATTCAATCAGGAAATGGAATGGATGGCTAGCAGCTGCTTGGAAATTAAAAGCATTTTCTAAGTTTGGAAGCATAATTATGGACTTTCTGTGAAGTTATCAGCAATTTTGGAAGTTCTAGATGACTACAAAAAATCAGTTAGAATGATTTTAATCTTAAATTATATTTGTGCCTTTCAATTGTATATAATATAAAGTAAAATAATGACTTGCATTCATTTATATTGCCTTATCTACATTGGCTCCTGGTCCACGAATGCCTCGATTTTAAAATTCACGTCCTTTTTCAAATCCCTCCATGGTTTCTCCCCCTCCCTATCCTCCAGCCCTACAACCCTCCAAGATTTCCAATTCTGGCCTCTTGCACATCCCTAATGTCCTTCATTCCACCATTGGTGGCCGTACCTTCAGCTGCCAGGGCCCTAAGCTCTGGAAATCCCTCCTTAAACCTCTCTGCCTCTCCGTCTCTCTCTCCTCCTTTAAGACACTCCTTAAAACCTATCTCTTTGACCAAGCTTTTGGTCGCCTGTCCTCATATTTCCTTATGTGGCTCGACATCAACTTTTTGTCCGCTAATCGCTCCTGTGAAGCGCCTCGGGGCGTTTTACTACGTTACAGGCACTGTATAAATACAAGTTGTTGTTGTTATCACTTCTCTCAGAAATGTCCCAAAGTGCGTCCCATACAATGAATTCCTTTGAAGTGCAGTCACTGTTGTCATGTAGGAGAACGTGGCAGTCAATTAGTGGAAAGAAAAATCCTCCAAATAACAATGAGATGAACGACCCGTTGTCCTCTGCAGTGTCGACTGAGGGGAGAATGTTGGTCAGGACTGTGGGAGAGTTGCCCTCCTCTGCTCTTTCTCAAATACGAACGTAGGAAATGGACGGCCAGGAAAAGACCTGCCCCACCCACCAAGATGACAGGACTATCATGGCTAAACACTTCTCCCTCAACCCTCCTCCTCTCCGCCCTGCCCCCCTCCCCACCACAGCCGTGTCATCTCCTGGGAGAGACAAAGAAAAACAGAGATAAAACCCAGGGCCAATAAGGGGGAAGATACTTTGCCAAATTCCTCTCAGACACCCTCAGGCAATGAAAACCAATCCAAGAATGCGGCATCAGATCTTTAATACCTAACCTAGCAGACAGGATTGTTATTAGGTTCTGTTTTGAACAAACTAGATGAGACTTGAGAGCGACGAAACGTGTATTGTGTATTGATTGGCCATTTCAGTAGACTACATGCAGCTGTCAATCATGTAAACACTCTGCATGTCAAAGGGAACGGTCAGTGAACCTCTTGTATTTGACGATGGATATAACAGTTACATCAATATTTGCTCTCCTTGAAAATCAAACTTTTAAATAAGAACACTTCTACAGCAGTGATAAGCCTATGTCAATTATAAAGTCCAACAGTTGCAGTATTAACAGCTCACGCAAATTCAATCATAGATAAAATCAATATTACGTGGTTTTCATACTCAGTTGCTCACTCTTTGCTGTTAGGAACATCGTGACAGCAGCTGGAGTCAGCCGTGACTCAGTGGGTAGCACTCTCGTCAGAAGGTCGTGGGTTCAAATCCAACTCCAGAGACTCTGAGCAAAAAATCTCGGCTGACACTCCCAGTGCAGTGCTGAGGGAGTGCCACACTGTCAGAGGTGCCGTCTTTCGGATGAGACGTTAAGCCGAGGCCCCGTCTGCCCCCTCAGGTGGATGTAAATAATCCCGTGGCCACTATTTTGAAGAAGAGCAGGGGGAGTTTTCCCCGGTGTCCTGGGGCCAATATTTATCCCTCAATCAACATCACTGAAAAACGACTGATTATCTGGTCGTTATCACATTGCTGTTTGGAAGTAAGTCATCTTCGGTTCCGAGGGACTGCCTAACAAGGAGCTGTTTGTGGGAGCTTGCTGCGCACAAATTGGCCGCCACGGTTCCTATATTACAACAGTAACTACACTTCAAAAGTATTTCATTGGCTGTGAAGCGCTTGAGATGTCCTGAGGTTGTGAAAGGTGCTATACAAATGCAAGTCTTTTCCTTAAGGCCATTCAGCCCCTCGAGCCTGTTCCACCATTCAGTTAGATAATTTTTTTTTTATTCGTTTATGGGATCTGGGCGTCGCTGGCAATGCCAGCATTTATTGCCCATCCCTAATTGCCCTTGAGAAGGTGGTGGTGAGTTGTCTTCTTGAACCGCTGCAGTCCGTGTGGTAAAGGTTCTCCCACAGTGCCTTTAGGGAGGGAGTTCCAGGATTTTGACCCAGCGATGATGAAGGAACGGCCGATATACTTCTAAGTCAGGATGGTGTGTGACTTGGAGGGGAACTTGGAGGTGGTGGTGCTCCCATGCGCCTGCTGCCCTTGTCCTTCTAGGTGGAAGAGGTCGCGGGTTTGGGAGGTGCTGCCGAAGAAGCCTTGGCGAGTTGCTGCAGTGCATCTTGTAGATGGTACACACTGCAGCCACGGTACGCTGGCGGTGGAGGGAGTGAATGTTTAAGGTGGTGGATGGGGTGCCAATCAAACGGGCTGCTTTGTCTTGGATGGTATCGAGCTTCTTGAGTGTTGATGCAGCTGCACTCATCCAGGCAAGTGGAGAGTATTCCATCACCCTCCTTACTTGTGCCTTGTAGATGGTGGAAAGGCTTTGGGGAGTCAGGAGGTGAGACACTCGCCGCAGAATACCTAGCCTCTGACCTGCTCTCGTTGCCACAGTATTTATGTGGCTGGTCCAGTTAAATTTCTGGTCAATGGTGACCCCCAGGATGTTGATGGTGGGGGATTCGGCAATGGTAATGCCGTTGAATGTCAAGGGGAGGAGGTTAGACTCTCGCTTGTTGGAGATAGTCATTGCCTGGCACTTCTGTGGCGCGAATGTTACCTGCCACTTATCAGCCCAAGCCTGAATATCATCCAGGTCTTGTTGCATGTGGGCATGGACTGCTTCACTATCTGAGGAGTTGTGAATGGCACTGAATACTGTGCAGTCATCAGCGAACATCCCCATTTCTGACCTTATGTTGGAGGGAAAATCATTGATGAAGCAACTGAAGATGGTTGGGCCTAGGACACTGCCCTGAGGAACTCCTGCAGCGATGTCCTGGGGCTGTGATGATTGACCTTCAATCACCACAACCATCTTCCTTTGTGCTAGGTATAACTCCAGCCAGTGGAGCATTTTCCCCCTGATTCCCATTGACTTCAGTTTTACTAGGGCTCCTTGATGCCACACTCGGTCAAATGATGCCTTGATGTCAAGGGCAGTCACTCTCACCTCACCTCTGGAATTCAGCTCCTTTGTCCATGTTTGGACCAAGGCTAAAAAGAGGTCGGGAGCCGAGTGGTCTTGGCGGAACCCAAACTGGACATCAGTGAGCAGGTTATTGGTGAGTAAGTGCCGCTTGATAGCACTGTCGATGACACCTTCCATCACTTTGCTGATGATTGAGAGTAGACTGATGGGGCGGTAATTGGCTGGGTTGGATTTGTCCTGCTTTTTGTGGACAGGACATACCTGGGCAGTTTTCCACATTGTCGGATAGATGCCAGTGTTGTAGCTGTACTGGAACAGCTTGGCTAGAGGCGCGGCTAGTTCTGGAGCACAAGTCTTCAGCACGATAGCTGGGATGTTGTCGGGGCCCATAGCCTTTGCTGTATCCAGTGCGCTCAGCGCTGTATCTTAACTCCATTTACCTGCCTTTGCTCCGTATCCCTCGATACCCTGACCGAACAAAAATCTATCCATCTCAGTCCTGAACACCCCAGTTGTCCCCCAGCACCCATAGCCTTGCTTGGGGAGAGAGTTCCAGATTTCCACTACCCTTTGTGTGAAAAAAAGTCCCTCCTGATTTCGCTCCTGAACGGCCTGGCTCTAATTTTAAGATTGTTCTTGATTCCCCCACCAGATGAAATAGATGCTTTTGACTGGTGGATCTTTCAGGCTCAGTTAGTCCTTGGAAGGAAAAGAAGAACATTAAGAAATAACAACAGCAAAAGTTTAGGGAGATCATTGTTATCCCCCCCACTGCCGATCTAGGATCATGGCAATATGAAATAAAAACAGAAAATGCTGAAGATACTCAGCAGGTCAGGCAGCATCTGTGAAGAGAGAAACAGAGTTAACGTTTCAGGCCGATGACCTTTCGTCAGAACTGGAAAAAAGCAGGAAATAGAACAGATTTTTAAGCAAGTGCAGGGCAATATGAGTCGGCCAGTCGCCCCATCGGGCCCACTCCTCCATCTGCTGGCCATGGCAGCTCTAATCCGTCTCTGTTATACCATTGACGCCTAGTAGTAGCAGCATATAAGCAAGATTTTGCAAGGTGATCGATGGCAGGGCATGTGAGTGCTAAGTGCAGTCCCGTAAAAAAAAGAAATGACTTACATTTCTACAGCGCCTTTCACGACCTCGGGATGTCCCAGCGCGCTTTATAGCCACTGAAGTATCATAGAATCCGAGAGCCTTACAGCACAGCAGGGGACCATTCGGCCCATCATGCTTGTGTCGGCTCTTTCAAAGAGCTGTCCAATTAGTCCCACACCCTACCCCTGCAAGTCCATGTCCAATTGCCTTTTGAAAGTTCCTGTGGAACCTGCTTCCACCGCCCTTTCAGATAGTGCGTTCCAGATCACAACAACTCTCTGTGTGAAGAAATTTCTCCTTATTTCCCCTCTATTTCTTTTGTCAATTATCTTAAATCTATTACCTTTGGTTACTGACCCACTTGCCAGAGGAAACAGTTTTGCCCTACTTTCTCTATCAAATCCCCTCATAATTTTGAACACCTCTATTAGGTCTCCCCTTAACCTTCTCTGCTCTAAGGAGAACAATTCCAAGTTTTCCAATCTCTCCACATAACTGAAGTCTTTCATCCCCAATATCATCCTGGTAAACCGCCTACGTACCTTCTCCAAGGCCTTGACATCCTTCCTAAAGTGTGGAGCCCAATGGCCTAACCAGTGATCTGTAAAGTACTTTTTGAAGTATAATCTCTGTTGTAATGTAGGAAACGCAGCAGCCAATTTGCTCACAGCAAGCTCCCACAAACAGCAATGTGATAATGACCAGATAATCCAGGACATCGCTGCAGGAGTTCCTCAGGGCAGTGTCCTGGGCCCAACCATCTTCAGCTGCTTCATCAATGACCTTCTCTCCAACATAAGGTCAGAAATGGGGATGTTCGCTGATGACTGCACAGTGTTCAGTGCCATTCACAACTCCTCAGATAGTGAAGCAGTCATGCAACAAGACCTGGATGACATTCAGGCTTGGACTGATAAGTGGCAGGTAACATTCGCGTACACAAGTGCCAGGCAATGACTATCTCCAACAAGCGAGCGTCTAACCACCGCCCCTTGACATTCAGCAGCATTACCATCGCCGAATCCCCCACCATCAACATCCTGAGGGTCACCGTTGACCAGGAGCTTAACTGGACCAGCCACATAAATACTGTGACAACAAGAGCAGGTCAGAGGCTGGGTATTCTGCAGCGAGTGTCTCACCTCCTGACTCCCCAAAGCCTTTCCACCATCTACAAGCCACAAGTCAGGAGCTTGATGGAATAATCTCCACTTGCCTGGATGAGTGCAGCTGCAACAACACTCAAGAAGCTCGACACTATCCAAGACAAAGCAGCCCACTTGATTAGCACCCCATCTACCACCTTAAACATTCACTCCCTCCACCACCGGCGTACCGTGGCTGCAGTGTGTACCATCCACAAGATGCACTGCAGCAATTCGCCAAGGCTTCTTCGGCAGCACCTCCCAAACTCGCGACCTCTACAACCTAGAAGGACAAGGGCAGCAGGTGCATGGGAACACCACCACCTCCAAGTTCCCCTCCAAGTCACACACCATCCTGACTTGGAAGTATATCGTTGTTCCTTCATTGTCGCTGTGTCAAAATCCTGGAACTCCCTCCCTAACAGCACTGTGGGAGCACCTTCACCACACGGACTGCAGCGGTTCAAGAAGGCAGCTCACCACCACCTTCTCAAAGGCAATTAGGGATGGGCAATAAATGCTGGCCTTGCCAGCGACACCCACATCCCATGAACGAATAAAAAAAAAATCTATTTTTTTGGTGTTGATTGAGGGATAAATATTGGCCCAGGACACTGGGGAGAACTCTCCTGCTCTTCTTCAAGATAGTGCCGTGGGATCTTTTACGTCCTCCTGAGAGGGCAGACGGGGCCTCGGCTTTACGTCTCATCTGGAAGACGGCACCTCCGACAGTGCTGTGCTCCCTCAGACTGCACTGGGAGTGTACATAGATTCAGATCTGACCAGTATCTCTGCTTTGCTGCTGCTGCAGAACCAAGGGACTTTTGAGGCCTGGTAAAACTAGTCTGGCAAAGGCATATGTTATGCTTGGATCAGAATTCCTACAAAACTATAGATAAAACAATCCATTTCGCAAACCTTTGGCCCACAGCCCATCTAGTCCCTACTAAAGTGACATCTCCGAGGAATGTGAACCTCCCACACAGTGTGAGGGGCAAGAACAAGGCTGCCCAAGTTACGGCCCAAGGGACTTAGGAATGAAACTCAGGCAGCTTTAGTTCCGATTTTGCTCATGCTGTTTACACTTTTTGTCCTGCATTGACCCGAAGGTTTGGAAAGGGCTGTTGCCTCAGTGTTGGATAAACCCTCAGTCAGAACACCAGGATCAATAACTTCAGATTTGGGAAAATTAATGTGAACATGGATGTAAACATTCTGGCCGGGATTCTACTCCAGGATCGCGCCCAAGGTCGGGCAGGATCGCGGTGGAGAATGGTGGACAATTAAGGCGGTAAGGCCGACCACCATCTCACCGCCCTGAGTGTGGACAGTGATTTAACTTTATTCAGCACAAGCAATACTTAATGCATTACAGTATTTGAGCAGCAGTTTACAGAGAATAATCGAGACTCATATTACCACTTATACTCTGGGTAGAAGCAGCAACCGTGAGTAGGCTGCACTCTGTGTCTCTTGTCTCTCTCTCTGGGTCTCCCGGGTGTCTCCTTGATTCGTCCTGTAATCTTCTACTCCTGAAATCTTCTACAATTTGTGGCTGTTATGACCCCCTTCTTATACCTTTACTCTCATTCAAAATCTATGGAGTCCTCCTCAACCAATCACTGGCTGACACCCAAACCCAAAATCCAATCGTAAAGATGCCACATCTGTAGCGCCCGTGGCTTACGCTGGTTTTTGGTCTGATGACACTCTCACGTCATTTTTCTTTGACCCTCAAGACTCATACCTGGGGTAGTTATGGCAACAGAAAAGGAATATGTCTCCACAGGTCGAGATACGGCCCCTGCTGTTGGCCTTTTGCTGTTATAATCCACTGCGGATGTTATAACATTCCAGCACAATGGTAAACTGCAGCTAACCTTGGTTCCTAGGCCAGCTGCAGTCTATTCGACCGTGGCAATCTCTTCCTCACCCCAGGCTGTCTGGTCACTCACAGACTTTTAAGCATAAGAGAAAGGGTTACATGTTCTACATAATTCAGGTTATACTTGCACGCAGGTTACAAACTTCTAAATTTAATCCTTACACACGATTATAGATCTGTTACTGATGATTATAAGATATTAATGGTTATAAGATAGTAAAGCAAATATTCTAAAAAAACAACTAACAATCTTACGGTCCCTGCCTCTTATCTCAGTCTCTGGAATTCCACTAATTCTCTCAGCTTTTCTCACAGACTGACTGTCGCTTCACTAACAAGGCTTGTCGGAGTCGTCATTTTTAATACTTGGTCAATCAGGCCTCTTTCTTCCATTTTAAATCTAACCGGGTCTACCCAAGGCACGTGACACTAGTTTAAAAGCGCGATTATTCAAGAATCGGCATGCATCGACTAACAGTTCCATAATACAAACTTAAACCTACAAATAATGATGCTTATTTCATTCATTCATGTTAGCGAGCGGGAATCTGAAGAGGAGATTTCTCAGGATTCTTACCAGAATCACATGATACAGTGCTGCTAAACAGACGGTAGGGTTGGTTTTATTGCTGTAATATTATTTCAAAAAATCTTAAAAATAAACAGTTATGAAAGGATTATTTAATAGAGGTGCTCAGAATTATGAGGGGTTCTGAGAGAGGGTGCAGAGGAGATTTACGAGAATGGTTCCAGGGATGAGAGACTTCAGTGATGTGGAGAGACTGGAGAAGCTGGGATTGTTTTCCTTAGAGCAGAGAAGGTTAAGGGGAAATTTAATAGAGGTGTTCAAAATTATGAAGGGTTTCGATGGAGTAAATAAGGAGAGACCGTTTCCAGTGGTAGGAGGGTCGGTAACGAAAGGATACAGATTAAGATCCCAGTCACTGGGTGGAAGCAGATTCAATAGTAACTTTCAAAAGGGAATTGGATAAATACTTGAAAAGGAAAAATTTGCAGGGCTCTGGGGAAAGAGCAGGAGGGAGTGGGACTAATTGGAGAGCTCTCTCAAAGAGCCGGCACAGGCATAATGGGCCGAATGGCCTCCTTCTGGGCTGCATGATTCGATGGTTATTTCTGTCTCCCTGCTCTCTTTCTCCTCTCTGTTCTTTCTCTCTCCCTTTTTTTTATATTTTAATTTTAAATTTTGTTTGGCCTGACCTCTCACAACAGAGGCCGCAGTGCAGTTGTTAAACTCGCCTCCGATTGGATGAAAACTGCTTTTAATATGTTTCCGCGCCCTCTCCCTAGCCAATCATGAGATGGATTATTGGTGTTCAACATGATTTTCGCCATTGCAGTGACAGGACAAGCTTATTCAATCTTTTATTGGCTCCAGGGAGAGTAAAGTGAGGGCAAAGGTCACTCCTTAGTGACCCAAGTGGGAGAACTTGCTGGAAGGACTTTGCTAGTCAGCTTGGGGCAATGTGCAGGTGTTATTGGTCAGCTGGGACCTGAGCACATAATCCAGGCTGACACTCCAGTGCAGTGCTGAGGGAGCGCTGCACTGTCAGAGGTGCCGTCTTTCAGATGAGACGTTAAACCGAGGCCCCGTCTGCTCTCGCAGGTGGATGTAAAAGGTTCTACAGCATTATTGGAAGAAGAGCAGGGGAGTTCTCCCTGATGTCCTGACCAATATTTATCCCTCAATCAACATAACAAAAAACAGATGACCTGTTCATTATCACATTGCTGTTTGTGGGAGTTGCTGTGCGCAAATTGGCTGCCGCGTTTCCCACATTACAACAGTGACTACACTTCAAAAGTACTTAATTGGCTGTAAAGCGCTGTGGGACGTCCGGTGGTCGTGAAAGGCGCTATATAAATGTAACTCTTTCTTTTAGCAGTGCCTTAGTGGGCAGCACTCTCACCTCTGAGTCAGAAGGTTGTGGGTTCGAGTCCCACTTCAGAGACTTGAGCACATAAATCTAGGCTGACACTTCCAGTGCAGTGCTGAGGGAGTGCTGCACTGTCGGAGGTGCTGTCTTTCGGATGAGACATTAAACCGAGGCCCTGTCTGCTCTCTCAGGTGGACGTAAAAGATCCCACAGCCACTATTAGAAGAAGAGCAGGGGAGTTCTCCCCGGTGTCCTGGGCCAATATTTATCTCTCAAATCAACATCACTAAAACAGATTATCTGGTGATTATCACATTGCTGTTTGTGGGAGCTTGCTGTGCGCAAATTGGCGGCTGCATTTCCCACATTACAACACTGACTACACTTCAAAAAAAGTACTTCATCGGCTGTAATGCGCTTTGAGACGTCCTGAGGTCATGAAAGGAGTGATATACATGCAAGTCTTTCTTTATTAAGTGACCGAAAATGAGCAGAGAGAGAGAAAGAGATTTCGCAGTGTAATCTGTAGACTGCTAACGTCTGCTGGTGCTGGGTGAAATGTGGCGGTGGATTGACTACATTAACTGTGCTTGGCGATGTTGGAAAAGGATCATTGGGCACATTTTGTGCTTGGAGCAGGCTTTTGTATCGAGGTTGTTGTGCTTGGATCAGGAATGCTGCAGAATAGCAGTGACTGGATAATTTGGGCTGGTAGAATTGTATTCTTGGATTGGACTTGTGCTGCTCTGCGCCTGAGCTCCGTGTAAGGGAAGCCTTTGTTTTGCTATTTCTTCCCACCTGATTAAATACAAGGACTGGAGAGATGGAATCCTAACCCTGGTGTTGGTCCCCTTTGCCCAATTTGGGTGGTCTTTTTGTGGTCAATTTGGGAATGGTAACGTAGCGGTTATGTTACTGGACTAGTAATCCTAGAGGCCTGGACTAATGATCCGGAGACAGGAATTCAAATCCCACCACGGCAGCTGGGGAATTAAATTCAGTTAAATAAAAAAAATAATCTGGAATGAAAAGCTAGAGTTTCCGCCCAGTTTCCGCTCAAACTCATTTGCATATCGCCCAGTGCAAAGTCTGCCGTCAACCCGCGTAACCGGGCAGCGTTTTACAACGTAATATTTTTCTAAAACACTCTTTGCTTTAAAAAATATTCCTTACTATATTTAAGAGCGGTGGCCTGGTGCGGTTTGATTAGTACAGCTTAAAATGGGTTTATCACCAAAAAATAAGCATTTTTAATCACAGTGCCTCGTCCACCACCCGTGAGAAACCCAACCTTCAATGACTGAAAATGACTTTTGAAAAGTTATACAGAACAATTTGCTCCTTATATTGGGGTACAGACGTCAGTATCTTAGTAAATTTATTTTAAAAATTGCATTCAAAAGCTGTTAAAATGTTCCTATTAGTGTCCTCACGCCTGAAAGAACCAACTTGATTTTGAGAGCCTCCTCGAAGGCCTGCAATCGAGCACAATTTGCAGGAACTGGCCGCGGCGATTAATTCGATCAGGGCGTGACCGGTTTTGGGGGCGGGGCCGGCTTCCAGCGCGAGGTTTTTTAAACTAGCGCAAAAGATGGCGGAAACGCCAGTTGCGCTGAATACAATTCGCGCTTGTAATTTGGCGAGCTTTTGCACGGGTTACGCCGACTCTGACCGAACTGCGTGGAAAAAATCAGCGCAACCCTGAGCGGAAACACCAAGCCCCGATGTTTCTGAAGGGCCTTCAAAGGTTTGCGATAGTCAGGGACAACCACGGTACGGTGGCAGTGGGTGTAGAATGGGCAGTCCATCCGATCCTGTTCGCTTCCTCCTGGGCAGGTCAGGTCAATGTTACCTGCGAGAGGTGTCGGAGCAGCCTGCTCCCAGCTCATTCAAGGCACTGAACCTGCAGTCCACGACGGGTAGCGGTGCACCTTTACTGTCTCGGCCAACATCCTCCCATCGGCCAACGCAACCAACAGCAGATTAACTGGCCATTCGCTCGTTTGCATATTGTGGGATCTTGCTGTGTGCAAATTGTCTGCCGCGTTTGCATCTGTAACAGGAGTGACTTAGTCATAGAGTCATAACGGCACAGAAGGAGGCCATTCGGCCCATTGAGTCCGTGCCAGCTCTCTGTAGAGCAATCCAGTCAGTCCCATCCCCCCGCTCTATCCCCGTAGCCCTGCAAGTTTATTTCCCTCAAGTGCCTATCCAGTCTCCCCTTGAAAACATTGAGTGTGTCTGTTTCCACCACTTCCGTCAGCAGCGAGTTCCAGGTCCTCACCACTCACTGCGTAAAAAGTTTTCCCTCGCATCCCCCCTGTATCTCTTGCCCAAAACCTTAGATCTGTGTCCCCTAGTCCTTGTACCATCAACTAGTGGGAACAGCCTTTCTCTGTCTCACCTATCCAAACCCGTCATAATCTTGTACACCTCCATCAAATCACCCCTCAACCTCCTTTGCTCTAATGAAAACAAATCCAGCTTGTCCAACCTGTCCTTGTAGCTAAGATCCCCCATCCCCGGAGCCATTCTGGTAAATCTCCTCTGCACCCTCTCAAAGGTCTTCACATCAAAACTCTTACCTGTTGGTACAATGTTCCCTCTTATTTTTTTTCTTGCGCGGGCCCTTTAACTGGCTGCGCGTCCCATTAACATTTTCCGCACATGCGCAGTTATTTCCATTGAAAAGCTGGTGAGCGGACTGCGCGGGACCTCCAGACCGCTGTGCGGCTGCGCGGCTTAGCGGGAACGTTGGTTGGTTGTATTGTAAAGCACTTTGAGCTGCCCTGAGGATTCGATAAAACCCTATTTAATTTCAAGTTCATCATTGTGTCTTCGATAGATTGGAAACAGATTCAATAGCAGGTTTCAAAAGGGAATTGGATAAATACTTGAAGGAGAAAAAATTGCAGGGATATGGGGAAAGAGCGGGAGAGTGGGACTGACTGGATCGCTCTACAGAGAGCCGGCACAGACTCGATGGGCCAAATGGCCTCCTTCTGTGCTGTACTATTCTATGATTCCATGATAGATTTTTCCAGTCAGTATTACTAGTGATTTGGAGTATTGTGCAGCTGGAGCCATCATATATGAGGACTTTATTGACCATTACCTCTCTTCCCAGGTACATGACTGACGGAGGCCTTAACCTGTACACTCGGAGCACGAACCGGATCCCAGACGTGTCAGCCACACGTGACGTCATCCAAAGAGGCGTGCCTGATGTCTCGGGAGATGCTGATAGGTAAGGGTGAGACATCAGAGAAAGTGAGAGCTGTGTAGAGTTAAGTCAAGTGGTCGTGACGTCTGCTACTGGCTCCTATGGGAGGTTTTTTGAAATGTAAGAAGAGTCAGGAATGAGAAGAGGTCACTCGACCTATTGGAACTCATCCCTGTTTACCTCCTCTTCTCCTACCGAGTTTCTGCGTGATGGAAACACGCAAATTGGACCACCTGCCTGAACGTGAAACCCGCTCCACCATTTTAATCTTTTGTGCCTCGCTTTTAATGGACTCAGAATTGTGGGGCCCGCAACCCAGTGGGTGTCTCAGTTCCTGATTGTCCTGTGCTCAGAGCTCTGAGCTGGAGCGAGGTTCCAGCGGGAGCCTCATCCGCCATCAAATCCATCGGCGGTCAAACAGGGGAATCGGTGGGAACAGAGCGGGAAATGGAGTCGGGCCATTCTAACCGTTAACCACCAGCAGCCACCCCCCCCCCCCCCCACCCCACCCCCGCTCATTTCCCGCTGATTGAGGAGACTCCAATTTCCACCGTGAGCCCGAGGAGGTCGAGACAAACTGTACAATGCTCTGGTCCAACTGCACCTCAAGCACTGAGTCCCATTCTGTTCGACAAGACGCAAGCGAGACATTCAGGTGCCAGAGGCAACCACAACGAGAACTTGCATTTATATAGCGCCTTTAGCATAGTAAAACGTCCCACGGTGCTTCGCAGGAGCGTTATCGGAACAAATTTGACTCCGAGCCACACAAGGAGCTGTTAGGATAGGCAACCACGAGCTTGTTCAAAGAGGTAGGTTTTACGGAGCGTCTTAAAGGAGGAGAAAGCGAGGTAGAGAGGCGGGGAGGTTCAGGGAGGGAATTCCAGAGCTTGGGGCCCAGGCAGCTGAAGGCACGGCCGCCAATCGTGGGGCGAAGGAAGTCGGGGATGCGCAAGAGGCCAGAATGGGAGGAATGCAGTGCAGGGAAGAGCTGATTCAGGGCTGATTCCCCAGTGTCAGGAGTCTGAGTTGTGAAGGGAAGACTGGAAAAACTTGTAGGACATCTGAGAGGTGATCTTATGGAGGTGTTGAAGATAGTTAAGGGGAAATTCAGCATATTACTTTAATTTCAAATGAGCAAATAGGATAAGGGGGCAGGGGTTCAAACTAATAAAAGGCAACTTTAGGACTAATATCAGGTAATTCTTCTTTACACAAGGAGCAACCAACAGATGGCATGAACTTGTGGATAGAATAGTGGAGACAAAATCCCTGGGATCATTGAAGCAATGGGGGCTAACGGATGGACGGATGGATTACGATGGGCTGAATGGCCTTTCTCATCTGTAATTATCTTGCAAGGTGTTATCTGGCAATAGCCTATTCGTACCAGAAATGGCGGATTTCTTATTTCCTCCTGCCCCGCGGTGTTGCCATGGCTCAGACCATGGTCAGGCTGGTCAAGGAAGGGGTGCCTTGGTAGGATATGGACCCATGAATGTACCTTTCCCCCCCGCTTTTACCCTACTGCAGTTCGGAATCGATCCAGATTAAATTCTGTCCGATGCTGTCTAAGAGGAAATGCTCCTTTCCTTGGCGTAGATGAAAACTATGTATCTGGAGATTGGCATGGCAGTGAGAGTAGGCTTCCAGCTGCCAGTAGCCGTTGTGCTGTGCTTTTCCCACTTCTCCTCCCATGGAGGAATAGTCAGTGAGGGCTACAGCTGGGTGCGTCCTAAATAGAAAGAAAGACTTGCATTTCTATAGCGCCTTTCACAGGACGTCCCAAAACGCTTTACAGCCAATGAAGTACTTTTGAAGTGTAGTCACTGTTGTAATGTAGGAAACATGGCAGCCAATTTGCCCACAGGAAGCTCCCACAAACAGCAATGCGATAATGACCAGATAATCTGTTTTTAGTGATGTTGGTTGAGGGATAAATATTGGCCCCAGGACACCAGAAAGAACTTGTCTTGCCTTGAGCATCTCTTAATGTCTCTACTTACCATAGACCACCCCTTTTGTTCTTTTATTCCTCCCCCCAGCCTCCCACTTGCATTTTTATCTGTTTAATTTCCTGCTCTGTTCTCAGTTCCGATGAAGGGTTTCGACCTGAAACGTTAACTCTGTTTCTCTCTCCACGGATGTTGCCTGGCCTGCTGAGTTTTTCCAGCGTTTTCTGTTGTTATACCAGAGAGAACTCCCCTGCTCTTCTTCAAATAGTGCCATGATATCTTTTACGTCCACCTGAGAGGACAGACGGGGCCTCGGTTTAACATCTCATCCGAAAGACGGCACCTCCGACAGTGCAGCGCTCCCTCAGCACTGCACTGGAGTGTCAGCCTGGATTATGGGCTCAAATCTCTGGAGTTGGGGCTTGAACCTCCTGAATCATGAGCGTGCTATCCATTGAGCTGGGCTGACACTTGTATTTGCAATCTTCTCAGTACTGTTACCAGTCTGTATAATAAAAAGCTTTGTACCTGGCTTGTCCTGATTGGCTTAAATTCAAGATTCATTCATAAAAACAACTTGTGAAAAACACTTAAGCCCTTATTTCAGTTTCAGGACGTCCCAAAGTGCTTTACTGCCAATGAAGTACTTTTTGAGGTGTAGTCACTGTTGTAATGTAGGAAACGCAGCAGCCAATTTGCGCACAGCAAGCTCCCACAAACAGCGATGTGGTAATGACCGGATAATCTGTTTTAGTGATGTTGATTAACATGTTTCGAATTGCTTTCAGCAGCTCACCCACCTCACTATATACCCCTCACTCTATGGAGATGGGATCGAGAGTTCAAAAACTCACTCCACAGAGTCACCTAGTGACCAGAGCCTGCGACTACGTTGTGACGTTTGACATAGGAAAATTGAATGGGAAATGTGGACATAGCAATTTACAATGGCAAATACTGATGGAAAAGCGTGACCAAAAATCATGGGCACTGGGGGGAAGGTTTGTGGGAGTGGAGGAGAACCCAGCTATTTGGGTCTCTCCCATTGCTAACAAAAACACCTCCGACCTATTCTTTGAGAAGATGCTAAAGATTAGGGAAGATTTAGCAATTTTCTGATGTGCATGCAATTGGGTGTACTCACTGCAAGAATTGACGGGCTCTGCGTTGAGCTATTTTGCGACCCCAATGCGAAGGATCCTTTTTTAATATTCAGCCTTATTGCCGGCTTGATTCTCTTCTGTCTCGCATTCGACTTCGCTTGTACCTGTTCACCTTGTACTTGTGTGGGGGGTGGGGGGGTGACGCCCCTCTGCAGTCCATTCCCCATAAACTGAGAAGGGTTAAACACTCCCCCCCGCCCCTCCATCCCCACCCTGTGATATAAATTGAAATTCCTTAAGTGACTATGTGTCGTGAGCCCTAAGTGCGCTCTGGAGAAAGGAAGCAACACGTAAAATATTCATTAAACACTCAACGAGCATCTTCCAGAACATTCTAAAATCAGCAAACGAGCTAAAGAAACGAGGCCCATCTATAATTAATTCATCACCAAATGGCCTACTCCTGCTCCTATTTCCTATCACAGACTGTGCAAAAAGGGATTGTGCTGATTACATCAGAAAGAATGAAAGACTTGCATTTCTACAGCACCTTTCACGACCACCGGACGTCTCAAAGCGCTTCACAGCCAATGAAGTACTTTTTTTCTGAAGTGTAGTCACTGTTGTAATGTGGGAAACGCGGCAGCCAATTTGCGCACAGCAAGCTCCACAAACAGCGATGTGATAATGACCAGGTAATCTGTTTTAGTGAAACAACAACAGAAAACGCTGGAAAAACTCAGCAGGCCAGGCAACATCCGTGGAGAGAGAAACAGAGTTAACGTTTCGGGTCGAAACCCTTCGTCAGAACTGAGAAAAAAGCAGGAAATGAAACAGATAAAAATGCAAGGGGGAGGCTGGGGGGAGGCTGGCGGGGAGGAATAACTATGGTAAGTAGAGACATTAAGAGGTGCTCAAGGCAAGACGAGATGGTAATAGGACAGGTTAAGAAACAAAAGGTGGCTCAGATGTGTGAAGTGTGAAATGCTGGCAGAATGAGAGACAGCTGCCGTGGGGGAGAGAGAGAAAAAAAAGGAAAAAGGCACGAAACAAAAGGGTGGATAAAATGTATTTGTATATAGTGGTAGGGGCCGAGGTTATGATCTGAAATTGTTGAACTCGATATTGAGTCCGGAAGGCTGTAAAGTGCCTAATCGGAAGATGAGGTGCTGTTCCTCGAGCTTACGCTGAGCTTCCGTGGAACAATGCAAGAGGCCGAGGACGGTGAGGTCTGAGTGGGAGTGGAGCGGAGAATTAAAGTGACAGGCGACCGGAAGCTCGGGGTCACCCTTATGGACTGAACAGAGGTGTTCCGCAAAGCGGTCACCCAATCTGCGTTTGGCCTCCCCAATGTAGAGGAGACCACATCGTGAGCAGCGAATACAGTATACTAGATTGCAAAAAGTACAAGTAAATCGCTGTTTCACCTGGAAGGGGTGTTTGGGGCCCTGCTTTTTTATCTTTCATTTCCTGCTTTTTTCTCAGTTCTGACGAAGGGTTTTCGACCTGAAACGTTAACTCTGTTTCTCTCTCCACGGATGTTGCCTGGCCTGCTGAGTTTTTCCAGCGTTTTCTGTTGTTGTTTCAATTTTCCAGCATCCGCAGTATTTTGCTATCGTATCTGTTTTAGTGATGTTGGTTGAGGGATAAATATTGGCCCAGGACAGAGTGATAAACTCTCACACAGAAACAGCAGATTTGCAAAGTTGAAAGTAAAATTTAAAGAACTCAAAAAATGTAGTTCAAGAATTCTAGTTTCTATTTAATATCGTTAAAGTCACTCACGGTTTGAGTAGAACTCAATATAATTTGATAGGGTGAAGGGTTTTGATAGCGTAGATAGGGTTAGGGTTAAGGTTAGGGTTATAATATATATTTTTTTTAATTAAAGTTTCTGTCTGCAACCAAGGCTTGTTCATGTGTTACATCTGAGATGCATTCCCACGTCCCGATGGAGCAGACAGTCCCAGACCACCGACTGCAAGAATCCAACGTATGCTGGTGACAGCCAGCTGCGGCAGTCATCGGGTTTGGTGGTGTCGTGGTTATGTTACTGGGCTAGTTAATTCACAGGCTGTGAAGCAATAATCCAGAGAATGTGAGTCCATAATCCCACCGTGGCAGTTTTGGGAATTTGAATTCAATTTAAAAATAAAATACTGCTCTTAAATTGTCATATTAAAACCCAACTGGTTCACGGATAACCTGCTGCCCTTTATTTGGTCTGTCCTATATGTGGCTCTGGTCACACACCAATGTGGTTGACTCTTAACTGCCCTCTGATAGTGGCCTAGCAAGCCGCTCAGTCAGGTCAACTGGGGGATTGGCAATAAATGCCAACCTTGCCAGCGACACCCACATCCCAAGGGTGAATAAATAAAATAAATTGCCATTCTCCTGGAGATTGGTCGGCATCTGCTGCCTCTGCCTTATTTGGAAAGCAGTAACTGTAGAATGAGTCTCTTTGTCCCTGCATTGATGTCTCTCTTATTAGGATCTAGTTTCTCAACCAACACCTAAAACAGGTTACAAAAGCAAAATACTGTGGAGGCTGGAAATCTGAAATAAAAACAGAAAATGCTGGAAATACTCAGCAGGTCGGGCAGCATCAGCGGAGAGAGAAACAGAGTTAATGGGCTGGATTTTGTCACTGGGGGCGCGTTGGGGGCGGGACTGCTGGTTGTCGGGTTTCAGTCCCGCCCCCAACGACGTCCGGCCAACCCACGCTATTTTCCCTTGATTGACCTTGTTAAGCCCGCCCTGCGGGTTTAGCAGGCCAATTAAGGGAAAGCCGGTGGCAGAGGACGTCAGTGTATGACGTTTCATCTGTCAAAAAGCTTTGAGAAGCGGTCAAACACTGACAATCTCTGTTCTAAAGTGAGCCCTTGTACTGAAGGCTCACCAAAACCTATTTCCTCAGCAGAAATCAGATGGCTGCTGCATCTGAGAATGCAGCGGCCATTCTTGTCATCTCTGCCGTGGAGATGAGGAGCCTCCGGATCCCCAAGGGTTGAAGCCTGCAGGAAGAAGCAAAGGTAAGTAAACTTTTTCTAACACTTTACACTCACCTCTCATATTACCTCTCCACACTTGCACCCGTCACTCACCTCCACAGCGGACTTTTCAATCCCTCTCACCCCCGCAGACCCACTGCTCGCCTCGTTGACCCAGGCGAGGTTTCCCGACGTCGGGAAGCCCGCACTTGTGTGGGTAAAATGGGGATAATCCTCAAAACTGCCTGTTAACTACTTGTTAACAGGCAGTTAATTGGCTGTAATCCCCTTCCCGCCTCGAGGAGACTGGTCCCTGCGCGAGTCGGAGACCCGCCTCCCGGGAAGATGGCACGGAGGCAGATTGGGAGCGGGTTCGGTACCCGCTCCCAGTTTCTGCGATTTTCCGCCTCCGTACCCGCCTCCCCAGGGCTGGCAAAATTCCCCCCAATGTTTCAGGTCGATGACCCTTCGTCAGAACTGGAAAAAGTTGGAGATGTAAAAGATTTTTAAGCAAGTGTGGGGGCAGGGAGAGGGGGGAGGGGAGGAAAGAACAAAAGGGAAGGCCTGTGATAGGATGGAAGGCAGGAGAGATTAAGAGACAAAAGGGATGATGGTGCAAGGCAAAAGGAGATGGTAATGGGACAAGTTAAGAAACAAAAGATGACTTTAGATGAAGTGTAAATGGGAATGGCAGAATCATCAACAGCTGCCATATTAAAAAAAAATAGGGGCAGAGGTTATGGTCTGAAATTGTTGAACTCGATGTTGAGTCCAGAAGGCTGTAAAGTGCCTAATGGAAAGATGAGGTTCTGTTCCTCGAGCTTACATTTACCTAAAACAGGTTTTCTGGTCAATATCACATTGCAACAGTGACTACACTTGAGAAAAGTACTTCATTCCTTGGGACGTCCTCAGGTCGTGAAATGCAAGCTCCTTTTTAAATGGTTGTAAATTTTAGTCTCCAGGTCAGTGACTGTCTTTCCCCTTCTCTTAGGTTGTCAACCAGGGGCTCAGTGGGTAGCACTTCTCGCCTCTGAGTCAGAAGGTTGTGGGTTCAAGTCCTACTCCAGAGACTTGAGCACAGAAATCTATGCTGACACTCCCAGTGCAGTGCTGAGGGAGCGCTGCACTGTTGGAGATGCCGTCTTTCGGATGAGGCGTTAAACCGAGGCCCCGTCTGCTCTCTCAGGTGGACGTAAAAAGATCCTACGGCACTATTTCGTAGAGAAGCAGGGGAGTTCTCCCCGGTGTCCTGGCCAATATTTATCCCTCAATCAACATCACTAAAGCAGATTATCTGGTCATTATCACATTGCTGTTTGTGGGAGCTTGCTGTGCGCAAATTGTCTGCCGCGTTTCCTACATTACAACAGTGACCACACTTCAAAAAGTACTTCATTGGCTGTCAAGCGCTTTGGGACGTCCGGTGGTTGTGAAAGGCGCTATATAAATACAAGTCTTTCTTCCTTTTGCAATCCGTAACAAAGTGTGACACCGAGGCCTAGCAATTGGTCTGGGCCTGTTTTTGGGCCCAGACACAGCCCTGTGCGACCTGAGAGGCTCGAGCCGTGTCCCGCTCATTGATGGCTAATTTCTCGATGGGATCCTTCAACAGGCGTTCGGCCCCTAATTTAAGGAGCTTAACTCCTGCTGAAGGTTTCCGACCGGGAAGCTTAAAAAAAAGGGCCTCGTGAATTTAGCAGTGGGACCAACACCTGTGCAGATGGGACCCAGACTGTCCCACCGCTAAATTGGTATGTTTTACGCCTGAAAAACGGGTGCAATGCAGACCAATTTTACCCCCCGGAGTGTTACAAACATGGACTATAGCAACAATTTATTCCTGTATCTATGTAATATAAAACCTTTATGTACATGTGCACTTCCTGTCTGTCGCACTTCTGATG
Source organism: Squalus acanthias (assembly GCA_030390025.1). Lineage (NCBI taxonomy): Eukaryota > Metazoa > Chordata > Chondrichthyes > Squaliformes > Squalidae > Squalus > Squalus acanthias. The sequence continues at coordinate 118,118,985 of CM059435.1, forward strand.
CCACACACTGCCCGAAGCCAATTTATACCTTGAAAAAAGGTATAAAGAAACAAAGGGCGTCTTTGAAATGTGCAGAACATAATGGAGGAACAGTGTCCGCAGCCTCATAATTGATCCATGCACCACCTCATCTAGTGTTTACTTAACCGCAATTAGAATTTATACTCTTAAAGGGACATACACCCGCGCTTTAGCTGCAGAATACCACATTGTGTTTCCTTAAGAAACCTCACATCCTCTGATTTACCACCAGCAGTGGCACAGGAATAGTATTCAAATAGTTACAAAAATCGTTGCGTTCTAATATTTTTAAATTCATTAATACCCACTTAACGAGCTTCGTACACATTAAGAATGAGGGACAGGCGACTCTGATTGACTGTGACATGTACCTTTAACCAATACCAATACTCAAGAGGCTAAGTTTTTTTTTAATGACTGATGAATACCTGACAGACACGTTGCAATAACTTCACTATAAAAAGAATGTAAATACAATGCGCTTCCTTCTCTGGGACTAATGGCATTCTACTGGACAGCAAGTGATTTTATCAGTCTGCTCCATAGCCTTTCCCGTGAATCACTCTGTACCATTAAAGACCCCTGGTTATTCCACACGCAGGGGACATGTTAATGAATACTGCTGGTGTATGTAATAGTGCTATCAGTAGTGTAATAAAACTGTCAATGGGCCTGTAAAATCTTTTTTAAATGTAGGTATAATGATATTTCAGCTGCAGTGCCAGAACAGTTCAGGCTTGGCAATGGATGTGGAGTTTGAGTGCAGCTTCGATTGATTATTAGAGCCATGTCAGCCATGGCTCAGTTTGTAGCACGCTTGCTCACCTTTGGGTCAGACGGTTGTGGGTGCCGTCTTTCGGATGAGACGTTAACCCGAGGCCCCGTCTGCCCTCTCAGGTGGATGTAAAAGATCCCGTGGCACTATTCTGAAGAAGAGCAGGGGAGTTATCCCCGGTGTCCTGGCCAATGTTTATCTCTCAATCAACATAACAAAAACAGATTATCTGGACATTATCACATTGCTGTTTGTGGGAGCTTGCTGTGCGCAAATTGGCTGCTGCGTTTCCTACATTACAACAGTGAGTACACTTCAAAAAAAAGGTGCTTCATTGGCTGTAAAGCGCTTTGGGACTCCTGGTGGTTGTGAAAGGGGCTATATAAATGCAAGTCTTTCTTTCTTTCAAAACCGGTATCACGAAGAGCAGCAGGAACTTGCATTTATACAGCGTCTTTAACAAGGAAAAACATCCCAAGGCGCTTCGGAGAGAAGTAACCAACAAATTGAACGCCAAACTAAAGGAGGTGACTGAAAAACTTGGTCGAACAGGTGGGTTTTAAGGAGCACCTTAAAGGAGGAGAGAGAGGCGGGGAGGTTTAGGGATGGAATTCCAGAGCTTAGGGTCGAGGCGGCTGAAGGCACGGCCGCCAGTGGTGGAGAAAATGGCGGGGGTGGCGCGGGGAGCTAGAGGTGGAGGAACTTGTGGGGAAGAGCAAAGCTAGAGACCATCAATATAAGATAGTCACCAAGAAATCCAATAGGGAATTCAGAAGAAACTTCTTTACCCAGAGAGTGGTGAGAATGTGGAACTCGCTACCACAGGGAGTGGTTGAGGCAATAGTATAGATGCATTTAAGGAGAAGCTAGGATAAACACATGAGGGAGAAAGGAATAGAAGGGTATGCTGATAGAGTGAGATGTGGAAGGATGGGAGCAGGCTGAAGTGGAGCATAAACGCCGGCATGGACTGGTTGGGCCGAAGGGCCTGTTTCTTTGTCGTATATCCTGTGTAATCCTGTGAACGGAGAGTTTGGGGAGGGGCAGGAGGAGGTTACAGAGATATGTGGGGGGAGGAAGAGGACGTGGCCATGGAGGGATTTAACCACAAGGATGAGAAATTTAGATTTCAGTTTTTGGAGGAGTTCTTTCTTTCAGCAGAGGCCAGGGATCAAACCCCAGGCGTTCTGTTCTGTACGGCTCAGTTAGATATTGCTTTTAGCAACTGAACCACTGGGGGCATTGTTCAATCTCACTTTATTTCCCTATATTAATGATTTGGACTTGGGTGTAAAGGGCACTATTTCTAAATTTGTGGATGACACAAAACTTGGAAGTATAGTGAACAGTGAGGAGGAGAGTGATAGACTTCAAGAGGACATAGGCTGGTGGAATGGGCGGACACGTGGCAGATGAATTTTAACGCAGAAAAGTGCAAAGCGATACATTTTGATAGGAAGAACGAGGAGAGGCAATATAAACTAAATGGTACAATCCTAAAGGGGGTGCATGAACAGAGAGACCTGGGGGTATATGTGCACAAATCGTTGAAGGTGGCAGGACAGGTTGAGAAAGTGGTTAACAAAGCATATGGAATCCTGGGCTTTATAAATAGAGGCAGCAAGGAAGTTATGATGAATTTTTATAAAACACTGGTTCGGCCATAACTGGAGTATTGTGTCCAATTCTGGGCACCGCACTTTAGGAAGGATGTGAAGACTTTAGAGAGGGTGCAGAAAAGATTTATAAGAATGTTTCCAGGGATGAGGGACTTCAGTTACGTGGAGCGACTGGAGAAGCTGGGTTGTTCTCCTTGGAGCAGAGAAGGTTGAGAGGAGATTTGATAGAGGTGTTCAAAATCATGAGGGGTCTGGACAGAGTAGATAAAGAGAAACTGTTCGAGAACCAGAGGACACAGATTTAAGGTGATTGGCAAAAGAACCAAAGGCGACGTAAGAAAAAACTTTTTTATGCAGCGAGTGGTTAAGATCTGGAATGCACTGCCTGAAAGGGTGGCAGAGACAGATTCAATCACTGCTTTCAAAAGGGAGTTGGATAAGTATCTGAAGGAAAGAATTTTGCAGGGCTACGGGGAAAGGGCGGGGGAGTGGGACTAGCTGAAGTGCTATTGCAGAGAGCTGGCACGGGCTCGACGGGCCGAATGGCTTCCTACTGTGCTGTAATGATTCTATGATTAGCTTCCTTTAGTTTTTAATGTCTTTTTCTGCCTGTCTCTCTCTCTCTCTCTCTGTCTATCTGTCACAGTCTATCACCCTGTCTGCCTCTTTGTCTCTCGCTCAGTCTCTCTCCCCGTCTTTATGTATGTCTGTCTCTCCCTCTGTCTCTGTATGTGTCTATGTCTTTCTCTCTCTTTCTGGTGCGCTCCATCTGTCTCTGTCTAGCTCTCTGTCTGTCACTGACTCTCTGTCTTTCGGTATTTCTCTCCTTGTCTCTCCCCCACAGTTTGTCTGTCCTTTTCTGTCTGTTTCTGTCTGTCACTCTGTGTCTTTCTGTCTCTGTGTACTTGTGTGTGTATGTCATTCTCTGTCTCTGTCTCTATCTTTCTCTCCCTGTTACTTTGCGTGTGTGAATGTATGTAACCCCTTCTCTGTCTTAGCCTCTCTATCTCTTTCTTTATCTCTCTGTCTCCCTCTCTTTCTCTTTGTCTCTCACTCTTTGTCTGTCTGTACCTCACTCCCTCTCTCTGTCTCTCTCCCTTTCTGTCTCTCCCTCTCTCTTTGTCTCTCTCTCTCCCTTTCTTTCTGTTTCTCCCTCTCTCTCTCTCTCTCTCTGCTTTTGCTTTCCCATTTTCCAGACCATTTTCCAAATGTCAGTTGACAGATGCACACAGTTGGAAAGCCATAAGTGGCTCCCCTGATGGTTTAGCAGATTCGATCCTTGGTTTATGTTGAGTCTGCTGCTATCAGCAAGGACAGTAAGGGCGATACAATTCGCCTCAGTGTCCTCGGTTAGAGATAGAAAATTCAACCAAAATTGCTGCTGCGAATCTCTGCCTAGTGACACCCGCACCCGCCCCACCCCACACTTGACGTGTGCAGACATTGTGAGGACTGTGATGCTGCACATGGGCGGATAGCTATTTGACAGTCACGTTCGAGGCGAAAGTGTGAAGAATGGCCCTTTAGTTGAGGTGCCTCAGGGTAATTATAACACGGCAATGAGATAAGACGAGAGGAAACAGGAAAGAAATGTTAGTTCTGCAATGCTTGTGAATTCAGGGAGAAATTCCCCACGTATCCATTCCCTTCAAGTTCAAATGGCCCCATTAACAACGCTGGTCAGAATGTTTTTGGTCTCCTTATCTGAGGACGGATATACTTGCCTTGAGGCGGTGCAACAAAGGTTCACTAGATTGATCCCTGGGATGAGAGGGTTGTCCTATGAGGAGAGATTGTGTAGAATGGGCCTATACTCTCTCGGGTTTAGAAGAATGAGAGGTGATCTCATTGAAATGTATAAGATTCTGAGGGGGGTTGACAGGGTAGATGCTGAGAGACTGTCTCCCCTGGCTGGAGTGTCTAGAACTAGGGGGCACAGTCTCAGGATAAGGGGCCGGCCATTTAAGAAAATGATGAGGAGGAATTTCTTCACTCAGACAGTTGTGAATCTTTGGAATTCTCTGCCCCAGAGGGCTGTAGATGCTGAATCGTTGAGTATATTCAAGGCTGAGATAGATAGATTTTTGGACTCTAGGGGAATCAAGGGATATGGGGATAGGGCGGGAAAGTGGAGTTGAGGTAGAAGATCAGCTGTGATCTTATTGAATGGCGGAGCAGGCTCGAAGGGCCAAATGACCGACTCCTGCTCCTAATTCTTATGTTCTTATATTCCACTGATATGCTTGTGATGGCAGAGACTGAATAGTGCTGCCAGGTGAATACAGACTGGATTATGTGCTCAAGTGGAGACTCTAGAGTGGGACTTGAACCCACAACCTTCTGACTCAGAGGCAAGAGTTTGTATGATGATGCTGGGAGGCCTGTCACACTATTGGAGTGCCGTTAGCACACGGATTGTGTGTGCACTGTCTGTATCTCCAGTCTGTGCAACTTCATCTGCCTCAGGAGTGCCCGAGGCTTGTGTCTTCATAGGCTGCTTGAGTGCAGGCCATGGACTCTCGTGGGCCTCACATGGTGACTTACACACCTGTAATACGTTTAACTTAATAAAACTTCACATAGGAGACTCCAAGGTACATCCCATAGACTTGTGAAGTGCATAATGATGCATTTTGGTAGGAAGAATGAGGAGAGGCAATTTGAACTAAATGGTACAATTTTAAAGGGAGTGCAGGAGTACGTACACAAATTTTTGAAGGTAGCAGGACAGGTTGGGAAAGCCGTTAAAAAAGCATACAGGATCCTCGGCTTTATAAATAGTGGTATAGAGTACAAAAGCAAGGAACCTTTATAAATCACTGGTTAGGCCTCAGCTGGAGTATTGGGTCCAATTCTGGGCACCACACTTAAGGAAGGATGTCAAGGCCTTAGAGAGGGTGCAGAGGAGATTTACTAGAATGGTTCCAGGGATGAGGGACTTCAGTTATGTGGAGAGACTGGAGAAGCTGGGGTTGTTCTCCTTAGAGCAGAGAAGTTGAAGGGGAGATTTAATTGAGATGTTCAAAATCAGGAAGAGTTTAGATAGAGTAAATAAGGAGAAACTATTTCTATTAGCAGGAGGGTCGGTAACCGGAGGACACAGATTGAAGATAATTGGTAAGAGAACCAGAGGCAATTTTTTTACGCAGCGAGTTGTTGTGATCTGGAATGCGCTGCCTGAAAGGGCGGTGGAAGCAGATTCAATAGTAACTTTGGGAATTGGATAAATACTTGAAGGGGAAATATTTGCAGGGCTCTGGGGAAAGAGCAGGGGGGAGTGGGACTAATGGGAGAGCTCTTTCACAGAGCCAGCACAGGCACGATGGGCCGAATGGCCTCTTTCTGTGCTGCATCATTGTATGATTCTAGGAGACTCCAAGGTACTTCACACAGGAGGGTACGGACACCGAGCAATAATTGGGAGAGATGGCTGGAACGGGTCTGGGATTTCGAAAAGCGGGGAGCAATGTGGTTTAGGGAGCTCTGGAGAGTTGGACCGAGACAGGTGAAGACTGTGCCACTGATAGAGGAAAGAGGGCAAGCTGGGGAGGCTGAGTCGGGGGACAGACGGGCAACGGCTGGTTCACAGGGCTGGAGGGGGTTACAGACATATAAGGGAATGGAAGCATGGGTGAAGAGTGGGGTGAAGGGTGAGAGGTGAGGGCGAGCCACAGCTGGGCAACTGATTCCTCAGCTTCGTAAAGAACAGGTGTGGTTCCCCACTTAGGTACACGGTGCCAGACAATTAAAGGGATCTGCATTTGTTTGCTGGACCAAGTTTAAATCTCCCTCGACACCACGAGTGTTGGAGAAGCAATAACATACGACACTTACCATAAGCCGCTTATCCACCAATTATTGGATAAAAAACACCTGGAGTGGAAAACTACCATCATTTCAGTGAACGTACGACAGAAAACGATAGCTCATGGAGGGCTAATATAAGCACTAGTAGTAGCACGGGAGAGAGCTGATATAAACATCAATGGTAGCCCAGGAGAGGATTAATATGAGCAGCAATAGTACCCCAGGAGAGAAAGAAAGAAAGACTTGCATTTCTACAGCACCTTTCACGACCACTGGATGTCCCAGAGCACTTTACAGCCAATGAAGTATTTTTGAAGTGTAGTCACTATTGTAATGTAGGAAACTCAGCAGCCAATTTGCGCACAGCAAGCTCCCACAAACAGCAATGTGATAATGAGCAGATCATCTGTTTTTGTTATGTTGATTGAGGGATAAATATTGACCCAGGACACGGGGGAGAACGCCCCTGCTCTTCTTCGAAAAGTGCCGTGGATGCTTTACGTCCACCTGAGAGAGCAGACGGGGCCTCGGTTTCACATCTTATCCGAAAGACGGCACCTCCGACAGTGCAGCACTCCCTCGGTACTGCACTGGAGTGTCAGCCTAGAGGACTATTATGGCTACCTAAAAATGGCCAGAAACCAAACTGTTGACCCAAATATTCCACGAAATGTTTCTCTGTGGATTGAGGGGCTACAGCTGCATCTTATCATGAACTGCAAAGTGGGTTAGAGGCAACCTGTCAAGACCGATCATCTGAAGCCTCCCTACCAGGTGCTGCAGCGTCAGAATTTATCTTGCCGGCAGCTACTGGTTGCTGATGGAACAGGGAGTGCTTGGCACATCTCTCTTCTTTCTGCCTTATGTTCGGCCCCACTCCTGCCATGCGTCATTTTCCTATCAAGAGCGTTGGCAAGCAACCGTGCCCCAGGCTGTGTGGCACCAAGTCTGACTACCTACGGGTTCCCACTTGTTCCTCAGGGGAACTATCAAGCCTCCATTTGTAGCCTTGCAGATGGTTCCAGCTGAGAGCAGGAGCCAGCAGCAAGGGGATTGTTGGGGAAATTGTGGAACAACAGCACGTCACTGCAATGCAGCATTTCATGAGGAAATGTAGTTCTGTCTTCCATTTGTTACGCAACTTAGGAACAGGAGGAGGCCATTCATCCCCTCGAGCTTGCTCCTCCGCTCGTTTAGATCATGGCTGATCTGTATCTCAACTGCTAATACCCGCCTTTGCTCCATATCCCTTGATACCTTTACCTAACAAAAGTCTCTCGATCTCAGTCTTGAAAGCTCCCATTGTCCCCCAGCGTCCACAGCCTGTTGGGGAGAGAGAGTTCCAGATTTCCACCACCCTTTGTGTGAAGGGTAAAAATATTGGAGAAAATATTTGTTATATTTTCTTACTGTAGCATAATGTAAGCTTACTGGCCAAGCATGGTGAAGGTTTTTATGGTAATTGTGCTTTGATGGACCGATTAAGGTTGCACTCACTCTCTTAGTTGTAATGTTGGTACAAATGCAATTTTACTCCATATCAGCCCGCGGTTCCATTGTAGGTCAGAGTCAGGCCGAACTTGAGATCAGAATGTGTTCAGTTCTGCGCCCCATGCCTCAGGAAGGATATATTGGCCTCGGAGGGGGAGCAGAATGATACCGGGGCTAAAAGGGTTAAATTATGAGGACGGGTTGCATAGACTGGGCTTGTATTTCCTTGAATTTAGAAGATTAAGGGGTGATCTAACTGAGGTGTTTAAGATGATTAAAGGATTTGATAGGGTAGATAGAGAGAAACTATTTCCTCTGGTGGGCAGAGCCCAGAACAAGGGGGCAGAACCTTAAAATTAGAGCCCGGCCATTCAGGGGTGATGTCAGGAAGCACTTCTTCACACAAAGGCTGGTGGAAATCTGGAACTCTCTCCCCCAAAAAGCTGTTGAGGCTGAGGGTCAATAGATCATTTCAAAACTGAGATTGATCGATTTTTGTTAGGCAAGGGTGTTAAGGGTTACTGAACCAAGGCGGGTCGATGGAGTTAGGTCACAGATCAGCCATGATCTAATTGAATGGCGGAACAGGCTCGAGGGGCTGAATGGCCTCCTCCTGTTCCTATGTTCCTATTGACGAGGGCTGAGAGTCCCTGGGCGAGGCAGTGTCACGCTGTTACAATTGAAATCAGTTCGGGGCTTTGAGGCCTGATTTGTACACGGTATGTTTAGCACTCCAGGCCGAAACCGTTTATTGCCGACACCGAACTTGTAGTGTGAAAGGACCATGAAATGCTGGTGCACAGCTCTGGTAATAGAAAGGTGCCTTCAAGATGGTGATTTAGGAATCATATTTGATTAAACGGTGATTGTACATTCTGAGTTCTTAAATCTACAGTTAGGAACATAGGAACAAGAGGAGGCCATTCAGCCCCTCGAGCCTGTTCCACCCTTCAATTAGATCATGGCTGATCTCTGTCTCAACTACATTTACCCGCCTTTGCTCCATATCCCTCGATACCCTTACCCAACAAAAATCTCTCAATCTCAGTCTTGAAAGCTCCAATTGTCCCCCAGCATCCATTGCCTTTTGGCAGGGCGGGGGTGGGGGGAGAGTTCCAGATTTCCACCACCCTTTGTGTGAAAAAGTGCTTCCTGATTTCCCTCCTAAACGGCCCTGGCTCTAATTTTAAGATTAAGTCCCCTCATTCTGGATTGCCCCACCAGAGGAAATAGTTTCTCTGTATCTCCCCTGTTGAATCCTTTTAACAATGAGGTTATTTAAAGTATATATGTAGAATAATTATATGGACTTGTAACTGAGTCTTTGTGTAATTAATTGTGGAAACACAAATGTATCTGTGACTTAACTCAAGTCTGAGCATTCCTGGCAACAGTTCCTGCACACCTCCCAAGCCTCATTCATTTGCACTCATTTTGATTTCAAGTTGCGCCCTATATTGATGAATCTAAAAATACAGAAATACCTGCATTCCTATAGCGCCTTTCATGACCTCAGTATGTCCCAAAGAGCTTTACAGCCAATGAAGTACTTTTGAAGTGTAGACACTGTTGTAATATAGGAACCATGGCAGCCAGTTTGCGCACAGCAAGCTCCCACAAACAGCAATGAGATAATGACCAGATAATCTGTTTTAGGTATAGGTTGATCAGGACACCGGTGATGGAACTGCTCTGCTCTTGCTCAAAATAGTGGCCGTGGAATCCTTGACGTCCACCTCAAAGGGCAGACGGGGGCTCGGTTTTAACATCTCACCTGAAAGACGGCTCCTCCGACAGTGAATTGTCTGGCTGGATTATGTGCTCCAGGTCTCTGGAGTGAGGCTTGAACCCACAAACCTCCTGACGTAGAGGTGCAAGTACCAGCCACGGAATCTACCCCTTAAAAGGAATTCCATGGGGCAGACGTTGCTCTTTAACCGTCGGGTACAAAGGGTCACCCGGGTGGAGCAGATTGAGGAGAATGAGGTCGGGAGGATCACAGGTCCTGTAACGGATCAAGCCTGACTTTCCGTCCATTAACCAAAAATTGGCCGTCCGACTTTCCTCTACGTGCTCCTCCCAGGTGGTACTTTACACAGAGGTGGAAAATGGGCCGATAGGCCATCTCAACACGAAAAGGTCCCTGACTTTGACAGCTCAGCCCTTGTCTTGTGATGACTCACACACACACACGTCTGACAGAGAATCTGCTCCAGTGAGGAGTGCAACTTTGAAATAAAGAAAGAAAGAAAGAACTTGCATTTCTATAGCGCCTTTCACACCCTCAGGATGCCCCAAAGAGCTTTACAGCCAATGAATTACTCTTTGACGTGTCGTCAGTGTTGTAGTGTAGGAAATGCAGAATGGGATGCGAGGGGATGGGTGGGGTGGGAGGAGAACAATGGAGAAAGTAGGACACTGTTCAGAATATAGGACTGCAGCAGGACTTAGGAATGGTGGCTAGCCAATTCGATCACTGGAACCCAATCGGATCCAAATCGAATATAAGCAGAAGTAAATGAACAAAAGGGCGCAAGTGGAAAAGGCTTTTGTGTTACTGTCTCGGGGGAATCGAGGCTGTTGCTATGCAGAAGCTGCTATTGCTATGCAGTGTCATAGACTGAGGCCAGTGCTTAGAATTCCCAGCAGTGTTTGTCAGCGAGTTTTAGGAGAGCAGGTGAAGAGGTTTTGTTTTTACTGATCATATAAATATAGCAGATCCGACAAAACCCATTTTAAACTGCCTCATCGTCTCACCTGCTCACAGTTGGCCGGTTTGAAGAATTCGTGCGGGGTTGAGGAGATTCCCTCTGCGATTTCACGGAGTTGTCAGCCTTGGCTCGGTGGGTAGCGCTCTCGCCTTGGTAGTCGGAAGGTTGTGGGTTCAAGCCCCACTCCAGGGACTTGACCACAAAATCCAGGTTGACGCTCCCAGTGCAGTGCTGACGGAGTGCTGCACTGTTGGAGGTGCCGTGTTTTGGATGAGACGTTAAACCGAGGCCCCGTCTGCTCTCTCAGATAGATGTAGAAGATTCCACGGCACTATTTCGAAGTGTAGATGTCCTGGACCAATATTGATCCCTCAACAAACATCACTAAAACAGATGATCTGGTCATTATCACATTGCTGTTTGTGGGAGCTTGCTGTGCGCAAATTGGCTGCCTCGTTTCCTACATTGCAACAATGACTACGTAAAAAGAAAAGTTGGCAGTAAAGCACTTTGGGATGTCCTGAGGTGGTGAAAGGTGTTACATAAATGCAAGTCTTTCTTTCTTTGTTGGAATTCCAATTTTGTTTCTATTCCCCTCCCCCTCTATGCCTTACATAATTCCACTAGAGTTTCTAATGCTTGTCCTTTAATGAGGCCTTAACCAGTATTGTTTTCCTGCTAATTTTCCAAAGCACATTTTATCACGGGAGCAAGATCTACAAAGAGGTAACGATGGAAGATTACCACGCTCTGCTAATGGTGCTTTTTTATTTATCATATCTACTTCCTCATTAAAGTTTGGTCAAGTTTGGAAGATATGGCCCTATATCGCCTAGGTTTGAGATTTAAATCATCACTGTGTAACTTTGTGTCCAAATATTAATAGCATAAATAAGGGCAGCAGGTGCATGGGAACACCACCACCTCCAAGTTCCCCTCCAAGTCAGACACACCATCCTGACTTGGAAATATATCGGCCGTTCCTTCATCGTCGCTGGGTCAAAATCCTGGAGCTCCCTACTTAACAGCACTGTGGGAGCATCTTCACCACACGGACTGCAGCGGTTCAAGAAGGCGGCTCACCTCCACCTTCTCAAGGGGCCACTAGAGATGGGCAGTAAATGCTGGGCCTTGGCAGTGACGCCCACATCCCGAGAATTAATATATAAAACAATATACGAGGGATCTATTTGGGACTAATGGACAGCGGGCCTTGAGCTTATTAAAGAGAATAATCTATGATGTGGTTTGCAGTTAACGAGTCAATTTAATGTAAATGTGCATAGAAGTGACAGTGTAATGCAGGAGTTAGTGGGTAGGGGTGTGGTATGGTGCCTTTAAGGCTTTAGTGCATTCAAGCATCAGATCAGGACGCATTTGATCGCCTCAAAGTTTTCAAAACTTCATCTGAGGGTTATTCACGTTACAAGAGATGGTCCTGCCCAATCTGTAATAAAAACAGAAAATGCTGGAAATACTCAGCAGGTCAGGCAACATCTGTAGAGAGAGAAACAGAGTTAACGTTTCCGGTCGATGACCCTTCGTCAGAACTGGAAAAAGCTGGAGATCGAACAGGTTTTTAAGCAAGTGTAGGAGCAGGGAGAGGGGGGGGAGGAAAGAACAAAAGGGAAGGTCTGTGATAGGATGGAAGGCAGGAGAGATTAAGAGACAAAAGGGATGATGGTGCAAGGCAAGAGGAGATGGTAATGGGACAAGTTAAGAAACAAAAGATGACTCTGGATGAAGTGTAAATGGCAATGGCAGAATGATCAACAGCTGCCATGTGGGAGAGAGAAAAAAATGACAGGGACAGAGGTTGTGGTCTGAAATTGTTGAACTCGATGTTGAGTCCAGAAGGCTGTAAAGTGTCTAATCGAAAGATGAGGTGCTGTTCCTCGAGCTTACGTTGAGCTTCATTGGAACAGTGTAAGAGGCCGAAGACCAAGAGGTCTGAGTGGGAGTGGAGCGGAGAATTAAAGTGACAGGCGACCGGAAGCTCGGGGTCACCCTTACGGACTGAATGGAGGCGTTCCGCAAAGCGGTCACCCAATCTGCATTTGGTCTCCCCAATGTAGAGGAGACCGCGTCGTGAGCAGTGAATACAGTACACTAAATTGGAAGAAGTACAAGTAAATTGCTGCCCATTCTGTCCTTGGTTTCAAAAATGAGCAGCTTTGGGAGAGGAACTCTGTATCAGCGCACAAGCATTAACAGTTCCATTGTGAATGACCTCACTGCAATCAGGACGGATGCGCAACTAGCAGTATAACTCCAGTCTGTTGGCTGCACATCACACTTCACAGAGATTGGCCCAAGACCCTTAGCCACCTCAAGATGAAAAGGCTGTTAAAAAACCATACCAGAGCCTGGGCTTTATAGATAGAGGCATAGAGTACAAAAGCAAGAAAGTTATGCTAAACCTTCATAAAAGCACTGGTTAGACCTCAGCTGGAGTCCTGTGTCCAATTCTGGGCACCACACTTTAGGAAGGACAGCAAGGACTTGGAGAGGGTGCAGAGGAGAATTACTAGAATGGTTCCAGGGATGAGGGACTTCAGGTCCGTGGAGAGACTGGAGAAGCTGGGGTTGTTCTCCTTGGAGCAGAGAAGTTTAAGGGGAGATTTAATATAGGGGTTGAAAATCATGAAGAATTATGATAGAGTAGATAGGGAGAAATTGTTTCCACTGGCAGGGGGGTCGTTAATCAGAGGACACAGATTTAAGATCATTGGCAAAAGAACCAGTGAGGGGAAGATGAGGAGAACTATTTTTTATACGCAGTGAGTTGTTGTGATCTGGAACGCGCTGCCTGAAAGGGCGGTGGAAGCAGATTCAATAGTAACTTTCAAAAGGGAATTGGATAAATACTTGAAAAGGAAAAAAATTTGCAGAGCTATGGGGAAAGAGCCAGGGGGGAGTGGGACTAATTGGAGAGCGCTTTCAAAGAGCCGGCACAGGCACGATGGGCCGAATGGCCTCCTTTTTAAATTCATTTTTATGGGATGTGGGCATCGCTGGCAAGGCCGGCATTTATTGCCCATCCCTAGTTGCCCTTGAGAAGGTGGTGGTGAGCCACCTTCTTGAACCGCTGCAGTCCGTGTGGTGAAGGTGCTCCCACAGTGCTGTTAGGTAGGGAGTTCCAGGATTTTGACCCAGCGGCGATGAAGGATCGGCGATATACTTCTATGTCAGGATGGTGTGTGACTTGGAGGGGAACTTGGAGGTGGTGGTGTTCCCATGCGCCTGCTGCCCTTGTCCTTCTAGGTGGAAGAGGTCGCGGGTTTGGGAGGTGCTGCCAAAGAAGCCTTGGCGAGTTGCTGCAGTGCATCTTGTAGATGGTGCACACTGCAGCCACGGTACACTGGTGGTGGAGGGAGTGGATGTTTAAGGTGGTGGAGGGGGTGCCAATCAAGCGGGTTGCTTTGTCCTGGATGGTGTCGAGCTTCTTGAGTGTTGTTGGAGCTGCACTCATCCAGGCTTTCTGTGCTGTGCGATTCTATGATTCCTGTTGCTGCTGCCTTCCTTAATAACCTGCTCTTCCTACTCGAAAGAGTGAAGGGACTGTCATTCAGATTAGTAGCAAACTGATTGGGAAGCACTTTAAGTGAAGCGACATGTGAAAAATTATAGCTTAACAAACTGTAACATAATTTCCCAGAAAGAAAATGAATTCATGGCTCTTACATTAATCAGATTACTCATCTCTTTGTCAAGACACGGACTGTATTAGTGTATGGAAATCTAAATAGTGGTGGATTTGAAGAAAGTGTTTCCTAATCAACGTTTACACTGTATAAATCGATAGTTCAGATGTAGCTTTTCACAGCTATCAGAACCGTGCGTTAATCTCAGCCAAACAGTTACTCCATTTAAGTGAATAATTGGACCTTGTGTCGGAGCTGATATTATTTGACTGGGAAGGCTTGTTTTCCTCGTCCCTCGCCCTCCTGTTCACTGTTACAGTCCCCAGACGTTGCACAAAGCTCTTGTCTCTGCTTCAGCTCGACAGCCAGCAAGCAGGGCTGAGCTGAAAGCCGCGACCGCAGGAATACTCTGGCAACTGCCGTCTTGCTTTTCGGAGGGTTCCGGGGGAAATATCAGCCGTGCCCAATTTGCATGAGATTCAAAGTAAGTATCCCGCCTCCTTCTTAAGAACCGACTGAGCTTTAGGCAGGTTTCAGTCACCTTACCCTGTTGTGGGGGCTGCACCTACCTGTCCTGAATTCGGGAATCTGATCCGAGAATCTCTCGAATCATCTCCTGCCGCCTTTCCTCCTCGGCAATCTTTGTAAAGTGCCAGTGCATTCCACGCGACTGAAATGATTGGAAGTGATGTTAGTGCTTGCATTGCTACATTAAGCTTTAATATTTAATTTCTGTCCATTTTTTTTTAATATATAAGTCACCCAGCAGAAAGGTAGGATAGTTGCAACTCGAGTTGGCTTCTTAATGCTTGATATCACTCTGTGCATTAGCTTTATCCGTGCAACCAACAACAATCCAGTCTTGTTCCTTCAACGGGCTTTGTCACTCCCATTAGTTATGCTCCTTCCCCCTCCCTCTGTTTTTTCCCTGTGATTGTTTCTGCACTGTTAATTATCACTGAGGTTGGCGCATGCCTCTTGTGTTCCTAATTATTCTGAAAGTTCAGGTCATGTCTCTTGTGCTGTTAATTGTTGCTGAGCTCCAATGATTTATTTGCTTAAGCTACCAGCGTTGCCATGACACCTTAGCCTGGAAACTCCATGCGCCCTGTTTTTTGGCACAGAATTAGCATAATCTCGGCGCGGGGACTGGGGCGGAAACCCGTTTCTGACTGGAATCAGTGAGAAACTCTGACAGAGAGAAGGGGGCAGGTGCAACTTCTGCCCCTCCCGCTTTCTCCTGTATTGTCACTTGTGGAGTCGTAGTTCCCCAAGATATCAACAACAACTTGCATTTATATAGCACCTTTAACGTAGTAAAACGTCTCACGGCGCTTCACAGGAGCGATAGCAAATAACATTTGAAACCGAGTCACATAAGGAGATGATAGGACAGGGAATCTTGGTCAAAGAGACAGGTTTTAAGGAGCATCTCAAAGGAGGCGAGAGAGGTAGAGAGGTGGAGAGGTTCAGGGAGGGAATTCCAGAGCTTAGGGCCCAGGCAACAGAAGGCACGGCCGCCAATGGTGGATCGGAGATGCGCAAGAGGCCAGAATTGGAGGAGCGCAGAGATCTCGGAGGGTTGTGGGGCTGGAGGAGGTTACGGAGATAGGGAGGGGGCGAGGCCCATGGAGGGATTTGAACACAAGGATGAGAATTTAAAATCTCCGGGAGCCAGTGTAGGTCAGCGAGCTCAGGGGTGATGGGTGAACAGGACTTGGTGCGAGTTAGGATACGGGCAGCAGAGTTCTCTGACTCTGCCCATCACTTTAAGGGATGTTTAGATATAGTTTGGGAATTTGTCCAGTTAAAAGTTTGTTATCATTTGGAGGTAAACAGTAATGATTTGTGACATTTAACATGAAGTATTCAAGGGTGTATTTACATCACAGCAACAACTTTCATTCATACAAGATCTTTAACATAGCAAAGCATCCCAAGGGGCTTCATAGTTTGGGGGGGTCAGAGGGCAACTGGCCAAGGTGGCCAAAGATGCTGAGGGGCGGTGCAGTTTATCAAGCTGGAGCCTGATGGTAGGGGAGATGTTTTTAAGGTGGCTTGTGACGGTAGGGGAACTGAGGTAAGATGTGGTTTAGAGAAGGAGTTCCAGCCTATGATGACTGAAGGCTCTGCCATTGGCAGTGGAGCTGAGCGAGGGGAGGCAGGACCCGCAGTACGCCTGGGCTGAGGGAGTTGGGGGTACAAGCTGTGAAGTGGGGCTGGAGGAGGTTGCGGAGATGTGTGGGGCGGGAGAGACAACGAGGCTGACGGATTTGAAGACGAAGATTTTGGAAATGATGTGCTGAGGGAGCGGGACTCAATAGACACCGGGGAGAACTCCCTTGCTCTTCTTCGAAATAGCGGCCGTGGGATCATTTACATCCACCTGAGAGAGCAGACGGGGGCCTCGGTTTAACGTCTCATCTGAAAGACGGCACCTCCGACAGTGCAGCGCTCCCTCAGCACCGCACTGGGAGTGTCAGCCAAGATTATGTGCTCAAGTCTCTGGAGTGGGACTTGAACCCACAACCTCCCGAGTCAGAGCATGCTACCCCCTGATCAACAGCTGTCACTAGGGAGGAATAAATTGGCGTTGTGTTTTATTTCCGGCTGTCTCCAGTTCCTAACCTGTGCATGTCTTTTGAGCAATAGAGGCAGATGGAATAATTAAATGATAGTTTATTTTGTCTCTCACATGCACCGTTAGTGCAAGGCACCCTGCGTTTCTCAGTTAACAAGTGGGCATGTTTGTGCTCATTAGTTTATTAAAAAAAATATAATGGAAGCAAGCTTATGATACTGGCTGCAGAGCAAACCTCTTAAAGGCCAGGGCGTGATTAAAATCAGCCCTCTGCGCTGCACACCCGAGTCATCATCATTGCGAAGTGACGATGATGAAAATCCGCACGAAAAGTGCCTTGGTGCGCTGGGAGGAAATCGCTGGAAAGGTGAGCAGACTTTACTTGCCGAAGATTTAATCTGAACGATAAGGGGGAGGTGGCAGCTTCAGTGAAGGGATGGGGAGATCTCCTAAAATGTTGTGCTCTCTCTCTCTCTCTATATATATATAAAAACGATTAAAGAATGAAGATCAGGGCAGCTCTGAGAAGTGGTGATATTTTAATTGCGAGGGGGGTTTCTCTGAGGCACTCAGCTGCTGCCAGATCCTCTTTGATTGGTTTCTCCGTCACACTCCTGGTCCCCAGCTGAGCGACTTCACGGGCAGGGATCGGAGGCGAGACTCACTGCCGTCTCCTAATATTCAGCATCTTTCTGGGTTTTTTTTTGTTTGTTCTGATAAGACTGTATAAAGGGGGGTTTGTTTTTATTATTTGCCTCTAGAAATGAGGATGAGGTTAAAGAGAGACCCAGCTTGTATCTAAGGAACAAGGAGAACTTTTTTTTATTTCGCTGAGATTGATCAGTTCATGCTTAGAAAATGGGGGAGGACGCGAGCGTATTGGGTAAGCACTTGTGAGCAAAAAGGTTCTTGTCTTTGAAGGCACCTGGATTATGCATGCCGGTAATTTATTCGGTTTAATTTGCTAATGAGCCAAAGCTCCTTTCGCAATGTGCCAGTTGTAAGCACTGTTCTGCAATCATTTTTTTTTTGTGTGTGCCTATTGCTTTGACATGTTTGGGCCATGACAGGGCGAGCCTGTCGTTTTAACATTGCTTTGTGGACAGCGTGTTCAAACGCCAACTCCAAACCACTGCCAAATGCATCGATGGAGGGGCTCTCTCTTTAGTCGGTGCTAACTGCTTGAACTGAAGAGATGAGTTAACGCCAGTGTTTTTGCCCCAAGCTTCTTGCGCCCTGTACTTTTATTAATGTTTAAATTCGAAATGCCTCCTTGCGATCGCTCAATTATGCAAGGTACCGATTGCATTTAATATTTGAACCAAGGAGTGCATGACCGCCAATTCACAAGGACGGAAGGAGTTCGGTTTGGCTATACAGTGCGATCATCTTTATATCGCTATTTAACTTTTTTTCTTTAAAAATGCATAGCGTTTTGATTTTACTGTCGATGTTCTGTGTTACGTGTCGTAAAATCAGCACTGAAGGAGTCTGCAAATCCCGTCCTGGTTCTCAGTAACAAGCACCTGAGCAAACCCAAACACCACTGTGGGAGGGTGAAAGAAATCTGTCGTCTCCAATGTTCCTGCTCATTTTTTTTGGGGTGCGCGGCCCATTCAAATTATCGTGCAGCGCGGTTTTTTTTCCATTATAAAGCCGTTGAGCAGTCTGCGCGGGACCTCCAGATCGCCGCGCGGCCACGTGACTACGCGGCTTAACCGGAACATTGGTTGGCATGGTTTTAAACTCATTTTATGCACTCATTTGGTCTTGTGGTTAATCACGCAATCTTTTAACTTGTGTGGCGAGCAGTTGTGACAGATCGGGTAAAACCATCAATATAAGATAGTCACCAATTATTGCAATAGGGAATTCAGGAGAAACTTCTTTACCCAGAGAGTGGTGAGAATGTGGAACTCGCTACCACAGGGAGTGGTTGAGGCGAATGGTATCGATGCATTTAAGGGGAAGCTGGATAAGCACATGAAGGAGAAAGGAATAGAAGGTTATGTTGATGGGGTGAGATGAAGTAGGGTGGGAGGAGGCTCATGTGGAGCAGAAACACCGGCACGGAGCAGTTGGGCCAAATGGCCTGTTTCTGTGCTGTACGTTCCATCTATCATTTTGTAGATACTCAGTTCAGGGGAGTTGCTCAAACAGATCGTTGTCACATTTGTCATTTAAAATCCGGTTCAGTGGAGGAGAGATGGTTAATGGTGCCTCAGCGTAGCCTGTTTAATGATCTCAGTAAAGCCTGACTCACTACCCAGGTTGGCAAAAGAACCAGGTGGTGGTGGGGACGGTGGGGCGGAGGCGGGGGGGGGGGGCAGATGAGGAGAATTTTACAGGAAGTGCTTCCTGAATAATTGTAGCAGATGGCACTGTGATCTGGAACGCGCTGCCTGAAAGGACGGTGGAAGCAGATTCAATAGTGACTTTCAAAAGAGAATTGGATAAATACTTGAAGGGAAAAAACTTGCCAGGCTATGGGGGAAAGAGCAGGGGGGAGTGGGACTAATTGGAGAGCTCTTTCAAAGAGCCGGCACAGGCACGATGGGCCGAATGGCCTCCTGTTGTGCTGTAAGATTCGATGATATGATTCGATGATACGATATCTTACACATAGTACTTCTGTTCCACTTTAATCAGTATAATCTAATGGGAGTACAAGGACTGGTACTTTCGATAGATGTTTAAAAGAATACTTGTGATGCAGAGATGCCGGTGTTGGACTGGGGTGGACAAATGTGAGAAGTCGCACAACACCAGGTTATAGTCCAACAGTTTTATTTGAAATCACAAGCTTTCGGATCGGCTGCTCCTTCGTCAGGTGAAGTGAAGTGACGAAGGAGCAGCGCTCCGAAAGCTTGTGATTTCAAATAAAACTGTTGGACTATAACCTGGTGTTGTGCGACTTCTCATAAAAGAATACTGCCAAATGGTTTGACACAAATAAAAGTCCGTCTGTGCAAACTGAACGCATCACACAAACGAAACCTCTGTACTTGGGCAGCAAGTGCAGTGCATGCTCAGTGTTAGACTAGACAAAAGGAATTACACGCCTCCTTAAACAGTCCGAGGTCAAGTGGCCGCTAGGAATCTCATGCATTTATCATCCCACTTTGTGCATTACTCCCTCTTGTATAATAGTTGTTTTCTTTATTGGGAACTGGTCATTTATTCTTTTTGATTGGCGCAGATACTAAACCCCTTGTTGTGTTCTGTTATTTCTTGTTGCTGGCAGGAGGCTGCTGGTCTGTTTCAGAGGGTGTCTGTTGGCGCTGTGTTTGCTCCCAGATTATCTTTCATATTCAAAAGCTTTATTGTTTGATTTGCGAAGACCTGATGTGTGGTGGCAGACTTGATGCCAACAAGTAGCTGTCGGGGGAAAAAAACTTTTCGATAAACGTGGTTTTTTTAAACAACTATGAAAGAAAGAAAGAACTTGCATTTCTGTAGCGCCTTTCACGACCTCAGGATGTCCCAAAGCACTTTACAGCCAATGAAGTACTTTTTTTGAAGTGTAGTCACTGTTGTAATGTAGGAAACGTGGCAGCCAATTTGCGCACAGCAAGATCCCACAAACAGCAATGTGATAATGACCAGATAATCTGTTTCTTTAGTGATGTTAATTGAGAGATAAATATTGGCCCAGGACACCGGGGATAACTTCCCTGCTCTTCTTCAGAATAGTGCCATGGGATCTTTTACATCCACCTGAGAGGGAGACTATGGGGTTGATTTTAACTCGGGGCGTGTTGGGGAAGGCAGGGGGGGGGGAGGGCAGGCCAGGGTGCGAGGACGGGAAGGAGACGCCAGCGGATATTTTAATTCCTGGGCCTCATTTGAATATCGCAGCGCCGTCTCCAGCGGGAATGAGGTCAGGGCCGGAGGGCGGGAGCGGAACCCCGAGGGTGCAGGCCACCCAATGGGAACTGTCCTCAGCGCGGAGTTAGTGCTGGGGGGCGGGGGGGTTAGGGAAGCGGGTGGGCTCTGTCTGTTTGCTGCTGTGTCGAGGTGGTACAGCTGAGCTGAGAACCTTGTGTGGGGAGTTGTGCCGAACTCCAGGAAAGCTGGAGCATGTTGCTAGAGAGAGCATGTGTGGAAATTGTCGAGAGTTACCCGCAGCAGCACAGGTTAAGAGCTGGTTGATGTAATTTAGAGCATAAGAACATAAGAAATAGGAGCAGGAATAGGCCACTTGGCCCCTCGAGCCTGCTCCGCCATTCAATAAGATCGTGGCTGATCTTGGGCTCAAAGCCACTTCCCAGCCCGCTCCCCATAACCCTTCACTCCCTTATCTTGCAAAAATCTGTCTATCTCCACCTTAAATGTATTTAATGACCCAGCCTCCACAGCTCTCTGGGGCAGAGAATTCCACAGATTTACGACCCTCTGAGAGAAGAAATTCTTCCTCATCTCAGTTCTAAAAGGACGACCCTTTATTCTAAAACTGTGCCCCCGCGTTCTAGATTCCCCCACGAGGGGAAACATCCTCTCTGAATCTACCTTGTCGAGCCCCCTCAGTATCTTATATCTTTCAATAAGATCACCTCTCATTCTTCTAAATTCCAATGAGTAGAGGCCCAACCTGCTCAACCTTTCCTCATAAGTCAACCCCCTCATCTCCGGAATTAACCGAGTGAATCGTCTCTGAACTGCCTCCAATGCAAGTATATCCTTCCTTAAATAAGGAGACCAAAACTGTCCGCAGTACTCAAGGTGTGGTCTCACCAATACCCTGTACAGTTGTAGCAGGACTTCCCTGCTTTTATACTCCAACCCCTTGCAATAAAGGCCAACATTCCATTTGCCTTTTTGATTACTTGCTGTACCTGCTTGCTAACTTCTTGTGTTTCATGCACAAGGACCCCCAGGTCCCTCTGAACTGTAGCATTGTGTAATCTCTCTCCATTTAAATAATAATTTGCTTTTATATTTTTCCTGCCAAAGTGGATAACCTCGCACTTTCCCACATTATACTCCATCTGCCAAATGTTTGCCCACTCACTTAGCCTGACTTGTTGTTTAATGGTGATAGAACATCCATTGTGCTCTGCCCTAGGGCAGGTCTTAGCTCGAGTAGCACACTTGAGGTCCTGGACGGCGTGAGCACTGCCTCATCTGTAGCTTTCCTGCCTCTGAGTCAGAAGGCTTGGGTTTGGGACACGTCAGGGAGAACCCGCGAGTGAAGACCAAAATCACTTGCATTTCTATAGCGCCTTTCACGACCTCGGGGCATCCCAAAGCGCTTTACAGCCAATTAAGTAGCTTTTGAAGTGTAGCCACTGTTGTACTGTAGGAAACGCGGCAGCCAATTTGCGCACAGCAAGCTCCCACAAACAGCAACGTGATCATGACCAGATCATCTGTTTTAGTGATGTTGGTTAAGGGATAAATATTGGCCCAGGAGACCGGGGAGAACTCCCCCTGCTCTTCTTCGAAATAGTGCCACGGGATCTTTTACGTCAACCTGAGAGGGCAGACGGGGCCTCGGTTTAACGTCTCATCTGAAAGACGGCACCTCCGACAGTGCGGCACTCCCTCATTGCTGCACTGTAGGCTACTTTAGTTGTCTCATATCTCTTGTGGTGGTGGTTTTTCCCCCTTTATGAGGTGCTCATATTGGGAGATATGTCAGATGGGCATCTGCGAAGGGGCCCAGACTGGCAAGTCTTTCTACAGCAAGATGTGGGGGTACATTAACCTCACCAACGGAGATACATCTTAGCAATGCTTTATCTACATTATAGGGGTTGGGGGGGGTGGTGGTGGGGTGGTGAGTGAGGAGGGGGTAGGGTATAAGAACATAAGGAATAGGAGCCGGAGTAGGCCATTCGGCCCTTCGAGCCTGCTCCGCCATTCAATAAGATCAGGGCTGATCTTCTACCTCATCTCCACTTTCCTGCACCTTGATTCCTTTAATATCGAAAAATCTATCGACCTCTGTCTTGAATATACTCAACGACTGAGCCTCCACAGCCCTCTGGGGTAGAGAATTCCAAAGATTCACCACCCTTTGAGTCCTAAATGGCCGACCCCTTATTCTGAGACTGTGATCCCTGGTTCTAGACTCTCCAGTCAGGGGAAACACCCTCTCAGCATCTACCCGGTCACTAATCCAAGGGGTACACACTATTGCTATGAGCAGTGGCAGCTATTCTCGTTCTGGGAGTCTTATAGACGCCCTCTTTCTCCAACATGTAGTCTGGAGGGTGAGAGGCTGATTCCGCTAGTGTCAGAACATAAGCCACCATTACTGTGGTATCCCAGACTGTTGTCCAGCACTGAAGGGGTTACAGAGAGGAGGGTACACTGCTGCAAACACTCGATCTCTCCTCTCCTCCGGTGGTAAATTGAATATATCGATACCAATACGCTGCAGAAAACAAACCACATTTAGCTCTAACTTTGTCCTGATATGGAGGGTACTGAGGAGATCTACCAGGATGTTGCCTGGGTTGGAGAATTTTAGCTATGAAGAAAGATTGGAGAGGCTGGGGTTGTTTTCTTTGGAACAGAGGAGGCTGAGGGGAAACTTAATTGAGGTGTATAAAATTATGAGGGGCCGAGATGGAGTGGATAGGAAGGACCTATTCCCCTTAGCAGAGAGGGTCAATAACCAGGGGTCACAGATTTAAAGTAATTGGTAGAAGGATTAGAGGGGAGTTGAGGAGGAAATTTTTCACCCAGAGGTGGTGGGGGGTCTGGAACTCACTGCCTGAAAGGGTGGTAGAGGCAGAAACCCTCATCACATTTAAAAAGTACTTGGATATGCACTTGAAGTGCCGTAACCTACAGGGCTACGGACCAAGAGCTGGACAGTGGGATTCGGCTGGAGAGCTCTTTCTCGGCCGGCACAGACACGATGGTCGAATGGCCTCCTTCTGTGCTGTAAATTTCTATGATTCTGTATGTTTCTTGTGTGATATTGTAAAGTGATTTCCTTAGATTCTACCACACCACTAATGAAAGAACTTTTATTTATTTATATCGCGCCTTTCACCTCCTCAGGATGTCTCAAAGCGCTTCACAGCCAATGAATTACTTTTGAAGTGTAGTCACTGTTGTTTTATAGGCAAGCGCGAGAGACAATTTGCACACAGCAAGGTCAAACAGCAATGAGATGAATGACCAGTTAATGTGTTTTTGATTGATGACAAATGTTGACCAGGACACCAGGAGATCTCCCCTGCTCTTCGTCAGATAGTGCTACGGGATCTTTTACATCCACTTGAGAGGGCAAACGGGACCTCGTTTTAACATCTCACCCAAAAGACAGCACTTCAACCGCTGCTGTAGTCCCCTGAAGCATCCGCCTGGATTGCGTGCTTAAGTCCTGGAGTGGGTCTTAAACTCACAGGGGGCAAAATGCGAGGGTATACCTATCGGGAAAGGATGAACAGGCTGGGTCTCTTTTCTCTTGATGATGTCATCGCCGTACGCAGCGCCCCGCTTGCGCCCCAGCCGCAAACTTGGGTCGCGCCCCCTGACGTACCGCTGGACGCGATGTCTGACAGGGTCAGGGGGGCGTAACTTGCGGCCGGGGCGGCGATAATTAAACGGCAGGTGCCGGGCGGCCTTTTTTTTGTGGGCTGCCTGCCATCCCCCCGCGGGGTGCCGGCCGCGGTAGGGCAAACCCGGCACTCCTCTCGAGTGCCGGGCTCTTTTGCCCGCTCCCCGGTGGCCCAGTAGGGCCCCTGTGCGCGCTACGTTAGGTCCCTCCCCTTTAATTAGGGAGGGTGGCCTGCAGTACCGCGGCGCTACGTGCCGACGCGTGTGGCCCTGCTGCACGTAGCGCCGTGATACCCGCTCTCCTGTATGCTTCAGAGACATGGACCAAGTACAGAAGGCATCTCAAAGCACTGGAGAGGTACCACCAACGCTGCCTCCACAAGATCCTGCAAATCCACTGGCAGGATAGGTGCACCAATGTCAGTGTTTTCGCTCAGGCCAACATCCCCAGCATCGAAGCTTTGACCACGCTCGATCAGCTCCGATGGACGGGCCACATCGTCCACATGCCCGATACGAGACTCCCAAAACAAGCGCCCTACTCGGAGCTCCGACAAGGCAAGAGAGCCCCAGGTGGGCAGAGGAAACGCTTCAAGGACACCCTCAAAGCCTCCTTGAAAAAGTGCAACATCCCCACCGACACCCGGGAATCCCTGGCCCAAGACCGCACAAAGTGGAGGAGAAGCATCCGGGAAGGCGCCGAACACCTCGAGTCTCTTCGTCGGGAGCAAGCGGAAGCCAAGCGCAAACAGCGGAAGGAGCGCACGTCAACCCAAGCACCTCACCCACCCACCCCTTCAACCACCGTCTGCCCCACCTGTGACAGAGACTGTAGGTCCCGCATTGGACTCATCAGTCACCTGAGAACTCATTTTTAATGTGGAAGCAAGTCATCCTCGGTTCCGAGGGACTGCCTAAGAAGAAGAAGACTATTTTCATCATTGTGTTATACTGGTACGTCTCCTGTAGCTCTTTACGTCGGTGGATACAACATTACAGAATGGCACGAATGTGCTTCTGTAGCATTCACAGTGTGTTGTTACACAATAACTAAAGTGGCTGACTCACGGTGGTCCTTTCCTTCTGTGTCCAAAGGGACTGAGGAAAAATGTCTTAAGCTAAGTGGACTGCCAAAAGCAAAATGCCGGAAATCTGAAATAAAAATAGAAAATGCTGGAAATACTCAGCGGGTCAGGCAGTGTCTGTGGAGAGAGAAACTCAGTTAACGTTTCAGGTCGGTGACCTTTCATGGAAGAGGTTAGAGATGAATACCTTTAAAGCAGGTATCGACCTGTCCTTTGTTCTTTCCCTGCCCCCTTTTCCCTGCCTTTGTACCTTCTTAAAAAAGCGCCTCCTGCCAGTGGAAACACTTTCCCTAGTTACTCTATCCAAACCCTTCATCATCTTGAACACCTCTATTAAATCTGCCCTGAACCTTCTCTGCTCTCAGGAGAACAATCCCAGCTTCTCTAGTCTCACCACATAACTGAAGCCCCTCATCCCTGGTACCATTCTAGTAAATCCCCTCTTCCAGTTCTGATAAAAGGCCCTCAACCTGAAACTTGGTCTGTCTGATTGAGTCCAATAGCCGCAGATGGGCAGGTCCTGAGGTCAGTTGCTGAGGGCCAAAGGAAGTTTGGCTCCAAATTGGCCAATGCTTGTAAATTCCTGGCTCGGCTCATTGGGAGGTTCGCGAGACCAAAAAACCCGCAGGAAATGGCTGGCTTTCTCTTTTTAAGCTGCTGCTTGCTTATTGGCTGGTTCTTTAGCTGCTAAGGAATTGATTTGTTGCTGTTTTATGGATGTGAGGTTTGAGGCAATCAGGAGACTGTGTAACACTTTTCATTTTATATAGTGTGACTGTTCTTTTGCTGCAGTGGTATTGATAGAGGAGTAATGTAACTGTAACGTAACTGTAGCGTAACCGTAACACAACTGTAGCGCAACTGTAACGTAACCGTAACATAGCCGCAACGTAGCATAATGTAACGCAACCAAAATGTAACACAACCGTAATGTAACCGTAACATAACTGTAACGCAACTGTAACGTAGTATGACGTAACATAACTCTAACGTAACTGTAATGTAACCATAACATATCCATAATGTAGCATAACGTAATGTAACCGTAATGTAACCATAATGTAACTGTAACCTATTTGTGACATAACATAGCGTAACGTGACATAACAGGAGCATAAAGTACAAGAGAAAACAAACAGGGATAAGTTTGTACAAAACATGGATTAAGCCGCAGTTAAACACCCCATTCTAGAAAGGACATTAAAGCCATGGAGAGTGACAACGTAGATTCACCGGGATGATGCCAGGGATGGGAAATTATAGTAGTGAGGAGAGACTTGAGATACTGGGACTATTTCCACTGAAGCAAGGAGGCTAAGAGCCAATTTAATAGAGGTTTTGATAGAGTGAATAAGGAAAGACCATTTCTTCTGGTTGGGGAGTGGGTGACGAGGGGTAATCAATTTAAAATTGCCACAAAGAGAGTGATTAGGAGAAATTTCTTTTCACAGAGGGTCGTTGGAGCATGGAATGCTTTGCAGAGTCATTGAGGCAGAGACCATTGCATCTTTTCAGGGAAAATTGCATAAATATTTGAAGCAGAGGAAAGTGCAGGGCTGTGGAGAGATAATGAGGCAGTGACAATGGTTTTGGAGATGATGAGCCAAATGGCCTCCTTCTATGCTGCAAAGTTCTGTGGCTTTGTGGCTCAATATGCAAGAAGACCTTCCTTAAGTTTAGAATGCTGAGAATTGTTGGAGTTGTTATCAGGATTTCAGTGAAGTGTGTTGGGTGAGATTTTCTTACCATGTCCTTCTGAAAACGTTAAAATGCTCTCCCTGAGCAAAACCCAGCTTTGATGGAAAAATAACTCCCCTTATTGTGGGTTGCTCAGTGGGTAGCACCCTCGCCTCTGAGTCAGGAGGTTGTGGGTTCAAGTCCCACTCCAGAGACTCGAGCACAAAAATCTAGGCTGACACTCCCAGTGCTGCACTGTCGGAGGTGCCGTCTTTCGGATGAGACGTTAAACCGAGGCCCCGTCTGCTCTCTCAGGTGGACATAAAAGATCCCACGGCACTATTTCGAAGAAGAGCAGGGGAGTTATCCCCGGTGTCCTGGTCAATATTTATTCCTCAATCAGTATAACGAAAACAGATGATCTGGTCATTATCACATTGCTGTTTGTGGGAGTTTGCTGTGCGCAAATAGGCTGCCGCATTTCCTACATTACAACAGTGACTACACTTCCAAAAGTATTTAACTGGCTGTAAAGCGCTTTGGGATGTCCTGAGGTTGTGAAAGGCGCTATATAAATGCAAGTCTTTCTTTTTCTTTATTGTACTCCTGCGGGGAGGTGGGTATAGTGTATAGTTCAGGTGCGTATCGTGAAAAGATTTCACTTGCCCACCACGAATCTCAGCGATGTATGACCTAAGGAGCACCCTTCCTCATATGTCACGTTGCCTTTCTATCAGCACCACTATTATCAAAAGAAATGCCACACGAGAGTAAATGGGGGTACTCTTCGCAAGACGAGACTCCCGATTCGCAGTGCTCCGGTTTTCTCGCTCATTCAAATGAGCCACTGGACCACCGTCAGTCAGTGGTGACTGGAGCCTGCCAAGCTCCCTGCCCCAGTCTCCGATTCACACTCCCACCAAAAGAGGGCTTCATAACAGAGCAATATAGGAGGAGGCCATTCGGCCCCTCGAGCCTGTTCCGCTATTCAATTAGATCATGGCTGATCCATATCTCAACTCCACCTACCCACCTTCGTTCCGTAACCCTTAATACCCTCGCCTAACAAAAATCTATCAATCTTAGTTTTGTCATTTTCAATTTACCTCCAGCCTCAACAGCTTTTTGGGGGAGAGAGTTCCAGATTTCCACTACCCTTTGTGTGAAGAAGTGCTTCCTGACATCACCCCTGAACGGCCTGGCTCTAATTTTAATATTATGCCCCCTTGTTCTGGACTCCCCCCCCCCCGCCCCCCGCACCAAAGGAAATAGTTTCTCTCTATCCACCCTATCAAGCCCTTGAATCATCTTAAACACCTCAAGGAGATCACCACTTAATTTTCTATACTCGAGGGAATACAAGCCTAAGTCTATGCAAAAAGAAAATACTGCAGATGCTGGAAATCTGAAATAAAAACAGAAAATGCTGGAGACACTCAGCAAGTCAGGCAGCATCTGTGAAGAGAGAAATAGAGTTAACGTTTCAGGTCGATGACCTTTCGTCATAACTGAAAGGTCATCGACCTGAAACGTTAACTCTGTTTCTCTCCACACATGCTGCCTGACCTGCTGAGTGTCTCCAGCATTTTCTGTTTTTATTCCTAGTCTATGCAACCTGTCCTTGTAATTTAATCCTTTAAGCATTAAGTGCTCCTTAGGAGAAAAAAAAATCCATACCATATAAAGAGTGCCATTCTCAGCATTTTCAGTTATAGAGTCATAGGGCTGGATTTTGAATCTGGGGTCGGGTTGGGGTCGGGAATCACACATTCTGGCTTGTGAACCCGCCTCCATCGAGATGTGGCCAACCCACTATATTTTCCCTTGATTGACCTTGTTGAGCCCGCCCAGTGGGCTCAGCAGGCCAATTAAGGGCCGCCCGGCAACAGGT
Source organism: Squalus acanthias (assembly GCA_030390025.1). Classification (NCBI taxonomy): domain Eukaryota; kingdom Metazoa; phylum Chordata; class Chondrichthyes; order Squaliformes; family Squalidae; genus Squalus; species Squalus acanthias. The sequence continues at coordinate 118,147,802 of CM059435.1, forward strand.
GACGTCACAGACTGACATTTCATCTGTCAAGAGCTTTTGACAGATGAAATATCAGCGTTTGACAGCTCTGTGAAGCTGTCAAACACTCACAATATGATTTCTAACTTCAGTCCTTCCTCTCAGGCTGAGTTAGAAATCATTCCAGCACAGAAAACAGAAGGCTGTAGTTTTTGACAGAACCACGGCTTTCCTGCTTTCTGTGCCGGTGAGATTTCTAACTCCCGAGAACTGAAGGGCTGACACCTGCAGGAGGAAGTTAAGGTAAGTAAAACTTTTTCCAACACTTAGCACTTACCTTACACACTTACCTCTGCACACATGCACCCATCACTCACCTGCCCACCGGACATATCGACCCCTCCAACCCCTGCAGATCCATGGCCCGCCCCGATAACTTGGCATGGTTGCCACCTGTCGGGAAGCCCACACTTTTCTTTTTAAAATAGGGATTATGCAAAAAACTGCCTGTTAACTACCTGTTAACAGGCAGTTAATTGTCACTAATCCCTTCCCGCCTCGGGGAGTCGGGTCTCAGAACAGGTCGGGTACCCGCCGCCAGAGAAACTGGCATGGAGGTGGGTTGGAGGCGGGATGGGGTCAGGACCCCCGAATCTGCAACTTTAACCCTCCCCCCCCACCCCGCCTCCAAACCCGACTCCACGGGGCATTGAAAATCCAGCCCATAGAGTTATACAGCACAGAAAGAGGCCCTTCGGCCCATCGTGTCCGCGCCAGCCATCAAGCCCTGTCTATTCTAATCCCATTTTCCAGCACTTGGTCCATAGCCTTGTATGCTATGGCGTTTCAAGTGCTCATCTAAATGCTTCTTGAATGTTGTGAGGATTCCTGCCTCTACCACCCTTTCAGGCAGTGAGTTCCAGATTCCAACCACCCTCTGGGTGAAAAAGTTTTTCCTCAAATCCCCTCTAAACCTCCTGCCCCTTACCTTGAAACTATGCCCCCTGGTTATTGACCCCTCTACTAAGGGGAAAAGTTCCTTTCTATCTACCCTATCTATGCCCCTCATAATTTTGTACACCTCAGTCAGGTCCCCCCTCAGCCTTCTCTGCTCTGAGGAGAACAACCCCAGCCTGTCCAGTCTCTCTTCATAGCTGAAGCGCTCCAGCCCAGGTAACATCCTGGTGAATCTCCTCTGCACCCTCTCCAATGCAATCACATCCTTCCTATAGTGTGGCGACCAGAACTGCACACAGTATTCCAGCTGTGGCCTAACTAGCGTTTTGTGCAGCTCCATCATAACCTCCCTGCTGGGATATTTGGGGATCACGACCAGTGTTCCCTTTAATTTTTTTTGGGGGTGCACGGCTCCTTTAAGGGGCTGCGCGGCCCATTCTAAATACCGCGCATGCACTGTTTTTCCTGTTTAAAAGTCGGTGAGCCCGCTGTGCGGGCGCTGCAGAGTGCCGCGCGGCCACGCAGCCGCACAGCTCGAAGGGAACGTCGGTCGTGACCCTGCGCTAGGGGGCAAAGGCCAGCCCTTCCTTGCGTGGTAAACTCCCGCACACTTCCCACCACACGGCAGGCCCCAGCCGCAACTCTGCCACGTCTGCCCTTTCCCATAGCCGCAGGCACCTCATCCCCGTCACCCTGCGTGCGGGTCACAGCAAGCTTGCTCACGGTGACGGCCACGGAGATGAGAGTCAAGCGTTCCGCTTTCCTAACCGACGCCGTGGTCGCCTTTCCACTTAAAGCGGACGGGAGACCTAGGTGCCTAACAAATAAAACTAGGTGGTGCATTGTCCCTTAATATGAGCAATGCGAGCGAACAACTTGCCTTGATGCAAATAATCGGATAGACACCGGTAATCCTTGGCTGCTTCTTCCTTGTGACTGCTCCTTCGCACAGCTGTCGTCAGCACCTTTGTGCCAGTTTCTGAGAACACACCAACGAGGGCCCCTATTCGTATGCAGATGAGGCAATTACGACAATGGTGAACGGGCGTTCCATTCACACTATGCCCACCAGCAAGGGGTTTTTGAAACGAAAACAAGTTGCATATCCTGCAGCATCGTGATCTTGAAGGAGAACATGATATAATAAATAAAACACACACTGAGAAGGGGTTCCTGAGACTCAGCCCTGGCGAACAGACCACTGTGCGGATCAGGAGAGACGGGCGCGTGAGCTTTGACCGCCTCTTGAGTCAGACTAACGCACCAAGTAATGCGGTACCTCAGTGACGGGCAAAGTATTAAGGGGAGCAAATGAAAGCAAGCTTCTGTAAAAGAGCGGATTCCATTTGTGGTATAAAACATTCCAGGTTTAAACCTTTGAAAGCTATGGGGTGGAACCGGCCTTTGGTGAAATCGGGCGACGGTGAATTGGCAGCCTGTTTTACACCGTCATTGGAATAGTAATTCGGGCGGGGTGTAAAACGGCCGGTCGATTCCCCATCGACCATTCTGCGCTATTGCCCCCACCAGAGACCAGTTTCACCCCTCCCCCATATTCCTTTTATAGTTTTGACAATACATCCTTTTGTCATGTGTTTTTGACAAATATATTCTCTTCACAGCGCTCTGCAATTTGCAAACTCTTAAAACCCATAAAAGAACAACGAATTGCGATCAGCCGGGGGGGCCCAAAGAGTTCTGGAAGGTCTCGGGTCAGATCCCTGATATGCTGATCTCAGCCTAGATGGAAGGTGGGGGGGTGGGCGGGGGGCCCACTGCAAGTCGAACATGATGCCTCTCAGCTAGGGGAGGGTCCCTGTTCAATCCAGTGACTCCCTCCTCACCCCCACACACACCCTCCGTACTGATGTACTTGCGTTGGGTATCAGTGAGGGCACAATTGACCGTGGTGGTGATGACTCGGGAGAATAGCCCTCAGGACATTCACTGTCGAGGCTCACACACAGACGAGGTACTGGAAGGCTGCTGCCACCTGTAGAACAGTACCTAGCATGAGCCACTGCCTTTAAGACTTGAGGCACTGAGGGAGCACTGCACTGTCGGAGGTGCCGTCTTTCAGGTGAGAAGTTAAACCGAGTCCCCGTCTGCCCTCTCGGGTGGTCGTAAAAGATTGTGAAGAAGAGCAGGGGGAGTTCTCCCGGAGTCCTGGGGCCAATATTTATCCCTCAACCAACATCACTAAAAAAACAGATCATCTGGTCATTATCACATTGGTGTTTGTGGGAGCTTGCTGTGCGCAAATTGACGTTTCCTACATTACAACAGCGACTACACTTCAAAAAAGTACTTCATTGGCTGTAATGCGCTTTGGGACGTCCTGAGGTCGTGAAAGGTCTTTCTTTAAGAACACGTGACACAGACTAAGATGTAAGATTTGGGTCTGTGTCGGCTGAGCTTCATGGGTCAGGTCACCAGGACTTTGGAGGGGGGCCCGGGGTGGGGGTGGGGGGCGGCTACCTATTGGCCACGGACCACAGTCTGAAGCCTTCTGGTGTGAGGCAGTCTTCGCATCCCTGTGCCAAGCCTGCATTTTACTAAAAGGTATTTGTGTTTGTTGACTGACAATTGGGAAAATAGCACAGCGAAAAGAATATATATTGTTTTTGTCTGCTCATACAGTAAGATGTTGCCTGTTTCTTAGATTTCCTCTTTGAGGCTGCAACTTAGCTGGCAGATGTGCTGCAGCGGGGTTTAACATGTCAATTCCAATTTGGATCTCAGCAGCTCTGTGCTGCTTTCTGAAATCTGTCCAACAGCGATGACAGAGAGGAGTATTGGAGTGCTTCACAGATGGCTACCTTGAAGAGTGCACGCTCAGCACTGGCGAGTGTCTTGGGACTCTGGTGCATTGAAATATTTAATGTTTTTTCTATTTTAATTCTGAGGCTAGAATTTCATCTTCACTGCCTGGGCGGTAATCTGTTTCTATCTATTTCTCTCTTCCTCTCTCTTTCCTCCCTCCCTCTCTCTCTCTCTCTATCTCTCTCTATCTTTATCTCTCTCTTGCTCTATCTCTCTCTCTCTATCTCTATCTCTAGCTCTCTCTCTCTCTCTATCTCTCTCTATCTCTAGCTCTCTCTATCTCTCTCTCTCTCTAGCTCTCTCTCTCTCTCTATCTCTATCTCTCTCTCTCTCTATCTCTATCTCTAGCTCTCTCTCTCTCTATCTCTATCTCTATCTCTAGCTCTCTCTATCTCTATCTCTCTCTCTCTCTATCTCTATCTCTCTCTCTCTATCTCTATCTCTAGCTCTCTCTCTCTCTCTATCTCTATCTCTCTCTCTATCTCTCTATCTCTCTCTATCTCTAGCACTCTCTCGCTATCTATCTCTATCTCTCTCTCTCTCTATCTCTAGCTCTCCCTCTCTCTCTCTCTCTATCTCTCAATCTCTCTCTATCTCTATCTCTAGCTCTCTCGCCCTCTATCTCTCTCTCTATCTCTAGCTCTCTCTCTCTCTATCTCTCTCTCTCTCTTCGACCTCAACTCCACTTTCCCATCCTATCCCCATATCCCTTGGTTCCCTTAATATTCAAAAATCTATCGATCTCTGTCTTGAATATACTCAACGACTGAGCATCCACAGCCCGCTGGGGTAGAGAATTCCAAAGATTCACCACCCTCTGAGTGAAGAAATTTCTCCTCATCTCAGTCCTAAATGGCCGACCCCTTATTCTGAGACTGTGACCCCTGGTTCTAGACTCCCCAGCCAGGGGAAACATCCTCCCTGCATCTACCCTGTCAAGCCCTGAAAGAATTTTATATGTTTGAATGAGATCACCTCTCATTCTTCTAAATTCTAGGGAATATAGGCTGAGTCTACTAAATCTCTCCTCATAGGACAATCCCCCCATCCCAGGAACCAGTCTGGTGAACCTTCGTTGCACTCGCTCTATGGCAAGTATATCCTTCCTTAGGTAAGGAGACCAAAACTGTGCACAATACTCCAGGTAGTCTCACCAGGGCCCTATATAATTGCAGTAAAACTTCTTTACTCTTATACTCCAATGCTTTTGTAATAAAGGCTAACATACCGTTCCTTTCCTAATTGCTTGCTGTACCTGCCTTAAGTTCCTTCTCTTGTAGCTGAATTTACTTGCACTTTCCGAGCTGTAGTTGTTTTTAATAAACAACATACTGAAGGAAGTGACCTGTTGATGGTCAAGGGCTGGGGAGGGGGAGAGAATTATCTGTGTGGTACTTGATACGTTCTTCTTATGACCTGCTATCCTCAAATGTTGTTCAAAGGGTTCTCAATAGATTCCACATGCAGCTCATCACAGCCAGTCAGTAGGAATGAAAGGCAGGCATGAGGTCTGTAGATAGTTTGGTCCCTGCAAAGAAATTGCTCTGTAAATAAAATAAAATGTTACATGCAAACCGATTCCAACAATTGAGTCAGTGGTTTCTACTTAACTTACTGCGATTAAACCATCTGTTTCTTTGAAAGATTCCAAAATAACGTAAGCTTCAATAATAACAATTGTTCAGAGACTTGAGCACATAATCCAGGTCGACACTCCCAGCGCAGTGCTGAGGGAGTGCTGCACTGTCGAGGTGCCGTCTTTCGGATGAGACGTTAAAACTGAGGCCCCGTCTGCCCTCTCGGGTGGATGTAAAAGATCCAACGGCCACTATTCGAAGAAGAGCAGGAGAGTTCTCCCTGGTGTCTTGGCCAATATCTATCCCTCAGGAACATAGGCATATAGGAACAGGAGGAGGCCATTCAGCCCCTCGAGCATGTTTTGCCATTCAATGAGATCATGGCTGATCTGCGACCTAACTCCATATACCCGCCTTTGGCCCATATCCCTTAATACCTTTGGTTAACAAAAAGCTATCAATCTCAGATTTAAAATTAACAATTGATCTAGCATCAATTGCCGTTTGTGGAAGAGAGTTCCAAACTTCTACCACCCTTTGTGTGTAGAAGTGTTTCCTAATTTCACTCCTGAAAGGTCTGGCTCTAATTTTTAGACTCTGCCCCCTAGTCCTAGACTCCCCAACCAGCGGAGATAGTTTCTCTCTATCTACCCTATCTGTTCCCCTTAATATCTTAAAAACTTTGATCAGACCACCCCTTAACCTTCTAAATTCCAGGGAATACAACCCTAATTTGTGTAATCTCTCCTCGTAACTTAACCCTTGAAGTCCGGGTATCATTCTGGTAAACCTACGCTGCACTCCCTCCAAGGCCAATATATCCTTCCTAAGATGTGGTGCCCAGAACTGCTCACAGTTCTCCAGGTGTGGTCTAACCAGGGCTTTGTACAGCTGCAGCATAACTTCTACCTCCTTGTATTCTAGTCCTCTAGATATAAAGGCCAGCATTCTATTAGCCTTTTTGATTATTTTCTGTACTTGTTCATGACATTTTAATGATCTATGTACCTGGACCCCCAAGTCTCTTTGGACATCCACTGTTTTTAGCTTTTTACCATTTAGAAAGTACCCTGTTCCATCCTTTTTAGGTCCAAAGTGGATGACCTCACATTTGTTTACATTGAAATCCATTTGCCACAGTTTTGCCCATTCACTTAATCTATCGATATTACTTTGTAATTTTATGCTTTCACCTACACTGCCTACAATGCTGCCTATCTTTGTGTCATCGGCAAATTTGGATATATGACTTTCTATGCCATCATCTAAGTCGTTAATAAATATTGTGAATAGTTGAGGCCCCAACACAGATCCCTGCAGGACACCACTAGTCACATCCTGCCAATTTGAGTACCTCCTCATTATCCATACTGCCTGTCTCCTGCCGCTCAGCCAATTTCCTAACCAGGTCAATAATTTGCCCTCAATTCCATGGGCTTCTACCTTAGTTAACAGTCTCTTATGTGGGACTTTATCAAATGCCTTCTGAAAGTCCATATAAATAACATCCATAGACATTCCCCTGTCCACTACTTTAGTCACCTCTTCAAAAAATTCAATCAGGTTTGTCAGGCATGACCGACCTTTCACAAATCCATGCTGGCTCTCTCTGATCAACTGAAAATTTTCAAGGAGTTCAGTCATCCTATCCTTAATTATAGACTCTAGCAATTTCCTGACAACAGATGTTAGGCTAACTGGTCTATAATTCCCTGGTTTCCCTCTCTCACCATTCTTAAATAGCAGAGTGACATGTGCAATTTTCCAATCTAAAGGGACAGTTCCTGAATCTAGAGAATTTTGGAAGATTATAGTTAGAGCATCTGCAATGTGCTCACCTACTTCCTTTAAAACCCTGGGATGGAAACCATCTGGTCCTGGGGATTTGTCACTCTTTAGTACCATTATTTTCTTCATTACTGTTAATTTACTTACGTTAATTTTATTGAGTCCCCGTCCCCGATTCAATATTAGTTTCTTTGGGATTTCCAGCATGCTATCCTCTTCTACTACTGTAAATACTGACGCAAAGTAATTATTCAACATGTCTGCCATTTCCTCATTGTCATCGACAATATCACCTCTCTCAGTTTTTAAGGGGCCAACATTGCTCCTGACCACCCTCTTTTTCCTAATATAACTGTAAAAATTCTTCGTATTGATTTTGATATCCCTAGCAAGTTTCTTTTTATACTCCCCTTTTGTAGCTCTTACTATTTGTTTTGTGACCCTTTGCTGTTCTTTGTATCTTTCCAATTCACCAGGATCTGTGCTATTTTTTGCATTTTTGTCTGCTTTTTCCTTTAGTTTTATGCTGTCCCTTACCTCTTTAGTCGTCCATGGCTGTTTTTTTTCGACAAGTAGAGTTCTTGCCCCTCAGGAATATAAACTGGTTCTGTGTCACATTAAAGTCTTTTTTAAACATCTCCCACTGATCTTCTATCGTTTTACCCATTAACCCGGTTTACTGTGGACAGTCTCTGCCTCATCCTGTTGAAGTCGGCCTTACCTAAAACTAGAATCTTAGCAGCTGTTTCGCGTTTCTCCCTTTCAAACGCTATGTTAAACTCGATCATATTATGATCTCTATTGGGTAAATGTTCGCTGTTAACTAAATCTGGCTCATTACTCATTATTAAATCTAATATGGCTTGCCCCCTTGTTGCCTCTAAGACATATTGTTGCAGAAAACTATCCCGGACACACTCAAGAAATTCACTACCTTTCTGACAGGTGCTAGTCTGCTTGTCCCAATCTATATGAAAGTTAAAATCCCCCATTAAAACCACTCTGCCTTTACTACACGCTTGTCTGATCTCTGCATTTATACAATCTAGCCCTTCAGAGCTGCTACCAAGTGGCCTAAACGCAACTCCCACTACAGTCTTAGATCCTTTCCTATTTCTTAATTCAACCCATAAGGTCTCCACTGCCTACTTACCCCTCTTTAAATCCTCTCTTATCATTGAAGTGATTTCATCCTTAATCACAAAGGCTACTCCTCCCCCCCTGCCGTTATCCCTATCTTTCCTGTAGACCTTATAACCTGGTATATTTAGTTCCCAGTCCTGACTGTCTTGCAGCCATGTCTCAGTAATGGCTACCATGTCATACCCTCCAATTCGAATTCGTGCCTGCAGTTCATTCAATTTATTCCTTATGCTCCGTGCGTTTGTATAAAGAACGCTAATTTGGGCCACACACCCTAGCCTGTCCTTCAGCCAACACCTAAAAGAGATGATCTGGTCATTATCACATTGCTGTGTGTGGGAGCTTGCTGTGCGCAAATTGGCTGCTGCGTTTCCTACATTACAATAGTGACTGCACATCAAAAAGTACTTCATTGGTTGTAAAGCGCATTGGGACGTCCTGAGGTCATGAAAGGCGCTGTAGAAAAGCAAGTTCTTTCTTTCTTTCTTTTTGATCATATTGCTTTTTCTGTACAGCTTCCTTTATCTGAATAATTAGCTGGGCAGGTCTGGGTCTTTGTTTTTACATTGGCCCAGAAATTGATCTCGCTCTGTTCCCGCGGGGGTAAGCCTTCCCCGCGATCTCTCACCTCGCTTGTGCTTTTTCAGATCCAGCTCGCACGAACTTGATGTTCCAGACAACTGCTGGGCAGTGCTTGCGTATCCCACCGGCGTAGTGAATTCGTGCGAGCTGTGGGATCACGTGACTCAGTTAGAGCCAATGGCAGCACACCATCTTCCATTCATAAGTTTCACAGACGTGCTGTGAAATCTATGAATCTTACACCCCCCCAAAATAACAGCTAAACCTCAATTAAATTTAAAAAAAAACCATCACATTAATAAAATAAGTATAGTTAAATAAATTAACCATTTTAAATAAAAAATTAAATTTTTGAAAATTTTTTAAATCTTTTAAAAAGTTATAAAAATAAACTTACCTGTCTTTAAAGTCTCTAAAAAAGATATACCTGTAAAAAAAAATTCAAAAAAATACTTAATTCACTACTTACCTTGTTAAAAGTGGGTCTTACTCCTCCTTTTTACATTTCTAAAATCTTCAGTACTTACCTGCGCGTCCAAAGCATGAAGTGCACAGCGTGCGCGCAGCCTGTAGCGCGCACGCGATGCACCGAGGAACCGCCCCCTTTTCAAAAGACCAATTGCCGGTTTTCAGCGCATGCGCAGGGCATGCAGAAAACCGGCAATTGCAGAGGGACTACGCGAGAGTACGCAGTGCGTACTCTCGCGTCGCGGGATCAATTTCTGGGCCATTATTAATATTTCTACATTAAGAGATGTAAAGAACTGCAATTAAATGCTGACTTTTTTTTTTATCAGGTCTAAATCATTGCCCAATTTAAATATTTATTGCGCTGTCTGATATTAATAGTTAACCGATTTACCGGCTGTGATCTGAGAGCGGAATTATGCAAACGAGTTTGTTTGGTACAAAATCTTGTCCCTTTGCTGTTTGTAGGGCGAAGAGCAAAGGTAATTGCAAAAGCCGAATCCCATTAGAAGTTAATGAATTCGGATGATTCGGGCAGATGTAAAACCACACAGAACAAAACAAAGACAATAACGCCATCGTGGCAATGCAGGCAGAATCTTAACACAAGAGATTGCGTTTTGCTGTGTTGACGGTTTAAACTCATGAGAGGTACAAGTGCGAGCTGTTTCTCTTACGGCTAATGTTCCGTTGCAATAGAGTGCTGCACGTTCCACGCTTACAAGAGCCATTTCTTATGGTTCGAGTATTCCCACATCCTTGCGGCTTCATACAGGGCAAAAATGAGACTCGATCACAAGGTAGTTCGTGTCAGCTGTGGCTCAGTGGGTAGCACCCTCGCCGCGGAGTCAGAAGGCTGCGGGTTCAAGTCCCACCCGAGCAATTTGAGCATAAAAATCTAGGCTGACACTCCTAGTGCAGTGCTGGGGGAGTGCGGCACTGTCGGAGGAGCCGACTTTCAGATGAGACGTTAAACCGTGGCCCCGTCTGCTCTCTCAGGAGGATATGAAAGATCCCATGGCCACTATTTTGAAGGAGAGCAGGGGAGTTCTCCCCGGTGTCCTGGGCCAATATTTATCCCTCAATCATCAGATGATCTGGTCATTATCACATTGCTGTTTGTGGGAGCTTGCTGTGCGCAAATTAGCTGCCAGGTTTCCTGCATTACAACAGTGACTACACTTCAAAAAGTACTTCACTGTAAAGCACTTTGGGACGTCCTGAGGCTGTGAAAGACGCTATAGAAATGCAAGTCTTTCTTTTTTCTGTTTATAATGAAAGATCAGGAAGGCCATTCAGCCCATCTTAAGTCATCCATCCAGGAAGACCCTAGGCCCATTGCAGCATCTAAGTGTTGCTTAAACAGTTGCAGGGTTTTCACCTGCAATACTCTATTGGGGTGTCCATTCCTTGTGTTGATTGCTCCTTGTGTGATGAGGAAATTCCTGATATCCGTCTTGAGTTTGCCTTTTACTGGATTGAACCTGAGATCTCTCGTCCCAATCCCATACTTTAATTTAAAATAATATTCCGAACTTGCCTTTTCCATACGCTTAACTATTTTGTGTACTGCTGTAAAATTGTGGCTCAGACACCATCTTTCCAGGCTGAATAGTTTCTCTAGTCAAGGGATCAGCCTTATGGCTTTTCCCTGCACTGCCTCCAGCGGTTGAATGTCTCCTTTGTGTCTTGGTGACTGAATGTAGCACTTAAGGTACGATCTGACCAGAGCCCCGTATAGTTTGATCGCTAACCTCCTCATGACTCGCATCCGATGATGTTAGCGCGTCAAGGGCTGCAGCAGCCATGTCCTAACAGCGGCACTTTCCTACATTACAACAGCGAGTACACTTCAAAAGTACTTCATTGGCTGTAAAGCGCTTTAGGGCGTCCTGAAATCGTGAGCGGCGCTATAGAAATGCAAGTCTCTCTCGCTCTCTCTTTGGCATCAGTGAAAGGACATCCCAATTTTCAAAAAAAATTGGTCATTTAATAAAGTTAAAATGATGGGCCAGAGACCAGACAGGACAAAATGCAAATTGAGGTAAGTGAGTTAAAAAGTATTGGGCGGGGGGGGGGGGGATGGACATTTAGTAATGGGTCCTGACTCACCTTATAACACCAATGTGGAAAATATGATGCATCTTCAGTAGGAGCCTTTAACCATTTCTCGTTGTATGTGGTGATTCTCATGGAGACACTCTGATTGATAATATCTGCAATTATTTATTTTTTAATTTATTCGTTCCAGGGTTGTGGGCGTCGCTGGCAAGGCCAGCATTTATTGCCCATCCCTAATTGCCCTTGAGAAGGTGGTGGTGAGCCGCCATTTCAGAGGGATAGTTAAGAGTCAACCACATTGCTGTGGGTCTGGAGTCACATATAGGCCAGACCGGGTAAGGACAGCAGATTTCCTTCCCTAAAGGGACATCAGTGAGCCAGTTGTGTTTTTCTGACAATCTGGTAGTTTCATGGTCACCATTACTGATACTAGGTTTTTTATTCCAGGTTTATTTAATTAACTGAATTTAAATTCCCCAGCTGCCATGGTGGGATTTGAACTCACGTCTCCGGATCATTAGTCCAGGCCTCTGGATTACTAGTCCAGTAACATAACCATGACGCGACCGTACCCCATATTCTGCGTTATTTTGTAGAGGGCAAATTTCCGCAATGGTAGGCCCTGGATAGTCATCTGTAATTGTACCGAGGCATCTAATTAAGTGATAGATCTGCAACTTAATGCAATGCGAGCGTGTCTACGTTAAGGTGGCTGATTAAGGGTTTCTCTCTCTTCTTGTTCCAGCTGGGACGATAGCAGTTCTATCAGCAGCGGTCTCAGCGACACACTCGACAACCTTAGTACTGATGACTTGAACACAACCTCATCCGTCAGCTCTTATTCCAACATCACCGCCTCTTCCAGGCAGAATACCGGAACTCAGGTACCTGTTCCGCATGGAACTCCTTACGCCGTTGAAGTTTAATGTAGGCAAACCAGGAAAAAAAAACACATGGAGAAAATTTCAAAAAGTGTAAAGTATTTTGCAGATTTCATGCATTAATCTTTTTTGAACTATTGCGGTACAAAGGTAACTGCTTGGATTGGGAAATAAAGCTTCATTTCCCCCATGTTGTCAACAGCTTGCATTTATATAGCGCTTTTAACATCCCAAAGCACCTCACAGTTGAGGGTTAGACCTGAGTATGAGGGAGGTTAGTGGAGGTGGGTTTTCAGATGGATTTTGAAGGTCAGGAGGGATGAAGCAAGGCGGATGGGGCTTGGGGAGCGAGGTTCAGAGCGTGGGGGCAAGATGGCTTGAAGGCTTGGGCAGCAATGGTGGCAGGAGGAGAGAGGGAACACGCAGTAGGCCAGAGCTGGAAGAGCAGAATGGACCATCAAGGGATGTAGGGCTGGAGGGGGTCACAAAAGTAGGGAAGGGAGATATTTAAAATTTAATATTTGAAACTGTACGGGCCTTTTGTACACTCCCATGCCCGGTCTGTGGGGCTCGTTGTGAAGCTTATCGTCGAATGAGGCGTAGAGATCTCTGCCGTCTCAGACCCGTGTATTGAGTGCTGTGCTATCCTCACATCTTAATCCTTGAGCCAAGGTGATGCTCTTGACGCCAGTACTGATGTTGCTAAAAGTTATCTGGCCTGTGTAGTAAAAAAATACGTTTTTGATTTGAGTGCCAATAGATGAATGTTCAAATCTTCCTCAATGTTCTCCAAATGTGGAGAGTAGCTTTTCTGCCCGATCATCCAGTCAGAAATGCAGTACCACCCACCACAGCCTCCTGTTGCCTCTTAAATAGTTCCAGGCTTATTAAGAAGTCCATTCCATGCGTCAATCACTCAACCAATGTGTGAAGAAGTGCTATCTCAGATCAGCCCTATATGTTCCCTTTGAAACCTGTCACCCCATGTTATGGGTTAGTTGGGCACGATGGGCCAAATAGCCTCCTTCTGTGCTGTATCAGTCTACAATTCTAATGTTCCAGATTTACCTCTCTATACTTTTGCCTATCTTCTATTGAGGTCCCCTCTCAGTCACCCCTTTCAAAGCTGGAAAGCCAAGTAACTCCAGTCGTCTGAGGCTTCTTGGTAGGTCTTGAATTGTCCTTGTGTCTCGTTGACCAGAAATTCCACACAGCGCTGAAGGTGAGGTCTGACCCGGAGCACCAGACAGTTTGAGTGTGATTTCCTCTGGCTTGTGCTCCAGCTACGTTTTTCAGCCCCCTGTTACTTTTGTTGATCGCTGCTCCAACTCTGCATCGACATATTCCTGGAGCTTTCATCATGTGACCTCCCGCCTCCAACCGCCCCGCCCCCACGCTCCCGCCATTGTTCATCCGAAACGACCATCCTCGTGGCCAATTGGAAAGCGAACAGACCCTTCATTATTCACCCGATTGGATGATTCTTGCTGTCTGGCCTATATGTGACTCCAGACCCACAGCAATGTGGTTGACTCTTAACTGCCCCTCTGAAATGGCCTAGCAAGACACTCAGTTGTACCAAACCACGATGATAAAGTCAGCACTGTGGGAGTACCTTCACCACACGGACTGCAGCGGTTCAAGAAGGCAGCTCACCATCACCTTCTCGAGGGCAACTAGGGATGGGCAATAAATACCGACCTCGCCAGCGACACCCACATCCCGTGAATGCATAAATAATAAAAAATCAAACCCCCATTAATTAAATGAATGAATGCATTTTTACAATGAATAATTGAGAGTGTTCAAAGAAAAGCGATTTTTTCTAATGATTTTTCTCCTGGGTTGCTCGCAGCAGTGAGCTGGAGATTAGTCTTGAACTGCTCCACGGTGATTGAGCTTTCACTATCCCTCTCTCAATGTGATCCTTACCTGCCTTAGGCGTTCATGAACTGTTTATGTCACCCATTTTATTATTCATCTGTACAATACTTCACACTTGCCCAAAGTGAATTGTATCTGCCACAATTCTGTCTGAGTGCATACTTTGATCATGAAGAATGACACATTAACATGAAGATTTAATGGTTGGCTCCACTGTCTGTTCGATAGGGTAGATGTAGAGGAGATGTTTCCACTTGTGGGCGAGACCAGAACATGGGGTCATAAATATAAGTTAGAGGTCTTGAAAATTATGAAGGAGTTCGATAGGGTAGACGTAGAGAAGATGGTTCCACTTGTGGGGGAATTAAAAACCAGGGGTCATAAATCACCAATAAATCCAACAGGGAATTCAGGAGAAACTTCTTTACCCAGAGAGTGGTGAGAATGAGGAACTCGCTACCACAGGGAGTGGTTGAGGTGAATAGCGTCGATACATTTAAAGCTAGATAAACACATGAAGGAGAAAGGAATAGAAGCAGATAGAGTTAGATGAAGAGGTGGGGGAGGAGGCTCATGTGGAGCATAAACACCGGCATGGACCAGTTGGGCCGAATGGCCTGTTGCTGTGCTGTACTATGTACTTTGTTTGTGATTTGCAAAATGATAATGCAGTGACACTGAGGGGTGCGCTGCAGGTTTGATGGCCGCTTTGTTGAGGTGCAGATCTCCGCTGGACAGCTGTGAGGCGATGCCGCAGAGAGGAGGGCACATTGGAGAGAGTTTCGTCAACTGTCGCATGCCTTCGAGTGATTAAGGGTCGATATCAGAGATGGTGACTTGAGAGTGGGCCACCTGACCATCACATTGACTGTGGGATCTGCATGGCATGGGAATGGGCACCAAGAAAAAAACACGGGGAAAAAGTAAAGACTAAGAAACGTGTAGAATTTTACAGCACAGAAGGAGGCCATTCGGCCCATTGTGCCTGTGCCGGCTCTTTGAAAGAGCTCTCCAATTTGTCCCACTCCCCCCTGCTCTTTCCCCATAGTCCTGCAAATTTTTCCTTTTCAAATATTTATCCAATTCCCTTTTGAAAGTTACTGTTGAATCTGCTTCCACCGCCCTTTCAGGCAGCGCGTTCCAGATCACAACAACTCGCTGCGTAAAAAAAATTCTCCTCATCTCCCCTCTGGTTCTTTTGCGAATGATCTTAAATCTGTGTCCTCATTGCTCCCTATCCCTTGATACTCTTACCTAACAAAAATCTATCGCTCGCAGTCTTAAAAGCTTCAATTGACCCCCAGCATCCACAGCCTTTTGGGGAGAGAGTTCCACTTGGCGGATACAAAATGTAGAAGAGTTTTTTTTGTTCCCCAATTCTCGTTCCTCATCAGCGTAAGTGCAAAGAAAACAAAAGTACTGGCCACTGATATACAGTCCTTAATTTATTCGGTACTTTTCCACAGCGCAAAACAGACACAGAGAAGCACTCGACGTCAGAAAATGAAACCGCTTGGAGCGGTGAAGAATTGAAGAAGCCCGAGGAGGGACTGGACACGTTGAAGATGGACTCGAGCGAGAAATGGAAGAGGAACCCCTCTGATTTGTCCGATGATTCCGAGAAAGGGCAACGGCCGTCCCTGACCCTGTCTCAGACCGGATCGTGGAGGCGGGGCATGACGGCGCAAGGAGGGGTTCCCACACCTCGGAACAAAGCGGGGCCTCACCCCTTAAAAACCCCTGGTAAGGCTACAGAAATATTCCGCTCAATGCTACAGTGGGAATAGGGTATGAAAAGCCCTTTCTTTTTGAATGCGTAGCATGGGTATGAGTGAGAAAAGGTGGCATATTCGTGATAGAACTGAGAGGGTACAACCATCAGGAAAGATTGAACAGACTGGGGCTCTTTTCTCTAGAAAAGAGAAGACTGAAACGTGACCTGATAGAGGTCCTGAAAATTTAGGAAGGGGTTCGAATGGGTAGACGCAGAGAAGATGTTTCCACTTGTGGGGGAGTCCAAAACTAGGGGCCATCAATATAAGCTAGTCACTAATAAATCCAATGGGGAATTCAGGAGAAAGTTTTTTACCCAGAGAGTGGTGAGAATGTGGAACTCGCTACCACAGGGAGTGGTTGAGGTGAATAGTATAGATACATTTAAGGGGAAGCTGGATAAACACATGAGGAAGAAAGGAATAGGAGGATATGCTGATAGAGTTACATGAAGTAGGGTGGGAGGAGGCTCGTGTGGAGCATAAACACCGGCACGGACCAGTTGGGCCGAATGGCCTGTTTCTGAGCTGTAAATACTGTGTAATTCTATGTAACTTACAACACAGAAGGAGGCCATTCGGCCCATCGCACCTGAGCTGAGTACAGGCTCTTCAATTGGATTCCGGCTGGTCTCATCCCAAAATCTTAGAGTTTATAGCACGGACGGAGGCCGGGAGTCATAGAGAAGTGTAACTCCAAGCAATTCGGAATGATTATTATTCAAATTAAGCTGCTGGTTTCAACTGAGTGAATTTGAAGATGCTTTCACTTTTAATTAATTCCAGTATCGGGCCAACAGCCTTTCAGTTTGCGAGAAATGATTTGGTCCATCTGGATTTCTTTCTCACCAACCTTCACACACATTTTCACCAGAATAATACTGGGGCTAAATGGGTTTAATTATGAGGACAGGTTACATTGACTAGGCTTGTATTCCCTGGAGTATAGAAGATTAAGGGGGTGAACTAATTGAGATGTTGAAGATGATTAAAGGAGTTGATAGGGTAGATAGAGAGAAACTATTTCCTCTGCTGGGGGGAGTCGAAAACAAGGGGGCAGAACCTTAAAATTAGAGCCAGGCCGTTCAGGGGTGATGTCAGGAAGCACTTCTTCACACAAAGGGGGGTGGAAATCTGGAACTCTCTCCCCCAAAAAAGCTGTTGAGGCTGGGGGTCAATTGAAAATCAATAGATTTTTGTTAGGAATGGGTATTGAGGATTACAGAACCAAGGCAGATAAATGGAGATACAGATCAGTGAATTCAGGAGAAACTTCTTTACCCAGAGAGTGGTGAGAATGTGGAACTCGCTACCACAGGGAGTGGTTGAGGTGAATAGTATTGATACATTTAAGGGGAAGATAGATAAACACATGAGGGAGAAAGGAATAGAAGGTTATGTTGATGGGGTGAGATGAAGTAGGGTGGGAGGAGGCTCGTGTGGAACATAAACACCGACACGGACCAGTTGGGCCGAATGGCCTGTTTCTGTGCTGTAAATCCTATGTTTAATGGTTAACATGCCTGTTGCAGGAAAAACGGATGATGTAAAAGTTTCAGAGAAGGGAAAGGTGTCCCTTAAAGGCACGACCACCCAACACTCTCCTTCGGAGGCAGGCAGGAGCAGCGGAGATGAAGGAAAGAAGCCACCTTCAGGGATTGCACGTACACCCACCGCGGGCTCCTTTGGATTTAAAAAGCCCGGCGTCAGCTCGTGCGCAGTCACAACCGCCAGTGGAGCCACGGTGACCAGCGGGTCAGCCACCCTGGGAAAAGTGCCCAAGTCTTCCGGGATCCCCAGCAAGTCGACCTCAGTGCGGAAGACCAGCCTGGACGGTTCCCAGAACCAGGAGGACGGGATCCTGCTGGTCAGCTCCAGGACTAACCTGCAGTACCGCAGCTTGCCGCGGCCTGCCAAGTCCAGCACCGGCAACATAGCCGGCCGGGGCGGGCACCGCTCCAGCACCAGCAACATCGATTCCAACGCCGGCGGGAAATCAGCCGGCACGACGGCGTCCAAGCTGAGAGAGCCGTCCAAAGTGGGCTCGGGACGCTCCAGTCCCGTCGGCATCGGTCAAAGCGACCGGGAGCGGGAGAAGGCGGCTGTGGTGTCGGACCCGGAAAGCATGTCGCTGTCGACTTCTCCGAAATCCAGCCCGCCCTCCGTGAACAGCAGCGGAGCCTCGGGATTAAGGCAACAGGGCTCCAAGTATCCTGATATCTCCTCGCCAACCTTCCGCAGGTTAGTGACGACGCCAGCCCAAACTATTAGCGCAGGTGGCTCGCTAGCCGACCAGGTTTCCTAGCCGTCCGTGCTGTAGAATTTTTTTTTTTCTTTTGCGACCAGACGGTTGGAGGTTTCTGAGCAGGAGCCGGCGCGTCACTTGAATCTGTCCATCACAGGTAAGATGTTCTGGTCCCAATCTTGGTAACTCTCCAAGATGGAAGTGAAAGTTCTTCTTAGGTTTCGGAAAATCTCCGAGTGAAGAACCAGCTCACAAGGGCCCATGGGTTGGCGTGTTGGGGCTACAGTGTTGTAACCCAATCCCTCACCCGCACTCTCTTTGATTGGGAGCGCGGGATCACAGAACTTAACCCTGTTGCCTACTCCATGCCAGGGAAGTTCGTATCAGCTCCTAACAGATTGCCATTGATGGTTGGGATGAAGGCTTCTTGTCTTTCCAACTGAAGGTTATGTTGGGGGCAATGATGGACAGTTTGTTATTTCGCATGTTCTAGGACGGTCAGGAATTCCATCTTTCTTCTTTCTCCTTTAAGATATGGGTGACACTGGCAAGGCAGTAGTTATTGTCCATCCCAAGTTGCAGCGAGGGCATTAAGAGTCAAATACATAGTGTGGACCAGACCATGTTAGGGGTGCCAGGTTCCCTTCATGGAAGGACATCAGTGGACCAGTTGGGTTTTTACAACAATCTTTCATGGTCATTTTTCCTGGTGCCGATGCACCAATTGCCATTGAATTCACAATTTACTGTGGCGGGGTTTGAACTCATGAGTTGAGGGTTGCTGGTCCAGTACCATAACCACTAAGGTACCATCATTTTACTTCAAGTGCTTTGGGACGTCCTGAGGTCGTGAAAGGTGCTATATAAATGCAAGTTTGTTCTTTCTTTCAGGTCTTACCTCAACCACTTGTACTGAGGTATCTCATCTATGTGGACTGGTTTATTGAATTGATTGGTGCATAATTAGGAAGGAATTATTCACTACCAGCAAACTAATCCGAAACCAATACCTCTTTGGGGGCGAGATGGCTCAGCCGGATACCAACATTATGGGGGGAATTTTCCGGGGGGTCAGCGGGCGCGATCGGTGGTGGGTCGGGTGGGAAAGTGTTTTTTTTTTACAGCGGCTCAGGACCCCACTGTCAACCCGCCGCCACATGCCTTTACCAAATGTCGGGTCTGTCAGCGCTGAACAGACCCAACGTAGCGGCAGGGGAGGCAATTCAGGTCATTATGAGCTTGTTAACAGAGGATTAACAACAATTTTGAGCTCACCTTTAGAATTTACCAGCTCGCCAACAGGGTCCACGCTGCTCGGGGATTACGTCTGTTAAGCTGGGCGGGGGTTGAATGGCCATGGAATCATCTCATTACTTGACAGCTTGAAATGTGCCATAAAAGCTCCAATCTCTCAGCTGTTTACTTTCCAAGCTCAGACGCTGTTGCTTATTGCATTTGGAAGACAGATTGAGCTTTATGTGGGTTGCGAGTGTTTGGAGCAAACTCTCCGGCATGGGCTCGACGGGCCGAATTGCCTCCTTCTGTGCTGTAACCATTGTATGACTCTATGATTCTATCCAGTGTCACCTCATTGGAACAACATCTCTCACCACTGACAGATCAAGTTCACCTGCCATCTATTCCATTAGCATGGGTACGGTTTATACTCTCTCACCTTGGTCCTCAGAATCTGACCATGATCAGCCGCAACAACAGCATCACC
Source organism: Squalus acanthias (assembly GCA_030390025.1). NCBI lineage: Eukaryota > Metazoa > Chordata > Chondrichthyes > Squaliformes > Squalidae > Squalus > Squalus acanthias. The sequence continues at coordinate 118,167,664 of CM059435.1, forward strand.
AGGCGCACCAGCAGCACCAACAACCACACCAACCTTCTCCACAATCACCTGATGCTGCACAGGACAGAGGGCATCAGCACCTGACCACATTGCTACCCGGGAGGCCAAGGATCGCCTCACCATGGCCAGATTTACTTCACTTGACGCTGTACACCCTGGCTGCCACATGATGCACCAGGTTGGCACCACCCCACACCAACACCATAAAGCATCCCTACAATGCCCAAGCCATTCCTTTCACACTCACCACCATTGTAGGGGGTACCGTTATGTCTCACCATTCACTGCAACTCATTAAGCCACTTCCAAAGGATCTGTCCAAGAATACAAAGTGTTGAAAATAAAACATTTAATTTTTTGACAGTACATTAACAGAAACTTCACATGACCATTGGCTAAAACACGCAAATGCCTACCCTTGTGTGTTGTTAGTTGGTATGATTGGACTAGGATGAGGGTGAGTGTGAGGGGTGGCTAGTGAGATGGGGAAGTGATAATGTAGATAGAGAGGGATGGGTGAAGGTGCAAGGTAAGTTGGTGTGCGTAAGGATGTGCAGGAGTATGGTAGGGAAGGCAGAGTGATAGGGATGTGATGAATGGCAAAGCAGGATGAGGTTGAGTGTGGCTTTGCAGTAACGTTTCGTGATCTATTGAGATCATTGAAAGGTTTGCGTCACTGCAGCCAGGTCCTCCTGACGACATTCCTGCTTGTGTCCTCCTCTGCAATGTGCAACCAGGCTGTGTTGGTGTCCTGGGGAGGTCTCTTCCGCCCATTGGAAGGGAAGAGAACCTCCCTGCGTGCTGTGACTTCCTCCATAAGCATACGGAGGGAGTCATGGGAGAGCCTGGGTGCAGCCCTGCACCTTTGTACAGTGCTTGTCAGTGTTTGCAGCATCTCAATGCTGTAGAACACTGACAGCACAAATGTCAAAGTAAATTTGCGCATGGTCCCTTTAAGGAAACCGGCTGATGACGCGTCATCAAATGACGTGATCAGACCCACTTCCTTCAATTGGACCGGGAAATGCGCTGGGCGGGGCTTAACAAGCCCAATCAGGGGAAATTCATTCTACAGAGGGGGCTGGAGCCAGCAGCGGGGTCGGGACCCGCCACCGACATCGTCCACCACAGACCCGCCGAGGTAGGGGAAACCGCGGCCTATGTGTCAGCCGTGGCTCAGTGGGCAGTACCCTTCGCCTCTGAGTCAGAAGGTTGTGGGTTCCAGTCCCACTCCAGGGACTTGAGCACAAAAATCTAGGCTGACACTCCAGTGCAGCGCTGAGGGAGTGCTGCACTGTCGGAGGAGCCATCCCCATTTGCTCTCTCAGGTGGACGTAAAAGATCCCATGCCACTATTTCGAAGAGCAGCGGAGTTATCCCTAGTGTCCTTGGGGCCAATATTTATCCCTCGATCAACATCACTAAAGAACAGATTATCTGGTCATTATCACATTGCTGTTTGTGGGAGCTTGCTGTGCACAAATTAGCTGCCGCGTTTCCCACATTACAACAGTGACTCCACTTCAAACAGTAAAGCGCTGTGGGTCGTGAAAGGTGCTGTCAAAATACAATCTTTCTTTTTTTAACATTGGCAGATGGGAATTGGCCGCCCGTTACCAAACCTGCCCTCTTTTTCATTTCTGTTGATTTTGAGCGGTGATGGGGACGCAGCCTCCTCTCTTTCTCTCTTTTTTTGGCCAGCTGGAAAGTTGCTAAAGTGAAGCAAGCTTGGACTGTTCCAATTCAGCTCCCAATGGGCATGAGTGCACAGCACTAAAGCTGTCCGTAACGTGGCAGCTGAACAAAGCCTTACTGATTTGTTTTTTGTGGGAAATGGAAGGAGTGCGATGGGGAAGCACTCCTCTGAGTTTGACGTTCAGCCATATTGTTCTGGGAGAGCATGGGGGGGAATTTTCCTGTTCACTTAGGCAGTGTTTTTGTTGGACGCGCAAGAAAATACTTCCTATCCCCAGAAGTATCATATTTCATCTTCGTAAGTGCAAAATCTACCCAAAAGTTAAGAAAATAAACATTTAAAACCGATGGAACAAGATGCAAGCTCTGTAAGGTTTCCCTTGCCCAGTTTATTCCCACAGAGAGACTATATTACATAGCATATACGGCTCAGAAACAGGCCATTCGGCCCAACCAGTCCGTGCTGGCGTTTATGATCCAGGGGATCTTTTACATCCACCTGAGAGAGCAGACGGGGCCTCGGTTTAACGTCTCATCCGAAAGACGGCACCTCCGACAATGCGGCACTCCCTCAGTAGTGCGCTGTGGAAGTGTTAGCCTAGTTTTTTGTGGACTTGATTTGTGTGTAATTTTTAAAACGTCGCCATTTATTTCATTTCAGAAGACCAATTCCTACTTGGGACGTCATTTACTGTGGCAAGGACCTGGCTTAGTTTGTTTTATCTCTCTTTTTTCCGTAGGCTGTTTGGGACGAAAACTAGTGGGAAACCGGTCACCGGGCCTACTTCGGAATCGGTGAAGAGCTCCAGCGTTATCTCCAACCCTCATGCCTCACTGACGCGCCAGGGCAGCCTAGAGTCTCCGTCGACTGGGGCAGGGAGCGTCGCCGGTGCTAGCGGGCAGATCGGGAGCGGCTCGCTGTGCTCCAAACCGTCGGACCTGCCCACGGAGGGCAGCAGCCTGAGTCAGTCGCTGGCCTCCAGCCCGGCCTCGCTCCACTCTTTGACCTCCAGCGGGCACCAGTTGACGGCCAGCCTCAGCAGCTCCCCCGGAGGCAGTAAGGACACTCTCAGCTACCCTTCCCTGACCAGTCTGCACACCAGCTCCGAGTCGATCGACCTCCCACTCAGCCACCACGGCTCCTTATCCGGACTGACCACAACGCCCAAGGGGGAAGTGCAGAACCTCTTAATGAGGACAGGAAGCGTCAAGTCGACACTCTCGGAGAGGTGAGCTGGGAACCCGCCTGCAGTATAAATGAACAGATCAATAACAAACCTTTATAAATCACTGAGTTAGGGCTCAGCTGGAGTCTTGTGTTCAATTCTGACCACCGCACTTTAGGAAGGATGTCAAGGCCTTGGAGAGAGTGCAGAGGAGATTTACTAGAATGGCACCGGGGATGAGGGACTTGGTTGTCTTTGCTTGGTTGTATCTGGCTCACTGTTGATGGTCTACATCCTCCTCCCAAAGTGATGGCTCTGGATGTTGAAGGGAGCTTCTCTAGTCTCTCCACATTACTTCAGTTATATGGAGAGACTGCAGCAGCTGGGATCATTCTCCTTAGAGCAGAGAAGGTTAAGGGGAGATTTAGTAGAGGTGTTCAAAATCATGATGGGTTTTGATAGATTAAATAAGGAGAAACTGTTTCCACTGGCAGGAGGGTCGGTAACCAGAGGACACAGATTTAAGGTAATTGGCAAAAGAACCAGAGGTGACATGAGGAGAATTGTTTTATGCAGTGAGTTGTTGTGATCTGGAACGCGCTGCCTGAAAGGGCGGTGGAAGCAGATTCAATAGTAACTTTCAAAAGGGAATTAGATAAATTCTTGAAGGGGAGGAAATTGCAGGGCTATGGGGAAAGAGCAGCGCGGGAGTGGGACTAATTGGAGAGCCCGTTCAAAGAGCCGGCACAATGGGCCAAATGGCCTGCTGTGCTGTACCGTTCCATGATTCTATATGGTGTGAGAATGTGTTGAAAAAAACAATGGGTCATCATAAAATATCCCACAGTAAAAGTTGGGTTGCTTTATATTGCTCGTGTGATAGGGTTGCCAACCCTTCAAGATTGCCCTGGAGCCTCCAGGAATTGAAGACGAATCTCCAGGTCACTGCTGGGAGCAACCCAGGAGAAAAATCATAGGGACATTAGGAAAAAATGTTCTTTTACTTATTCATTATAAAAAATACATTCATTCATTCATTCATTCATTTAATTATTGGGGAAAATGGCTGTTTGATTGACAGCAAGAATCATCCAATCAGGTAATGAATAGTCTGTTCGCTTTCCTGGCGTGGGAAGGACCACCTAGAAGGACAAGGGCAGCAGGCGCATGGGAACACCACCACCTCCAAGTTCCCCTCCAAGTCACCCACCATCCTGACTTGGAAGTATATCGGCCGTTCCTTCATCGTCGCTGGGTCAAAATCCTGGAACTCCCTCCCTAACAACACTGTGGGAGCACCTTCACCGCACGGACTGCACCTTCTCAAGGGCAATTAGGGATGGGCAATAAATGCTGGCCTTGCCGGCGACGCCCACATCCCTTGAATTAATAAATAAAAATGCGGAGCACCGCGAGGAGGGACGTGTCTGGCGACCAATGGCATGTGCTTGGAGGCAGGGCAGTCGGAGAGGGGAGGTCATAGGATGAAACCTTCAGGAATATGCCCACCAGAGTTGGCAACCCTACTAATGGATGAGATACAGAATCTAAATAAATCTTTGGTACAAGAGAAATTCTTAGCTTAGGGCTGTGCCATATTGTTTGTAATGACTGTCCAGTTTGAAATCGCTTTTTGTGTTTTATGGCTGAATTTTGTCATCTCTAACATGTCATTCAATAAAAACTACGGGCTTGATTTTCTGCCCCGTTAAGTAGAAATGTGCAGAAAATCTGTCCCTGTATGATACAGAGCAGGAGTTCACCAGCAAGATAATCCCGTTCCTCCCGTCTTGTCATGACCATCAAGCTTCGGCAGTTGCGGCAGGGTTCAGAGATGCTTGCGATCCCAGGTGACCTAACCTCATGTCACATCAGGGGCAACTCTTCAGGGTAGCAAGTGATAATTTCTAAATAAAAAATCTCCGATCAAAGGTTCAGTCAGATAAGATTAGAAATTCCCGGACGCTGTATTTATTTGAAGCGCTGTGCTTTGACATTCAGTCTAGCGTTTCAATCAAGCTGAGCCCAAAACATTTGACACTGAGACCTTTAGCTAAAGTTATGACAGACATCCAACAGACAGCAAACAACTGTCATACATTGTGTGTGGCTGATTTGCCTGTTCCTGCGCTAAGGGCTATTGGATTGCCCGAGGGCAGCAAATTCCGGGAGAGAAGAGCCCACATCCCAAACAGAGTGGACCTGAATGTCCAGTATTCTCTGAGCAATCCAATCCAATAGCCTAAGGTGCAGGAGGAGACCAATCTGGTCAGAATTGCTGTACAGCACCTCCCAAACCCGCGACCTCTTCCGCCTAGAAGGACAAGGGCAGCAGACTCATGGGAACACCACCACTTCGAATTTCCCCTCCACGTCACACACCATCCTGACATAGAAGTATATCGCCGATCCTTCATTGTCGCTGGGTCAAAATCCTGGAACTCCCTCCCTAACTGCGCTGTGGGATTACCTTCACCACATGGACTGCAGCGGTTCAAGAAGGCGGCTCACCACCACCTTCTCGAGGGCAATTAGTGATGGGCAATAAATGCCAGCCTTGCCAGTGACGCCCACATCCCATGAACGAATAAAAAAAGCATGATAGATTCATCTCTCTGCACAATTAACCAGTGCTCTTCTTCCAAATTAAATTTTTTTGGTAGTAATGGGTGAATTTCTTTTTTTTTAATCAAGGTGAGAGGGGTCTGTGCTCACTATTGGCACCCAACACTCCCCATCGGACATGGTGCCACTAAATACAGAGTAAGGCTCCATCTGCTCTGCCCTGACGATAGGCCTGAAACCACCCACTATAAGATTATCCCTACTCTTCGAGATTTCCTTGGATGTTGGCCTTGGTTCTGTTAGTAGCACTCTCACTGGGAGAACTTCCCCTGCTCTTCTTCATAATAGTGGCCGTGGGATCTTTTACATCCACCTGAGAGAGCAGACAGGGCCTCAGTTTAATGTTTCAATCTGAAAGACGGCACCTCCGACAGTGCTGCACGCCCTCAGTACTGCACAGGAGTGTTAGGTCCAGATTTTGTGTTCAAAGTTCCATGGAGTGAGGCTTGAACCCACAACCTTTCTGAATCAGAGGCAAGAGTGCTAACCACTGAGCCAGGGCTGACAATGGAAAATTTCCCAACCAACGCTCCCTGCACTTTATACCAGACCTTGCACTCAACCCTTTAAAGACAATGGCCTAGAAATTCGATTCGGAGGCTTGCCGCGGGGGTAAGGATCGCGCGCGATATCACCCACCGCGCCGGCCGTTGTGTTTTGGGCCCACGGGATCTTCGGGTCCTGGGCCTCTCCCAACTGCCGGCGCGCAGTGCTTGCGTGTTCCAGGGGCGCAGTTAGTGCGATGAGACCCCTGGGATCACGTGGGCCATGGAGAGCCAATGGCAGCAGACCATCTTTCATTCATAGATTTGACAGGAGACCTGTCAAATCTGTGAATTGAAATCGGCCCCAAAAGAACAGCTAAACCTCAAATAAATTTAAAAAAAAAACCATCACATTAATAAAATAACTATAGTTAAATAAATTAACCACTTTAAACAAAAATTTTAATTTTTGAAAAAATTAAAATACTTTTTAAAAGTTATAAAAATAAACTTACCTTTCTTTAAAGTCTCTAAAAAAGATAAACCTGTTGAAAAAAAATTAAAATTATATTTAATTAACTACTTACCTTGTTCAAAAGGGGTCTTACGCCTCCTTTTTACTTGCGTAGAATCTTCCATACTTACCCTCGCGTTGAAACCTGAAAAAAAACCTAAGTGTGCTGCGTGCGCGCAGCCTCTAGTGCGCACATGGTTCACCTAGGAACCGCCCCCTTCGCCATACCAGAAGTGCCAGTTTCCCGCGCATGCGCAGTGCATGCAGGAAACCGGCACTTCGGGACCGAATACGGGTGAGTACGCACTGAGTACTCACCCGAGAACGGCCGAATTTTCTACTCGTGAAAAGCTTGTTAATTCCATTTTTTTTTGGAAATGTTAACTCTGTTTCCCGTTTTTGTCCCCTTCCCCCTTCTGTTTACACTATCTTTCTATCATCTCGGCTATTAGTCCGCTCTGTTTCCTTGTCAATATTCCTCAGTGTCGCAGGATCTCCCATCCACGGAAGCAAGACAGGTAAATCAGTCGCTGGTTCCTCCGCAGAGTCACATCAAGCCCAGCATCTGCAATCAAGTCATGTTAGGCGTGGAGATTAAAGGACGATGTATTAGCTGTTTCTTAAAAATGAATTCAAACATTTTTGCAAGCGGTCGTTTTCCGGACTAGCGCTCCCAACGCAAAACACTGTTGGGAGCTCATGACCATAAATTGGGCGCATGCCCTGCCTACGATTAACTTTATTGCGGGCAGACTCTCGGGGAGTGCCCACTGCCCACCCAGATTCCCGACACCTGTTCCTGGTGGACACCTAGTCCGACCAATGCGGGGATGGGGTCAATTCGATTGGTTGCACCAGACCACGAATGCCTACAAGAAGGCTTCCCAATCCGGCCTTGTAAAGGTGGAGCGGCCTGTCGCCTCTCCTCCTGACCTGCCCCCCAGGCTCCTTCTGGGCCCAAGGGTAAAGAGCAAGCTGCCATTCTTGGCTCCGGAACAGGCCATTTTTCCCCAACTCCTGAGGTGTTCATTGCCTCCCAGCATCGATGAATTTAGCTTGGGTACTCTCCCATGACACGACTCCTTGCTGCGGGAAAGGTGGATCCAGCTGCAACCTCCACCCCCGCCAACTGGAGAGTTAGAAAATCAGGGCGGAATCCCAGCGGAACCAGGTGCCGCACCATTTTCCTGTCCCTTGACCGGAGATCCACTCCAGTTCCACCTTGGCCTGGGCCAGAACTTCGGGTCCAGTGGTGTCTAACTACAATAGTGGGTTCCCTGATTTACTGATTGGAGATTTTTTTCCTGGGCTCCTACCTTGGAGAGTTCGAGCTAGGATGTTGTTGCCCAATCCCTAACCCAAGCACGCCTGAGTGTGACTCCCTGCTGGAAGTGTGGGATCATGAGATTCCACCAATCGTGTCTGCTTGGCTCAGTCGGTAGCACTCTCACCTCTGGGTCAGAAGGTCATGGGCTCAAACCCCACTTCGGTACATCATCGAGGCTGGTGCTGAGGACGTGCCGCATTATTTCAGGTGTCATTCTTTGGGCATGACATTAATCCGAGGCCCCGTCTCTTTGCTCCACCGGTTTAGGTGAGCTTTAAAGGTCCCATGGCAGTAGGTAAGGGAAGAGCAGGGAGATCTCCCAGTGTCCTGGCCAACATTTCTCCCCCAACTAAGACCAGCAAAAACAGCCTTGATTGGTCATTCACCTCATTGCGGTCCGTGGGACCATGCTGTGCGACAAACTGGCTGCCGAGTTTACCCACATGACAACAATGACTACACCTCAAAGCAATTCAGTCATTGTTGAAGTATTTCACAGAGCCGGCACAGGCACGATGGGCTGAATGGCCTCCCTCTGTGCTGTAAGATTCTACGACTGCCTGCAATGTTTTATCGATGACGCTGCTTATTAAGTAACATCGTAACCTCGCAGCAGGCGCTTCGCTTTCAAAATCACTGCATTAACGGGGAGGACTAATTGGTTTGGGAACGTGGATGCCTCCGTTCAGAGGCCTGCAGGCTTATCGCTCGGGCTTTGCTGGTTGTAACTGCCCGTCACTCCTCTTGGTCGTGCCCTGTCCCTCATCCTGCACTAATTAACGGCTGCAAACTAAGCAGCTCTGTCTCCCTCCATCACCGTCTTTATTTCGCGATATGCCTCTCGCTTCAAACAATCAGAGTTAAAAAGAAGCCGATGCTGAACGTGCGATTCCACCACTTCCCCTCCTCCGCCTCCTCCCACTACTCCGCCTCCGCCTCCCCCCTCCTCCTCCCCTACCCCACCTCCTCCCCCCTCCTCCCCCTCCTCCTCCCCCCTCTCCCCTCCCCCCTCCTCCGCCTCCTCCTCCCCCTCCCCTCCTCCCCTCCTCCCCCTCCTCCGCTCCCACTCCTCCTCTTCCTCTCCTTCCCCCTCCTCCTCTCCCTTTCCCTCCCCCTCCCCCTCCTCCTCTCCCTCCCCCTCTCCCTCTCCCTCCCCTCTCCCTCTCCCTCCTCGTCCCCCTCCCCTCCTCCTCTCCCTTTCCCTCCCCCTCCTCCTCTCCCTCTCCCTCTCCCTCTCCCTCCTCCCCCTCCTCCTCTCCCTCCACTTCCTCCTCCTCCTTCCCTCCTTCCCTCCTCCTCTCCCTCCCCCCTCCTCCGAGATTGGGCTGATAAGAAGAATGAGAGGTGATCTCATTGAAATGTATAAAATTCTTAGAGGAATTGACAAGGTAGATGCTGACAGATTGTTTCCCCTGGCTGGAGTGCCTAGAACTAGGGGTCTTTGGAATTCTCTGCCCCAGGGGGCTGTGGAGGCTCAGTCGTTGAGTATATTCAAGGCAGAGATCGATAGATTTTTGGACTCTAGGGGAATCAAGGGATATGGTGGGAAAGTGGAGTGGAGGGTGAAGATCAGCCATGATCTTATTGAATGGTGGAGCAGGCTCGAGGGTCTTGTGGCCCACTCCTGCTCCTAATTTTTATGTTCTTATGTTCTAAGAGGACCAGGGCGAGTGAGCAGTAACAGAGAGCCAGCAACGTGCGATTGCATTCTGTGACAAACGAGTTATCCTCAACTCAAGGACGTGCGAACAATAGTCCGTCCAGCCTGTCCCACACAATTTGTGATACCTTGTGCACGCAAGATGTGCACTCTTCCTCCACACCGCACCCACCCCACCCCCCCACCACCACCCCCCTCCCCCTCCCCACCACCACGCCCCTCCCCCCCACCCCCCCCCACCACCCCACCCCCCTCCCCCCCCCACCACCACACCCCCACCCCCACCCACCACCACCGCCCCCCACCACCACCACCCCCCCCACCGCCCCCCCCCCCCCCCCCCCCCACCACCACCACCACCCCACCCCCCCCCCCACCACCACACCCGAAAGCTACCTGAGCTCCCGGGAGAGGTGAAGATTTCATTCACCCAGTGCCAACAGCTCCATCCCGCACACCATGGCAGTCATTCAGACTGCGCTCATTCATAAGACCATAAGAATTAGGAGCAGGAGTCGGCCATTCAGCCCCTCGAGCCTGCTCCGCCATTCAATAAGATCATGGCTGATCTTCTACCTCAACTCCACCTTCCCGCACTATCCCCATATCCCTTGATTCCCTTAATATCCAGAAATCTTTCATCTCAGTCCTAAATGGCCGACCCCTTATCCTGAGACTGTGACCCCTGGTTCTAGACTCCCCAGCCAGGAGAAACATCCTCCCTGCATCTACTCTGTCAAGCCCTTTAAGAATTTTATATGTTTCAGTGAGATCACCTCTCATTTTTCTAAACTCTAGGGAATATAGACCGAGTCTACTCAATCTCTTCTCATCAGACAATCCCCCCATTCCAGGAATCATTCATCTCGGAACGTAGCTACGACGCTCTTTATTCTTCAAGCTTCCCTTTTGCACGTCTGACCCTAAAGTCTTTAGATACACAACACCGAGTTCCCCTCTGCTTGTTTTAACTCCGTCGCTTTTATCCTGATTCTAAGTGCGTTGCTTCAGTGTAAGATATAACCCTGGTCAAGCTTTCTGCATGGGCAGCAACTGAAAGAAGATGCAATCCTTTTGCACTAACTGATTAACCGAATGTTATTTTTTTTTTTAAGGTTGACAGCACGTAGAGGACGAGCAAATGTCTGGTGCTGAGGCCTTGCTTGTGTTTGTCGTGTGCTTGCTAGTGATTTCTCTTTGTTTTTAACAGTGTGCAACTCGACCGAAACACGCTACCTAAAAAGGGACTAAGGTAGAGATGTTTTAATACAACTTATTAATCGGACTTGACGTGCGTATATATCGGTGTCCTTTGGTGCGGGCAATCCAGTTCCTGGTGGGCAGGATTTCACAGCACAAGAACTGCCGCCAATTTGACATTAATTGGCATGAATTTGGAAAACCCGCTCAGGGTGGCTGGGAGAGGAGGGGGGTGGGGGGTTTGATGGGAAAAATGCCACTCTGGAGTAGCGAGTGTTCTTCTGAGGAAGTACATGGTAGATTAGTGGCCGCTCCAATCGCGCCATACCTGCCAAGGGAGTGACGCTGCCAACCCAAAGTGGAAAATGCTCCGTTCCCCAACGCAGACATTCTCCACTTTCATAAGCACCAAAGTTCACGCAAATAAAGTTGCTTAAAAAGTGCACTGGTACTGCACATTGGTGGTCTTGCATTGTTTTGATGTGACAACTGTTAGTGAATTTCTTTGTCATGTTGTTGATTCTACATCGTGCTACCAAGGAAGCTCCTGGAATAGAGTCATAGGGCTGGATTTTCATAGGGCCGTGGAGGCGGGTTTGGAGGCGTGTGGGGGGTTAAAATTGCAAAAACTGGCGGGCGGGCGGGCACAAGTCCGCCTCCATCCCGCCTCCACGCAATTTTCATTAAATCGTGTCTGCTGGTCCCGACTCCGTCCCGCCTTTAAGAGGCGGGATAGGCTGTTAAGGCCCTTAACAAGCACTAAATTGGCTCTATAATGCCATTTTGAAAGGCCTTCGTGATTTTAACCCTTGTTCTACGTGAAGCACACCTGTTCTGAACCACGATTGTGAAACCTGGCGGGAGTCTCTCTCTCTATCTCTCTCTCTCTCTCTCTGTGTAAAAATATCTGGGAGCAGACTTAGGGCTGCTGCTGCTTATTTTGCCTCCAGGTCCTCTCACAGCAAAGGCCAGGCAGTCTCTGACCTTCAATGCAGCAGCAATGATGACATCATCAGAGGCGACTTTCAGACTGAAAACACTAATTGGTTCATGGGTTCCCACATGCTGGAACTCAATTGCCCAATTAGGTGAAAATTGCATCAATCTCCCACATCCAATTGCAGTCGGGTGGCTAACACGAAAAGTGGATAACACGACCCCAACCCACCCCAGTATCAAAATCCAGCCCATAGCGTCATAACGGCACAGAAGGAGGCCATTCGGCCCATCAAGTTCGTGCCGGCTCTCTGTAGAGCAATCCAGTCAGTCCCATTTCCCCGCTCTATCCCCGTAGCCCTGCAAGTTTATTTCCCTCAAGTGCCTATCCAGTCTCCCCTTGAAAACAGTGAGTGTCGCTGCTTCCACCACTTCCGTCGGCAGCGAGTTCCAGGTCCTCACCACTCGCTGCATAAAAAAGTTTTTCCTCACATCCCCCCTGTATCTCTTGCCCAAAACCTTAAATCTGTGTCCCCTAGTCCTTGTACCATCAATTAGTGGGAACATCCTTTCCCCTGTCTAGCCTATCCAAACCCGTCATAATCTTGTACACCTCTATCAAATCACCCCTCAACCTCCTTTGCTCTAATGAAAACAAATCCAGCTTCTCCAACCTGTCCTTGTAGCTAAAATCCCCCATCCTCGGAACCATTCTGGTAAATCTCCTCTGCACCCTCTCAAGGGCCTTCACATCCTTCCTAAAGTGTGGTGACCAGAACTGGACGCAATACTCCAGTTGAATGACTTCACCTTGCTCGTTATGATGGAGAAGTTGGAAGGTCATTTAACATTGTTCCAATAAAGCGAAAGGACAGGAAAGACTTCATGCCCAGGACAAGCAGTGAGAGAATATGACTAATTTGGGGGCGCTCGTTACAAACTCCACGTTTTACCCTTCATCTGGGCGGTCTCAATGTTTTGTAGCCCAGGTCTGAGGGGGGAGCAAGGCTGGAATTGGTATCTCCTTCCCAGCTGGAGATTCTCTATATGGAGCATTTGTCCCACAGGTACCTCCCTGGTGGGCACATGGCAGTGTAGCGGTTATGTTACTAGTAATCTCAGAGGTCCTGGACTGATAATCTCAGAGAATAAGAGTTCAAATCGCACCATGGCTGGTCGAGAATTTTAATTCAGTTAAATCAAAATCTGGAAATAAAAAGCTGGCACCAGTAATGGTGACCATGAAGCAGTTGGATTGCTGTAAAAACCCAACTGGTTCACGAATGTCCTTTAGGGAAGGAAACATACGAACGTAAGAAATAGGAGCAGGAGTAGGTCATTCGGCCCTTCGAGCCTGCTCCGCCATTCAATAAGATCATGGCTGATCTTCTACTTCAACTCCACTTTCCTGCACTATCCCCATATCCCTTGATTCCCTTAATATTCAACGTGCCGTCTTTACCCGGTCTGGCCTATATGTGACTCCAGACCCACACCAATGTGGTTGACTCTTAACTGCCCTTTGGAGCGGCCTAGCAAGGCACTCTGTTGTACCAAACTGCTATGGATGGGCAATAAACGCCAGTAATGGCCACCTCCCAAAAAAGGAGGCCGGCAAGTTTCCTTGTACCATTGTGGGTGGAACCACAGCAGCAGCCGACCCAGGTACCCCTTAAATGTCGGCCACACCCCCACAGGCAATCCACCTGCTTTTCAACTTCCTACCCCACCCCCCCACCCCTCCCCCCCCGGCCCCAGAAGTTCTCTGACTGAACAATAATTAGACTCTGATTGACCTTTGCCTGTGTTTACTGAATAACAATTAAACTTTGTGGCATTAAAGGGTAACAGAAACAGGCTATTCGGCCCAACTGGTCCATGCCGGTGTTTATGCTCCACACGAGCCTCCTCTCACTCTACTTCATCTCACCCCATCAGCATATCCTTCTATTCCTTTCTCCCTCATGTGTTTATCTAGCTTCCCTAAAATGTATCTACACTATTCGCCTCAACCACTCCCTGTGGTAGCGAGTTCCACATTCTCACCACTCTCTGGGTAAAGAAGTTTCTCCTGAATTCCCTATTGGATTTATTAGTGGCTATCTTATATTTATGGCCCCTAGTTTTGGACTCCCGCACAAGTGGAAACATTTTCTCTACGTCTACCCTATCGAACCCCTTCACAATTTTAAAGGCCTTTATCAGGTCACCCCCTCAGCCTTCTCTTTTTTAGAGCAAAGAGCCACTAATTAGGTCCTTTTGTATCGAGTTGCCGTTTGTAATTAAGTCATCGCACAGGATCTCCTCATTGCATACTGTGAAAATAAATGAGCACTGCCTTTTATTTACTTAAGCTTGTCTCTTTTTGTTTATGGTGTTCACAAACATTCATCAAAACACCACAAATTGCTTTTGTGGCCCAATTATGTTGACACTACTGCAAGCTCACGTTGCTCTGAAGTGTTGGTTTCCTCAGTGGCTTTTCCTTGCTGTCTGGTTGAAGAAGTATTTTAATCTAACTTTGCTCTAATAAGGCTGCACCAAGTCCTGTTCACCCACTGTGCTCGCTGACCTACATCGGCTCCTAGTTCAGCAACGCCTCGATTTTAAAACTCTCATCCTCGTGTTCAAATCCTTACATGGCCACAGCCCTCCCTATCTCTGTAACCTCTTCCAGCCCTACATCCTTCCGAGAACTCTACGTTCCCCAAACTCTGGCATCTTGTGCACCCAAACTTTCTTCGGCCCCACCATTGGTGGTCGTGCCTTCAGCTGCCGAGACCCTAAGCTCTGGAATTTCCTCCATAAACCTCTCCGCCTCTCTCTCCTCCTTTAAGACGCTCCTTAAAACCTCCCTCTTTGACCAAGCATTTGGTCATCTGTCCTAATGTCTCCTTATGTGGCTCGGTGTCAAATTGTGTCTGATTACATTCCTGTGAAGCGCCATGGGACGTTTTACTATGTTAAAGGCGCTATATATAAATACAAGTTGTTGTTGTGAAGCTGGGTCTGCTCGGTGGTGGAAATGTTTAAAATTTGCTTGAAAATATGTCCCTGCAGGTACACCCCATCATCTCGCCAAACGAGCTACGAGGAAGGCAAGGAATGGCTTCGTTCTCACTCCACTGGAGGCCTTCAGGACACAGTCAATCAGTCGCCTCTGCCCTCACCTTCTGCCATCTCTTCCCCTTGCAGCGGGATATACAATTTTACTCATTTAGGTGAGCAAAATCATCTGGTTGATCGATGCTCCTTGGTGCCGCTGATCCAGTCTACCAGCGAGGGGGTAGATCGGCACATTGTGCGGTGGTGTAATACGGGCGACAGCCAGTCGGCAGCCCGATTTTACATCTCTCCCCATGGACTTCACTGGAAATAAAAATGGGAAGAGATGTAAAGCGGGCTGCCGACTGGCTAGTGCCTGTTTTACACTATCGCGCAAAGTCAAGATCTATCCCCACAGCCTCTTGCACTTTTTAAACGGGCTGGCGTAATTGCACACTTGCCGGTAGCACAGATCAAAGAATCGAGGCTCCGATCTTGTTGCTCTATCTCCGAGCCTTGCTCCTTTGGAATGCGGGTTGCCCGCTGGGAGCACAGAATCCACCACTGTAAAGCGCCGGAGAGATTGCTTGACCGAGCGGCCATTTCACATGAGCCACCCTTCAACAACTTGCTATGTAATTGTCCTTAAAACAAGGTGACATTGGATTCAACTCGTACCGTGTTCTGATATTTATGTGTTCATCATTAACCTTTATAACAGGAAAGATTGAACAGGCTCTAGTAAAGAGAAGGATGAGGGATGACCTGATAGAGGTCTTCAAGATTTTGAATGGGTTTAGAACATAAGAACATAAGAATTAGGAGCAGGAGTAGGCCATACGGCCCCTTGAGCCTGCTCCGCCATTCAATAAGATCATGGCTGATCATCGACCGCAACTCCACTTTCCCGCCCGATCTTCATATCCCTTGATTCCCCTTGAGTCCAAAATTCTATATACCTCAGCCTTGAATATACTCAAAGACTCAGCATCCACAGCCCTCTGGGGTAGAGAATTCCAAAGATTCACAACCCTCTGAGTGAAGAAATTCCTCCTCATCTCAGTCTTAAATGGCCTAACCCTTATCCTGAGACTATGCTCCCTAGTTCTAGACACTCCAGCTAGGGGAAACAACCTCTCAGCATCTACCCTGTCAATCCCCTTCAGAATCTTTTATGTTTCAATGAAATCACCTCCCATTCTTCTAAACTCCAGAGAGTATAGGCCCAATCTATTCAATCTCTCCTCATAGGACAAGCCTCTCAACCCAAGAATCAATCTAGTGAACCTTTGTTGCACCGGCTCCAAGGCATGTATATCCTTCTTTGGGTAAGAAGACCAGAACTGTGCACAGTACTCCAGGTGTGGTCTCACCAAGGCCCTGTACAATTGTAGCAAGACTTCCTTACTCTTATACTCCAACCCTCTTGCAATAAAGGCCAACATGCCATTTGCCTTCCTCATTGCTTGCTGTACCTGCATGCTAGCTTTCTGTAGTTCTTGCACACCAACATTTAAAAGTTTCTCACCATTTAAAAAATATTCTGTTTTTCTATTCTTCCTACCAAAGTGAATAACCTCACATTTCCCTACATTATACTCCATCTGCCACCTTACTGCCCACACACTTAGTCTGTCTATATCCCTTTGCAGACTCCTTGTGTTCTCCTCACAGCTTACTGTCCCACCTAGCTTTGTATCATCAGCAAACTTGGATACATTAAACTCGGTCCCTTCATCTAGGTCACTAATATAGATTGTAAATAGCTGAGGCCCCAGCACTGATCCTTGCGGCACCCCACTAGTTACAGCCTGGCAACCTGATAATGACCCATTTATCCCTACTCTCTGTTTTCTGTCCGTTAACCAATCCTCTATCCATGCTACTATATTACCCCAACACTGTGAACCCTAATCTTGTGTAATAACCTTTTATGTGACACCTTATCGAATGCCTTTTGGAAATCTAAATATACTACATCCACTGGTTCCCCTTTATCTACCCTGCTAGTTACATCCTCAAAAAACTCTAATAAATTTGTCAAACACGAGTTGCCTTTCATAAAACCATGTTGACTCTGCCTAATCATGTTATGATTTTCTAAGTGCCCTGATACCACTTCCTTAACAATGGATTCCAGCATTTTTCCAATGACTGATGTCAGGCTAACTGGCCTGTAGTTCCAGGTTTTCTCTCTCCCTCCCTTCTTGAATAGCAGTGTTACATTTGTGAGGATAGACGTAGAGAGGATGTTTCCACTTATGGAGGAGTCCAAAACTAGAGGCCATAAATATAAGATAGTCGCTAATAAATCCAATGGGGAATTCAGGAGAAACATCTTTACCCAGAGAGTGGTGAGAATGTGGAACTCGCTACCACAGGGAGTGGTTGAGGAGAATAACATAGATACATTTAAGGGGAAGCTGGATAAACACATGAGGGAGAAAGGAATAGAAGGTTCTGCTGATAGGGTGAGATGAAGAGGAGTGGGAGGAGGCTCGAGTGGAGCATAAACACCGGCATAGACCAGTTGGGCCGAATGGCCTGTTTCTGTGCTGTAGATTCGATGTAATTCTATGTAACTGAGGACTCAATGACTTGACATTTTCAGTGGGTTTCACAAATTAGATCTGTAGATTTTGTATCACTGTGGGAAATTCTTTTGAAGAAGCGGGATTGCTGCAGGGATGTTTAAATGTCAGTGGCATATTAGATTTACTTGGCAACTCGGGAAGTCCATCATGACTAATCTCCAATCAATTCAGTATCCTGAGACATATATTGCTGTCAGAAGCTGTGGTGTTGTCCTTGAAATTCAAGGTAACTGTTTCGATCATATAGACACCTAACAGGGGAACTTTAACTCTTCCTGAACCAGGGGGATGAAGATGGGCGGAGTGGTTAAAATGGAGCGACGCCATTTTCCGCTCTGGTTCCCACGTTTTGACGCCGCTGGTTTTGGCGGAGGAAGAGGAAGCCGTCGGACTCTGGTGGGAGCCTCAGTAATTAATGCAAATCAGGGTCCCATGACACACGGGCGATCCCGATGGCATTTTAACCCGCTACGGAGCGGAGAGACCGCCACAGAAACCCCGCCACAGAAACCCCGCCACAGAAACCCCGCCACAGAAACCCCGCCACAGAAACCCCGCCACAGAAACCCCGCCACAGAAACCCCGCCACAGAAACCCCGCCACAGAAACCCCGCCACAGAAACCCCGCCACAGAAACCCCGCCACAGAAACCCCGCCACAGAAACCCCGCCACAGAAACCCCGCCACAGAAACCCCGCCACAGAAACCCCGCCACAGAAACCCCGCCACAGAAACCCCGCCACAGAAACCCCGCCACAGAAACCCCGCCACAGAAACCCCGCCAAGTAAAACTGTCTGGAATCCAGCGAGGCCCGATCAGGTTATCAGTGGTTAGGCCCCAGCTGGAGCATTGTGGCCAATTTCTGGGCACCCACACTTTAGGAAGGATGGCATGGCCTTGGAGAGGGTGCAGAAGAGATTTACTAGAATGGTCCCAGGGATGAGGGACTTCAGTTATGTGGAGAGACTGGAGAAGCTGGGATTGTTCTCCTTAAAGCAGAGAAGGTTAAGGGGAGATTTGATAGAGGTGTTCAAAATCATCAAGGGTTTTGACAGAGTAAATAAGGAGAA
The DNA here is from genome assembly GCA_030390025.1 of Squalus acanthias. Taxonomy (NCBI): domain Eukaryota; kingdom Metazoa; phylum Chordata; class Chondrichthyes; order Squaliformes; family Squalidae; genus Squalus; species Squalus acanthias. The sequence goes on from CM059435.1 coordinate 118,185,982, forward strand.
ACTATTTCCACTTGGCAGGAGGGTCGGTAACCAGAGGACACAGATTTAAAGTAATTGGCAAAAGAGCCAGAGGGGGAGATGAGGAGAATTTTTTTTTACGCATTGAGTTGTTGTGATCTGGAATGCGCTGCCTGGAAGCAGATTCAACAGTAACTTTCAAAAGAAATTGGATAAATAGAATCTTCTTCTTCTTAGGCAGTCCCTTGGAACCGAGGATGACTTGCTTCCACACTAAAAATGAGTTCAGAAGGAGGCCATTGGCCCTTCAATACTTGAAGGGGAAGAACGTGCAGGGCTACGGGGAAAGAACAGGGGGGAGTGGGATTAATTGGAGAGCTCTTTCAAAGAGCCGGCACAGGCACGATGGGCCGAATGGGCTCCTTCTGTGCTGTGTGATTCTAAGATTCTATGAAGTGGCAAAAGCAAATGACTGCAGATGCTGGAATTCTGAAATAAAAACAGAACATTTTGGAAGCAGGTCGGGCAGCATCTGTGGAGAGAGAAACAGGGTTAGCGTTTCAGGTCGATGACCCTGCGTCAGAAGTTAGAGATTTAAGAGTTAGGGGCAACACGGTGGCATAGTGGTTAGCACTGTTGCCTCACAGCGCCAGGGACCCGGGTTCGAATCTGACCTCGGGTGACTGTCTGTGTGGAGTTTGCACATTCTCCCCGTGTCTGCGTGGGTTTCCTCCGGGTGCTCCGGTTTCCTTCCACAGTCCAAAGATGTGCGGGTTAGGTTGATTTGGCTATGATAAATTGACCCTTAGTGTTAGGGGGATTAAATACGTGGGGTTACGGGGATAGGGTGGGATATGTGTCGGTGCAGGCTCGATGGGCCGAAATGGCCTCTATCTGCACTGTGGGGATTCTGTGATTTAACAGCTTTTAAGCAAGTGCAGGGAAAGGGGGGAGGGGAAGAAGAGAACAAAGAGGGAAGGTCTGTGATAGGGTGGAGGGCAGGAGAGATTAAAGGACAAAAGGGATGATGGTGCGAGACAAAAGTGGATGGCAATGGGACAAGTAAAGAAACAAAAGATGGGTCTGGAGGAGGTGTAAATGGGAATAGCAGCATCATTACCAGCACCTGCTGTCCGAAAAAATGGGAGCAGGGGTTATGATCTAAAGGTGTTGAACTCGATGTTTGAGGTGGGAAGGCTGTAAAGTGCCTGTTAAGTGCTGAATAAGTGGAGCTGGTTTTTAGTTAATTGGGCCCCATTAGGATCAGTTCTCTTAATATAATTCATCAGTAACTCCTATTGCATTCATGCCCCAGTGAGTCGTAAAGCAGCAGGGAGAGCTATTCCTGTTTATAAAGAGACGGTTTCTCCTTTCCAGCTGTACTTCATTAGTTCATCAATGTTTCTTTTCTGAAGTCGGCTTGTGTGTTTATAATGGGTTCTTTTTGAAAGTGTCGTTTAGCTTATGCTAGATTAAACCCGATTGTGTATGCACACGCCTCACACACGTACCACAAGGCTGCACACGCGCAGTGACTCTCCAAGTTCGGCACGGGCTCGATGGGCCAAATGGCCTTCTTCCGTGCTGTAATCATTCTATGATTCTAAGTTAGAGAGCGACTGCACGCGCTACATTTATACAGCGCCTTTAATGGAGATAAACATCCCAAGATGCTTCACAGAGACTCAATCAGACAACAATGGATGCCGAGACAAGGAAGGGAGATATTAGGAGGGGCTTGGTCAAGGAGATTGGCTTTAAGGAGATTCTTCAAGGAGGATAGGCAGAGGGGTTTATGGAGGGAATTCCAGAGCTTAAGGCTCAGACAGCTGAAGGCAAGGCCGCCAATGGCGGGGCGAGGGGAGCGGAGAGATGCACAAAAGGCCAGAGTCAGAGGAATGGAGAGTGCAGAGGTGTGGGGTGGGCTTTGCAGGACTGGGGACGGTTACAGAGATAGCTGGGGTCATGGCCATGAAGGCAAGGAGAAGAATTTTAAATTGGAGGCGTTGTGGGCCCAGGAGCCAATGTAGCGATTATAACCGAGAAAGAGAGAGAGAGAAAGAAAGAAAGCAAGAGAGAGAGAGAGAAAGAAAGATAGCGAGAGAGAGAGAGAAAGAAAGATAGCGAGAGAGAGAGAGAGAAAGAAAGATAGCGAGAGAGAGAGAGAAAGAAAGATAGCGAGAGAGAGAGAGAAAGAAAGATAGCGAGAGAGAGAGAGAAAGAAAGATAGCGAGAGAGAGAGAGAAAGAAAGATAGCGAGAGAGAGAGAGAGAGAAAGAAAGATAGCGAGAGAGAGAGAAAGAAAGATAGCGAGAGAGAAAGATAGCGAGAGAGAAAGATAGCGAGAGAAAGAGAGAGCAAAGAGAAAAAGAAAGAGAGAAAGACTATTTTGGCACTATTTCAATGAAAAGCAGGGGAATTATCCCCAGTGTCCTGGGGCCAATATTTATCCCTCAATCAAGATCACTAAAACAGATTATCTGGTCAGTAAGATACAGATCAGCCATAATCTCATTGAATGGCGGAACAGGCTGGAGGGGCTGAATGGCCTCCTCCTGTTCCTCTATCACATTGCTGTTTGTGGGAGCTTGCTTTGCGCAGATTGGCTGCCGGGTTTCTTACATTACAACAGTGACTACACTTCAAAAAGTGCTTCATTGGCTGTAAAGTGCTGTGGGGTGTCTTGAGGCACGATATAAATGTAAGTTCTTTCTTTGACTGCCGCATTCCCTCAGGTGATTGCAGCCCGCACGGGGGAAGCAGTTTTATTTTGTCGTTGCGAGGTGCTAAGATTTGTATTTGTTTGAATTGCAGTGAGCCCTACGGCAATATCCCAGTTTCACCTGTCGGGTCCCAGCATGATGCGTTCCAACAGCATTCCCACCCAGGATTCCTCCTTTGACCTGTACGGAGATTCTCAGCTGTGCGGAAGCGCCAATTCCCTGGAAGACAGGCCGAGGACAATGAGCAGATCCGGATCATTCCGGGGCAGCCTGGAAGAAGGTTTGTTTCCACCCGCTCCCGTGTCCGGGTATTCTGTCCAGGGGGCTCCCTCTCCGCCTTTTGGACAGCAGAAAACTCGGAAAGAAAAGGACGCAGAGCAAAAAAGATATTGGGGTAGAGTTTCCACTACCGGGAAATTGCGGCCAAAATGCGCTTGAAACTGCGCAGGTTAGATTAAGCTGCAAGTTTCCAATAAAATTCACTTGCCGAATCGCAAATGTAAAATCTTCCATAAACCAGCGCAATCGGGCAGCGTAATAGAACGGAATCGTTTCTTTTTTCCCGTTATTCCTTGATGTAGCCCGAGCGGGTAACCTGGGGCAGTTTTATTAATACGGCTAAAAATGGGTTAATTAGCAAAAAATTAAGCATTTTTAATCAGAGTGTCCCGTCCCCTGCCTGTGATTTAAAATCGCTGAAAATGACTTAAAAAAAAACTCCACTGAACCATTTAATAGTTTCATTAGGTGCACACTCGTCAGTTTCTTAGAAAACTAAATATTTCTGATGTGATGAAACTTTTAAAACGTGCCGACTGGCGCCCGTGCGCCTCAGAGAATGAACGCAATGTGAGGAGCCTCCTCGAACCGGCGCGACCGGCGGAATCTCGCCGTCTCCACCTGGGGGCGGAGCCAGTATTGTGGGCGGGGCCTGATGCGGGCGAATTGAATCTTGAAACAGCGGAAAACACGAGCCTGAGTGGATATCGGGCGTAACTCACTCCCGTTTAAAATTCCTTTTGAGCTGGTTCGGCCAATCCCGGCCAGATTTTGCTGATAATACAAAGGAGCAGAAACTCGACCCCCCCCCCCGTGTTTTATAATAGATGCTTCTACAAAATGTGCCCGGGTTAAAATTTGCATGGCACATTAAGATAGGGTCGTGGGGGAGGGTTGATGATGGATGTGTCCAGGTTACGAGAGCTTGCCTGATTAGGCGTGATGCTCCTGCTGTCAGTGAGAGGAGCCTCTCTACAACATCACGGGTTGTTAAATGTCGCCCTTGCTGAGTGTGCCTGTTGTTAATGCGCCTCTCTTTCCGTGTCCTCAGAACCCTCAGCTCCTCAATTAGGCCTGGTCACAGCTGTGACTCCAACCTCCTTCAGCCGTGCTGCCCCTTCCCAGTCCTTGCGAAGCTGAGAGCCCAATTATAACACAACCACTGGAGAGGTCAAAGTGCGCACGTTGCTGGGGCTGCTGAGTGACTTTCGGGTGAAAGCTTGGATTGAGGTGTCAATCGCTTCTCACCAAAGCAAGGACTGGATCTCAGTTGATAACCGTAGATTACAGCTGTTCAGCTTTCACTCCTCATTGGATTTGCTGATTCAGGCGACAGATGTGTGTGTGTTGGAATGTGGGCCGAGAAATTAGCCTGGGCCTAGACGTGGCTCCAGCCGAGAAGCCTGAGCATCAGGAAAGGATGAACAGGCTGGGTCTCTTTTCCCTTGAGGCTGAGGGGGTGAGCTAATAGAGGTCTTTAAAATTATGAAAGTTTTTGATAGAGTGGCGACAGAGACAAAGGGCTGGATTTTGTCTTGGGGTCGGGTTGGGGTCGTGTAATCCGCATTTCGTGTTCCCCCCCGACTCCAGATTAATGTGGATGCCTGATGCCATTTTCACTTAATTGGGCAATTGAGTTGGAGCATGTGGGAACCCATGAACTAATTAGTGTTTTCAGTCTGAAAGCCGCCTTTGATGATGTCATCATTGCTGACTGGCTAGTCTCAGAGACTGTTGATGAGAGAGGACCTGCCTGGCTTTTGATGTGGGTGGACTTGGATGCAAAAAGGAGGGGGGGGGGGAAGAGAGACAGAGACAGAGACAGAGAGAGAGAGAGAATTTTTTTGCCAAGCAAGTCCTCCCAGGCAGTCTCTGAAGACATCCAATGCAGCAGCATCAGAGGCGGCGTTCAGACCTAATACTACTACTACCTTCATCACATCTCCGTTGTAATAGTGGACCTGCAGCCGATAGTCAGCTATCCACTTGTGCTCCCGCCAGGTTTCACTGGAGTGTTTCACACCAGGCGTGCTTCACGTCAGAAGAGGGTTAAACTAGCTACAACGTTTCAAAATGGCATTACAGACCCAATTTAGAGCTTGTTAAGGGCTTTAATGGCCTCTCCCGCCTCTTGAAAGGCGGGACGGAGTCGGGAACCCCGCGACTGATTATGTCAAAATTGCGTGGAGGCGGGATGGAGTCGGGATGGGGTCGGAAACCCCGACCCCGCAAATTTAACCCCCCACACGCCTCCAAACCCGACTCCACGGGTCATTCAAAATCCAGCCCAAAATGTTTCCACTTGTGGGGAAGAGCAAAACTAGAGGCCATCAATATAAGATAGTCACTAATAAATCCAGTAGGGAATTCAGGAGAAGCCTCTTTACCCAGAGAGTGGTGAGAATGAGGAACTCGCTCCCACAGGGAGTGGTTGAGGCGAATAGTATAGATGCAGAAGGAGGCCATTCGGCCCATCGTGCCTGTGCCGGCTCTTTGAACGAGCTCTCCAATTAGTCCCACTGCCCCCCTGCTCTTTCCCCAGTGCCCTGCAATTTTTCCCCCTTCAAGTATTTATCCAATTCCCCTTTTGACAGTTACTGTTGAATCTGCTTCCACCGCCCTTTCAGGCAACGCATTCCCGATCACAACAACTCGCAACAGCCAACAAGACTATCAACAGGAAAGGCCTCCCACCCACTCACTGACCCACCTGAATCCTGGAGTCCAGATCAGATGACTTCAACACGCAATGTTTGACAAGGGCACAACCATGAAACAAGCCATCACATCCAAGTGTACTTCCCCGCGCCCCCCGCCCCGCAATCAAAATGTACAGCAGATTTATAACGTAGAAATGTAATTGTACACGCTTAATAATTGATTTAATAAACCAGAGGTGCCATCTGGTGGTAGTTCTGTGACATAACTCGGGGAAAAGTGCACTCGGACATTTAACAACTCCTTTCAAATGAATAACGACATTAATTAAGGAGCTTGTTGAAGTGTCTGCTATTTTTATAATCTTAGCAAAATTTAATTGGCCTGCTGGTTAGCTCAACATTAATGTTCATTTAAATGAAGCTTATCAATGCTGAAGATTATGAATTTGGAACAGAAGAACAGGAGGAGGCCATTCAGCCCTACAAGCTTGTTCCTTTATTCAGTTGGATCATGGCTGATCTGTACCTCAACTCTATTTACCCGCCTTTGCTCCAAATCCCTTGATACCCTGAGCCAACAAAAATCTATCGATCTCAGTCTTGAAAGCTCCAATTGTCCCAGCATCAATTGGGGAAGAGAATTCTAGATTTCTACTATTCTTTTGTGTGAAGAAGTGCTTCCCCATGAAGATCTTCATGAAGTCCACATACTCTTTGCGAGATAAACAAACTGTAACGGATGTGGAAAGATCATGTGCGGCGAAACTAGCATCTGTAACAGTTCGATCTTCTTGCAAAGTTGAGACCCTTTGTGTGAAGTAGTGCTTCCAGATTTCACTCCTGAATGACCTAGCTCTAATTTTAAGATTGCCTCCCCTTGTTCGGGATTCCCCCACTTGAGGACTTTGATGTTTCTGCCTCACTTGGGCGGGGTTGATATGATAAGTCGTCCTTCAATGTGGGCACATTTGTACGGTAAGCGGAAGATGAAGATCCCTGACTTGCATGTTTTGGATTTTGTTTTCTGCTCCCGCTCTGCTTTTGGCCTCTTTGTGTTGCGCACTGCTTCTTTATTCAGAGAACGGTTGGTTTATAGGCTCTCAGCCCACTCTGACGTTGCTCTTGAACTGACAGGTAGGAGGCGTGCTACAGTGGCCCGTTGCTCATATTACGGTCCTTCGGATTTCCCCGTCTTTCGGATGAGACGTTAAACCGAGGCCACGTCTGCTCTCTCAGGTGGACATAAAAGATCCCAAGGCATTATTTCGAAGAAGAGCAGGGGAGTTCTCCCCGGTGTTCTGGCCAATGTTTATCCCTCAACCAGCCTGACTAAAACTGATAATCTGGTCATTATCACATTGCTGTTTGTGGGAGCTTGCTGCGTTTCCTACATTACAACAGTGACTTCTTTCTTTCTTTCTTCCCCCCACCCCCCCCTCAATACAGTAAGTACCTAGTCTTCACTCTGTCCCTCTCCCTGGCCGTGAGGGCATGGCTAAGATTAGGAAGTCACCATGTGAGGAATACTGTTCCACCACTCTATTTAATTAAGCAATGTGTGTTCTGAGCTCAGTGTACTCCATTGTGACTGGTCTTTCCATGTAGTGCGGATAGACTAAGACTTGTATTTTGAGTTTGTAACTGAATGATTTCTCTCCTTGTATTTTCCAGTCCATGGATCATCACTATCACTGGTTTCAAGCACATCATCTCTTTACTCCACAGTAAGTATCACTGCCAATTACAGATAACCTGTGTTGGGCCTGTGTTGCGAACTTCCACTGTAACAGCACACCAGCAATGACATAGGCTATACAGTACAGAAACAGGCCATTCGACCCAACCAGTCCATGCCGGCGTTTATGCTCCACTCGAGCCTCCTCCCGTCTTTCCTCATCTAAATCTATCAGCATAACCCTCAATTCCCTTCTCCCGTATGTGCTGATCTAGCCTCCCCTTAAATGCATCTATACTATTCGCCTCAACCACTCCCTGTGGTAGCGAGTTCCACATTCTCACCACTCTCTGGGTAAAGAAGTTTCTCCTGAATTCCCTATTTGATTTTTTTGGTGACTATCTTATATTGATGGCCTCTAGTTTTGCTCTTCCCCACAAGTGGAAACACTCTCTCTGTGTCTACCCCATCAAACCCTTTCCTAATTTTAAAGACCTCTATTAGGTCACCCCTCAGCCTTCTCTTTTTAAGGGAAAAGAGACCCAGCCTGTTCATCCTTTCATGATAGGTATAATCGCACAGTTATCATAGGGACATAGGAATTGCGAGATGAAAACAGACCAAAATCCATCTAGTTCGCCTTCGACCATCCTGGTAGTCACATGATGCAACGATAATGGAGTTGTTGACCAATCACAGCGATCAGACCCAATCATGAGGCGAGGAAAACCCCCAGTGGTGGAGCGCTTTGGGAACCAGAGGTCCAAAGTCACCTGTTCCTCCCGAGCTCGTTACACTCACCACACGTCACGTCTCAAATTATTCAGATACTGCAACCCAAAATATTATTTTCTGAAAGAAATCTAATGTTCATTTGAATGAATCGACACTAACTGCTTCCACCGTCTCCCCAGGGAGCCTGGTCCATAGATTGACCACTCGCTCACTGAAATATTGTTTCTGCAGATTCGTTTTGAATTTACCCCCTTCAAGCGCTGGTCGTGTCCTCTGTTCTGGATAAGGTGAAATAGCAACCGATGTGACAAGTAATAGCCATGGAAAGTAAACCGAGCTGACTAGGCCCACTTTTAAAGTCAGTAAGAATGAGCAGTGAGAGCTTTAAACCTGAAGTGACAAAGCAACGTCAGCACTTTGAGCTTCTCAGCAAGTTAGTGAATCAATAGTCCATGCACGAACAGACCAAATTAATGCTGAGATCAAAGATTGAAGGTCAAGACAACAACAACAACTTACATTTATATAGCGCCTTTAAACTAGTAAAACATCCCAAGATGCTTCGGACCAAAGGTCTAGGCTATAGGCCATTGCCCAGTGCTGTTAGACCATCCCATTATTCCTGTCCAGTCATTCCATAATGATTAATGCTTACGCTCCTTCTTAATGGCCCAGAATTTGTGCCCCGTTAGTTAGACTTTTTCCTGCACCCTTCAGCTCTAAATTTTTTTGCGCCGTAACTTGCTGGGAGCGCGAGCTGATAACGGGCCAGCAAGGGCAACGGGGCGTCCAGGACCTCAGTGAATGACGGGACCAACAGTCTATCTCCTCAGCCAATCAGATTGAAGGATGGAGAACGAAACAGAGGAACGACGGAGAAGGGAATAGGGTGAGCTAGAGTCAAATCAGGTACAGAAAGAGAAATAAAGAGAGGGAAAGAAAGATTCAATTAAGAGAGAGAGAAAAAAGAGACAGAAAGGAAAAGTAATAAAATAAAATTTAAATTTTAAACTTTAAAAATCTCTAACAATTTACTAGCTGCAGGAGTGAGTTTCAATTGTTCCTTTTCTGGGCCGGAGAGGATTAACTGGCACTGCAGGGATATAAATCTGTTAAGTACCAGCCCTAACTTTCCGCGGCGAGTTTAATGGGTAATTAATGCGCAAATGCAGCAATTTCCTGAACCTCGGGGAGGTTGAGGGTGAGATGCCGTTTTCGCGAGGCTAACGGCAGCGCGGCGCAAATCGTCCAGCAACTTGTGGCGATTCGCAACTGACTGGGTAGCTCTCCCTCGCCACAAGTTGCCAGCCGATATTTTTAAAATTCCATTGATTCTGTAATATAGTAGGATTCCTTGCTGTCTATTAGCCATCCATTAGCAGTTGGCTCCTCGGTAACTTCAGTAATAAAGCTTTGGAAGGTTTTCAACTGACTTCCAAAACTGCTTCCTCTCACCTTGCATGTTTGGCTACCTTCCAAATTGGAAACTGTGCCTGTCTCAGTATGTGTCCTGAACACACACCTGCCCATCCCCACAGCCAGCCAACATGTTCAGCCTTAGAGTTTATATTCAGCTACAATTGTCTGGTTTCCCTACAGCCCATTTCCTATGGTGGGGGGAGTCCAGAGCAAGGGGGCACATTCAGGAATGAAATCTACATTAGATAGAAATGAGAAGTCGCACAACACCAGGTTATAGTCCAACAGATTTATTTAAAATTACAAGCTTTTGGAGCTGTCGCCCCTTCCTCAGGTAGAGTTACTGTGAGACAATCTACCAGAATTCACAGAATATAAACACAGAGAAAATGCAGAGATTCAATCTATCCCTACATCAAAGACATACTAAGAGCACAGCCAAGACAATGAGATGTGTCCCAGGGGGTCCAACGTGTCAAAACACCTGCTGGCTGCATATCCTCTCCATTTGGGTTTGTTTCTTGTGTTTGTTTCTTGTGTTTGTTTTTTTAAAAAGCTGGAAAGACCGGCAACAATGTCAAGTCACGTTCTGTAACGTGACATGAACCCGATATCCCGATTGAGGCCGTCCTCATGAGTGCGGAACTTGGCTTAGATAGAGTCTACACCACAGAAACAGGCCATTCGGCCCAACTGGTCCGTGCCAGTGTTTATGCTCCACACGAGCCTCATCCCACCTGTCTTCATCTCACCCCATCAGCAGATCCTTCTATTCCTTTCTCCCTCATGTGTTTATCTAGCTTCCCCTTAAATGCATTTGTGCTATTCTCACCACTCTCTGGGTAAAGAAGTTTCTCCTGAATTCCTTCTTGATATTTATCACCCCTAGTTTTTGGACTGCCCCCACAAGTGGAAACATCTTCTCCACGCCTAACCCATCAAACCCCTTCATAATGTGAAAGACCTCTGTCGGGTCACCCCTCAGCCTTCTCTTTGCAAGAGAAAAGAGCCCCAGCCTGTTCAGTCTTTCCTGATAGTTGTAACCTCTCAGTTCTGGCATCATCTACTAGACGATAGTAGGCCCAATATTTCTGCTCAGAAGTCTTGTGCCAGGCTCCACAATACCTTACTTGATCTGACGCCGACGTGTGATCTGCGAGGCTTCCTCCCAGCCAGATGGTCGAGGGTTTGAGTTCCAGGGCCATCACTGCTGCTCATCAACTGTCCTGTGGAGACCAGATTTGCCACACCACAAAATGCTCCATTGTGACAGGCAGGCGATATTGAAACAAATTTAAAGGCAAAAGAAAAGTAGCGACCTCAAAGAATGTGTGTTTCATTTGGAATATAGGAACAGGAGGAGGCCACTCAGCCCCTCGAGCCTGTTCCTCCATTCAATCAGATCATGGCTGACCTGCATCTTAACTCCATCTACCTGCCTTGGTTCCGTAACCCTTATTAGCTTAACACCTCCCAAACCCGCGACCTCTACCACCACCACCTAGAAGGACAAGGGCAGCAGGCGCATGGGAACACCACCACCTCCAAGTTCTCCTCCAAGTTACACACCATCCTGACTTGGAAATATATCGCCGTTCCTTCATCATCGCTGGGTCAAAATCCTGGAACTCCCTCCCTAACAGCACTGTGGGAGCACCTTCACCACACGCACTGCAGCAATTCAAGAAGGCAGCTCACCACCACCTTCTCGGGGGCAATTAGGGATGGGCAATAAATGCCAACCTTGCCAGCGACGCCCACATCCCATAAATGAATCATTAAAAAAAAATTACCCTTGTCTAACAAAAATCTATCAATCTCAGTTTTGTAATTTTCAATTGACCCCCAGCATCAACAGCTTTTTGGGGGGGAGAGAGTTCCAGATTTCCACCACCCTTTGTGTGAAGAAGTGCTTCCTGACATCAGCCCTGAACGGCCTGGCTCTAATTTTAAGGTTCTGTCCCCCTTGTTCTGGACTCCCCCCACCAGAGGAAATAGTTTCTCTCGATCTACACCATCAACACCTTACATTTGCAGAGCTACCTGCAACAGAATGGTATTCGGATATTGGTCCTTTCAAATCATCAGGTCCTTTCATGTTTGCATTGATTTCGAAATTGTCATTTCTGTGTCCTCAAATGGTCCTAGCTCTGCCCTACTGCTGAAAACTGCTCCAGTCCTGCTTCCCAGCTGACCCCCTCTGCCCTTTGAACTCTGGTCTACTGTTCAGCCATTCAATGAGATCATGGCTGATCTGTGACCTAACTCCTGCCTTTGGCCCATATCCCTTAATACCTTTGGTTAACAGAAAGCTATCAATCTCCGATTTAAAATTAACAATGGATCTAGCATCAATTGCCGTTTGCGGAAGAGAGTTCCAAACTTCTACCACCCTTTGTGTGTAGAAGTGTTTCCCAATTTCACTCCTGAAGGGTCTGGCTCTAATTTTTAGATTATGCCCCCTAGTCCTAGATTCCCCAACCAGCAGAAATAGTTTCTCTCTATCTACCCTATCTGTTCCCCTTAATATCCTGAAATCTTCGATTAGATCACCCCTTAACCTTCTAAATTCTAGGGAATACAACCCTCATTTCTGTAATCTCTCCTCGTAACTTAACCCTTGGAGTCCGGATATCATTCTGGTAAACCTGCGCTGCACTCCCTCCAAGGCCAATATATCCTTCCTAAGGTGTGGTGCCCAGAACTGCTCACAGTGCTCCAGGTGTGGTCTAACCAGGGTTTTGTACAGCTGCAGCATAACTTCTACCCCCTTGTATTCTAGTCCTCTAGATATAAAGGCCAGCATTCCATTAGTCTTTTTGATTATTTTCTGTACCTGTTCATGACATTTTAATGATCTGTGTACCTGGACCCCCAAGTCTCTTTGGACATCCACTGTTTTGAGCCTTTCACCATTTAGAAGGTACCCTGTTCTATCCTTTTTAGGTCAAAAGTGGATGACATCACATTTGCCTACATTGAAATCCATTTGCCACAGTTTTGCCCATTCACTTAATCAGTCGATATTCCTTAGTAATTTTATGCTTCCATCTACACTGCCTACAATTCCACCTGTCTTTTGTGTCATCGGCAAATTTGGATATATGACTTTCTATGCCATCATCTAAGTCGTTAATAAATACTGTGAATAGTTGAGGCCCCAACACAGATCCCTGCGGGACACCACTAGTCACCTCCTGCCAATCAGAGTACCTACCCACTATCCCCACTCTCTGTCTCCTGCCGCTCAGCCAATTTCCTAACCAGGTCAATAATTTGCCCTCAATTCCGTGGGCTTCTACCTTAGTTAACAGTCTCTTATGTGGGACTTTATCAAATGCCTTCTGGAAGTCCATATAAATAACATCCATAGACATTCCCCTGTCCAATACTTTAGTCACCTCTTCAGAAAATTCAATCAGGTTTGTCAGGCATGACCTGCCTTTCACAAATCCATGCTGGCTCTCTCTGATTAACTGAAAATGTTCGAGGTGTTCAATCACCCTATCCTTAATTATAGACTCTAGCAATTTCCTGACAACAGATGTTAGGCTAACTGGTCTATAATTCCCTGGTTTCCCTCTCTCACCATTTTTAAATACTCACCCCCCCCCCCCCCACACCCTTCTTCACCTTCTGCGGCAGCCTTATTTCTTGTGTTAGTGTCAGCCATGGCTCAGTGGGCAGCACTGTCGCCTCTGAGTCAGAAGGTCCTGGCTTTCAAGTCCCACTCCGGAGATTTGCGCTTATAATCCAGGCTGACACTCCAGTGTGGTGCTGAGGGAACGCTGCACTGTCGGAGGGGCAGTACTGAGGGAGCGCTGCACTGTCGGAGGGGCAGTACTGAGGGAGCGCTGCACTGTCGGAGGGGCAGTACTGAGGGAGCGCTGCACTGTCGGAGGGGCAGTACTGAGGGAGTGCTGCACTGTCGGAGGGGCAGTACTGAGGGAGCGCTGCACTGTCGGAGGGGCAGTACTGAGGGAGCGCTGCACTGTCGGAGGGGCAGTACTGAGGGAGCGCTGCACTGTCGGAGGGGCAGTACTGAGGGAGCGCTGCACTGTCAGAGGGGCAGTACTGAGGGAGCGCTGCACTGTCGGAGGGGCAGTACTGAGGGAGCGCTGCACTGTCGGAGGGGCAGTACTGAGGGAGTGCTGCACTGTCGGAGGGGCAGTACTGAGGGAGTGCTGCACTGTCGGCGGTGCCGTCTTCAGGATGAGACGTTAAACCGAGGTCCCGTCTGCTCTCTCAGGTGGACGTAAAAGATCCCATGGCACTATTGGAAGAAGATCAGGGGAGTTATCCCCGGTGTCCTGGGCCAATATTGATCCCTCAACCAACATTTAAAAACAGATTATCTGGTCATTATCACATTGCTGTTTGTGGGATCTTGCTGTGCACAGATTGGTTGCCGCCTTTCCTACATTACAACAGTGACTACACTTCAAAAAGTACTTCATTGGCTGAAAAGCGTTTTGGAACATCCCGAGGTCGTGAAAGGTGCTATAGAAATGCAAGTTCTTTCTTTCTTTGTGTAGCAAACATTGTTCCGGCAAAGGAATCCTGTTCACTTTGGTTTTCCAGGGGTGGGAAGGAGAGGGAGGAGATTAATGCGTTAGATTCCGCACTGCCGCCTTGTGCACCTGACAGGCTGTGTCCCCCCCGGGATGTTTTGATTTCCGTGGTTACTGTCAGTTCAGCTCCGTGCCCTACTGACAGGAACCCACGCGTCCTGCTAGCTTCGTGCGGCCCCTTGAAGTGAAGCAGTCCAGTGAGGCCGAGCTTCTGCCAAGAGCTGGCAAAACCCGCCTGCCAAGGGAATTGAGTCTGAGTAAGAGCCGAGGCCAAGGATTTGAATTTAGGCCATCTGGGTCGGGAGCTGAGTGCTCAATCACCATAGCAACTGGGGCTGACTTACATTTTAGTTTTGGATGTGTTTACCAACCAGTGGGCTGTTTTGACAACCCCCGGGGGGCCTGCAGATGAATGAATTGTAGAGAAAGAACAAGCATGAATTTTTTTGCAGCACCTCAGGATGCCCCATCATGTCTCAAATTGATTTTGCTCTCAGCAATGCAGCATAAACATGAGATGAACTAAAGAAAGAAAGACTTGCATTTATGTAGCGCCTTTCACCACCTCAGGACTGTCCCAAAGCACTTTACAGCCAATGAAGTACTATTTTGAAGTGTAGCCGCTGTTGTAATGTAGGAAACGCGGCAGCCAATTTGCGCACAGCAAGCTCCCACAAACAGCAATTGTGATAATGACCAGATAATTTGTTTTTTTTAATGATTTTGGTTGAGGGATAATTGTTGGCACCAGGTCAACGGGGGAGAACTCCCCCCTGCTCTTCTTCGAAAGACAGCAAAGGCACTATAGAAATGCAAGTCTTTCTTATTTCTTTCAATTGCAATTGGATTGATGCTGAGCTGAGCTTCAACTCCCTTCCCCCACGCTCCCCCTCCCCCCCCACCCCCCCACAAACCTGGTCCATCAACAAGAACGAAATCTCTAACATATCACCCATCTCTGCCCCCACGTCACACCCACCATCGCATGAAACCCCCATAGAGTCATAGGGCTGGATTTTGAATGACCCGTGGAGTCGGGTTTGGAGGTGTGTGGGGGGTTAAAGTTGCAGATTCGGGGGTCCCGACCCCATCCTGACTCCATTCCGCCTCCACGCAATTTTGACAAAATCGGTCGCGGGGTTCCCGACTCCGTCCCGCCTCCAAGAGGCGAGAGAGGCCATTAAAGCCCTTAACAAGCCCTGAATTGGCTCTGTAATGCCATTTTGAAACGTTTTAGCTAGTTTAACCCTTTTCCGACGTGAAGTACGCCTGATGTGAAACACCCGCCAGTGAAACCTGGCATGAGCACAAGTGGATAGCTGACTATCAGCTGCAGGTCCACTATTACAACGGAGATGTGATGAAGGTAGTAGTAGTATTGTGATGAAGGTAGTAGCAGTATTAGGTCTGAAAGTCGCCTCTGATGCTGCTGCATTGAATGTCTTCAGAGACTGCCTGGGAGGACTTGGTTGCAAAAAAAATTCTCTCTCTCTCTCTGTCTCTCTCTGAGATGCTGCTCATTTTGCATCCAGGTCCTCTCACAGCAAAGGCCAGGCAATCTCTGAGACCAGGCAGTCTCTGACCTGCAATGATGACATCAGAGGCGACTTTCAGACTGAAACCACTAATTGGTTCATGGGTTCCCACATGCTGGAACTCAATTGCCCAATTAAGTGAAAATTGCATCAATCTCCCACATCCAATTGCAGGCGGGTGGATAACACGAAATGCGGATGACATGACCCCAACCCGCCCCAGTATCAAAATCCAGCCCTAGAGTCATAACGGCACAGAAGGAGGCCATTCGGCCCATCGAGTCCGTGCCGGCTCTCTGTAGAGCAATCCAGTCAGTCCCATTCCCCCGCTCTATCCCCGTAGCCCTGCAAGTTTATTTCCCTCAAGTGCCTATCCAGTCTCCCCTTGATAACATTGAGTGTCTCCGCTTCCACCACTTCCGTCGGCAGCGAGTTCCAGGTCCTCACCACTCGCTGCGTAAAAAAGTTTTTCCTCACGTCCCCCCTGTATCTCTTGCCCAAAACCTTAAATCTGTGTCCCCTAGTCCTCGTACCATCAACTAGTGGGAACAGCCTTTCCCCGTCTAGCCTATCCAAACCCATCATAATCTTGTACACCTCTATCAAATCACCCCTCAACCTCCTTTGCTCTAATGAAAACAAATCCAGCTTCTCCAATCTGCGTCTTCACCATTTCTAGGTCCAGCTTCTCCAACCGTTTCCTTGCTGTTCGCCACAGCTCCACCCGACACAATCCCCAACCCATCCAGAACTCTGCTGCCTGTACCACACCCCATTCTAAGTCCTGTTGACCTATCACCTCTGTCCCCACCAATGCGCCCCTGGCTGCCCATCCCCATCCTACTGTTTTCAAAATCCTTGGCCATTGTGGAAAATCCCTCACTCCATCGCCTGCTGCTGTGACCATCTCCAGCCCTACAGTCTGGCTCTCAATCTCCGCTCTTCTACATCTGCTCCATTGCCTGTTCACCCGCCCTCCCTCCAATCTGCCCTCGGTTCCCAGAACCTTGAGCCATCACACCTTTGCACTCTTGAAATTTCCTTCCCAAACTCCTCTGTCTTCCAACAATCTGTTCTCCCTCCCCACTCCCAAAGCCCACCACGTCAACTGTGCCTTTGGTCCCCTCTTCTAACCTTTGTCCCAAGGTCCTTCTTGGTGTTGAATCCTACCTCTGCAAAGCACCTTGGCATCTTTACCATGTTAAAAGAGCCTGTGGAAATGAAAGTACTTCTTTTGAGGAGCTGGTGTCGATTTTTGTACATCAGGTAGGCGGCGGTGCATGAGGTGAGCGCTCCACTTGACCAGTGCTATCAACGGGAGGCATGGTCAATATTGGTGGTTGGGCCTCAAGGGAGCTGTTAGATGCCCTCTTTTTTTTAAAGCCCAGATTTTCATGTAAGTGAACTTTTGCACCTCAATTATTGGAATCATTCCATAATTAATGAAGCGCAAGTTGATTACTGTCATACTTGACTGTTGGAATCTCCAGGAGATTCTAAATGCTTCAATTAGTGCTGAAGCACTTCTCTCTCTTCTTTGGTTTCCATTCTTGATTTTAATAACACCATCGCCACGTGCGTCACCCGTTAGCTGAGGCAGGGGGAGGGTCAGCGTCCCAGCAGCAATCACACGGCCAAGACGGAAGTCATTTGCAGGGGTCCCTCTGATAGTTATTGCTTTGAGTTCTGGGATAAGGATTAAGGTTAAGGGTTAGATTATGAGGAGAGATTACATAAAGTAGGCTTGTATTCCCTGGAATATAGAAGTTTAAGGCATGATTTGATGGAAATTTTAGGATTTTGAAAGGAATCAATAGGGTAGACAGAGAGAAACTTTTTCCGCTGGTGGGGGATTCTAGGACAAGGGGACATAACCTTAAAATCAGAGCCAGGCCATTCAGGAGAGAAGTTAGGAAGTACTTCTTCATGCAAAGGGTGGTAGAAGTGTGGAACTCTCTCCCGCAAAAAGTAGGACATAGAAATAAGCTCAATTAATCATTTTACATCTGAGATCGATAGATTTTGCTAGACAAGGGTATAAAAGGATATGGAGCCAAGGCAGGTGGCTGGAGATAAGATACTTAATGTAATGGCCTACTCCTGTTCCTATGTTCATGCAGTTATTATTTGGTAATTAATCAAAAAGATGTTGTACGTGTAGAAGCAATCAAATTGTGCTGTGGGAATTTTTACGTCCACCTGAGAGGGCAGACGGGGGCCTCGGTTTATCATCTCATTCAAAATACTGCACCTCTGAGAGTACGGCACTCCCTCAGCACTGCACTGGAGTGTCAGCCTGGATTTTGTGCTCAAGTCTTTGGATTTGGGACTTGAACCCACAACCTTCTGACTCAGAGGCGAGAGCGCTACCCACTGAGCTACCGCTGACCGAGGCTGAACGGCAAGCCTGCAGAGAGATTGGTGCACAATCTTCGCTGTGACATTCAATTGAAGTGACTCTGCCTGCAACCCATGACTAGGAAACCTGGTGGAGCTCGTACAGAACCAATTCCTGTTTACAATTTGCATGTTCACACCTCAACTTAAATGGAAAGATAATGCTCTAATATCCAAGTAAGTTAGTAAATCTGATTTTGCAAAATTGTTTGAAACAAATGTTGTTTGTATCACTTCAATATCAAGACCTCATACACTGGCTCCAGTCACCCCAAGCTCGGTGTAGTATTCAGTACAGCTTTTCATCTTTTGGTTTTATTCGAGGCTTTTGTTTTCTGTTTTTCAGGCTGAAGAGAAAGCACATTCAGAGGTAAGTGTAACACACGTTAAAAATTGTACAAAATGTGTGTCTGAAATCAAAAGCTGCCTGTTCCATCTCGAATCCAGTTACTTTATATTAAAGGCCTGGATGTGTGTATGTGCATATTTCTCTCCCAAGAGTTGGAAATTTAAGTGTTCAGAAGGGAAGGGGAGAGTCCCTGCTCTTTATTTTTTCATTCTTCGGGATGTGGGCGTCGCTGGCAAGGCCGGCATTTATTGCCCAACCCTCGTTGCCCTTGAGAAGGTGCTGGTGGGTCTTCTTCTTGAACCGCTGCAGTCCGTGTGGTGAAGGTGCTCCCACAGTGCTGTTAGGGAGGGAGTTCCAGGATTTTGACCCAGCGACGATGAAGGAACGGTGACATATTTCCAAGTCATAGAGTTATACAGCACAGAAAGAGGCCCTTCGGCCCATCGTGTCCGCGGCGGCCATCAAGCCCTGTCTATTCTAATCCCATTTTCCAGCACTTGGTCCGTAGCCTTGTATGCTATGGTGTCTCAAGTGCTCATCTAAATGCTTCTTGAATGCTGTGAGGGTTCCTGCCTCTACCACCCTTTCAGGCAGTGAGTTCCAGATTCCAACCACCCTCTGGGTGAAAAAGTTTTTCCTCAAATCCCCTCTAAACCTCCTGGCCCTTACCTTGAAACTATGCCCCCTGGTTATTGACCCCTCTACTAAGGGGAAAAGTTCAGCATGGTGTGTGTGACCTGGAGGGGAACTTGGAGGAGGTGGTGTTCCCATGTGCCTGCTGCCCTTGACTTTCTAGGTGGTAAAGATTGGGGGCTTGGGAGATGCTGCCAAAGAAGCCTTGGCAAATGAACATTAAAATAGAGTTAGCTAGGCATAGAAAGTAGCCATAGGGTACAGTGGAACCCCCGAACACTTTTTAAACCTGGTTTGGCACTGGATTTACACTCGATGAGGTGTGAAAGCAAAGTAGTGTGAGACTGCCTCCTCCAGGGACTCTCACTCCACTTTGCTCCAAAGTCAGGTTGGTGTATACTGCCAGTATAAGGAGGCCATTCGGCCCATCGTGCCTGTGCCGGCTCTTTGAAAGAGCTCTCCAATTAGTCCCACTCCCCCGCTCATTCCCCATATCCCTGCAATTTTGTCTCCTTCAAGTATTTATCCAATTCCATTTTTAAAAGTTACTATTGAATCTGCTTCCACTGCCCTTTCAGGCAGCTCATTCCAGATCACAACAACTCGCTGCGTTAAAAAATAATTATCTTCATCTCCGCCTCTGGTTCTTTTGCCAATTATGTTAAATCTGTGTCCTCCAAGATGAACCCTGTGAAAATTCACGTTGAGAATCAAAAAAAACGGCAGAATTTTGTTCACTTGGATGAACAGGCCTCGGTAAAATGTGGTGAATTTGTAATTAGAGAATGGTGAAATGGTTGGAAGATGTGAAGGGCTGCGTGTGGGCTCTTGCCTCAGTTGAGTTTCAAGGGCGGATAGGGGTCGGTGACTGCGGTAGTCTGCCACTTCAATCCGGTCCTACCTTTCTGAAACAATGTTTTAAACTCGGATATTTTTCTCTTGTACAATAGCAAATTCGAAAACTGCGAAGGGAGCTGGATACTTCCCAAGAGAAGGTTGCAACACTCACCTCTCAACTTTCCGCCAACGTAAGTCACTCGCCTCTCCTACTTACAAATGCATTTGCGGAGTAAATAATTAAACAGGTACAGAAAATAATCAAAAAGACTAATGGAATGCTGGCCTTTATATCTAGAGGATGAGAGTACAAGGGGGTAGAAGTTATGCTGCAGCTGTACAAAACCCTGGTTAGACCACACCTGGAGTACACCTTGCTTTAAATCTATTTCATTTCCTGCTTTTTCCAGTTCTGACAAAAGGTCTTCGACCTGAAACGTTAACTCTGTTTCTCTCTCCACGGATGCTGCCTGGCCTGCTGAGTTTTTCCAGCGTTTTCTGTTGTTATTTAGGAAGGATATATTGGTCTTGGAGGGAGTGCAGCGTAGGTTTACCAGAATGATACCCGGACTCCAAGGGTTAAGTTACGAGGAGAGATTACACAAATTAGGGTTGTAGTCCCTCGAATTTAGAAGGTTAAGGGGTGGTACGATCAAAGTTTTCAAGATATTAATGGTAACAGATCAATTGTTAATTTTAAATCTGAGATTGATAGCTTTTTGTTAACCAAAGGTATTAAGGGATATGGGCCAAAGGTGGGTATATAGAGTTAGGTCGCAGATCAGCCATGATCTCATTGAATGGCGGAAAAGGCTCAAGGGGCTGAATGGCCTCCTCCTGTTCCTATGTTCCTACGTTCCAAATCAAGACAATGCGAAAAAGGCAGTTGGATGTACATCTGATAATTCTACAGTAAACGGTTGGGGCGATTGCCTTGGTGATACTCCTGGCTGATAGGGTTGCGAGGGGATGGAAACCCTCTGGGACCAGGAATGTGCTTAATGCTGTTGGTAAATAATGGCCTGTATTTTCCGATGCCTACGGGTGTGTACGAGCTGTGTACACACCCGTAGGGACATCGGAAATGCCAGTTTCCGGAGAAGGGCCTCTGCGGGCGGATAGTTCCGCTTTCTGCAGAACCGCCGCCCGCTGAAAACCCTTAGAAATCTTAACACCTGGTAAAAGCAGGCATAAGGCCTGCTTTTACCAGCATAAGAGTTTAAAACAGTAAAAAAAAAAATTTTCACTCATTTATAATTTAAAAATACTTCTAAAAAAGGTAAGTTTATTTTTAGCCCCGTAAAAAACTTTAATTTTTTTTTCCAAAAATTAAATTTTGTTTAAAATATTTAATTTAATGTAATTTTAACTCATTTTAAAAAGTGATGGTTTTTTAAAAATGTATTTAATGTTTTAGTGTCTTTTTGGGGTGCTTTCCATTCATACTTTTGACGGGTCTGTCTGTCAAAAGTATGAAGGGAGATTCCCTTCTTTCATTGGCTCGCCTGGCCCATGTGATCCCAGGGACTCTTGCGAACCGCCTGCGCCCCTGGGATACGTGGGCCTCTGTGCATTTCGTCGTGGAGAGGCCCAGGATCAGAAATGGCCGGACCTCGGGAGCCCTCAGGTAAGGGCGTAGGTTTTTTTCCGATAGGAGGCATCCGCACGCAGGAAGTCTCCGATCGGAAATTACGGGTCAATATGTGTCACTGGTTAAAGCTGAATTTGTTAGAAGGGTCTTACTCGATCTTGTTTTTGCGTGGGTTTGTGTTCAGAAGCGTAGACCCCAGCAAATCTATTGTCCCAAATATTAACAGAAAATGCTGGTAACACTCAGCGGGTCAGGCAGCATCTGTGGAGAGAGAAACAGAGTTAACGTTTCAGGTCGATGACCTTGCGCCAGAACTGGAAAAAGTTAGAGATGTAACAGGTTTTAAGCAAGTGCAGAGGCAGGGAAAGAGGGGGAAGGGGAGGAAAGAATGAAAGGGGAGGTCTGTGATGGGATGGAGGGCAGGAGAGATTAAATGACTAAAGGGATGATGGGGCGAGGCAAAAGTGGGGTGGTAATGGGACAAGTAAAGAAACAAAAGATGGGTCTGGAGGAGGTGTAAATGGCAACAGCAGAATCATTACCAGCACCCGCTGTCCGAAAAAATGGGAGAGGAGGTTATGATCTGATAACCTCCTAGCCAGACAGGAAGGAAAATGTCACAACCTAGAGCTATATATGAAACTAATTTTGCACCTCTAACTTGAGTGGCTTAATAAGTCCATTGTTACTTTCAATTAATAATAAATGTGTTTGAAAATAAGAATATAAGAACATAAGAATTAGGAGCAGGAGTAGGCCATTTGGGATCATGGGTTGTGGGGGGGGTTGTCGGAGTGTGAAACGGGAGGGAGGGAAAGATCAAGGGTTGTGGGGAGGGGTTGTCGGAGTGTGAAACGGGAGGAAGGGAGGGAAAGATGACAGGTTGGGTGGGGGAGGGGGTGGTCGGAGCCCGGCAATCAGGAGAAAGGGAGGGAGGCTCGGGATCGTGGGTTGGAGTGGGTGGGCATTGGCCGATCACGGGAGTGAGGAGAGGCCGCGATCGGCAGAAGGTTAGCTTGAGGGGCTCAGGGGTAGGCGGGGGGGGGGGGGGGGCGCTGGATGGCGGGGGGTTGGGAGCATTCCTGCTCCTTCTGGTTCACGAGCAGTGCTCTAAAAGGCACTAACCTTCTGCAGCCAGCTGCTTCCGCCTCCATCTTGCTGCCGGGTTTCCCGAGCCCTGGGAAACCCGGCCAACAACCTTTAAGTTTAAATCGGGCACTGTGGGAGCCTGGTTTAAATATTACAATGAAGCGTCCCGCCGGCGTAAAAATGGCGGCAGACGCATATATGGCGAGTTGGGTTTGCGTTTCGCGATTTTAAACTTTTAACCTCTGACCCTCTCCCGCCCGTCATGAGGGTGTTAATATCGACCCCGCCAAATTTGTTGCTAACAAAATAATTTGCGAAACATTTAGAGGTTTGGAGATGAGGATATCTGTTGGAATTGAGTTCTATAATAGAAGGACCGAGGGCTTATTTATCAAGAGATTTGCAAAAGACCAAGGGAGGAAAAACGTGCTGACGTTTCACTTTATGACTCAGCTATAACGTGAGAAAATCCCATTATAGCCCTGGTTGCTCAGATTCTTATGCAAAAAGAAAGACTTGCATTTCTATAGTGGCTTTCACGACCACCGGACGTCCCAAAGCACTTTACAGCCAATGAAGTACTTTGAAGTGTAGTCACTGTTGTAATGTAGGAAACGTGGCAGCCAATTTGCGCACAGCAAGCTCCCACAAACAGCAATGTGATAATGACCAGATAATCTGTTTTAGTGATGTTGATTTGAGAGATAAATATTGGCCCAGGACACCGGGGATAACTCCTCTGCGCTTCTTCGAAATAGTGGCCGTGGGATCTTTAACATCAACCTGAGAGAGCAGATGGGGCCTCGGTTTAACGTCTCATCCGAAAGACGGCACCTCCGACAGTGCAGCCACTCCCTCAGCACTGCACTGGGAGTGTCAGCCTAGGTTTATATGCTCCAGCCTCTGGAGTGGGACTTGAACCCACAACCTTCTGACTCCGAGGCGAGACAGAGCTACCCACTGAGCCACAATTCTGGTTATCATAAACCATTAGTCGTTCGTTGGGGGTCTAACTTCAGTGCTCGTGGTCTCTGGCCTATTAAGCAACATTGCAAAGCTTTGACTTCCTTCCTTGCGCTGTTGTAAAGAATGGTTTCCTTTGATGAGGAGTAGGGAGAGACCTGTCAGCACGGGGGAGGTGATTACCTACATCTCACCAAGTACAATGCAACGGTGATGACACGCCTTCTGACATAAGACATGCTTCTGTATGGAGTGCTTCTAATTGCAACCCAGATATCATTATTTGTTACCTGAGAATGGAGATGACAGTGACAGCTTCTTTCTCTCTTTATAGTTGACGTGCCATTTAGCAACAGTTAAATTGACAGAATAAATATTACGTTTTAATGAGGGCTGTCACCCGCCAAATGTATAAGTGCACTTGAGGCTCTGAATACTGATGTATGGACCTGCTTTCTGCGACAAGGCTCTCATGTTTTTAAGCTGGGACCTGAATGTGACAGGCTTGGCTCAAGAGGCTTATGGTGATCAGCAGTTTCTGTGTTTGGAAATTGGAAGGATTGCAGATTTCATATTCGCCTTTTGTCCATGGAGCCAGGATCTGCCACGGCAGTGGGAATGCCACCAGGACTGTCTCCTCGTGCCAGGCAAGGTGACGGGCCACACACACACGCGCTTCCCAGGGTAAACTTGCCAAAGTTCAGTCTTCCTCCCCCCTGTGCTTGGGAGCTGGTCGCTGGCCAGGCCGGTGGGGGTGTGTGTGTATGGAAACGGCAGCCGTTGAAGGAGATAGATACCTGAAGCAACGTAAAGGGGCAGACAGCCTCCAGCATCAGCAAATTGCCTCATTCCGATGAAGTGGCAAAGCTACCGAGAATTGCTACTCCACTGTACCAAGATTGATTTATGTTCCTGCTTTACCGCCTTAATCTTTTTCTGGTAGTTCTGCCTCTCCTGGCAACACTGAACTTCTGTTCCCAAGGAGATAACAACATCAATCCGTCATTATCACCTCATGCACTTGGGCTTGGGGCTCTGAATGTTGATATAAATCTTCCACTGGCGCTGGGAGTCTCGTTCTGAATATTACTGGGAGTGGAGATTCTCAGTGTCGATACAGACCTGTTACTGGGGGCTGAGGTTCTCTATGTTGATACAAACTCGTTAATGAGATATTTGCACACTCGATGTTGAGATCGGCCTGTTTCTGGAGGCTGTGCTTCTTCCTACTCAGCTCCACATAGAGCTGAAGGCTAAGGCCCAAGCAGGTAGGGTGGATTTGGTTGGACAAGTGACAGACAGCATACCCTATGCTCTCCTCCAGGATTGACTAGCCTACCGACCCTTAACATCTGGGCTTACACAAGAGGATTGTGCACCCACCTTGGATATAATCAAAATGTGTTAGCTTTCTTTTAACAAAAAAGTGGTTAGAAAGATGAGATAAATCAGGATGTAGTATTTAGGAAGAAAGACTTGCATTTCTAAAGCACCTTTCATGACCTCAGGATGTCCCAAAGTGCTTTACAGCCAATGAAGTGCTTCTGAAGTGTGGTCACTGTTGTGATGTAGGAAGCGCAGCAGCCAATTTGCGCACAGCAAGCTCCCACAAACAGCAATCTGATAATCTGTTTCAGTGATGTTGGTTGAGGGATAAATATTGGCCCCAGGACACCGGGGAGAACTCCCCTGCTCTTCTTCAAAATAGTGCCATGGGATCTTTTACCCTCACCTGAGGGAGCAGACGGGGCCTCATTTAACGTCTCATCCGAAAGACGGCACCTCCGACAGTGCCGCACTCCCTCAGCACTGCACTGGGAGTGTCAGCCTAGCTTTATGTGCTCAAGTCTCTGGAGTGGGACTTGAACCCACAACCTTCTGACTCAGAGATGAGCCACAGCTGACACAGTTTAGGTGACAAGAATCTTGGGTTTGAAATGTCTGTAGATTGTAAGAGGGAAAGATTACTGAAGGAAGTAAGGAAGGAGTACCATAATGTTTTAGAGGTCATGGAAAAGAATGAGTTATGATGGGGATCAATATCAATTGTTGGATCGACTGGTTGACAATTCTGATACCTGGGCCAAATGCCTATTAACATCATTTGAGAAACCTATTGATCCAGACAGGACTGGCGCCATGCTTTATTTCACAAGGACAGTTTTCAAGCAGCCGTCATCATAACGAGGGGTTGTGTCAATAAACTTCACCTTGAAACAACAGGGCTGGCAGAAACCGTGCCAATCATTCGGTCTATTTATCTGAAGTCTAAATGGGTCATTTTTGTGAGGCGCCGCTCTTGGTGTGGAACCTTTTCAGTCAGAAAGGCCGCGCCGTCATGTGATAGTCCCATTGCCGACCCGTCTGTCCAGCAGAGCCCCCGGCCCGGTGTCCAGATTCATGAAAACATCCCAGAATCCTCTGATATTATGTTAATTAGAGGAAAGAGGATCAGTTTCCGAAGCTGCTGTTTGGTTGCTGAGTGATGCTCTTTGCTGATTTCTCGAGTTATTAGATGCAATCAATTGCTGATTATGTACAGTTGTAAATACAACAAACGGTGGCATAGTGGTTAGCACTGTCGCCTCACAGCGCCAGGGACCCGGGTTCGAATCCGGCCTCGGCTAACTGTCTGTGTGGAGTTTGCACATTCTCCCCGTGTCTGCGTGGGTTTCCTCCGGGTGCTCCGGTTTCCTCCCACAGTCCAAAGATGTGCGGGTTAGGTTGATTTGGCTATGATAAATTGACCCTTAGTGTTAGAGGGGATTAAATACGTGGGGTTACGGGGATAGGGTGGGATATGTGTCGGTGCAGGCTCGATGGGCTGAAATGGCCTCTATCTGCACTGTGGGGATTCTGTGATTCTGTGAAATTACATTTATATAACGCCTTTAATATGGTAAAACTTCACAAGAGCGTAAACAGACAAAAATTAACACCGAGCCAGAGAAGAATTACATTAGGACAGGTGACCAAATGCTTGGTCAAAGAGGTAGGTTTTAAGGAGCGTCTTAAAGGAGGAGAGAGGTAGAGAGGTAGAGAGGTTTAGGGAGGGAATTCCAGAGCTTAGGGCCCAGGCAGTTGAAGGCACGGCTGCCAATGGTGGGACGATGGAAATCGGGGATGCTCAAGAGGCCAGAATTGCTGGAACACAGAGATCTGGGGGGGTTGTGGGGCTTGAGGAGGTTACAGAGTTAGGGAGGGGCGAGGCCATGGAGGGATTTGAAAACAAGGTTGAGAATTGTAATATCGAGACATTGCCTGATCGGGAGCCAGTGTAGGTCAGCGAGCACAGGGGGTGATGGGTAAACAGGACTTGGTGCGAGTTAGGATACGGGCAGCAGAGTTTTGGATGAGCTCAAGTTATGGAGTTGCACATAGAGTTTACTAACTTGTTAAACACTGCAGCCCAAGAGTCAGAAAGCAGGATGAACTACCTCAAACGATGACTTCTTGATCTCGGTTGCATCATTGAGGTGAGGGGTTGAGTGGAGGGGATGTTGCATCAAGTATCTCCATGTACCAGTTACACAGCAGCACTGGCAGTGACTTGCGGTCAAAGAACGAGAGTCAATCTGGTTTACTGAGAAGAAACAGATAGCGACTGATTGTTTTTGACTTAACCATTTTTAATTTTTATCCTATATTCGCAGGCTCACCTCGTGGCTGCCTTTGAACAGAGTTTAAGCAATATGACCTCACGACTGCAGAACCTAACAATGACAGCAGAGCAAAAGGTGGGTCCAGTGAATGTTGTACCCTTGGTTCATGAAACTAGGAAGTCGCGCAACAATTCTGGACAATCTTAGCACAATGCATTGACCATTGAACTGAACTGGTTGCACCAAGTCCACTGGAATGAATGATTTTACATTTTCAATCATGAAAGATATATTTATCTTAGCAGTGTGAACTTCTAATTTGAACGGACTGATCACGAGCAAATAATTAACGTCGGTTGAAAGAGGAAACTTAGAGCCAAAGATGTTTACAGTGCAGAAGGAGGTTATTTGGCCCATTGTGTCTGTGCTGGCTCTTTGCTAGTGCAATCCAAAACTCATCCCATCACCTTGCTTTCTCCGTCGAGTCTTGTAACTTCCTCTGCTTCAAATCTTTATCCAATTTTCCCTTAAAAAATGTAATGGTTTTTGCCTCAACCACTATCTGCTCCAAAACTTTGGAAAGAAATTTCTCCTAATTCTACGCCATTGTAACCTCTCTCCTCACTCTCTTATTGACAATTTTGAATTGATGACCAGTCATCACTGACTCTCCAATGAGAGGAAATAGTCTTTCCCTGTTCACTCTATCAAAACCCTTCAAAATTAAAAAAAAACCTCTGGTAAATGAGTCTGCTCCAGCGGAAACAGTCCCAGCATTTTATCAGCAAGTGACTGTTTGCACTGTATATTCTACACCATGACTTTGAATATCAGTTCCTTGGGGCTAATATTAACTGTTGACGATGCTTTAAATGGAACATATCGGGATTTGCACCCCGTTGTACACCCTAGCCCGAATTTCCAAACATTTGCAAAAAGGAAAAAAAGAATGAACTTTCATTTGTTGTTTCGTACGACGGGCAACGCTTCTGACGGGATGTCTAGTTGGGCGATCCATTCGACGGTCTCCCGAGATGCCGAGTGGGGAAATGAGGTGCCTCCCGCGACAGGTCTCAGTGGCCAGGTTGATGTGATGTGTTCCACGGTCTGGGACTCACGGCCACAGTCACACTTCGGGTCGTCCCCTCATCTTCCACTGGTGGAGCAGGTGGTCGCAGCGTCCGTACCCTGTGCGGATTGGGTTGAGCGCTGTCCACGGTCTTCGAGGGAGGTGTTGGTTCTTTATGTTGCATGCGTCCCACGATTCCCTCCATATGGATAGAACTTGCATTTATACCGCGGCTTTCACAACCTCAGGACATCCCAAAGCACTCTACAGCCAGCGAGGTACTTTTACAGTGTAGTTACTATTGTAAATTAGGAAACGCGGAAGCCAATTTGCACACAGCAAGGTCCCACAAACAACAGTGAGATAATGGCCATTTAATTTGTTTTTTAATTACATTGGTTGAGGGATAAATATTGGCCCGGACACCGGGGATAACTCCCCTGCTCTTCTTCAAAATAGTGCCGCGGGATCTTTTACGCCCGCCTGAGAGAGCAGACGGCGCCTCGGTTCAATGTTTTATCTGATAGATGGCACCTCCGACAATGCAGCACTCCCTTAGTACTGTACTGGAGTGTCAGCCTAGATTTCTGTGCTCAAGTCTCTGGAGTGGGGACTTGAACCCACAACCTTCTGGCTCACAGGCAAGAATGCCGCCTACTGAGCCACAGCTGACACCATGGGCTGGATTTTACCAACCTCGGCGGGTCCGTGGTGGGAGACATCGGTGGCGGGTCCCGACCTCGCTGCTGGCTCCAGTCCGCTGTCCAAAATGATTTTCCCCTGATTGGGCTTGTTAAGCCCCGCCTAGCGTGTTTCCCGGCCAACTGAAGGAAGCGGGTCTGATGATGTCATTCGATGACGCGTCATCGCCCGGTTTCCTTAAAGGGACCATGCGCTAATTCATTTTGACAGTTGTGTTGTCAGTGTTCTACAGCATTGAGGTGCTGCAAACACTGACAATCACCGCACAGAGCTGCACGGCTGCACCTAGGCTCTCCCATGACTCCCTACATATGCTTATGGATAGAGTCACAGCACACAGGGAGGTTCTCTTCCCTTCCAATGGTTGCACATTGCACAGGAGGGCACAAGCAGGGATGTCATCAGGAGGACCAGGCTGCAGTGGCACAAACCTTTCAATGATCTCAGTAGATCACGAAACGTTACTGCAAAGCCACGCTCAACCTCATCCTGCTGTGCCACTCATCACATCCACATCACTCTGCCTTCCCTACCCTCTTCCTGCACATCCTTACTCACACCAACTTACCTTGCACCTCCACCCATCCGTCTCTATCTACATTATCACTTCTCCATCTCACTAGCCACCCCTCACACTCACCCTCATCCTAGTCCAATCATACCAACTAACAACACACAAGGGTAGGCGCTTGTGTGTTTTAGCCAATGTTCATGTGAAGTTTCTGTTAATGTGCTGTCAAACATTGAAACCTTTATTTTCAACACTTTGCGATCTTGGACAGATTTGTGTGAACCTTTGGAAGTGGCTTAGTGAGTTGCAGTGAATGGTGAGACATAACGTTCCTCCTGCAATGGTGATGAGTGTGAAAGGAATGGCTTGGGCATTGTGGGGATGCTTTATGGTGTCGGTGTGGGGTGGTGCCAACCTGACACATCATGTGGCAGCCAGGGTGTACAGCGTCAAGTGAAGTAAATCTGTCCATGGTGAGGCAATTCCTGGCGTTCAACAATGTGGTTGGGTGCTGATGTCCTGTGCAGCATCAGTTAATTGTGGAGAAGGTTGGTGTTGCTGTTGGTGCTGCCTGGTGCTGCTGGTGTTGGGGCTGATCATGGTGGGATTCTGAGGACCAAGGTGAGGCAGTATAAACCGTACCCATTCTGATCTAATAGATGGCAAGTGAAGTTGAGATGACAGAAGCGATCTGTCAATGGTGAGAGAGGTTGTTCCAATGAGCTGACACTGGATAGAGAGTTTACTCCAAACACTTGCAACCTGCATAAAGCTCAATCTGTCTTCCAAATGCAGTAAGCAACAGCTTCTGAGCTTGGAAAGTGAACAGCTGTGAGATGGGAGCTTTTATAGCACATTTCAAGCTGTCAAGTAATGAGATGATTCCATGGTCATACAACTCCCGACCTCCTTACCTGACGTGATCCCCGAGCAGCGTGGATCCCGTGGGCGACCTGGTAAACTCTGAAGGTGAGCTGAAAATAGTTGTTAACCCTTTGTTAACAAGGCCATAATGACCTTAACTGCCTCCCCCGCCGCTGCGTGTCGGGTCTGCTCAGCGCTGACAGACCTGACATTTGGGAAAGGCACGTGGCAACGGGTTGACAGCGGGGTCCCGACCCGGTCAAAAAAAAAACATTTTCCGCACCCAGCCCACCACCGATCGCGCCCACTGAACCCCGGAAAATTCCCCCCATGACTTCAATAGAAAGGAAAATTGGGCAGGGTGTATAACGGGCAGCCGAGCTGATATTTCCCGTTTTATGCTATTGCCTAAAGTTAAAATGATCCCCCTTGTGTGATTCGGTGCCAGTGAGCCCAGCGTCTTCACAAGGTGAAAGTGCACCCAGGTAGTGTGATTGATATTGTAAGATAAACTGGGCTAAGTGAGGTGATTCCATGAGCTAGCTCGATAAGCAGGGAGTGCCGATCGGTGGCAGCTGGGGGGGGAGGGGACCAACTTGGGAAATTGCGGGAGTCCCAATATCTGCTCACTCCACACTGCGGAACTTCACCTCCTTGTCAACCGAACAGAGGCCTTCATTGTTGCTTTTAGTTTGAATGGACTAATAAATCAATAGATCGAGTAGAATGGGCAATGATGCGCAATCCCTATAATGTGACTTTAATTGCTTGATTAAATTAGCGGAGAAGGAAAGTCCCCAAGGGGAGGATGCTTGATGTTCAGCGGAGAAATTGTTTGCTCTCAAGAAGAAAACAATGGTCTTATCTGGAACGTCTTCGATTTTTTTTTGAATGGCAATTTTTTCACTGGCAAAGAGATGCGTGTGTAGCAGATTGTTTGCTCCCGGCTGCTCCCAATGATGTCACTTATGGGCTGGGCTCCCGATTTCAGCCATTTATAGAATCATAGAATGATGCAGCACAGAAGGAGGCCATTCGGCCCATCGTGCCTGTGCCGGCTCTTTGGTAGAGCTATCCAATTAGTCTTACTCCCCCCCTGCTCTTTCGCCATAGCCTTGCAATTTTTTTTCCATTTCAAGTATTTGTCCGATTCCCTTTTGAAAGTTACTATTGAATCTGCTTCCACCGCCCTTTCGGGCAGCGCATTCCAGATCACAACAACTGGCCAAATTCCCCCGTGAACCGCACTGCCTCCTGCGCGGCCCGCCTCCCTCAATGCGCGGCCCATTCAAATCTTTGCGCATGTGCGGTACCTACAGTGTAAAAGCCGGCGAGCGGCCTGCGCGGGACCTTGCGGATGGCTGCGCGGCCACGCAGCTTAGCGGGAACATTGCAACTCGCTGCATAAAAGAAATTCTCCTCGGCTTTTTTTTTCGCCACTTACCTTAAATCTGTCTCCTCTGGTTACCGACCCTTCTGCCACTGGAAACAGTTTCTCCTTATTTACTCTATCAAAATCGTTCAAGATCTTGAACACCTCTATTAAATCTCCTCTTCCCCTTCTCTGCTCTAAGGAGAACAACCCCAGCTTCTCCAGTCTCTCCGCATAACTGAAGTCCCTCATCCCTGAAACCATTCTAGTAAATCTCCGCTGCACCCTCTCCAAGGCCTTGACATCCTTCCTAAAGTGTGGTGCCCAGAATTGGACACAGTACTCCAGCTGAGGCCTAACCAGTGATTGATCAATGATTTGTCCCTGATTTTCAGATTTACAGCACGAGAGCTGTGCTCTCTGGTTGTGTCTCCGTGGCAACCATTTGGTTTGTATGTTAGAATCTCCCGCAAAGGTTTAATTTGATCCATGGGTTCATTTTACTGCCGATGAAGCCTCATCAGGGGTTATAACTATCAGGAAAGACTGAACAGGCTTTTATAGATGCCAGAGTTTTATTTCCAGATTTGTTTTTGAAACTGAATTAAAATTCTCAAAATGCCCAGGGTGGAATTGGAACTCAGATTCTCTGGAATATTAGTTCAGTAATCCATTAATTTAAATGGGCGGAACGTTGGGCAGGCTACTTATGAGCGTGCACTTCACCCGCATTTCCTGTGTTCACGATCCCAAAGCCCCAGTTGGAGAGGCGAGTGGGGGGGTGGGGGAGGTGAGGGAAAAGGAAATCCCGCCTCTATAACTGCAGTGAACCAGCTTCTGATTTCTCCTTTCGTTTAACTGTTTCTTGCAGGAGTCGGAACTAACCGAACTGAGAGAAACCATTGAAATGCTGAAGACGCAAAACTCGGCAGCCCAAGCGGCCATCCAGGGAGCATTGAACGGCCCCGATCACACGAACAAAGGTACAGTCTATGAAACGTGTGCGGTGTAGGGACATTAGGAACAAGGGGCAGGCCGTTGAGCCCCTCGAGCCTGCTCCGTCACTCAGTCAGATCATGGCTGATCTACACCTCAGCCCCATTCACCCGTCTTTGCTCCATATCCCTTGATACCCTTACCCAACAAAAATCTATAGATCTCAGTCTTGACCAATGTTCCCTCTAATTCACCGCGTGCGCGGTTTTTACATTGAAAAACCGACAAGCCGGCTGTGCGGGTTCCCTGGATCGCTGCCCGGCCACACAGCTTAACGGGAACGTTGGTCTTGACAATTTCAATTGTTACCCAGAATCCACAGCCTTTTGTGGGAGAGAGTTCCAGATTTCCACTACCCCTTTCCCCTGGCCGGGGAGTCCAGAACCAGGGGTCACACTCTCAGAATAAGGGGTCAGCCATTTAGGACTGAGATGAGGAGGAATTTCTTCACTCAGAGGGTGGTGAATCTTTGGAATTCTCTACCCCAGAGGGCTGTGGAGGCTCAGTCGTTGAGTATATTCAAGACAGATATCGATAGATTTTTGAATATTAAGGGGATCAAGGGATATGGGGATAGTGCTGGAAAGTGGAGATGAGGTAGAAGATCAGTCATGATCTTATTGAATGGCGGAGCAAGCTCGAGGGGCCAAATGGCCGACTCCTGCTCCTAATTCTTATGTTCTTATGTAAGAAATGCTTCCTGATTTCACTCCTAAATGGCCTGGCTCTAATTTTAAGGTTACGCCCCCTTGTTCTGGACTCCTCCCACCAGAGGAAATATTGGCCCATATTTTCCGATGCCTGCGGGTGGGTACGGGCTGTGTAAACACCCGTAGGGACATCGCAAGTGCCGGTTTCAGGCATGCGAAGTGCATGTGCTGAAAACCGGCATTTCCGATCTGTCAAGAATGCTCTTGACAGATCGCACGCCTGCCCTGGAGAAGGGCCTCTGCGGGGGGAGAGTTTCGCTTTCTGCAGAACCTCCGCCCGCTGAAAACCCTTAGAAATCTTACGCCTGGTAAAAGCAGTAAGCGTAAGGCCTGCTTTTACCAGCATAAGAGTTTTAAAAAGTTTTTAAAAACATATCACTCATTTATAATTTTAAAATACTTTTAAAAAAGATAAGTTTATTTTTAGCCCCATAAAAAACTTAAATTATTTTTTTCAAAAAATTTAATTTTTGTTTAAAATATTTAATTTAATGTAATTTTAACTCATTTTAAAAACGTGATGGTTTTAAAAAAAAATTATTTAATGTTCTAGTGTCTTTCTTCAGTGATCCCCATTCATACTTTTGACGGGTCTGTCTGTCAAAAGTATGAAGGGGGATTCCCTTCTCCCATTGGCTGGCCTGGCCCATGTGATCCCAGGGACGCTTGCGAACCGCCTGCGCCCCTGGGATACGTGGGCCCTGCGCATTTCGACTGTGGAGAGGCCCAGGAGCGGAAGTGTACGGACTTCGGGAGCCCTCAGGTAAGGGCGTAGATTTTTTTCCTGATAGGTGGCCTCCGCACGCAGAAAGCCTCCTATCGGAAATTACGGGCCAATTTCTCCGCATCTACCCTATTGAATCCTTTTAACATTTTAAACACCTCGATCAGGTCACCCTCTCAACCTTCTAAACTCAAGGGAATACCAGCCAAGTTTATGCAACCTGTCCTCATAATTTAACCCTCTAAGCCCTGGTATCATTCTGGTGAATCTGCGAATTTCCACTGCAAGCTCAGCATCGGCATCTACCCTATCGAATCCTTTTAACAAATTAAACACAGTGATGTAAGAAAACTACTAGGCACTTGGTCTAAGCGTCAAACAAAACTTTAATCAACTGTTTTACAACATGGAGGTCTAGTTGTGTCCTTCACTAGTTCCGGTTAAGAATGTCCTGCGCAAGCTGGGCCCATGCCCGAGTATTTATACTCTCCCTGGACAGCGCCACCCGCAGGCCACCCAGTATTATTTCATAAGTCATGAATGACAGATTCATGTCACACAGTTTACCACTTGTAGCCGATCAACAAAAGCAGACATTTGTACGTATTGCGAAGGCCTTCACTGAAATGAACGTGGCCTCCGCCAGGATCACTAACCCGCTGGAAAATTAATCCTTGACGTTTGGCCGCTTCACCCTCGGCGATGTGAATCTCAGATTGAAAACTACACCTGCGTATAAATTACTTCTCTGATCTTACGGGGTATGGTTGAGGGACTCTTACAGACACCGTATCTTGGGAAATGCCCAGCTCACCCATGTGATTGTGTTTGTAACAGACACTGAAAAATAAACAACAACGTGTATTTATATAGCGCCTTTAATGTAGTAAAACATCCCAAGGTGCTTCACAGGAGCGTTTTCAGACAACATTTGACACCGAGCCACATGTGGAGATATTAGGAGAGGATGACCAAAAGCTTGGTCAAAGAGGTAGGTTTTAAGAAGCGTTTTAATGGAGGAGAGAGAGGCGGAGAGGTTTAGGAAGGGAATTCTGGAGCTTAGGCAGTTGAAAACTACCCTTCTCTCCTTTAGTCTCCCCCTACTCTTAGGTCCTGATATTCCCCCAGCCCCCCCACTTCCCAAAATGTCCCGGTGTCGGAGTGCCTGAATTCTGGTGGTCCGGATCATTTGAAAACCCACAGCCCCCCACAGCGGCTGCATGACTGGCCACCGGCCTTGACCTGTAAAAGAAGGTAAGACCCCCCCTCATCACTGACTCCCCAAGCAGAGGAAATAGTCTTTCCTTATTCACTCCAAGAGTCTTCATCATTTTAAAAGCTTCAATTAAATCTTCTCTTAACCTTCTTTGCTTCAGTGGAATTAGTCCCAGTATCTCAAGCCTCTCCTCATCACGATAGTTTCCCATCCCTGCCACCAGCAACCTGGTCAATCTGTGTTGGATGCTCTCTTTGGCTTTGATATTCTTTCTATAATGAGGTACCTAAAACAGTACAAAGTACTCAAACTACAGCCTAAATAATGTATTGTATAAATTTGCCATTACTTCGTTACTCTTCCACCCTATGCCCCTATTGATAAAACCCCAAAT
The DNA here is from genome assembly GCA_030390025.1 of Squalus acanthias. NCBI lineage: Eukaryota > Metazoa > Chordata > Chondrichthyes > Squaliformes > Squalidae > Squalus > Squalus acanthias. Next base: position 118,221,556 of record CM059435.1, read on the forward strand.
CAATACTATAATGTTTAACGTTCCTTTGAATTATCCTCTCTAGTTTCTGCTAAGGTGAAAATATGTCATCATGCACACTTTTCCTCCTATCAAGCTGTGTTGAAATGAAAACTCATCACATATCTTCCTATTCCTTCTTATTTTTTTGACTAGGGCCACCAACCCCTTGTAAATCCTCACCTCCCTCGGCCTTTCCTTCCTCCTAACAGTCAGGCCTTTAAGACCGGAGCTTGACGTCACGCGTTAAAATACTTGCTGATTCATCTCATCTCTTTTATTCGTTCGAACCATGGTGGTGACCTCCACCATTGGCCTTTGCCCTTCGCCCTCGGTTTGCCAACAAAAGAAGCCCTTTACAGTGTTCAGAATGTGAACTTTCTGTCTTGGTAGACATGCGGATTCGAAGACAACACTCATCGGACAGCGTTTCAAGTATCAACAGTGCAACCAGCCATTCAAGTATTGGGAGTGCAAATGATATAGAGTCGAAGAAAAAGAAGAAGAAGCAGAGTTGGGTAGGTTTGATTATTTTTAGTATAAATTGGTAGAAAAGAGCTTGGGAGTAAGTGTGTTTGAAGAGTTTTCCAAACTATATATATATATATATATATGTTCAAAATCTGATTTTAATTAAAAAAAGCAATGTGTCCATTTGTTGGAGAAGACAAATGGTTACGAGAGTGTCGAAGATTGAGTAAAGCTACTTTCTTTGAATGCTTTCTGTTCAATTTCCTTCAGATAGGAGATCATTAACCCTTTCAAGACTGCACCAAAACTAAACCAAGGTTGGCAATAGTCAGCTGCTTTTGCATTGAGGATCATCACTGAGTTCTGACGTTCCAGAAGAATCCTAGTATTGCGGAATGCTTGCTAGTTCCTATGGACAAGCTTCCGACCATAAATCATTATTAGTAAATGTAACCCTGATCAATGGATATGTCACAGTAGCCTAGTGGTTATAGGAAAAGAAAGTCTTGGACTTCTATAGCGCATTTCACGACCTCAGGACGTCCCAAAGCGCATAACAGCCAATAAAGTACTTTTTGAAGTGTAGCCACTGTTTCAATGTAGGGAACGTTACTCAAAAGGTCGTGACTTTAAATCCAGCCATGGAAAATTGTCCAATTGAATTCAATAAATCCCGTAAGTTTTGACCTTGGCACCAGAAAAAATGATCATGAAAGTTGCCCGATTGTCGACTGGTTCACTAATGTCCTTCAGCAAAGGGAACCAGTCCCGCCCGTACCCTAGTCTGACGTACAGGTGGTTGCGGGCTCACACTGTGTGGTTGATTCTCGACGCCCTCTGAAGCGGCTTAGCAAACCACCCAGTCTTAAAAAACAACCGCTATGATGAAGAAAGCCCGCCACCTTCTCTAGGATGGTCAATCAATGCCGGCTTTGCCAGCCAGCCCGCATCCCAGAAAACAAATAGAAAAAGCTAATCAATTTGTGTCTGCAAAAACAAATGTAATGCAGATTAACGTTGCGAATAAATTGTAAGCTCCACTTGCGACAACATTTGCGTTCACAGCTGTCTAGACGTTTGGTATTTCTGGATTTAATCATTGAATCAAATTTCAAAATTGAATCATAGAATCATAGAATGGTTACAACACAGTAGGAGGTCCTTCGGCTTGTCGAGTCCGTGCCGGCTCTCTGCAAGATCACTTCAGCTAGTCCCACTCCCTGGCCCTTTCCCCGTAGCCCTGCAAATTTTTTTCCTTCAGGTATTTATCCAATTCCCTTTTGAAAGCCATGATTGAATCTGCCTCCACCACCCTTTCAGGCAGTGCATTCTAGATCATAACCACTCGCTGTGTAAAAAAGTTTTCCCTCATGTCGCCTTTGGTTCTTCTGCCAATCACCTTAAATCTGTGTCCTCTGGTTCTCGACCCTTTCGCCAATGGGAACAGTTTCTCTCCATCTACTCTGTCTAGACCCCTCATAATTTTGAACATCTCTATCAAATCTCCCTCAACCTTCTCTGCTCTAAGGAGAACAATCCCAGCTTCTCCCGTCTATCATTGTAACTGAAGTCCCTCATCCCTGGAATCATTCTCGTAAATCTTTTCTGCACTCTCTCTAAGGCCTTCACATCCTTCCTAAAGTGCGGTGCCCAGAATTGGACACAATACTCCAGTTGAGGCCGAACCAGTGTTTTATAAAGGTTCATCATAACTTCCTTGCTTTTGTACTCTATGCCGCTATTTATAAAGCCCAGGATCCCATATGATTTTTTAACCGCTTTCTCAACCTGACCTGCCACCTTCAACGATTTGTGCACATATACCCCCAGGTGTCTCTGTTCATGCACCCCCTTTAGGATTGTACCCTTTTGTTTATATTGCCTCTCCTCGTTCTTCCTACCAAAATGTATCACTTCGCACTTTTCTGCATTAAATTTCATCTGCCACGTGTCTGCCCATTCCACCAGCCTGTCTATGTCTTCTTGAAGTCTATCACTATCCTCCTCACTGTTCACTATACTTCCAAGTTTTGTGTCATCTGCAAATTTTGAAATCGTGCCCTCTACACCCAGTAGAAAAGGCCATAAAAATAGTCTTTGGGATTCTGGGTTTTATACATTCTGGCATTAACTACAAGTAACCTTTTTGTCCGTAACCCTGAGTTCCTCATCCTCCAGTACCTGTCCAACTCTCTTTTAAAATTATTGATGGAATCAGCTTCCACCACCTCTTCAGGTAGAGCGATCCAGGTCCCAACAACTCGTCTTCTTAAACAGCCTCCTGTGTGGCACTTTGTCAAATGCCTTCCGAAAGTCCTTAGATACAACATCTACTGCACTACCTGGATCAACCTTCTCTGTTACCTCATCAAGATTCATGCAAGTTAGTCAGACACGATTTACCTTTAACAAATCCATGCTGGCTCTCCTTGATTAACCCATGCCTTTCCAAATGAAAGTTTATTTTGTCCCTGATAATGGTTTCCAATAACTTCCCCACCGCCGATGTTAGGCTGACTGGCCTTTGATGAAGACTTTGATTAGAGCCCAGTTGCATTGTATTTCTGTGCACTTTGTTATCTCATTGATATGAAAGCCACGGAAAGGGTATGAAATTTATTAGTATGGTAATAGAAGTGAGGTTATAGTTATGAAGAAATGGTTGCAAATCTTTAGGCTTATTCACTGGGACAGAGAAGGCTAAATGGGGATATAAAAGAGGTTTTCAAAATTATGCAAGATTGCTTTGACTGGTTGGTGAATGGGTAACAAGGGGGACATGGCCTGAAGATTATCAGTAGGAGAACGAAGGCGGGGGGTGTGTGGTTCGAAACTTTTCTTCACGTAGCTGGTTATTAGAACATGCAATGCTTTACCACAGGTGGCTTTTGAGGCAGACTATGGCATTGCTTAAAAGAGCATTGTATTCTAAAAGGAAAAAGCATAGAAAGATGTGGAGAAAGAGCAGGGAATGGGCTTGGAGTAGATACCTGCAGTGGAAGAGTTGGCTCTGGCATGGACGTGATGGGCTGAATGGCTTCTTGTAATGCCTACGATTGTGCATGCTTGTTTCCGATGGTACGAGCACACGTTATAGCCAAGCTGCAGTGACAGATGTGCAGAAGTCCGGCAGCGTGTGCGGTCTTCATTTCCTGTCTCGTAACAATAACTCCCTACCACATTGGAACAACAATATCAATGATAGATGGAGAACATCATTCCACCAGACTACCCCGGGGCTTCAAAGCACGCTTCCCAGAGGGGAAAGGGGCAAATGTGTCTGCTTTTTTTTTAATGTTGCTGGTCAACAAGAAACAACTTCCATTGGTTGAGCACCTTCAACATGATGTAGGTGTCGGCCGGGGCTCAGTGGGCGGCACTCCTGCCGATAAGTCAGAAGGTCGTGGGTTCAAGTCCCGCTCCAGAGGCTTGCGTGTATATAACCCAGGCTGACCCTCCCAGTGCAGTGCTGAGGGAGTGCTGCGCAGTCAGAGGTGCCGTCTTTCGGATGAAACGTTGAAGCGAGGCCCCCGTCTGCTCTCTCGCGCGAATGTAAAATATCCCGCGGCCACGACTTAAAAAATGGCTAGGTGCCCTGTCCAATATTTACCCTTCAACCAACTCCACTAATATGGGTTATCTTGTCAGTCATCTCAGTGCTGTTTGCGGGATCTTGCTGTGCGCAAATTGTTGTGTTTCCCTATACTATAACAGTAACCACACTTCGAAAGTACTTCATTGGCTGTGAAGCGCTTTGGGACGTCCTGAGGTTGTGAAAGGCGCTATACAAATGCATGGTCTTTCTATGAAATGCCCCAAGTAGCTTCACAGAGGCGAGAACAGATGGAGTGGGGGCGGGGGGGGGAGGAGTAAGAGAGTTGGCTGAAAACAGGGTTTGAAAAGGCAGGACCGGAGAAGGCTTTTAAAGGTCAGGTCATGGAGAGGGAATTCTGGCCAGCTGGAAAATCTGCTTCCAAGCAAGGAATGTCGGGAAGATGGGATACGCGGGGTGGGGGTGGGGGTGGGGGTGGGGGGGCGAGGCGGGGGGCGAACAGAGTTGGAGGATCATAGACCCCAGGCTTGGATGTAGGGCTGCAGGAGGTGGTAGAGGGAGGGGATAGGGAGCAGCGAGACCAGGGAGGGATATATAAGCACAGATAAGGGAACTGGCGAGGAAATGGGATTGGAACAGATAGCCCCAGTCGATGGGCTAGCACTGGAACAGGCATGGTGAGCTGAATGGCCTCCCTCTGTACTGTAATACTCTAGAGGCTTCGCAGATAAGTACTTGGAGAAATTGCTTCAAGGCAATAAGATGCATACGTAACTTTCCTCTTTAATGCTAAAATTGTGTAGTAATCCTCATTCCCTGACAGTTCATAGATATTAAAACCTAGAAATGCCGCAGACCTGATACTGCGGTTGGTAATCTCTCTCTTTTTTAAGTTTTAAGAATTTTTTTTTTTAATCTTCTGACTTTTAACTCCTCCCTTTTTTCATTACAACCACAAGGTGAACAGTAAAGGAAGTAAGGTGAATATGCCGCGTACTGTGACCGAGCATGTAATGGTTAAATGACGTTGTACTCCAGCATGGGTTGCCCACGTTACGACGGTAGACGCTTAACTCGGTGGAAGAATGGCTTTTCCTGCTTTGCGCTGCCTCCTCTACTGACGGTTCCCTGATCTCCCAGTTCTGCTTACGCTGGCTGCCTTGAGCCGGAAGGTTTGGTCGATCGGCTCGGACGTGGGCCCAGCTCTGCAACCTTTTGCTGCGCGCGCTCCCGTTACGGTCCCCACCACTTAAAACGTCCACCTTTAAAACGTGTCGTCGCTTATATCAGCCAAAAAGCAATAACCATTTGCATTAACGTCAGTTTCAAAGCAGCGTGTTAATTGCTCCGTTTATTTCGGACAGAAACAGCTGTGATTACTGACGAGTTCACATCCCGTTAAGGTGCACTGAATGCAAGAACAAGTAGGTAAATCGCACCTCTTTAATGTTCGGGCCTTCTGTGGAGTTACAGGGTGTGTTAAGCACTGACTGCAGTTTAAATAGAGCTGCGGTCAGAGTGGAGCTACGTAGAACAGCAACAACTTGTATTTATATAGCGCCCTTAATTTAGTAAAACGTCCCAAGGTGCTTCACAGGAGCGATTATCAGACAAAATTTGACACCGAGCCACATAAGGAGATATTAGGGCAGGTGACCAAAAGCTTGGTCAAAGAGGTAGGTTTTAAGGAACGTCTTAAAGGAGGAGAGGTAGAGAAGCGGAGAGGTTTAGGGAGGGAATTCCAGAGCTTAGGGCCTCGGCAGCTGAAGCACGGCCGCCAATGATGGAGCGATGGAAATTGTGGATGCACAAGAGGGCAGAATTGGGGGAACGCAGAGATCTCGGAGGGTTGAAGGAGGTTACAGAGATAGAGAGGGAGCGAGGCCATGGGTGAGGATTTGAAAACAACGATGAGAATTTAAAAATTGAGAAGGAACATTCTTGTTGATTACTGTCACAGCGATAGACGTTATATCGGCCACCGCGTACAGCACACAAACCGCGATTGCACGAGCGCGCCGCTATAAGCGGGGAGTGGGGGGAACTGTACTTCTATCGCTGCAGGTCTACGGGTAAACTCGCCGATCCTGCTGTCCCTGTGGAGGGAGGGGGGGGGGGGAGTCCTGCGCTCGGAGGGACCGCGGCCTGGAGGCGGGGCTACAACCGCTGTAGGGATGGGATCGCCGATGCATGCTCCCATTGAGCGTGGCTCCCCACCTGGAGCACGGAGTATGTCAATTCACCCTCTAGCCTATCGCGCTGATATGCGGCTGGCAAACAATAGAGGATCGTTCATTGGCTGGATCCACGGCAACCTGTTCTGGTGGAAAATGCAGTCGTGATACAAGCAAGCTGTTACTGAGCCCCAGCATTGCTGATAATTAACGCCTGTGTTAAATATACTGCAAGTCTGATTGAAGGTGCATTCAGCAACATAAGGAGCAGGAGGAGCCCATTCAGCCCCTCGAGCCTGTTCCTGCCATTTAATGAGATCATATCTGATCAGTATCTTAGCTTCATCCACCTGCCTTGTTCCATCTCCTTTCATTCCCTTGTCCAGCAAAAATCTATCAATCTCAGATTTAATTGAGCCCCAGCATCTGCTGCTTTTTGTGGGAGAGAGCTCCACACTTCGACCACCCTTTGTGCGAAGAAGTGTTTCCTAACTTCTCTCCTGAATGGCCTGGCTCTGATTTTAAGTTTATGTCCCCTTGTCCTAGACTCCCCCACCAGCGGAAAAAGTTTCTCTCTCTCTACCCTATCAATTCCTTTCAAAATCCTAAAATCCTCAGTCACCCGCCTTGGCTCCATATCCCTCGATACCCTTGCCTAACAAAAATCTATCCATCTCAGTCTTGAAAACTCCAATTGTCCCCCAGCGTCCACAGCCTTTTGGAGGAGAGAGTTCCAGATTTCTACCACCCTTTGTGTGAAGAAGTGCTTGCTGATTTAAGGTGCATTTAGCAACGTAAGGAACAGGAGGAGCCCATTCAGCCCCTCGAGCCATTTAATGAGATCATATCTGATTCTTGAGTCCCCACAAGAGGAAATAGCTTCTCCGTACCTACCCTACCAAATCCTCTTCAACATTTTAAGCACATCGATCAGATCAGCCCTCAATCTTCTAAACTCAAGGGAATACAAGCCAAGCTTATGCCACCTGTCCTCCTAGTTTAACCCTCTGAGACCCGGTATGGTTCTGATGAATCTGTGGAGAAGGTAGGGCAGGTACAGAGAAACTATTTCCTCCGGTGGGGGAAATCAAGAACAAGGGGACATCATTAGAGCTAGTCCATTTGGGAGTCGTTCCTGCACGTAACTTTCGGTAAGTTCAAAGTAAGCTAGCACTTGAATGTTTAGCGGTGGCGTTGATGCAACAGATTGTAACCCGCTGAATCGCTGGTACTGCTTCCTGATGAGCTTGCTGTCCAGCGAAGTATTCTTTGTTTTTTTTTAAAGGCAACCATTTTGTTTAAAATCAGGGTCTGAAAGCTGATGATGTCGTGACCAGCATTCCCTGCGGGCGCCGCTCCTCAACAGGACCGTGCGACCGAGGAGCATCCAACCCTCTGGGAGCAAATCTTTCTGCGTTAATTCTGACCTACTCAAACAAAATGGCTGGGCCGCACAGTTTTTTTTGAGAAGTGCAATCCCGTTAAATTCAATTGCTAAAAGCATAAGGGAGCGGGGGGGGGAGTGGGGGTTAAAAAAAAACCTGCCTGTTCCGGTGAATCAGTAATAATCTTCCTTTATTGCTTCCCGATTAACCGATATAAACGACGATATGCTCAGTTGTTCCAACTGTGAAGCACGGCATATTCATGCAAGGCGGCGGAAGCGCTGGTTTTGACCCTCCCCCTCCCCCCCTCCCCCCACCCCGGGGATGATCCTGCCTCAAAGCCTCGCGAGCTGGGACCGCGCGTTGGAAATCCAGCCGCCGGTTGCGGGCGATTCGCAGACTTTCCGACGCGCCCTCCCACCGGGCGAGGCTCCCCAGCGGGAGGACGTGATCAGAAAGCCCGCTCCCGTTCTTTCTCATCCTCCTGGCCGACTCTGTACTGGCTGACTCCTTTGTGAAGCCCTTTTTGCAATGGGACCGTTTCCACCGAACGCTCGGCACGGAAACAGGCCATTCGGCCCGACTGGTCCGTGCCGGTGTTCATACTCCACGTGAGCCTCCTCCCACCTTACCTCAGCTCACTCTATCAACGTATCCTTCCATTCCTTCCAAGTGGCAGGAAGCCACATAAAATTACTTGGTCGGCACTTAATTGGCTTACGCCTAAAGTCAAAGGAGAGTAGCCCGTTTATTTCCCACGCTTGCTAAGACTGTGTTCGTATTTAAGAATAGGCGGTGCTATGTACAATGCACTAACATAAAACGGCATTCTGTGGTTGAAACATTAAACGCTGCTAACAAGGTCATCTTCTCTTTGCACTAACCGCAACTCCTGTGGGACAACCTTTCTCTCCGCCTCTAACTCGGAATGGACTGTGTGCTGATGTTACGCTCCTTACGCAACGTGTGCCTGCTGCCGGTGGGGAAGACTCAATCAGCGGAACTAATAACATCTCTGATTTAGCATTTCCGCTATTCCTTTAAAACTACAGTACTTCATAGTAATCCTGCCGCGGTTCAGGAAGGCGGCGGCTCACCACCGCCTTCTCAAGGGGCAACTAGGGGATGGCCAATAAATGCCGGCCTTGCCAGCGACGCCCACATCCCGTGAATGAATATGCAAAAGAAATCCTGTGCTTCAAACGGTGTTGTTCGCCCCGTGTAGTTATCTGTTTTGTCTTTGCAAATTACCAGCTGCAAAATGCTGCTTTAAAAAAAAATGAGCACGTTTTCAAATTTTGGACTATTACATTTTTAAATTGACATTGCCTCTATTGCAAGGCTCGCATCCGTTAAGATCATACTCTGAGGTACTGCATTGTTAAACAAGGTTACCCAGATTTTTGTGATTCTGGATTGCCCTAATATCCCCCTCTCATGCTGAGCTGATGCCAGTTCCAGATAAGCTGTGGTGAAGGAATGCTTTACTACCCGTTAACGAAGGAGGTCCTTCAGCTTGACTTTTTCCTTTCCAGTTGCGAAGCTCATTCAAGCAAGCTTTCGGTAAAAAGAAGTCGTCAAAACCTAACCTCTCCCACTCAGACATTGAGGAAATCACCGACTCCTCACTTCCGTCATCGCCCAAATCATACCAAGGTTCGACAGACCCCGGATCCCTGAAACCATCGCAGTCGGCATCAGCGTAAGTGTTTAGAAAGATCGTACGGCTTAGTTTGTGCTAAAATAAATTGTGATTCAAAAATCCTGAACAAGGGTTTTAAATGTGTAAACACTTTCCTGCCCCCACCCCAAACTTCTTTCTTCCCCCCATAGGTCCGAAGGTCACTCTGTACTGCGCTGTGACTGTGGGGGTGGGGGCACGGTTACATTGGGTCGCCAACCCTCCAGGATTATCCTGGCATCTCCAGGAATGAAAGATCAATCTCCAGAGAAAAACAACTCTGCACCGTCTTGGTTTCCTTATCTGAGGAAGGACATACTTGCCTCAGAGGCGATGCAATGAAGGTTCACTAGATTGAACCCTGGGGTGAGAGAGTTGAGGGTTGTCCTCTGAGGAGAGATTGAGTAGATTGGGCCTATACTCTCTGGAGTTTAGAAGAATGAGAGGTGATCTCATTGAAACATATAAGATTCTAAGGGGTAGATGCTGAGAGGTTGTTTCCCCTGGCTGGAGAGTCTAGAACCAGGGGTCTCAGGATAACGGGTCGGCCATTTAAGACCGAGATGAGGAAGAATTTCTTCACTCAGAGGGTGGTGAATCTTTGGAATTCTCTGCCCCAGAGGGCTGTGGATGCTCAGTCGTTGAGTATATTCAAGGCTGAGATCGATAGATTTTTGGACTCTAGGGAATTGAGGGATATGGAGATCGGGCGGGAAAGTGGAGTTGAGGTTGAAGATCAGCCATGATCTTATTGAATGGCGGAGCAGGCTCGAGGGGCCGTATGGCCGACTCCTGCTCCTAATTCTTCTGTTCTTCTAAGGGCGTTAATAAAAAGAATTATGTGTAAATTTCCATTTGCTTTGAACACTTAGTTATAAAAATATTGGCGAATGGGGAAAATAAGGTTCTTTGACGAACAGCCAAGAATCATCCAATCAGGCAACGAAGGGTTTGTTTGCCATCCAATTGGGCAGTGCACGTGTCGGGGAACCAATGGCGGGAGGAGTGGAGGTGAGAGGTCATGTAACAAAACCTCCTGGAATACGTCCAATCAGAGTTGGCAACCTAGGGGTAAAGAAGGAGCGCCTTATCTCCTCTCTCAGGAACATCACAAAGCGCTCCACATGCAGTGATGTATTACATAGGACTTACAGCACGGAAACAGGCCGATCGGCCCAACAGGTCCATGCTGGTGTTTATGCTCCACACGAGCCTCCTCCCACCCCCATCGTACTTTGAGGTGCACTCACTGTTGTCATGCAAATGAATTCAGTAGCCAATTAGCACACAGCAAGCTCCCACAAAGAACAGTGAGATCAGCGGCCGGTTAATCTATTTCTGGTGGCAGTGGCTGAGGGAGGAATGTTGGGCAAGACATTGGGAAGACTCCCCTGCTCTTCTTCGAATAGTGGCCGTGGAATCTTTTACATCCACCCGAGAGGGCCTCAGTTTAATGTTCATCCAAATTGCGACATACTCCGACAGTGCAGCGCTTCCCTCAGCACTGCACTGGGAGCGTCAGCCTAGATTATCTGCCCGAGTCTCTGGCGTGAGACTTTGAACCCACAACCTTCTGGCTCAGAGGTGAGAGTGCTACCCACTGAGCCAAGCTGACACTGCACCCGGGCCTCTGTGTAGACCAGTCCCGGTCCTTGTTGGACCGTGTGCACTTGGAGATGTTAGGTGGGGGGGGAAATGATCTGACACAGCTATGAGGCCCCAATTCCCACCTGAGAGATGGGCAAAAAATGTATTGATTAAAGAATGAGGTGAAAAGGTGATCAAGATTTAGCCTTTCTAATGGAAAGCACTGAGGGCTAGAAATTTGTCTCGGGTGGTAGCGCATCGGATTGGCCGCCCGTTTTTCATCACCGCCCAAGACCAATTTCTAGGCCTAAATGCCTTGCACAGCTGGTTGCTTGGTAACACATTCTGCACTTGACAGACTTGAGCACATAATCCGGACTGACCCGCCAGTGCAGTGCTGACGGAGCGCCGTGATATCGGTGGTGCCGTCGTTCGGATGAGCCGTTAAACCGAGGCCCCGTCTGCTCTCTCAGGTGGATATAAAAGGCACCTCAAGCCCATTTGAAGAAGAGCAGGGGGCGAGTCCTGGGGCCAACATTTATCCCTCAACCCACATCACTAAAACAGATTAACTGGTCATTTACCTCCTTGCTGTTTGTGGGATCTTGCTGTGTGCAAACTCTCTACCCACTGTGCCCGACAAAACAACAGAAACACCACTTCAAAAGTAAAGAAAGAACTTTTGCATTTCTATAGCGCCTTTAATGACCTCGAGACGTCCCAAAGCGCTTTACTTTTTGAAGTGTAGTCACTGTTGTAATGTAGGAAACGCGGCAGATAATTAAATAATCCACATTTTAAAAAAGACACGGATACCTAATCCCTCTGTATCATAGGATACAGATAAAAAATTAAATTCCAAGTTAAAAGTGGGACTTCTGTTGTCAGGTTTTCCAGTTAAGAAATTTCCACACACACACAATAAGAAACTGGCCGCCCGGTTCAAAGCTGGAGCAGGTATTTGTTTGTGTTTCTTTAATTGTCCGCTGCATTTCGTGATCTGTCAGCTTTTATCTCTGCTTTCTTGGTGTAACCAAGCCATTGTCTGTGTTCTTTTCCCTGTCGGTCTGTCTGTGCAGTAGGTTTCAGTCTAGTGCCAATGACAGCAAGCCAGCCTCTCTCTGGGAAACAAGGAAACGGCTAAATGGTCACGTGATCTACCAGCACCGGTCTCGGTAACCGCGGTGTGGTGCATGTGGTAGAAGGTTGGCAGTGGCTGCATTGATTGATTTTGTTGCCCGTCCGGTCTGCAACTAGCGAGGGTATTTTGCATTGGTTAACCTTTCAGTGAACCCTGTCCCGTCATTAAAGGGCGACCATTCATCGATATGGCGCCGCAATCTAGGCAGACACAGCAAGATCCCACAGCAGTAAATGGGATCCATGACCGGATAATCTATTTTTGGTTCTTGGCTAAGGGATGATTGTTGGGGCACAGCACCAGAGGAGCGCCCTTCAAATAGAGCCGTGGCCTTTTTAAGTCCAGGGAGATGGGGCTTCGGTTTAAAGGGAAGGAAATTAGTTGGATTGCTATAGCGCCTTTCATGATGTCCCAAAGCACTTTACAGCCAATGAAGTACTTTTTGAAGTGCAGTCACTGTTGTAATGTAGGAAATGCGGCAACCAATTTGCACACAGCAAGCTCCCACAAACAGCAATGTGATAATGACCAGATAATCTGTTTTAGTGATGTTAATTGAGGGATAAATATTGACCAGGACACCGGGTAGAACTCCCCTGCTCTTCTTCAAAATAGTGCCATGAGATCTTTTACATCCACCTGAGAGGACAGACGGGACCTCGGTTTAACATCTCATCCGAAAGACAGCACCTCCGACAGTACAGCACTGGAGTATCAGTCTAGATTTTTGTGCTCAAGCCTCTGGAGTGAGACTTGAACCCGCAACCTTCTAGACTCAGAGGCAAGTGTGCTACCCACTGAGTCACAGCGGACAGATAGATCCTTGGTTTAGCATCTGATCCAAAAGACTGCACCTCCGACAGTGCAGCACTCCCACAGTACGAGCCTAGATTGTGGGATCAAGTCCTGGAGTTGAGTTTGAATCCACAACCTCCTGATTCAGAATCAAGAGCATTTGCACGGAGCCAAGCTGACACTTATAATAATACAGTTTAAAGGCTTTTAATTTAATAAATTGCGTCCACACATCCTTTACAATGATTGTGACTCCCATCCCTTCAGCACAGCTCCCTGGGAAGAGAGGGTAGGAGAGCTGGGTGGGAACGAGCAGTTTCAGTGACCTCAGTTTCAAAATGGCAGAACAAGTAGCGATCTAGGAGGAAGCGCCAGTAATTTAGCAACCTCTTTTTTTTAAAATGTTTTTGTCTGGTAGAATTGCAATATTAATGATTTTTTAAAAATTTGTTCACGAGATGTGGGCGTCGCTGGCAAGGCCAGCAATTATTGCCCATCCCAAATTGCCCTCGAGAAGATGGTGGTGAGCCACCTTCTTGAATACAACTGAGTGACTTTCTGGGCCATTTCAGAGGGCAGTTAAGAGTCAACCACATTGCTGTGTGGGTCTGGAGTCACATATAGGCCAGACCGGGTAAGGACGGCAGATTTCCTTCCCTAAAGGACATTAGTGAACCAGATGGAATTTTATGACAATCTGGTAGCTTTTTATTCTGGATTTATTTAATTGAATTTAAATTCCCCAGGTGCTGTTGTGGTTCCCGTGGATTATAAGGTAGCAAATGTAACCCCACTATTTAAGAAAGGAGGGCGAGAGAAAACGGGGAACTACAGATCAGTTAGCCTGACATCAGTAGTAGGGAAAATGCTAGAATCTATTATTAAGGACGTGGTAACAGGGCACTTACAAAATAATAATAGTATTGGGCAGAGTTCTGCCATTTTAAAACTGAACTCGTGTCTCTGGATCATTAGTTCAGGCCGACTGGATTACTAGTCCAGTAACCTAACCACTATGCTACCGAACCCCCCAGAGTTTGCATCCTTGGGAAGTTGCTGTGCTTTGCTGAAGGTGTCGATTGGAGATATATCTAGTTGCCTCAAGTTACTTTGTTTTTTTTGACCCCAGAGTATTTGGTTTGCTTCATAACGCACTGCTTCTCTAATTAAACTAACTGTGTCGGCTAACACATTAACCCACCACGTGAGCCCTTTGCTGAAACATCTGTGGCAGTCATCGTTAACAGTACCTCGCAGTGACGCATGTTGTTGATGCTTTGTGTGTGTGTGTGTTTTCAGCAAATATCTTCTCTGATCTTTCGCACACTGCCTCTCTCTTTTCAGTCCAAACAACTGTCTATATTAGAGTGCATTTACACCCAACGTTAGTGTCAGCATCTAAAGAGCGTCAATCTATCTGTCATGGATTAAAAGATCTTCTGTGTTCATCCCTCCTGTCTGCAAATCCTTACGACAACACCAACAATTTGTATTGATACAGTGCCTTTAGCGTCGGTAAATGGCCCAAGGTGCTTCACAGAGCCGTAATCAGGCAGAAATGGACGCACAACCAAAGAGTGAGCTTGGTCAAAAATGTGGGCTTTGAGCAGCGTCTTAAAGGAGGAGAGGAAGATGGAGGGGCGGAGGGGTGTTAGGAAGGGAATGCCAGAATGTGGGGCCCAGGCGGCTGAAGGCACGGCCGCCAATGATGGGGCGAAAGGAGTGGGGGGATGTACAAGAGGTCAGAGTCAGAGGAACGAGTGGATGATTCTTGACAGTCAGTCAAACAGCCTTTTTTCCCCATGTCTGATATTTCTACATAGAATACACAGCACAGAAACAGGCCATTCGGCCCAACCAGTCCATGCCGACGTTTATGCTCCACTCGAGTCTCCTCCCGTCCTTCCCCATCTAACTCGATCAGCGTAACCCTCCACTCCCTTCTCCCTCATATGCTTATTTATTCATTTATAACTAAAATCCCCTGTGATATTTCTGCAGGGTGTTGCTCGCAGCAGTTTCCTGGCGATTAACTCCTGGCCAATCCTGGAGCACGGGCAACCCTTGTACAGCCTGAATCCAGAGTCAAGGCCTAGCCTGACAACCAATGAGGAAGAGGGAGACTCCCAGGAGGATGAAGTCCCACCTCCACTTCACTTCAGAGTCAGACCCTCACTCCTGGTTTACGCTCCTTGGGTTGGATTGATTTCACTGGAATGAAAAGCTTCTATAAAGGACGGAAGACCCGCTCCATCGGATTACCGCGCAGGTGGTGCGGAGAAAGATCTACCCCCATATGTATAGTGTCCGTGGCAACGCGGAAACCGCCTTGCACTGGCACTAAACTTGAAGGGGGAAAAATTGGCTCGCGCTCCCTTTGGGGCGCTAACTTCGCTGGGGCGCTACTTTTAGCGCCTCGAAAAAGTTTGCACCCCCCCACCCAAAATTGAATGGTAGCACCCCAAGCAGGAGGCGGGGCACTACTGGAAGCGCTCCCCCTCCCTCTTGGGGCGCTCCCATTGACTATCGCGGCGCTACGTGGAGCAGCGCCACGCATGTTGGCACGGAGCGCTGCGGTACTGCAGGCCTCCCTCCCCTGATTAAAGGGAAGATTCCTCGCGTAGCGCGCACCAGGGCCCTGCTGGACCACCGGATCGTGGCCGGCACCCCGCGGGAGGAGGCCAGAGGGGGGGGCAGGTGCTGGCAGGCGGCCCCCCCAAAAAAATGGCTGCCCTGTACCTGCCCTTTAATTTGTGCCGCCCCGGCTGCAAAAACGCCACCCTGACCCTGTTGGACACAGCGTCCAGCGGTAGGTCAGGGGGCGCGAGCCAAGTTTGCGGCCGGGGCACGAGCAGGGAGCGGCGCATGGCGATGACGTCATCGCCAGAGGCGGGGCGCTACCGGCTACCGCCGCCGCTAACCTCCCGCTGAATTTCGCAGGAAGCATTACGGCACCACGCCCTGGCGCTAGGTGCTTTGCGCCCCGTTAGCACCCAAGGGGGCACTAACGGGAGGCGCAAAGCATCCGAATATTTCCCCGTAGTGTAAATGCACTCTAAATTGGAAATCTTTGCTAGTTCTTCAATCTGATTGCGTTCCTGTTCTCAGTTGATGTCATGGGCTGGATTTTGAATGACCCATGGAGTCGGGTTTGGAGGCGTGTGGGGAGTTAAAGTTGCGGGGTCGGGGGTCCCGACCCCATCCCGACTCCATCCCGCCTCCACGCAATTTTGACAAAATCAGTCGCGGGGTTCCCGACTCAGTCCCACCTCCAAGAGGCGGGAGAGGCCATTAAAGCCCTTAACAAGCCCTAAATTGGCTCTGTAATGCCATTTTGAAACGTTTTAGCTAGTTTAACCCTTTTCTGACGTGAAGTACGCCTGGTGTGAAACACTCCAGTGAAACCTGGCGGGAGCACAAGTGGACAGCTGACTATGAGCTGCAGGTCCACTATTACAACGGAGATGTGATGAAGGTAGTAGTAGTATTAGGTCTGAAAGTTGATGCTGCTGCATTGAATGTGTTCAGAGACTGCCTGGCCTTTGCTGTGAGAGGACTTGGATGGAAAAAAATTCTCTCTCTCTCTCTCTCTCTTTCTCTCTCTCTCTCTCTCTTTCTCTCTCTCCCTCTCTCTCTCTCTCTCTCTCTCTCTTTCTCTCTCTCTCTTTCTCTCTCTCTTTCTCTCTCTCTCTTTCTCTCTCTTCCCCCCCCCCCCCCCCCCTATTTTTGCATCCAGGTCCACTCACATCAAAAGCAAGCCACGCAGGTCCTCTCTCACCAACAGTCTCTGAGACTAGGCAGTCAGCAATGATGACATCATCAGAGGCGACTTTCAGACTGAAAACACTAATTGGTTCATGGGTTCCCACATGCTGGAACTCAATTGCCCAATTAAGTGAAAATTGCATTATTCATCCACATTAATCTGGAGTCGGGGGGGAACACGAAATGCGGATGACACGACCCCAACCCGACCCCAAGACAAAATCCAGCCCATGATGTCCATGCCCGATCACCTGGAAGTTCTGTTTCCCTGAAAGCCTCCACGTTTGCTGCTCCGCTTGTACCAACTAGAACTGTTTTGGCGAATGTAGACCGGTGGTGTTTTGCAAGGTGCGGTCTTACACGCGACCCTTCCAACGTGCGACTTTGTGGCGGTTTGGCTGACTAAATGCCTTTTTGCTTTAATGCTTCAGCATCTGTGAGTGCACAGAAACCGAAGCCGAGGCCATCGTGCACCTGAAGAGTGAGCTGCGGGAAAAGGAACTGAAGCTGACCGACATCCGCCTGGAAGCCCTGAGCTCGGCGCACCACCTCGATCAGATCCGGGAAGCCATGAACAGGATGCAGGTAATACTAAAAAAAAGACTGGCATTTATACAGCACCTTTCACGACCTCAGGATGTCTCAAAGCGCTTTACAGCCGATGAAGTACTTTTTGTAGTGGAGTCACTGTTGTAATGTAGGAAACACGGCAGCCAATTTAGGCACAGCAAGCTCCCACAAACGACAATGTGATAATGGCCAGATAATCTGTTTTTTTAGTGATTGAGGGATCAATACTGACCAGGACACCGGGGAGAACTCCCCCTGATCTTCTTCAAATTAGTGCCATGGGATCTTTTACATCACCTGAGAGAGCAGACGGGGGCCTCGGTTTAACGTCTCATCCGAAAAATGGCCCCTCCGACAGTGCAGCACTCCCTCAGCACTGCACTGGGAGTGTCAGCCTCGGTTGTGCGCTCAGGTCTCTGGAGTGGGACTTGAACCCACAAACCTCACTGAGCCACGGCTGACAACTGCCTGAGGTGACTGTCCTTCTAAGGTTCTCACCATCTGTCCAATGTGGCACAGTACACAGTCTCCACACATGCCCGTGTTGCTTGACCAATGGCTTAGTAAACCAATAATGCCATTGTTCCAATGACGGGGTCTTCTGGATGCAAAAGTTTATTTCAACATTCAAAGCAAAACTAACGAAGCCTTACTTGAAGGCCGGTTTTGGAGATGCAGGCCGTTTCCGCGGTAACATGGTTTTAAAACTGGCTGTGGAGGTGGAGCGCTAAAAAAGAAAAGACTTGCATTTATACAGCGTATTCATGGCCACCGAGCGTCCCAAAGCGCTTTACAGGCAATGAAGTACTTTTTGAAGTGCATTCACTGTTGTAATGTAGGAAACGCGGCAGCCAATTTGCGCACAGCAAGCTCCCACAGACAGCAATGTGAGCCAAAGAGAAATGTAGCGGACGTTCGAACGGCTTAACCTGGTGTGCGATGCAGATATCTTCTTGGCCAGTCGTTATTCCGGACTTACTCCTGTTCTATTGCAGAATGAGATTGAACTGCTTAAAGCCGAAAACGACCGTTTGAAATCGGAGACAGGCAGCAGCAGTGGGGCAGCTCGCACTCAATCCCAGTCTTCAACCTCCTCTTCCTCTTCCTCATCCCGACAGTCTTTGGGACTTTCCCTGCACAATCTCAATGTCACGGACGCCACAACGTCAGGTAAGGTGGTAACGGAAAGACGTTCAATTACCTGGATATAATGTGCATGTTTGCAAGAGAACTGCTGATTTCGTTAAATCCGCGTGACTATTCACATGAGTGTATGTCGTCTCACAGATCTGAGGGCTGTAGGTAAGAAGCGGAAGGTAAAGAAGCCAGGTTTTAAACAAGGTAAAATATGTAATCAGTTTGTGTTTCCGTGACTGTGTAAGGATGGTGCATTTTCCCTACTGTAACCTCCATTGTCTTTATTTTTTTAAATTCTTTCATGGGATGTGGGCGTCGCTGGCAAGGCCAGCATTTATTGCCCATCCCTAATTGGCCTTGAGAAGGTTGTGGTGAGCCACCTTCTTGAACCGCTGCAGTCCGTGTGGTGAAGGTGCTCCCACAGTGCTGTTAGGGAGGGAGATCCAGGATTTTGACCCAGCAACGATGAAGGAACGGGCGATATATTTCCAAGTCAGGATGGTGTGTGACTTGGAGGGGAACTTGGAGGTGGTGGTGTTCCCATGCGCCTGCTGCCCTTGTCCTTCTAGGTGGAAGAGGTCGTGGGTTTGGGAGGTGCTGTCAAACAAGCCTTGGCGAGTTGCTGCAGTGCATCTTGGAGATGGTACACACTGCAGCCACGGTACGCCGGTGGTGGAGGGAGTGAATGTTTAAGGTGGTGGGTGGATGGAGTGCCAATCAAGCTTTGTCCTGGATGCGGTATATTATCAATAAGGTTCACCTGGCACTGCCAGTTGAATCTTATTGATAATGTATCGTATTCATAACAGGTTCCTTACTAATAACACGTACTTTGTTGATAACCCATGCCTTATAAATTGAACCATGTAAATAATGGGGGTGAAATCAGTTCCTCATCGAAAGAGGGAAATGGACGATAGCGAAATGGCAGCTTGATTTACACTTAACTGCCCTCTGAAGTGGGGCAACTAGGGATGGGCAATAAATACCGGCCTTGCCAGTGACACCCACACCCGAGAAGGAATTTTTTTTTTTAAATCAACACTTCCTTTCGGGATAAAAAAAGAAATAATTTGCATTTCTACAGCGCCTTTCACGACCTCAGGACGTCCCAAAGCGCTTTACAGCCAATGAAGTATTTTGAAGTCTGGTCACTGTTGTAATGTAGGAAATGAAAGAACCATGCAATCACATTGTGGAACAAAAGCAAACAGCCCATTTCAAGTGTTACGTACTAGAATGTAACTAAAAATGCTGGAAACACTCAGTGGGTCAGTCAGGACCTGTGGAGAGAGGAGACAAGGTAATGGACCCTTCCTGAGAATGTTTCCAACATTTTCCGGGATTTGTTTCAGACTTGCAGGGCTCGATTTTCAATGACCCGTGGAGTCGGGTTTGGAGGCGTGTGGGGGGTTAAAGTAGCAGATTCGGGGGTCCCGACCCCATCCCGACTCCAACACGCCTCCACGCAATTTTGACAAAATGGGTCGCGGGGTTCCCGACTCCGTCCCGCCTCCAAGAGGCGCGAGAGGCCATTAACGCTCTTAACTATCCCTAAATTGGCTCTGTAATGCCATTTTGAAACGTTTTAGCTAGTTTAACCCTTTTCCGACATGAAGTACGCCTGATGTGAAACACTCCAGTGAAACCTGGCGGGAGCACAAGTGGATAGCTGACTATCAGCTGCAGGTCCACTATTACAACGGAGATGTGATGAAGGTAGTAGTAGTATTAGGTCTGAAAGTCACCTCGGATGCTGCTGCATTGAATGTCATCAGAAACTGCCTGGCCTTTGCTGTGAGAGGACCTGGATGCAAAAAAAATTCTCTCTCTCTCCTGCATTTTGCATCCAGGTCCTCTCACAGCAAAGGCCAGGCAATCTCTGACCTACAATGATGACATCATCAGAGGCGACTTTCAGACTGAAACCACTAATTGGGTCATGGGTTCCCACATGCTGGAACTCAATTGCCCAATTAAGTGAAAATTGCATCAATCTCCCACATCCAATTTCAGGCGGGTGGATAACACGAAATGCGGATGACACGACCCCAACCCGACCCAAGACAAAATCCAGCCCGCAGTATCTGCAGTTTTTTTTTACATTGTGCCTCTGGAACGAGGGTTTGCTGAGCTTTGGCGATGGATTTTCTTTGTGCCACTCACTGTGTAACAAAACTGTGTAGCGATTCAGCTGCTTATTTAAGCCCTGTGCCCGACCCCCCCATTCAATTCCCAATCCAATTAGTTTGGCTCAGTGGGCAGCGCTCCCGCCCTCTGAGTCAGAAGGTCGTGGGTTCAAGTCCCACTCCAGAGACTCGAGCCCATTATCCAAATTAACACTCCAGTGCGGTGCTCGAGGGAGTGCTGCACTGTCGGAGGTGCCGTCTTTCGGATGAGACGTTAAACCGTCTGCTCTCTGATCCCACGGCCACTATTTCGAAGAAGAGCAGGGAGAGTTCTCCCAGATGTCCTGGGCCAATGTTTATCCCTCAACCAACATCGCCGAAACAGAGTATCTGGTCATTTATCTCATTGCTGTTTGTGGGAGCTTGCTGTGTGCAAATTGGCTGCCGCGTTTCCTACATTACAACAGTGACCACACTTGAAAAGTGCCTCATTATCCTGAGGTGGTGAAAGGCGCTGTATAAACACAAGTTATTTCTTTTTCAGTTGGAAGAAAGTGAACTAGTTGTATGGCAGGCTGTTAAATGACCTCCTGCCCCCTGTGCATGCATCTCACTCAAAGCATGTATCTGAACACGCATGTGCGTCACCCTGTCTGCCTTCCCCATCCATAGTAGTGTGGATAGCCAGTATAATGTCACTCCCCGCTTGCAGTCACAGTGTATGTTGTACCAGTGTAAGAGGAGCATCAGATTCTCAAACCCATTTATGGGGCGGAATTTATTTTTCAGGCTACACCGTTCTCCTAAGGAGGCTTAACGTGGAGCTACCAGACTCCTCCGCTCCCCCCCCCACCCCGACTCCCCCTGCACCCCCCCCCACCCTCACCCAACCCACCCAACCCTCCTCAGCCCCCCTTCCCCATCCACCCCTCCCCCCAGCACAGCCCCCCTGCCCCCACCCCACCCCGACCCCCCCCTGCACCCCCCCACCCTCACCCAACCCACCCAACCCTCCCCAGCCACCCCGCCCCCAACCCCCCGACCCACCCCGCACCACCCCCAACCCCCCCTCACCCACCCCACAACCCCTCCCCCATCCACCCCTCCCCCACCACAGCCCCCCTGACCCCACCCTCACCCAACCTACCCCAGCCACCCCGCCCCCACCCCACCCCGACCCCCCCCCGCGCCCCCCCAACCCCCCACCCTCACCCACCCCCACTCCCCTCCCCCACCCACCCCTCCCCCCACCACAGCCCCCCTGCCCCCACCCCCACCCACCCCTCCCCCCACACCCACCCCCCCTCCCCCCACCCACCCCATCCACCCCTCCCCCCACCACAGCCCCACTGCCCCCACCCACCCCTCCCCCCCACCCCCCCCACCCTCAACCCACCCAACCCCACCCCCACCCCCCCTCCCCCCCCAGCCCCTCCCCACCCACCTCCCGATCACCCCCCTCCACCCATAATGAACAGGACTACAAGGAAGCGCCATGGCTTGTCACTTGCCCCAAGTCATTGATTTGCCCAATGTCCCAGCCCCTTTTGATAAATCATCGAATCATACAGCACAGAAAGAGGCCATTCGGCCCATCGTCCCTGTGCCGATTCTGTGAAAGAGCTCTCCAATTAGTCCCACTGCCCCCTGCTCTTTCTCCATTCGCCCTGCAATTTTCTCCCCTTCGAGTATTTATCCAATTCCCTTTTGAAAGTTACTATTGAATCTGCTTCCACCGCCCTTTCAGGCAGCGCGTTCCAGATCACAACAACTCGCTGAGTAAAAATATTTTCTCCTGTTGTTCTTTTGCCAATGATCTTAAATCTGTGTCCTCTGGGTACAGACCCTCCTGGCATTGGAAACAGTTTCTCCTTATTTACTCTATCTAAACCCCTTCATAATTTTGAACATCCCTATTAAATCTCCCCTTAACCTTCTCTGCTCTAATGAGAAGAATCCCAGCTTCTCCAGTCTCTCCACATAACTGAAGTCTCTCATCCCTGAAACCATTCGAGTAAATCTCCTCTGTACCCTCGCCAAGGTCTTGACATGCTTCCTAAAGTGTGGTGCCCAGAATTGGACACAATACTCCCGCTGAGGCCTAACCAGTGATTTATAAAGCTTTAGAGTAATAGAACCATAGAAATTTATGGCACAGAAGGAGGCCATTCGGCCCATCGTGTCTGTGCCGGACGAAAAAGAGCTATCCAGCCTAATCCCACTTTCCAGCTCTTGTTCCGTAGCCTTGTAGGTTACGGCACTTCAAGTGCATATCCAAGTACTTTTTAAATGTGATGAGGGTCTCTGCCTCTACCACCAGTTCCAGACCCCCACCACCTTCTGGGTGAAAAAAGTTCTCCTCAACTCCCCTCTAATCCTTCTACCAATTACTTTAAATCTATGACCCCTGGTTATTGACCCTCTCTGCTAAGGGAAATAGGTCCTTCCTATCCACTCTATCTGGGCCCCTCATAATTTTATACATCTCAATTAATTCTCCCCTCAGCCTCCGCTGTTCCAAAGAAAACAACCCCAGCCTCTCCAATCTTTCCTCATCGCTAAAATTCTCCAGTCCTGGCAACATCCTCGTAAATCTCCTCTGTACTTGTTTGCTTGCCTCTGTTTATAAAGATTCAAGTCAGGAGCAATACGTTTTAACCAGAAATAAAAGTAAATTTTTATCCCCTTTGCAGATATCTTACTTGATGATGGGTCTGATGGATCGTTTCGTAAGGAGAGCTGTAGCGTGAGAATTGTGATCAGCCTGAACAAACAGCTCAAACGAACAAAGGTATTGAGACAGGCACTGGGTTCGGGGGCCGAGTCCCAGAGGAGTGTATCAGCGAAATGTTGTTAGGAACACAGGAACACGAGGAGGCCATTCAGCCCCTCGAGCCTGTTCCACCATTCAATGAGATCACGGCTGATCCATCTCTGAACTCCATTTGCCCGCCTTGGTTCCGTAACCCTTAATACCCGAGCCCGACAAGAATCTGTCAATCTGAGTTTTGTTACTGCTTTGACAGACACTTCGAGCTGATTCCTCGATCCCATCAGGAGGACGTGTTTGGGAAGCTGCAAGCTTGCTTGCCTCATTTTCTGTCCAGTTAAATTAAATTAACAGATGGAAAATCAGGTTCTGTGGTCCGTGAGTTCACGACCCATCAAGCTCTCTGCAATTGACGCTCTTCACTGGGGAGTGGGATTAATTGGATAGCTCAATCAAAGAGCAGGCACGATGGGCCGAATGGCCTCCTTCTGTGCTGTATGATTCTATGGCTGAAATTTTAATAGCGAGGCGGGTTAGGAGCGAAGGGCTAGAAAACAGTCGGGAAACTCGGGAGAGGGCCTGATTTGCATTTTCAAGCCTCTGTTTCCCACCCGCAGCCAGCCAGATTGAGAGGCTGGCTGGCTGCGGGCGGGAAGGCCTGCGACACTAGGCCGCAGAGAGGATGGAGGGAGGGATCGGGTGGGGGCCGGGGGTGGGTAGTCGGGGGCCACAGTATTGGCGGGGGTGGGGGGGGGGGTGGTGTGAAAGGATCGGGCCCATAGCATTGCGGGGAGGGAATGATCGGGGCCGGAGGAGCATCGGGGCTGGAGGGGGGAGTCCGGGAAGGCGATCGGAAGCCTTGCGGGGGAGGGGGGCGGTCTCCGATCGCGGTGGGGGTGGGTGATACAGGGATGCTGGATCCAGCAGTGTAAAGGCACTTACCTCCTGCATCCAGCAGTCCTCGCCTTACTTTAGCTGGCGGGTCCTCCGAGGCCTGAGAAGCCCGACCAGCCAGAGTTAAATTTGAAATGCTGGTTAAATCTGAGGCACGCCAGCCTCGTTATAATATTTAAATGGGTGACCCGCCTCCTGGGAGCGGGTTGGCTGCCCAGCTCCACCCCCGTTAAAACCAGAAGTGGGCGGGTTGGGGTCGGGATTCAGTTTTTTAACACTTTAATCTACCTCCCGACCCCAACCCAACCGTATATGATTCTATATACTAACATATATTAAAAAAATTTCAAGGGATGATCATTTATATTTGCCGGCAGGGATTATGAAAATGTTTTTCATGCAGCAGCTCGCCTCTGTAATTAAATCTGTGGAAACCGTGCAAAAAAAAAAGGCATATTACAGAAAAGAAGGAGCAGGCATTTCTGTTAGTACCGACTCCCATCTCTCAGGACACCCCAAGCACTTCATGTACAATAGCTTGCTTTTTCTTGCTGAAGTGCAAGCACAGCTGTTGAGGAGGCATCGAGAGCAGGCAGCACAGTGCGGGTCCCACCAGCAGCCAAGGAATGAGTGACCACATCATCTGCTTCTGGTGGAATGTTGGCCAAGACAACAGGAGAACCCCCTTCCCCATGCCTGCCCCCACTGCCCACCTGCCCCCCTTACCCCTCCCCGCACCCCCTCCCCCATCCCCGCACCCCCTGCTCCTTCTCAAACAGAGCCACAGGGCCATCTAATGGGACAGGCAGGTGGGTGCCTAAGTTTAATGCCTCGTTCCAAAAACATAAGAACATAAGAAATAGGAGCAGGAGTCGGCCATTTGGCCCTTCGAGCCTGCTGCGCCATTCAATAAGATCATG
The DNA here is from genome assembly GCA_030390025.1 of Squalus acanthias. Lineage (NCBI taxonomy): Eukaryota > Metazoa > Chordata > Chondrichthyes > Squaliformes > Squalidae > Squalus > Squalus acanthias. The sequence continues at coordinate 118,246,525 of CM059435.1, forward strand.
GCTGATCTTCTACCTCAACTCCACTTTCCTGCACTATCCCCATATCCCTTGATTCCCTTAATATTCAAAAATCTATCGATCTTGAATATACTCAACGACTGAGCCTCCACAGCCCTCTGGGGTAGAGAATTCCAAAGATTCACCACCCTCTGAGTGAAGAAATTTCTCCTCATCTCAGTCCTAAATGGCCGACCCCTTATTCTGAGACTGTGACCCCTGGTTCTGGACTCCCCAGCCAGGGGAAACATCCTCCCTGCATCTACCCTGTCAAGCCTTGTAAGAATTTTGTATGTTTCATTGAGATTGCCTCTCATTCTTCTAAACTCTAGAGAATATAGACCTAGTCTACTCAATCTCTCCTCATAGGACAATCCCCTCATTTGTAGAGAGAGATTAGCTTCTGGTGATCTGTGGAACAACAACACCAACTTGTATTTATATAGTGCCTTTAAAACAGTAAAATGTCCCAGGGCGCTTCACAGGAGCGATTATCAAACAAAATTTGACACCGAGCCACATAAGGAGATATTAGGACAGGTGACCAAAAGCTTGGTCAAAGAGGGTGGAGAGTGTTCTGCTATATTTAATCAAACTGTTAAAGCCGCCAGTAATTATAGTGTGTGATTATTCTCCTTTCAGGATGAAAAGACTCCTCAGTATTTGATAGGTTCGATAGGAGTCAGTGGGAAAACAAAGTGGGATGTCCTTGATGGCGTCATCCGTCGATTGTTTAAGGTACGCAGTTTGTACACCTGGACAAAAGTCCGTCTGCACTTCTCATTGAGTTTCAGCGTCCTCCTGTTTCTCCGGCGCAAACTTTGCACAAAATGCAGAGGATCGAGTGCTCGGACGCCGCGCTCCCGGCGGGGAGCCTCAGTTGGCGGGAGCGCGGACGGGAGTATCGGGACCCACAAGGCAGCGGCCGACCCTCCTACTCGGGGCTCCCTTCGAAAGCAGCTCCCCGCCTGAGCGAATCCGATAATCTGGCTTCGTTCTTGCTGCAAGGGAAAGTTGAGCAGCGAGCACCCGGGAATCCCGGGGGGCGGGTAACCACCTCGCACGCTTCCCCACCCATTAAAATCAGCGCTTGTGAAACTTGCAGGGCTGCGTGCGCCGCGTGCAAATTCCCGACACGTGCACCAGCCCAGCGCAGCTATGCGACAGGAGCGACTATGCCAGAAGCCACCCTCGGTGTCGAGATTTACGCTTCGCTGGTACTGCGTGGGCCGTCACCCAAAATAAATGACCATGAGAGTTGCTGGATTGTGGTTAAAAACACAACTGGTTCACTGACGTCCTGCGGGAAAGGGAGTCAGCCAGCCCGACCTGGTCTCCCTCAATGTGGATCTAGTCCACACTGCATGGTTAACCCTTACAACAGAAAGAAAGTCTTGCATTTCTATAGCGCCTTTCACAACCTCTGGATGTCCCAAAGTGCTTTACAGCCAATGAAGTACTTTTTGAAGTGGAGTCACTGTTGTAATGTAGGAAACACGGCAGCCAATTTGCGCACAGCAAGCTCCTACAATCAGCAATGTGATAATGACCAGATAATCTTTTTTTAGTGATGTTGGTTGAGGGATAAATATTGGCCAGGACACCAGGGATAACTCCTCTGCTCTTCTTCGAAATAGTGCCATGGGATCTTTTACGTCCACCTGAGAGAGCAGACGGGGCCTCGGTTAAATGTCTCATCCAAAAGACGGCACCTCCGACAGTGCAGCATTCTCTCAGTACTGCGCTGGGAGAGTCAGCCTAGATTTTTGTGCTCAGTCTCTGGAGTGGGACTTGAACCCACGACCTTCTGACTCAGAGGCGAGGGTGCTGCCCACTGACACTGGCTTAAGAGACCTAAGGAGCCACTCTGTTGAAAAGACAATGGGCCGTATTTTACGACCCCCACGGGTGTGTCTGAGGTGTGTACGCGCCCGTAGAGAACACGCAAGTTCTGGGTTTAGGCATCCCTGGGAGAAGGGCCTCCGCGGGTGGAGAGTTGCGCTATTTCCACAACTGCCGCCCGCTGAATGCCTGTCAAATTCTTCCGCCTGGTAAAAGCAGGTGTAAGGTCTGCTTTTACCAACATAAGAGTTTTAAAAAATAGAAAGATAAAATTTTATCACACATTTATAAATTAAAAATACTCTTCAAAAAGGTAAGTTTATTTTTAGCCCCGTAAAACCATTTAATTTTTTTTTCAAAAAATTTAATTTTTGTTTAAAATATTTAATTAAATGGCATTTTAATTAATGTTAAATATGTAAAGTTAAAAAAAATAATTATGTCATGTGTTGGTGTATTTTTTAAGTGATCCCCATTCATACTTATCACAGTTCCGTACGTACAGAACTGTCAAAAGTATGAATGGGGATTCTCTTCTTTTATTGGTTGGGCCAGCCCAGGTGATCCCAGGAGCACCTACGAACCGCTTGCGCCCCTGGGATACGTGGGCCTCTGCCCGCGCAAACCCAGAGAGGCCCAGGATCGCGAGTCTCCATATCTCCTGGGCCACCAGGTACTTTTGTAGACATTTTGCAGGTCGGAGGCGTCCGCCCGCGGGAAGCCTCCGATCGCAAATGTTGGCCCTACCTCTATGGGAGTAGAAGGCCCACCAGCACCTCCTCGGGTCAACTAGGGACGGCCAATAAATGCCGGCCTGGCCAGCGACGCCCACATCCCCAACAACAAATAAGTTAAAATGTTCGATTAAATCTGTAAACTTTATCTTTCTATTTGACAACGTAGGAGTATATCTTCCGTCTGGACCCAACCACGAGTCTTGGACTGTCCTCTGACAGTGTTGTCAGCTACAATATAGGTGACATTGTAAGAGCCTGTAATCTGGAGCTGCCTGAACTGCTGCCTTGCGGATATCTAGTTGGGGAAAGCAACGTCATTACTGTGAATCTTAAAGGTAACTTACGATGTTACTTTTCTTCAGGGGGCAGGTGATTATGGGTTTGAATGGAGTTTGTTAAAGAAAGAAAAACTTGCCAATATATATTGATTTCACAACCTCAGGCTGTCCCAAAGCGCTTTACAGCCAATGAAGTATAGTAACTATTGTAATGCAGTGTACATGTTTGAAGTGTAGTCACTGCTGTAATGTCGGAAACGTGGCAGCCAATTTGCGCACAGCAAGATCCCACAGACAGCAATGTGGTAATGACCAGATAATTGTGTTTTTTTTTAATGATGTTGATTGAGGGGTAAATATTGGCCAGGACCCCGGGGAGAACTCCCCCTGCTCTTCTTCGTAATAGTGCCATGGGATCTTTTACGCCCACCCGAGAGAGCAGACGGGGCCTCAGGTTTAACGTCACATCTGAAAGACGGCTCCTCCCTGGGAAGGGAGTCCAATACAACTGCTCGATGGGCAAATGGCCTCTATCTGTGCTGTTAAATCTCGGCCTTCAGTTAACAGATTATGGGGTGGAAACTGGTCTTGGGCTTTAGAGAAAAACGGGTGATGGCGAATTGGCCACTCGTTTTAAACTCCGCCCGATTTGCTTTTCCATTCAATGGAACGATAGCGAATCAGCAGTCCATTTGGAATGGAAAAGGGCAGGAGTGTAAAACGAGCCGCCGATTCGCCATGGCCCGTAGAGGGAGTGCAACGAAGGTTCACCAGACTGGTTCCTGGGATGGGGGGATTGTCCTATGAGGAGAGATTGAGTAGACTAGGCCTATATTCTCTAGAGTTTAGAAGAATGATCCCATTGAAACATACCAAATTCTTCCAGGGCTTGACAGAGTAGATGCGGGGAGGATGTTTCCCCTGGCTGGGGAGTCTAGAACCAGGGGTCACAGTCTCAGAATAAGGGGTCGGCCATTTAGGACTGAGCTGAGGAGAAATGTCTTCACTCAGAGGGTAGTGAATCTTTGGAATTCTCTACCCCAGAGGGCTGTGGAGGCTCAGTTGTTGTGTATATTGAAGGCAGAGAGCGATAGATTTTTGGATATTAAGGGAATCAAGGGATATGGGGATAGTGCAGGAAAGTGGAGATGAGGTAGAAGATCAGCCATGATCTTACTGAATGGTGGAGCAGGCTCGAAGGGCCAAATGGCCGACTCCTGCTCCTATTTCTTATGTTCTTATGTTTTGCGCTACCTCCCGAGACCAATTTCTACCCCCATCAGTCTTATCTTGTCGCTTTGCTCTCAATCGAAAAGTCATTGTCCCATTTTCAGGTGTGGCAGAGAATAGCGTGGACAGCTTGGTGTTTGAGACTCTGATTCCAAAACCCACAACGCATCGTTACCTCAACGTTCTGCTGGAACATCGAAGGATCATACTCTCTGGGCCCAGTGGCACTGGAAAAACCTACTTGGCCAATAGACTTGCTGAATTCCTGGTGAACAGGTCCGGACGGGATGTTGCCGATGGGTCAGTAGCCACGTTTAATGTGGACCACAAGTCTAGCAAGGTAAGGAGAAACTCTGGCAGCGAAGTAGCATTCCCATAGGGCCAGCTCCTGCTCTCCGATAGCTCAGCGAGTTTATCCGGTGAATAACTCAATCACACGGTTCAGGAAGATCGCGGGGGTGAGCGCCAGTCCTTGCTGAACCCCGCAGGGGTGGTGGTATGACTGCCACAATTGGCCTCAGCACCCCTAGGTTATGCAGATGAAAGTTAGTTGGGGGTGGTAGCGTAGTGGTTATGGTACTCAGAGGGTCGTGAATCTTTGGAATTCTCTACCCCAGAAGCTGTGGAGGCGGAGTCATTGAATATGTTCAAGGCGGAGATTGACAGACATTTGAACTACAAGGGAGTCAAGGGGTCTGGGGAGAGAGCGGGAAAGTGGCGTTGAGGCCAAGATTGAGTCAGCCATGATTTTATTGAATGGCGGAGTAGGCTCAAGGGGCCGATTGGCCGACTCCTGCTCCTGTTTCTTATGTTCTTATGTACTGGCCTAGCAACCCAGATGATTGAGCAGTTCAAATTCCACCATGACAGGTTATGAAATTGAGTTCAATACATCTTTTAGACAGATTTTTGAACAATAAGGGATTGATGGGTTATGGGGAGCGGGCAGGGAAATGGAGCTGAGCCCAAGATCAGATCAGCCATGATCTTATTAAATGGCAGAGCAGGCTCGAGGGGCCAAATGGCCGACTCCTGCTCCTATTTCTTATGTTCTTATCTGGTAATTTGCTGGCCACTAGCAGAAAAAATGACCTTGAAAGCCGCTAGATTCTCATCAAATCCCAGCTAGGAACTGTCTTCTCCTACCTGGTCTGGCCTACATGTGACTCCAGTCTCAATGCCCTCTGAAGTGTCCTAGTTAGCCACTTTGTAACGCAGTAGTAAAATGTCGCAAGGCACTTCACAAGTTCAGATAAAATTTGAGACCGAGCCATGTAAGGAGCTATTAGGACAGGCGACCCAAAGCTTGGTCAAAGAGCATTTTAAGGAGCTTCTTAAAGGAGCAGAAAGAGGTAGAGGTTTGGGGAGGGAATTCCAGAGCTGAGACGGCTGAAGGTATGGCCGCCAATAATGGAGCGAAGGGCATGGGGGATGGACAAGCGGCCAGAATTGGAGGAGCGCAGAGATCCCGGAGGGTTGTAGGTTACAGAGACACGGAGGGGCGAGACCCTGGAGGGACTCGAACATAAGGATGAGAATTATTACATTCGAGACGTTGCTGCAATGGGCAAGAAATTTGGCCTTGCTAGTATCTCCTGCCTCCTGAGAAAAATTGTTTTTTTTATTAATATTGGCCAAGCGTCCTGTTACTGATTGCTCGTCAGTGACCGCCCCCCCCCCCACCCCGCGGCCCCCCCCCCCCCACCCCCACCACTGCTTGTGTGTGGATATTGGATGAGGAAAGTAATGACCCCTGTCAAGGTTCACACATAATAATGAGTGCTTGAGGGAGCTAGCAGAATGGTGACTGACATGTATGGAATGGTGCCCCAGCAAGGGGTCGCAACCCTTGGGAAAGGGAGGAGAATAAACAGAGAAAAATTGGCAAGATTGAATAAACTCAGAAAATGTGGTAACATGGTCTGTAATAAATGTGTCTTTTTTAACATTTGGAAGGAATTGCGTCAGTACCTATCAAATCTGGCCGAACAGTGCGCTGCTGCGGATAATGGATCTGATCTTCCTTTAGTAATAATCCTGGATAACCTCCATCATGTTGGTTCATTGAGCGACATCTTCAATGGATTCCTCAATTGTAGATATCACAAATGGTAAGTAACTCATTCATTAAGAAAGACTTGTATGTGTATAGAGCACCTTTCACAACCTCAGAATGTCCCAAAAGCGCTTCACAGCCAATGAAGTACTTTTTGAAGTGTAGTCACTGTTGTAATGTGGAAAACGCGGCAGCCAATTTGTGCACAGCAAGCTCCCACAAATAGAAACGTGATAATGGCCAGATAATCTGTTTTTTAGTGATGTTGGTTGAAGGATAAATATTGGCCCAGGACACCGGGGATAACTGCTCCCCTGCTCTTCTTCGAAATAGGGCCGTGAGATCTTTTACGTCGTTCTGAGAAGGAAAACAGGGCCTTGGTTTAGCGTCTCATCCGAAAGATGGCACTTAATCCCTTTGTCTGCGGTTTCCCTCTCTCTTGCACCAAAGTTACAGTGGACGGGCGGGGAATTCCATCCCCATTGATTTGAAACAATGTAGTTTTTGTGCAGCAGGTGTAATCTATGTTTTTTTTAATTTCTGCAGTCCGTATGTTATTGGAACAATGAACCAAGCTGTCTCGTCATCTGCTAACTTGGAGCTCCACCACAACTTCAGGTACCTGCGCAGTCTAACACCAAACATTGAAAGCTCCTTCCGATCTTTTTCCTTTGTACTTGCCACCTCACTCCTCTTCCCTGCACCACCCCAACCGCCACCCCTCCCCCCCCCCCAATTCCCCTCCCTTTTAAAAAGTTCCTGAGGTGCTAGTTTACGAATCCGCTGAACTACAGCCATTTGGAAGGAGCCAGCCTTTAGCTCAGTGGTAGACATTCCTGCCTCTGAGTCAGAAGGTGGAGGGTTCAAACCCCACTCCAGACAGTCCTGGCGAGTGGAGACTGGAACCAGCGAATCCTTCCACTCCAAGAGTGCGAAGATACAACAACGCCCCATTTGGGCGCATGGTCCCCATGGTTTCCCCAATATTGGACAGAATACTTGCCCAAATTCCCAAAGTACACTCCCAACAGGTAAGAGCTAGGTCTCAAACTCACAGTTCTAAGTGTGAAGGAAATGCCTCCATCAGTACAGCAAAGAATGCAGTGGGATCTTCTGAGTAATGGATCGTTCAACCCCTTTGGGAAAGGTTCCCCAACATAGTATTACAGAGAATGTGCAGCACAGAAACAGGCCATTCGGCCCAACTGGTCCATATGCTCCACTCAAACCTGCTCCCACCACTCTTCATCTCACCCTATCCTTCTATTCCTTTCTCCCTCATGTGCTTATCTGGCTTCCCCTTAAATACATCTATGCTATTTGCCTCAACTACTCTGTGTGGTAGCGAGTTCCACACTCTCTGGGTAAAAACATCTCTTCTGAATTCCTTAGTGACTATCTTATATTTATGGCTCCTAGTTTTGGACTACACCCCCACAATTGAAAACAGCATCTACCCTATCGAACCCCTTCATAATTTTAAAGACCTCTATCAGGAGCCCCAGCCCAGCCTTTCCTGATATTTGTACCTCCTATATGTGGAAACGGTTCTAATCCAAGGGTTTATGAGTTTCAGGAAAGAACATTTTTTGAATTTATTCATGGGCATTGCTAGCAAAGCCAGCATTTATTGCCCATCCCTAATTGCCCTTGAGAAGGTGGTGGTGAGCTGCCGCCTTCTTGAACCACTTGTGTCCTTGTGCTCCCACAGCGCTGACTTTGTCGTAGCAGTTTGGTACAACTGAGTGTCTCGCTGGGCCATTTCAGAGGGCAGTTAAGAGTCAACCACATTGTTGTGGGTCTGGAGTCACATATAGGCCAGACCAGGTAAGGACAGCAGATTTCCTTCCCTAAAGGACATTAGTGAACCAGTTGGATTTTTGCAACAATCTGGTAGTTTTATTACTGACACTAGCTTTTTTATTCCAGATTTATTTAATTAACTGAATTTAAATCCCCAGCTGCCATGGTGGGATTTGAACTCCAGATTATTAGTCTAAGCATCTGGATTACTAGTCCAATAACATAACCACTATGCTACCGTACCCACTGCACATGAGGATGCGATCCTGTAACATTGATTAAATGTGAATCAGAGTAGCTGGCAATTATTGTGAAACTATGAACCAGAAACTGTTCAATCATTAGATCCTGCTCTGTTTGATATGATCCGTTGCACAAGCATATGCGTGCAATATGAAAAGAAATTATTAAAATGTTTTTTAAAACTATGTATTCTGACATGATAAACTGTAAACAATCCTTTGAAGAAAGGAACGCAGGCATAGAACGATTTAGTCGGGCACGGAGATCCTGTTCTAGTGCAGCTGGAGCCCATCTACAGGCTCGCTGCTGGAATTGTTTACAGGAGGCCATCAGACTTTAACAACGACCTTGGGCTCCCCGATTGGCCCTCAAGAGGAAGACGATGGTGATCTCCAAAGAACACGACGATATGTTGTCGAAGCTCCGAGGACCAGTACTGGAGCAAGTCAGGAGATTGTCTACTTCGGTGGATTGGTCGGGGAGGGTGCTGAATGTGGCAGAGCGAAGAGCAACGTTGGAAAGAGACTACTTGCTGGACTCCAAGAAATATGGAAGTTGCAATCAATCGCGAGTATTGTCAATTCAATCTAGGTTACACAGCGAGTTGTTGTGATCTGGAACGCGCTACCTGAAAGGGCGGTGGAAGAAGATTCAATGGTAACTTTCAAAAGGGAGTTGGATAAATACTTGAAGGGGAGCAATTTGCAGGGCTCTGGGGAAAGAGCAGGGCAGTGGGACTAATTGGAGAGCTCTTTCAAAGGCACAGGGATGATAGGCCAAAAGGCCTCCTTCTGTGCTGTATTATGCAATAATTCTAAGAATCTCATGATATGGGTGTTGCTAGCAAGGCCGGCATTTATTGCCCATACCTAGTTGCCTTTGAGAAGGAGATGGTGAGCCGCCTTCTTGAACGGCTGTATTCCGTGTGGTGAAGGTACTCCCACAGTGCTATTAGGTAGGAGCATAGGAACAGGAGGAGGCCATTCAGCCCCTCGAGCCTGTTCCGCCATTCAATGAGATCATGGCTGATCTGCGACCTAACTCCATATACCCACCATGGCCCCCATATCCCTTAATACATCTGGTTAACAAAAATCTATCAATCTCAGATTTAAAATTAACAATTGATCTAGCACCAATTGCCGTTTGCGGAAGAGAGTTCCAAACTTCTACCACCCTTTGTGTGTAGAAGTGTTTCCTAATTTCACTCCTGAAAGGTCTGGCTCTAATTTTTAGACTATGCTCCCTAGTCCTAGAATCCCCAACCAGCGGAAATAGTTTCTCTTTATCTACCCTATCTGTTCCCCTTAATATCCTGAAAACTTCGATCAAATCACCGCTTAACCTTCTAAATTCCAGGGAAAAAGAACCCTGAACTCCGGTAGGGAGTTCCAGGATTTTGACCCAGCGACGATGAAGGAGCAGTGATATATTTCCAAGTCAGGATAGTGTGTGACTTGGAGGGGAACTTGGAGGTGGTGCTGTTCCCATGCGCCTGCTGCCCTTGTCCTTCTAGGTGGTAGAGGTCGCGGGTTTGGGAGGTGCTGCCGAAGAAGCCTTGGCGAGTTCCTGCAGTCCAACCTGATGTGCAAATCCACAGTCGCTCCTGGCATTTGTTATGGCAGTGGGAACTTTTAAAATGTCCAACCTTGCTCACATTGTTCATTCATCATGTGGGCCTTGTCAATGAGTGTCAGGAGGCTTCCCGTCAGGGAGGAGAGGATGTTACAATCAAACCCAATCCTGCCCTGATGTATACAACTATCAATACAATTTTTGCCGTGGTAATTTTAAATCTGAGATCGCTAGATTTTTTTGCTAGACAAGGGTATAACAGGATATGCAACCAACACAGGTAGATGGAGTTAAGATACAGGTCAGTCATGATCTCATTGAATGGTGGAACAGGCTTGAGGGGCTGAATGGCCACCTCCTGTTGCTATGTTCCTATAGAATTGGACAGTTCTTGGTCTCATGGTGACACTACTGTGAGCTATAATTTGAAGACTGTTGCTGTAGTATGGACGCATTTGAAGATAAGACCGTCACCAAATAGACTACCACGAGTTGCGTTAACGTTATTGGCAGGCACAGTTGTGACAAGGAGTGGAAGAAACCCAGATCGAACACTAGAAGAACAGACACTCTGCGAGAGGCAGCGTGGGATTGAGCTCATCAGAGGGAAGATTTTGCACCAGTTGGCCTCCTGACTGCTTCCTTAAGGTGGAGGCTGGGAGCGAGAGAGATTGACAACTGCTTATAATGTGCATCGAACGTGGAGTTATACTGTCAGTGTGCACTGTTGCCCAATCAGGCAAACGAGAACCATCTTTATGTGTACATAAAGCTTGTGTGGAGCTCTGGCTGGTGACCCCAATTAGCAGCACCACTTTTAAAGTTGGAAGTTAGTTGAATGTTTAATAGTAAATTTTTAAGTTGGTCCAATGGAAACAGCTGAATGCTTTGACTATTGGGCTTTGTAACGGTTACAAGTATTGCAGCGTTCCCAGTTCAGTCCTGGAGAAATGTAGTTATGTTGCATTCCTGTGACATAAACACCATCTTGCACTCATGCCAAGGCAGGTGGATGGAGTTAACATACAGATCAGCCATGATCTCATTGAATGGCTGAACAGGTTCGAGGGGCTGAATGGCCTCCTCCTGTTCCTATGCTCCTAACATTCACTACCAGCCAGGCAGCCGGTCCAAATTGGTGCTGCGGAGTCTGGCGAGCTGTGTCTAGACACCCGTCTGGCGTCTGCAGCTCACCGGAAATATGGTGATGAGACCCGAGGCCCAATTTCGGTCAAGTCTCGGGACCTTCGGCTTCTGGTGTGCGCTCCCAACCAAAACCAATCCTGAGGTCATTGTCTTAAGATCGCAAGTGATTTTTTTTTTGACTCTCTGATTCACTCCCAATGAAATGGAATGAACTCAGGTGAAGTGTGGGTGTCAGCGCACTTCAGGATCCAGTTCGGTCACTTCAGGATCCGGTTCGGTCATTTCAGGATCCGGTTCGGTCACTTCAGGATCCGGCTCGGTCACTTCAGGATCCGGTTCGGTCACTTCAGGACCCGGCTCGGTCACTTCAGGATCCGGTTCGGTCACTTCAGGATCCGGCTTGGTCACTTCAGGACCCGGCTCGGTCACTTCAGGGTCCGGCTCGGTCACTTCAGGATCCGGTTCGGTCACTTCAGGACCCGGCTCGGTCACTTCAGGACCCGGCTCGGTCACTTCAGGGTCCGGCTCGGTCACTTCAGGATCCGGCTCGGTCACTTCAGGACCCGGCTCGGTCACTTCAGGACCCGGCTCGGTCACTTCAGGATCCGGTTCGGTCACTTCAGGACCCGGCTCGGTCACTTCAGGACCCGGCTCGGTCACTTCAGGACCCGGCTCGGTCACTTCAGGATCCGGTTCGGTCACTTCAGGACCCGGCTCGGTCACTTCAGGGTCCGGCTCGGTCATGCTGCCTTCACCCCATGGTTGAGGAACCTGCTGGAGGACAGCAAACACCTCTGGACCTGTCCCCCAGGCTGAATAAAAAGGATATCGAGGCACTGGAGAAAATGCAAAAAAGATTCACTGGGATGATACCAGAACTGGGAGGTTATAACTATCAGGAAAGGCTGAACAGGCTGGGGCTCTTTTCTCTAGAAAAGAGAAGGCTGAGGGGCGACCTGATAGAGGTCTTCAAAATTATTATGAAGCGGTTCGATAGGATAGACGTGGAGAAAATTGTTCCGCTTCTGGGGGAGTCCAAAACTAAGGACCATAAATATAAGACAGTCACTAATAAATCCAATAGGGAATTCAGGAGAAACTTTTTACCCAGAGAGTGGTGAGAATGTGGAACTCGCTCCCACAGGGAGTGGTTGAGACAAAGAGGCATTTAAGGGGAAGCCAGATAAACACATGAGGGAGAAAGGAATAGAAGGATATGCTGATAGGGTGAGGTGAAGAAGGGTGGGAGGAGGCTGGTGTGGAGCATAAACACCGGCACGGACCAGTTGGGCCGAATGGCCTGTTTCTGAGCTGTAGACCCGAGCTAATTCTATGAGCCAGCACCCTCAGGAGAGTAAAGTGAACGAAAGAGGAAGCAATGCACACATCGGCTCTGTATCTCCTAGTTTGTCTTTTGTTCTTGCTGTGCAGGTGGGTACTCTGTGCCAATCATACAGAACCCGTGAAGGGATTTCTGGGTCGATATCTACGCCGTAAACTCATAGAGACCGAAATCGACAGAAACATGCGCAACAGTGACCTCCTGAGAATTATTGACTGGATTCCCAAAGTGTGGCAGCATCTAAACGGCTTCCTGGAAACACACAGTTCTTCCGACGTGACTATTGGTGAGTTGCGATGTGGATTCACGAACAGTCCCCCAATCCCTACCCTCCTCCAATCGGAGATAGACTTGTGTAAGATATCCTCGGTTTGCACGTTAATCGATGTATTCATTTTCCATGCTTCAGGTCCCCGTCTTTTCCTCTCGTGTCCTTTGGATGCAGATGGTTCCAGGGTTTGGTTCACGGACCTTTGGAACTATTCCCTTATACCTTACCTTCTGGAAGCAGTTCGGGAGGGCCTTCAGGTAATGCGTTTCATAAGTCTTTCTGAAGCTCTGTTCTGCATCTTTGTGTGTTTGGGTATTAAATCCACATTCATATCATATTACTTTCCGATATCTCAAATGCAGAGAAGAACACCATAAATCAAAATGAGAAGTCGCTCAACACCAGGTTATAGTCCAACAGTTTTATTTGAAATTACGAGCTTTCAGAGCTCTGCTCCTTCTTCAGGTACAGTGAGGGAATACAAATCGATTACAAAGTATATATAGACAGAGAACAATGTGTCTGCAGAGATACAATCCCTGACGGTGGCAACACGGTGGCATAGTGGTTAGCACTGTTGCCTCACAGCGCCAGGGACCCGGGTTCGAATCCGGCCTCGGGTGACTGTCTGTGTGGAGTTTGCACATTCTCCCCGTGTCTGCGTGGGTTTCCTCCGGGTGCTCCGGTTTCCTCCCACGGTCCAAAGATGTGCAGGTTAGGTTGATTTGGCTATGACAAATTGACCCTTAGTGTTAGGGGGATTAAATACGTGGGGTTACGGGGATAGGGTGGGATATGGTGCAGGCTCGATGGGCCAAAATGGCCTCTATCTGCATTGTGGGGATTCTGTGATTCTGTAATCGATTTGTATTCCCTCACTGTACCTGACGAAGGAGCAGCCGCTCCGAAAGCTCGTAATTTCAAATAAAACTGTTGGACTATAACCTGGTGTTGTGCGACTTCTCACTTTTGTCCACCCCAGTCCAACACCGGCATCTCCGCATCATGACCATAAATCAAGACACGTTAAAAAAAAAAGTTGCTTAGGAACAGATGCCTGATGGTAATTTCGAGCGTCAGTCAGACACGAGTACATTGCAAGCACTTGCTTACTTCATTTAGAATTATTGAATCCTACAGCACAGAAGGAGGCCATTCGGCCCATCGTGTCTGTGCCGGCTCTTTGAAAGAGCTCTCCAATTACTCCCACTTCCCCCCGCCACCCTTTCCCCACAGCCCTGCAAATTTTTCCTTTTCAAGTATTTATCCAATTCCCCTTTTGAAAGTTACTATTGAAGCTGCTTCCACCGCCCTTTGGAAACGGGACTTTTGTAAGGCAAGCATCTTAAGGGTTGCAGAATGAAGGCGGGTAGATGAAGTTAAGAACCAGATCAGCCCTGATCTAATTGATGCAATTTCCTGATCATCACTGGACTATCTTACTGAGTAACGTTGGCTACTGCATACATCAAACGTAGTGCTAATATCAACAAGCCAAACTCCGATAGTGGCAGTAGACCATAATAACCAGGTTTTCAGTAACCACGAATACTGTGTCTGCTTAACATCCAACAATAGATTTTTGTTGGGGAAGGGTATTAATAGTTTCGGAACCAAGGCGGGTAGATGGAGTTAAGATCCAGATCAGCCCTGATCTCATTGAATGGTGGGACAGGCTCAAGGCGCTGAAGGGCCTCCTCCTGTTCCTTTTTTTAAATTCGTTTATGGGATGTGGGCGTCGCTGGCAAGGCCAGCATTTACTGCCCATCTGGAATTGCCCCTTGAGAAGGTGGTGGTGAGCCGCCTTCTTGAACCGCTGCGGTCCGTGTGGTGAAGGTGCTCCCACAGTGCTGTTCGGGGAGGGAGTTCCAGGATTTTGACCCAGCGACGATGAAGGAACGGCCGATATATTTCCAAGTCAGGATGTTGTGTGACTTGGAGGGGAATTTGGAGGTGGTGGTGTTCCCATGCGCCTGCTGCCCTTGTCCTTCTAGGTGGAAGAGGTCGCGGGTTTGGGAGGTGCTGCCAAACAAGCCTTGGCGAGTTGCTGCAGTGCATCTTGTAGATGGTGCACACTGCAGCCACGGTGCGCCGGTGGTGGAGGGATTGAATGTTTAAGGTGGTGGATGGGGTGCCAATCAAGCAGGCTGCTTTGTCCTGGGTGGTGTCGAGCTTCTTGAGTGTTGTTGGAGCTGCAACTCATCCAGGCAAGTGGAGAGTATTCCATCACACTCCTGACTTGTGCTTTGTAGATGGTGGAAATGCATGATTGCGCGAGCTTGGTAGAATTACATTTTCCATCTCTCTCCTGCCACTTTTCAGTTGTACGGCAAAAGGGCTCAGTGGGAGGATCCGGCCAGGTGGGTGGTGGACACGTACCCGTGGAGCTCCGGCTCATTGCAGCACGAGTGGCCGTCCCTGCTGCAGCTCCGGCCCGAAGACGTGGGCTACGACGGGCACACCTCCGCCAAGGAAGGAGGTTCCTCCAAGCACGTCCCCCAAAGTGACAGCGAAGGCGACCCGTTGGTAAGCGATGCCGCGCCAGACCTGACGCGTTGCCAACTGCAGTGCTCGTCACCACTCTCTGTCTCTGGGTGACACCATTTATTGTCTCTGTACATTTTTTTGCGTTGAGATGACTTGAGGTACAGGCCTGATGTTGGTCACGCTACAGTAATGGAGCCGACAGCTTTCAGAACCTCAATAACATTCTCAAAATGGGCAGGTCGTGGAGCTTGACAATCAAACGATTCAGACTTTCTATTGTTTCTCCCTGAAGATGTAAAATGAAACGCGCATGAGAATATGCAACACTGTATTCACGGGGAAGTACAATACTGTAGGGGTAGGAATATACTACACTGGGGATAAGAATAGAAGAAAGAAAGACTTGCCTTTATATAGCGCCTTTCACGACCACCGGACACCCTAAAGCGCTTTACAGCTAATGAAGTGCTTTTTGAAGTGTAGTCACTGCTGTAATGTGGGAAACGAGGCAGCCAATTTGCGCACAGCAAGCTCCCACAAACAGCAACGTGATAATGACCAGATAATCTGCTTTTAGTGATGTTGATTGAGGGATAAATATTGGCCCCAGGACACCGCGGAGAACTCCCCTGCTCTTCTTCAACATAGTTTTGTGGGATATTTGACGTCCACCTGAGAGAGCAGACGGGGCCTCGGTTTACCGTCTCATCCAAAAGACGGCACCTCCGACAGTGCAGCACTCCCTCAGCACTGCACTGGGAGTGTCAACCTAGATTTTTTGTGCTACACTGTATATACTACACTGTAGGTTGAGGCGAATAGTATAGATGCATTTAAGGGGAGGCTAGACAAGCATATGAGGGAGAAGGGAATAGAGGGTTATGCTGATCGAGTTAGATGATCCGCTGCAGTCCACGTGGTGAAGGTCCCATAGTCCTGTTAGGGAGGGAGTTCCAGGATTTTGACCCAATGACAATGAAGGAAGGGCGATATATTTCCAAGTCAGGATGGTGTGTGACTTGGAGGGGAACTAGGAGGTGGTGGTGTTCCCAGAAACCTGGCCACCATATGCTTCTAAATATACAAGTGTTGACCATTTCATCTGGCACATTGCCACATTGACTACCTTTGGCTACAAGCTTAATGCAATATTAGTCCATCATTGCCCAGGCTTAATGTTTAATCTCTTCCTAGATGAACATGCTGATGAGGCTTCAAGAGGCGGCCAATTACTCCAGTGCCCAGAGCTGTGACAGCGACAGCACCAGTCACCACGACGACATTTTAGATTCATCGTTGGAATCGACTCTCTAAAGTACAAACTCAGGGGGTTGGGGTGGGTGAGTTTGTGGACGGTTCACGGACGTCTGGTCGATAACCCACCCCGTCTACTGATGGTGCGAAGCAGGGATGACATCGAGGGATCAACACCTCCCTCGCGCGCGATGAGCTCTGACGGCGATCTACTGATTGTATGGAGGCAGGGAGTTTCTCAAGGAGAGGTCAGGTAGCTTGAACGAGCCGTGTTGAAGGACACACTAATGGGCGCCGACCGGAGTTTGATTCATCAACAACAAAGACGAATTTGTTAACGTGTATATAAATAAAAAAAATATACACACACACAAACACACACACACACAAAGATATTGCACATGAATCAAGCCAAACTGGAATTTTGCAATGTATTTTACACGTGTAAACCTGATTTCTATTTTAATTGAGGTGCTGCAAGGAGTGGATCAGATAGCCGCTGGTCCAACTCTGTCCTAACCTCAGCTCTCTCTTGCATTGGTGCTGGCTGAAAGAGCCAGAAACAGTCTTTGGTTTACACCCCTGCCCAATTCTACGACCCCGACAGCTTGCACACAATAAGCACAACGAGCAGGGGAGGGGAGGGGGGTGGGGTGGGTGGGCAGTGTGCAATAGCAGTGGGGTCGACTGTCAAAAACACGCTGGACACATCCCAGCTTTACCCGGTGCTGCATGTCTGAACCAGTTTTCCACTCTTAACAGGCTTCATTTTATGAATTTCTACTGCCGTATGTTATTATTTTTTTTTTAAATTTACAGGTCTTTTAACTTGACGAAAAGGTCTCTCAGTCACCAGACTTACTTAAAACCTCCACCACTGGTACAAGTGATAATCTTAGCTTGTGAAGGGCTACATCAAATACAGGTTGTGGAAAGTCTTTCAGTGTCCAAGTGGGAGTAACATTCAATACGGTGCTGAATCACTTGCCTTATTCTCAACAGATCCACAGGAGTGAAATGAAGCCAATTAATTTTATCCGCGAATATTTGTATCTTACAACTCTTGATTTGTGGAATATGAGAAAACCCGAAAGGGGGGGGGGCAAGTTTCATAATCCCACACTCGTTAGAGCCCAGGATTTTTGGTAGAATGAGGGAGCAACCTCTGCAGAAACAGCGGGGTCTGGGTTTTATTCCGCCAGCAAAAAGGGGCAGCTCGAACGATCTTAACGAGCAAAGACCTTGCATAAAGCCCGCTCCTGTTCACTGTGTGCGTCTCTCTCTCTCTCTCCCCACCCCCCCTTTTATTTTTTTGTTTTAGAATTTACAAAGGATGGTCAGGTGAAGTGGCTGCAAAACAATAATTGGCGGGTGTGTACCAAGTGGCTCTCCACTGAAATTAACCCGGCGGAGCTGGGAGCACTTCACCCAACGGCATGAGCACAAAAAAAAATGTTTTCTTGTATAGACTTTCAGCATGTTTTCACCGCCTATATGCAAAACTGAGACTCTTTCAAGGGGAAAGGGGTGGGGGGGTCAGGGGGCAATTTTAACCTCAACCCGCCTGGCACTGTTTTGAAACAACACCCCCCCACCCCGCCCACCCACACACACACACACACACACACATTTTACTCCGTTGAAGAGCCAATGGAGAGTAAAAACAGGCGGGCTCTCAAATCAGTTCGCCCATATCTCGTCTGTTTCCCGCCGGGTGGATTTAGCTTAAAATTGGCCCACAACAAATGGGACAACTCGCTCTGTTCGGGGAGGGTGGGGAAAGATCGTGCATTTCATTGTTTTTTTTTCTTCCTCTCTTTACTCTGGGAAGAGGGAGGGGTTTGGGGGGATTATCCCATTTCTTTGCGTTAGAAAGGGTTTTTTGCACAAATGTAAGAAGATGTAAATAGGAAAGCCTTGCACAGTAAAAAGAGTCGAGAATTCCTTATCTGGGTGTCACTTGGTGTAAACATTTATTTCACTTGACTATGCTGGGATGATTTTTTTTTGTAAAAGACTGTTGAGAGTTCTCTGTCTAGACGGGATGTGTTTTTGTTCTGTGTGGTGACGATGATCATTAGCAGGAGCTGCTCACCGGCCGGAGCTTCAATGAGCCAGAGGTGGACAACTGCCAATTTTTACTCATCTGTGGGAATTACGGGGCGTCGGAATGGAATGTCCGTCTTGTTTTAGCCGATATAGCACAAGTCAACCATTAGCCAAGCTGCCATCTGTGATGCATCTCAGTGAGACTTCGGGAACTTTGTTTTTTTTTGTGAAACAGTTTTCTGTAAAACATATTTTATATTCTGTACATTTTGATGTAACATACAATGTAAATACGCAGCGACAACGACCACACGAAAGAAATGATGCAAACACTCATCGGGAGAGTTTTTTGTAGTCTTTTTAAGGCGCTAACCTTTGAGTTTGAGTATTTGGGTGTAACCGGATTAATGGGCTGCTGTCGTTAATCTCGGTTTTTAATCTGTCCCCCCAGCTTGTAAACCAGCTTGTACATGGTTTTTTCTCTCTCCAGATAATGCACATTGTATCTGTCTAAATTATGACTTTACCATTAAAGTGATACTATTTATTGAAGTAAGGTTCTCTTTGACCTATTAGGTTTCTTAATGCCCTTTCATCACTTCATTCTCAGAGGCACAAGAATGGGTGAGATCGAGTTGGAGAGACCCCATTGATCTGCAGCCCAGACAGACAGACTTGGGCATATAGCAGCAGGAGGAGGCCATTCAGCCCCTCGAGCCTGTTCCGCAATTCAGTGAGAACATGGCTGATCTGTATTTTAACTCCATCCCCACCCGCCTTGGCTCCAGATCCTTTTATACCCTTGTCTAGTAAAAATCTATCGATCGCAGATATCAATTGAGCGCGCATCTACTGCTTTTTGTGGGAGAGAGTTCCACACTTCTACCACCCTTTGCGTGTAGAAGTGTTTCCTAACTTCTCTCCTGAATGGCCTGGCTCTGATTGTAAAGTTATGTACCCTTGACCTAGACTCCCCCACCAGCAGAAAACTTGGATTTCTACAGTGCCTTTCACAACCTCAGGATGTCACAAAGCACTTCACAACCAATGAAGTACTTTTGGAGTGTAGTCACTGTTGTAATGTAGGAAATGCGGCAGCCAATTTGCACACAGCAAGCTCCAACAAACAGCAATGTGATAATGACCGGATAATCTTATTTAGTGATGTTGGTAGAGGGATAAATATTGGCCAGGACACAAGGGAGAACTCCTCTGCTCTTCTTTGAATAATGTCATGCGATCTTATACGTCCACCTGAGAGAGCAGACGAAGTCTTGGTTTAACATCTCATCTGAAAGACAGCACCTCTGACAGTGAAGCACTCCCTCAGTACTGCACTGGAGTGTCAGCCTAGATTTTGTGCTCAATTCCCTGGCGTGGAACTTGAACTCACAATCTTCTGACTCAGAGGCACTGAGCCACGGCACATTGATTGACAGGATATTCTGTGCAATTCTGTATACATTCATAAGAACATAAAAACTAGGAGCAGGAGTAGTCCTTGTCTGATCTTCTACCTCAACTCCACTATCCTGCCTGATCTCCATATCCTTTGATTCCCCTAGAGTCCATAAATCTATTGATCTCTGTCTTGAATATACTCAACGACTGAGCATCCACAACCCTCTGAGGTAGAGAATTCCAAAGATTCACCACCCTCTGAGTGAAGAAATTTCTCCTCATCTCAGTCCTAAATGGCCGACCCCTTATCCTGAGACTGTGACCCCTGGTTCTAGACTCTCCAGCCAGGGGAAACAACCTCTCAGCATCTTCATTCCATTGGAGTCTACCTTTCCTCATCTTTGCCCCCCCCCCCCCCCCCCCCACCCAGTGCAAAAGACAGGCAGAGCTTGTGAAATCTGGCTCCGAATTTCTAGTAATATTTGCCAAGCTTTGGCAGGAAACATCAAGGTAATTCTGAACTGAATGTGATGAATAAATGACAATGACTCTCACCTTGGGTTCCCAACTCAGGGTGACCATATTCCTGGAGGTGTCATTACATGACCTCCCACCTCCAACTGCCCCGGCCAGTCAAGCAGCCTCTGATCAAAGAAATTGGAATAAAAACACACCATTTTTTTAAATGCCCCTAGAATTTTCCCTCTGGGATGCTCACAGGAGATTAATTCCTGGCCAGAGAGTGTGTTTCCACTTGTGGGGGAGAGCATAACTAGAGGCCATCAATATAAGATAGTCACTAATAAATCCAATGGGGAATTCAGAATTCAGAAGAAACTTCTTTACCCAGAGAGTGGTGAGAATGTGGAACTCGCTACCACAGGGAGTGGTTGAAGCGAATAGTATAGATGTATTTAAGGGGAGGCTAGACGAGTATATGAGAGAGAAAGGAATAGAGGGTTACGCTGATAGAGTTAGATGAGGAAAGACGGGAGGAGGCTCGAGTGGAGCATAAACTCCGGCATGGACTGGTTGGGCGGAATGGCATGTTTCTGTGCCGTATATCCGATGTTATCCTGTGTAAATCTTTAATTCCAGGAGACTCCAGGGCAATCCTGGAAGGTTGGCAACACTACATTCTCATCCAAGCTGGCTTTTGGGAAGATATGATGTAAAAGGGTTGGTCCTTCAAAATTAGACACCCATTTGATGCTGTTGTAAGTTAGAAATGTTTGGATCCTAAATAGAAAGGATTACGTTCCTCACATCATCGTGCCACTACCTTATAAGGATCATACTTCACTCACTTTCACCCCAATTCTGCTCTCCAACATGCACCAGAATAGACTTACATCAACAACAGCTTGCATTTATATAGTGCCTTTAATGTAGTAAACCATCCCAAGGCCGCTTCACAGGAGTGTTATCAAACAAACTTTGACACCGAGCCACACAAGGAGATAGTGGGACAGGTGGTCACAGAGGTAGGTTTTAATGAGCGTCTGAAAGGAGAGAGAGGTAGAGCGGTGGAGAGGTTTAAGGAGGGAATTCCAGAGCTCGGGGCCCAGGCAGCTGAAGGTACAGCCGCCAATGGAGGAGCGATGATAATCAGGGATGGGCAAGAGACCAGAATTGGAGGAGCGCAGAGATCTCGGAGGGTTGTAGGGCTGGAGGAGGTTACAGAGATGGGGGGGGGGGGAGGGGGGTGGTGGCACGGAGGGATTTGAAAACATGGATGAAAATTTTACAACAATGAGCGGAGGAGGGGGAGTGGACTGTTGCACTCCACACTTGCAATTTATTCAAGGAATGCATTCGATGCAGAGGCTCATTAATAGCTGATCCCATAATCTGCTAAGTAGGGAATATCGCACCTCGTGTTTCGTTACGCTCTGCGCCTTATTATTCAAAGTTGCTTAATTCAAGTTATCTGATGATTCCATTTTTTGAAATTTGCACACTTCTGCGATATTTGCTTCATTCAAAACGATTGAATAATTCATTTTCTGCAGGGCAAAATAAGGACTTTTAATAATCAAGAGTATGCTGCCCAGCACGTGGATTTTTAGTGCACAGTCGGGCTGTTAAAGTCAGTGCCAAATTACAGCTGTGCTACCGGGAGTAACGGTCGAAGGAGTTTTCGTTGACTGATCGATGCTTGTCCTGCAGTTATACAGCACTCCCTTGTGCTTTTACTGCAAACATTAAACTGAGTACCGAACAGAGGGGAAGAGAACTCCTGCTTTATAGCAACAGCTGTCGGCGCTAGCTGGTTTCCTTTCATATCTATAATCGCCTCGGGTTGAGCAACGGGAGCCATTTCACAGTGTCCACAGGCAGGGCTGTGCCATCTGTCAAACTGACGGCAAATTCTTTAAGCGGGGAGTCCAGTGGCTGTGCGTGAGTGATTGGCCCGTCTTGTGCACTCTGTAATGCGGTGAATGGGAACCACTGGGGTCGATCGTGACCTTGGGAGATAGTGTAAAGCGAGTCGGCAGCCCATTTTACACAATCTCGCCCCATTTTTATTTCCAATGAAGTTAATTCAGTTGTGCGGAGAGGCTGGAGAAGCTGGGGTTGTTCTCCTTAGAGCAGGGAAGGTTAAGGGAGATTTAATAGAGGTGGTCAAAATTGTGAGGGGTTTTGATAGAATAAATAAGGAGAAACAAATAAGGAGAAACTGTTTCCAGTGGCAGGAGGGTCGGTAACCAGAGGACACAGATTGAAGGTAGTTGGCAAAAGAACCAGAGGGGAGATGAGGAGAATTTTGTTTTACGCAGCCAGTTGTTGTGATCTGGAACGCGCTGCCTGAAAGGGCGGTGGAAGCAGATTCAATCGTGCCTTTCAAAAGGGAATTGGATAAATACTTGAAGGGAAAAAATTTGCAGTGCTACTGGGAAAGAGCCAGCGAGTGGATCTAATTGGAGAGCTTCTTCAAAGAGCCGGCACAGGCACAATGGGCTGAATAGTCTCCTTCTGTGCTGTCTTATTCTATGAATTTAAAAGGATTCTTCCAGTGTAGCTATAATCCCCCTTGGATTAACTGAGTTTCTTAGTGACTGAATGTACAACAGCTGTAGGCTTTTTCCGTGCTCATCTCAGCACTACCCAACCGCTTTGTTGAATGTGTCTTGAAGTATGGGTAAGGCCCTTTTAAGCTTTCCACCCACAGGTCAAACAACTACAGCTGTCACAAGACACTGTCACATGCTCCCGTATGGATCTGAACATCACCTGACCCAAGGTGCAAACAACTGCCCATAGAAGCATAGAAGATAGGAGCAGGAGTAGGCCATTCGGCCCCTCGAGCCTGCTCCACCATTTAATGCGATCATGGCTGATCATCCAAATTCAGTACCCTGTCCCTGGTTTCTCCCCATATCCCTTGGTCCCTTTAGCCTTAAGAAATATATCTATCTCCTTCTTGAATATATTTAATGAATTGGCCTCAACTGCCTTCTGTGGTAGAGAATTCCACAGGTTCGCCACTCTCTGGGTGAAGAAATTCCTCCTCATCTCAGTCCTAAATGGCTTACCCCTTATCCTTAGACTGTGACCTCTGGTTCTGGACTCCCCCGCCATCGGGAACATCCTTCCTGCATCTAGTCTGTCTAGTCCTGTTAGAATTTTATAAGTTTCAATGAGATCCCCTCAGAGTACTCATTGCCAACCAACTTGAACCTTTAGCTCTCATTGATTGGCCAGCTGGATCTTGTGGTGACACAGTTGTCTTTTCTGCAACCTGGAGGTAAGGTCCTCTTGGGTAATGTTCAGCTGCTCTATCAAAGTATGCCACAGAAGCAGTACTTCATCAATGTCTGCCTGTAAAGTACATTAATAAATGGAGAGAATATTGTGCATTTTTTCAGTACAAGTCTCCTGTGACAAGGTGAATCGTGCATTGTTATATAGAGACAGAAGGAAGGGTTATAACGACAGGAAAACTGAACTGTTTAACTCACAAGGTGTTATTCTGCTATTGAAGATGGAGCTGTATTTAAACTGGATGATCCCTTTAAAGCCCAAAATCTAACTGTTCTTAAGTAAACACAGTCTGAGGTCAGTCAGAGTTTAATTGCTGTATGGTGAGGTATGTTTGTAGGTTGGCAGGCACTAATAAATTTCTAGCCCTGGATCAGGAAAAAACAACAGGAATTTTTTTTTTCTTTCCAATACATTGTGATAATTTGAATTGTGATGGACATTTGAAAACTTGTATATAATCTATATATACAAGGAAACGGGCCAGGGCCATTCAGCCCAACGTAGAATCATAGAATGGTTACAACACAGAAGGAGGCCATTCGGCCCGTCGAGCCCATGCCGTCTCTCTGCAGGAGCACTTCAGCTAATCCCACTCCCCCGCATGAGCAATAGTCCTATTCCATGTGCCTGATCTTCTCCCATACAACTTTATCCCTCTTTCCTTGAAGCACCTATCTAACCTATTCTTAACAGTTGACCTTGTTTCTATTTCAGCCATTAACTCCGGCAGTGCATGTCACAGCCTTGCAACCTTCTGTGTATAAAAGAAGTTTCTCCTGCTCTGTGTCCTAAATCTCTTACATTTAATCTTGTATCACTGTCCCCTTATTCTAGACCCCTCAATCATTGGAAACAGTCTGTTTCTACCTTCTCCATCCCATCCCTTTGAAACACTTCTATCAGATCACTCTGTAAGAGCCACTGTTTGAATGAAAACAGTCCCAATTTGTCAAGTCTTTCTTCATATTTGTTTCTCCCTCATACCAGGCAGCATCCTAGTGAATCTTCACTGTACCTTCTCTAAAGCCTCAATATCCTTCCGATAGTGCGGAGCCCAACACTGCAAACAGTACTCAACTGTGGTCTCGCTAAGGTTTTTGTGTAGATTCACCATTACATCTCGTCTTTTATATTCTGCTCCACTTGCCATAAGACCCAGTATGCCTTATTTACTTGAGGTGCTGCTTTTAATGTCTTGTGAATCTAAACTCCTAATTCACTCTGCTCTCTGAATTACCAGGCTATTCCACCATACAAAGAATGACTTATTTTTTTACCGACGTACATCACCTCACAATTATTGACATTGAATTTCATCAGCCACCATTTTGCCCATTTCAACATTTTATCAAAATCTCCTTCCAGCTTCCTTTTAGTTCTCATACTTATTCACTGTCTCCCTATTTTGGTATTGTCTGTAAATTTGTTCACTACTGCCTCTAGCCCTATATCCAAACCGTCGATGTGCAGTGTGAACAGAAGCGATCCCAGAACATAACCCTGTGGGACACCGCTACCCACTTCCATCCACTCTCAGTAACTGCTCTTAATTCCTCCTCTCTGTTTCCACCCTTCCAACAACTTTTAACCCAGTTTGCAACCCTACCCCCAATTCCGATCCCCTTCATCTTCATCACCTGTGTGGTACTTTGTCAAAGGTTTTCTGAAAGTCCGTATACACCACACTCACACCCTCAAAGAACTCGATCAGGTTTCTCGAGCACGATCTTCTTTTCTAGCTTCTGTGTTGGCCGCTTCTAATTATTTTTTCTTCATCTAGATGCCCACTAAACTTTAGGCTTTTCTTTATGTAGATATTGACTATATCATGAGCAACATTGTGATATGATAAAATACCTTCACAAGCCAGGCTGACTGGGCCACTCACACGTAAAAAATGGCAAGTGGGACATTGTAATCCTCATGACTGGAGTTATTGACCAGAACACACAGTCTAATGATCACACTTGTGTATTTTCAATGGACCAATAATTTGAAGCAGTACTTTATACTTTTCCCTACTGACAAAAACTGTTCGTTATAGAATCTTATACAGAAAGAACTTGTATTTCTACAGCGCCTTTCATGACCTCAGGATGTTCCAAAGTGCTTTGCAGCCAATTAAGTACTTTTTGAAGTGTAGTCACTGTTGTAATGTAGGAAACGCGGCAGCCAATTTGTGCACAGCAAGCTCCCACAAACAGCAATGTGAAAATGACCAGATCATTTCTTTTTAATGATGTTGGTTGAGGGATAAATATTTACCAGGACACCAGGGATAACTCCCCCGCTCTTCTTCGAAATAGTGCCATGGGATCTTTTACATCCACCTGAGAGGGCAGACGGGGCCTCGGTTTAACGTCTCATCCAAAAGACGGCACCTCCGACAGTGCAGCACTCCCTCAGCACTGGAGTGTCAGCCTAGCTTTATGTGCTCAAGTCCCTGGAGTGGGACTTGAACCCACAACCTTCTGACTCAGAGGCGAGGGTTCTACCCACTGAGACACAGCTGACACTAATACCGCAATTCTAGTGTCACTGCAAGGCACCAACTACTTTACTGAGGTATTAGAGATGTGGTATAAATGACCCGTAGCAGTTCAATCCACAAACAGGGCTCCTCTGTCATAAACCCAACTCAAAGTGGTATTTCACGTTGCTAAAACTGTGGCTAATGAGCACCTGGCAAAACCTGAAGCAACATCAAAAACACATTAATAAACTGGATAATAAATATATAGTAAAACCGTTTACAATAGTTTAAGAATATTTATTGGGTGCAATAAAAGGCAGGTTTATAGTCCATATGCTAGTGGTATATAACACATAAAAGATAGTAATGTTATTGAACCAGGTCACGCATTGTTAACTGCACCAGAGAAATAAGACCATTGTCGAAGCTAATTACTGTAGTATAAAATTCTTTCAGCAATACAACGGTAAGATAGCGGCCGTGCCTTCAGCCGCCTGGGCCCTGAGCTCTGGAATTCCTCCCTAAACCACTCCGCCCCTCCACCTCTCTCTCCTCCTTTAAGATGTTCCTTAAAACCTACCTCTTTGACCAATCTTTTGGGACGTCTTGAGGTCATGAAATGCGCTATAGAAATGCAAGTCTTTTTTTCTTTACCTGTCCTAATATCTCTTTATGTGGCTCGGTGTTAAAGACGCTATGTAAATGCGAGTTGTTGTCAGGGGAGAAGTGAAAACTAGAAAAGATGCAAATAGATTCAAAACTGTGGACAGACATAAAATAGTAAATAGTTACTTTCTCCAGGAATTTACATGGGAAGGAATGCACAACATCCCAAGCAAAACCAAAGACTTTGATGTTTAATGAGATGGAAGTCCTAAGATAGGCTAAAAGGGTCTGAAACAAATAAATGCCCAGAGATGGGTGGCATTTATCCCAAGGGTGCTGAGAGAGATCAGGGATGAGATTTGTGAGGCGTTGGTGATCATTATGGGGGAAGAAGTCACTGGACACGGGGGAGATGTTGGTAGATTGGTACAGGGAGATTTTAACACCCGGGCCTCAGCTACATCTTCCCTGGCCAGTTTCTCGCCCCGAACGGACTGGAAGCGGGAACGTGATGTTGGGCGGTAGGCGGCCATCGCTGCGGGCCCAAAGGAACGGGTCACGGCACTCGGGTAAGTCCCGGGGAGAGGTTTCGGGAGGGCTTCCTAATTGGGAGGGTTGAGGGGGGAAGCCTGGTAACTTTCATAGTGGGGCCCACAGGAGCAATCCTGTTCCCCCTATCCCACAAGGAAAGTAGCAAAAAATAAAGTTAAGAGGACGAACCTATTGTGACCCCAGCTCCTCTTCCCGTTAGGTTGACCCGACGGGAAAAGCTCCCCCACTCTGGCTCATGGTTAAAATAGCAGCCGGGCCCGGATGATGTCACTGGGGACCCGATCTGCATATTTAAAGAAGGACCCGCCTGTTGTAGGTGTCCTTCTCGCCTGCTCAGAAGAGCAGGTTAAAATGGCCACCGGCGGGAAGCGAGCGGGAGGTCAGCGAGTGAATCGCCGCAGGTCGATAATTTTCTGCCCGATTTCAGCCGGGGGGAGGGGGCTGGGTGAAAATCACACCTTTATAATTCATCTAACGTTTTCGTGTGGCCTTCTCTTCTATCACAATGCAAGAAAACACAGGACAGTCGGAATGGAAAGCAATGAGATGGTGATTCATACTATTACATAACATTTAAAAAGATAATTTATTCATTCACGGGATGTGGGCGTCGCTAGCAAGGTCGGCATTTATTGCCCATCCCCTAGTTGCCCTTGAGAAGGTGGTGGTGAACCACATTCTTGAACCGCTGCAGTCCGTGTGGTGAAGGTGCTCCCACAGTGCTGTTAGGGAGGGAGTTCCAGGATTTTGACGTCAGCGACTATGAAGGAACGGCGATATATGTCCAAGTCGGGAAGGTGTGTGACTTGCAGGGGAACTTGGAGG
Organism: Squalus acanthias; assembly: GCA_030390025.1. Classification (NCBI taxonomy): domain Eukaryota; kingdom Metazoa; phylum Chordata; class Chondrichthyes; order Squaliformes; family Squalidae; genus Squalus; species Squalus acanthias. The sequence continues at coordinate 118,274,457 of CM059435.1, forward strand.
TGATGGTGTTCCCATGTGCCTGCTGCCCTTGTCCTTCCAGGTGATACTACGTAGAATTACATTGAATTTACAGCACAGAAACAGGCCATTCAGGCCTAACTGGTCTATGCCGGTGTTTATGCTCCACACGAGCCTCCTCTCACCCCTCTTCATCTCACCCTATCACCATATCCTTCTATTCCCTTTCTCCCTCGTGTTTATCCAGCTTCCCCTTAAATGCATCTGTGCTATTCGCCTCAACCACTCCCTGTGGTAGCGAGTTCCACATTCTCACCACGCTGTAGCGTTCCGACTATTTATGATTTTTATTGCATCTTAAATCACAGGCTAGATGGGTAGAACAATCTTGCACGTAAGAGAGCTGCCAACAATTCCTACACATCAGAAGCAAATTAAGGTTTGCACCAATTGCAGATAAAATGAAGCTCATTTCAAAGAACATCTGTTACGAGAGCATTAGCATTTTACAAATTCTAGTCCCAAATTGTTCTGGTTTATGTACTGTGCTCTTATAAGAAGATTCTATGATAAGGGATATACATTCTACTTTAGGGCTTGACTGCAGTATGTCTACGTTAAAAGGAAAAAAAAATGTGCATTTCTATAGCGCCTTTCACGCCCTCAGGATGTCCCAAAGCGCTTCACAGCCAATGAAGTACTTTTTGAAGGGGAACTTGGAGGTGATGGTGTTCCCATGTTCCCGGAGGAGTTTCCCTGCTGTCTGCCACAAGGAAAGTCATTGCAAGAATCCTCCTCAATCGCCTTCTCCCAGTGGCCGAAGAGCTCCTCCCAGAGTCGCAATGCGGATTCCGCACACTAAGGGGCACAATGGACATGATCTTCACCGCGCGTCAATTACAAGAGAAATGCAGGGAACAGCACCAACCGCTGTACATGGCCTTCTTTGATCTCACAAAGGCCTTCGACACCGTCAACCGTGAGGGATTATGGAGTGTCATCCTCAAATTCGGCTGCCCTCAAAAGTTTGTCACCATCCTCTGCCTGCTTCACGACGACAAGCAAGCCGTGATCCTGACCAACGGTTCCACCACAGAGGCAATTCACAGACGGACCGGGGTCAAGCAAGGTTGAGTCATCGCATCAACGCTCTTCTTGATCTTCCTGGCTGCAATGCTCCATCTCACCGTCAGTAAGCTCCCCGCTGGAGCGGAGCTAATTTACAGAACAAACGGGAAACTGTTCAACCTCCGTCGCCTCCAGTCCAGATCCAAGGTCATTCCATCCTCTGTCGTCGAATTACAGTATGCAGACGACGCTTGCGTCTGCGCTCACATGGAGGTCGAACTCCAAAGCATCGTCAACACCTTCACTGAAGCGTACAAGAGCATGGGCCTTATACTAAACATCCGTAAGACAAAGGTCCTCTACCAACCTGCCCCCGCCACACAGTACTGCCTCCCGATTATCAAAATACACGACAAGGCCTTGGACAACGTGGACCACTTCCCCTACCTCGGGAGCCTGTCAATAAGGGCAGACGTCGATGACCAAGTTCAACACTGCCTTCAGTGCGCCAGTGCAGCCTTCGGTCGCCTGAGGAAGAGAGTGTTTGAAGACCAGGACCTCAAACCCGGCACTAAGCTCATGGTCTACAGAGCAGCAGTGATACCCACCCTGCTGTATGCCTCAGAGACATGGACCATGTACAGCAGGCACCTCAAAGCACTGGAGAGGTACCACCAATGCTGCCTCCGCAAGATCCTGCAAATCCATTGGCAGGATAGGCGCACCAACGTCAATGTTCTCACTCAGGCCAACATCCCCAGCATCGAAGCTTTGACCACGCTCGATCAGCTCCGATGGACGGGTCACATCGTCCGCATGCCCGATACGAGACTCCCAAAACAAGCGCTCTACTTGGAGCTCCGACGCAGCAAGAGAGCCCCAGGTGGGCAGAGGAAACATTTCAAGGACACCCTCAAAGCCTCCTTGAAAAAGTGCAACATCCCCACCGACACCTGGGAATCCCTGGTCCAAGACTGCACAAAGTGGAGTAGAAGCATCTGGGAAGGCGCCGAACACCTCAAGTCTCTTCGCTGGGTGCAAGCGGAGGCCAAGCGCAAACAGCGGAAGGAGCGCAAGTCAACCCAAGCACCCCACCCACCCGCCCCTTCAACCACCGTCTGCCCCACCTGTGACAGAGACTGTAGGTCCCGCATTGGACTCATCAGTCACCTGCAAACTCATTTTTAATGTGGAAGTAAGTCATCCTCGGTTCTGAGGGACTGCCTAAGAAGACTTTTTGAAGTGTAGTCACTGTTGTAATGTAGGAAACGCGGCAGCCAATTTGCGCACAGCAAGCTCCCACTAACAGCAATGTGATAATGATCAGATATTGGGGTAGAGTTTCTGCTATCGGGAAATTGCGCCCAAAATGCGCTTGAAACTGCGCTGGTTAGGTTAAGCTTCACTTTTCTGCTAAAATTAATTTGCAGAATCACAAACGCAAAATCTTCCATGAACCATCGCTATCGGGCAGCGTAACAGAACGGAACGGGTTTATTTTTCATTAGAAAGTATTCCTTGATGTGTTGAAGAGTGGTGACCCCGGTGCAGCTTTATTAATACAACTGAAAATGGGTTTAGCACCAAAAAAAATCAGCATTTTTAATCAGAGTGTCCCGTCGTCCGCCTGTGAGTAACCCTGATTTAAAATCGCTGAAAATGACTTTAAAAAAACTCCACTGAACCATTTAATAGTTTCAGTAGCTGCACACTCGTCAGTTTCTGAGTAAATTAAATATTTTTTGATGTGAAAAGACTTTTTAAAACGTGTCGACTGGCACCTGTGTGCGCCTCAGAGAATGAGTGCAATGCGAGGAGTCTCCTTGAACCGGCGCGACGCGTAAAACGGGTTTTTCTTGGTTTATTGGAATAAATGTTATCTGTAGCATTTAATTGGATTATGATGGTGCTATGTGTTTGTACACTGTGGTGTTGAAATGGTTTGTTTTATGTAGAGTTAACTTTGAAATTTATTATTTTAAATCTAAAAAGTTGTGTGGTATTGTTGAAGGGTATTTGTACTGTAAACATTATTGATTATTTGTAAAATTAATCATTGCATTTATGTTAACTATAAGGCTGTTTTTAAGGCTTTATTTTTTACTGTGATGGATGAATGTAATGGATTTACTATGTAATGGATTTACTATGTAATTGATGAGTTGTACAGGTATTATTGTTTTTGAATAAAAATATTTGAACCGGCGCGACCGGCGGAATCTCGCCGTGTCCACCTGGGGGCGGGGCCAGTATTGTGGGCGGGGCCTGATTCGGGCGAATTGAATCTTGAAACTAGCGGAAAACACGAGCCTGAGTGGATTCGGGTGTAACTCGCCCATGTTTAAAATTCCCCGATCCTTTGCGCTGGTTCGGCCGATTCCGCCCGGATCGTGCTGATATTACTGTGGATGGTATATTTTTTTTTAGTACTAGTCAGATCGGAGTGAGTTACACCCAGTCTGCTGAGACCTGAACTTTTGCTTTAATTTTGCTTTAACTCTCGTGGTTGCACCCTGATTTTTGGTGCCCTTATTTTTTAAACAGCGTCCCTGACAAACTTTGCTTGGAACCGTAGTTCGAAGACTTCTGGAAAGGCTTCAGGTGGGAGTCGGTGTCAATGTCAAGGTCTTGCGCCTTTCTATATTTTACAGCTTTCAGTTTGATAGACTTCCGTCATTACAGAGTAATCCTTAGCTGAGGGTTTCCTCCATTGATCCCAGTGGACCCATGTTTCACAGAAGTGAAAGGGAAACAGTCATACATCACTGCTCTCAGGCCAGTGGGACTTGTGTTGAGCAAACGCATTGTAAAGCTTTGATTGCCGTGTAGTTGGTTTTACTACAGTTCACCCAAGGGTATTTTAATCTTCTTTCGGATAAGATGTTTAACCAAGGCTCCGTCTGCCCTCTCATAAAAGATCCAATGGCCACTATTTCGAAGAAGAGTAGGGGGAGTTCTCCCTGGTGTCCTGGGGCCAATATTCATCCCTCAACCAACATCTACAAACAACAGATGATCTGGTCATTATCACATTGCTGTTTGTGGGATCTTGCTGTGTGCAAATTGGCTGCCGCGTTTCCTACATTACAACAGTGACCACACTTCAAAAAGTACTTCATTGGCTGTGAAGTGCTTTGGGACGTCCTGAGGTCATGAAAGGCGCTGTAGAAAAGCAAGTCTTTCTTTCTTAGCGGGTACAATTCGACATCGTTGTGATAGTTTTACGGGCGTAAAGCGGGTGCGCCGATGACGCAATTAGTGGCGCGACGGCCCATGCCCGATTCCCGCGGACGTTCGGGCCGCCGCAGAATTCGTCGGGGCACTTTATTTTTTTTTAGGCGGCCTTGGCTCACGCTTGTAACGAGCGTGTTACTCGTTTCAATATCAGACACGAGTGTCCTGCGCCTATTATTGGGAAATTTGTTTACACCAGTCGGAGCTTGTGCTGCACGAAGTCCCAATAGTTATTGCAGCCCCGGCCTCACGAGAGGTCCTTAAAGAGGCCGCTGAGCAAACCGGCAGGGAAGGTTTATCTTCAGTTTATTGGCCTTGGAGGGGGGTGCAGCGCAGATTCACCATAATGATACCCGGATTAAAAGGCCTCCTCCTGTTCCGAACACAATCACAATGCACGACTCAGTGTGAACATAATCCAGCAGCTCTGGTGGCAGTAAGAGCTGCTGCGATAATCGGCTCGACAGTCTATTGCCTAGCAACTGTGACACGGCAGTAATCTGAGAAGAATTTCAGTGGTCACAGTGTCACCTTTTGTGTGTCTGGGGAGACGTGAATTTGGTTCTCTTGGCCTAGTGCTGTCCAATCTGTGGCCCTCGGGCTGTTATTGCCCCCAGTCCGACCCTCGGAGCCTTGGTAATTCGGGCCTTTGTTACTCTGTTCTCTCTTCCATCCTCTTCAAAGTTAATGTTCCTGGAGGTTTATAAATGGCTGTTTGTAACCTCTAGTAGGTGAATATTAATCAGAATGGTCTGTTAGTATCTGTAGAGTGTCTCACCTCCTGACTCCCCAAACCTTTCCACCATCTACAAGGCACAAGTCAGGAGTGTGATGGAATACTCTCCACTTGCCTGGATGAGTGCAGTTCCAACAACACTCAAGAAGCTCAACACCATCCAGGACAAAGCAGCCCGCTTGATTGGCACCCCATCCACCACCTTAAACATCCACTCCTGTGGCTGCAGTGTGTACCATCTACAAGATGCACTGCAGCAACTCGCCAAGGCTTTTCCGGCAGCACCTCCCAAACCTCTGACCTCTACCACCTAGAAGGACAAGGGCAGCAGGCGCCTGGGAACACCATCACCTGCAAGTTCCCCTCCAAGTCACACAACATCCTGACTTGGAAATATATCGCCGATCCTTCATCGTCGTTGGGTCAAAATCCTGGAACTCCCTCCCTAACAGCACTGTGGGAGTACCTTCACCACACGGACTGCAGCGGTTCAAGAAGACGGCTCACCACCACCTTCTCGAGGGCAATTAGGGACGGGCAATAAATGCTGAATGAATAAAAAAAAACTTCAGATATAAGTAACTTAACAGGAACGGGGATTCAAACTTTGTCCTGGATCTTCGCCGGGGAGGTATCTCACCACTAGAGGTGGGTGGCCATGGTCGCCAACCCTCCGGGATTGCCCTGGAGTCTCCAGGAATGAATGATTAATCTCCAGAACACCACAGCGAGCACCATCCGGCAGAAAAAGCATAGGGGCGATTAAAAAAAATTGTTTAAAATTCTTTGAACACTTTTGTTAACTAGTTATGAAACTATTGGGCATGGGGAGAAAAAATGGCTGTTTGACTGACAGTTAAGAATCATCCAATTGGGTAATGAAGAGTCTTATTCGCTTTCCGATTGGCCGTGAAGGCAGGGTGTCGCGAGGATGGGCGTGTTGGGCGACCAATGGCACGCGTGTGGGGGGCGGGGCGTTTGGAGGCAGGAGGGTCACGTGATGACGCCTCCACCAATGCAGCCAACCAGAGTTGCCAACCAGTATGGGTGGGGGTGAGAATTTCAGCCACCTGCCACTGCGAGCCCGATCTGTTCCCCTGGGTCGGAGGCTGTTACACGTGAAGGGCTGGGGACTCGGCGCTTCAGAAGGAGGCCAGTGAGTGGAATCCAGCAGTGCTGAGGCACCCGGAGAGGAGAGGAGCAGAGCCTGGAAGAGAAACTCTCGGGAGTAGGTGTGAAAGGGCTCTGAATGAGCCTGGTGTCAGGAGAGTGGAAGAGAGGGAGAGGTGGACACTGTCGGGCCCTCTTCACCACTGCCACCCATCCCCCTGACCTTCAGTCGATCTTCCCACCACCACAACCCCTGTGGGTTCTTACCTGGGGTCAGCACATCGTGATAAAAGCAGATGGAATCCTTGGTTTTATTAATAGATTCTGTATCTCCTCACTTCACCTGACGAAGGAGTTGTAACTCCGAAAGCTTGTGATTTAAAATAAAACTGTTGGACTATAACCTGGTGTTGTGTGACCTCTCAATTTTATTAATAGAGGCATAGAATACAACAGCAAGGAATTTATGCTAAACCTCCATAAATCACTGGTTAGGCCTCAACCGGTGGCCAATTCTATTGGCACCGCACTTTAGGAAGGATGTCAAGGTCTTGGCGAGGGTGCCAAGGAGATTTATCAGAATGGTTCCAGGGATGAGAGACCTCAGTTATGTGGAGAGACTGGAGAAGCTGGGAATGTTCTCTTTAGAGCAGAGAAGGTTAAGGAGAGATCTAATGTTAAAAATTATGAGGGGTTTTGATAGAGTCGATAGGGAGAAACTGTTTCCAGTGGCAGGAGAGTCGGTAACCAGAGGACACAGATTTAAAATAATTGACAAAAGAACCAGAGGGGGAGATGAGGAGAATTTTTTTTTTACGCAGTGAGTTGTTGTGATCTGGAACGCGCTGCCTGAAAGGGCGGTGGAAGCAGATTCAACAGTAACTTTCAAAAGGGAACTGGATAAATACTTGAAAGGGAAAAAAATTGCAGGACTAAAGGGGAAAGAGCAGGGGGTGTGAGACTAATTGGAGAGCTCGTTCAAAGAGCCGGCACAGGCACGATGGGCCGAATGGCCTCCTTCTGTGCTACATCATTCTATGATGACTGCGGCGGGAAGCCAGAGAAATCAACCGATTTCCCCGAGTGCTGTCCCCCGCCGTCATTTCTATACAGTGGAAGAGTCAAAGGGAGGGAGACCGGCTTCCCTGCTGGAGGAGGGGCGGGCAATATTCCAGTGGCAGTTTAAGGGCCAGGAGTCTGGCTTGGGGCTCCCCTCCCCGCCCCGACCTCCCCTCCCCGCCCCGACCTCCCCTCCCCTCCCCTCCCCTCCCCGCCCCGACCTCCCCTCCCCTCCCCGCCCTCCCCTCCCTGTCCTTTCCTCCCCTCCCCTCCCCTCCCCGCCCTCCCCTCCCCTCCCTGCCCCGACCTCCCCTCCCCTCCCTGCCCCGACCTCCCCTCCCCTCCCCTCCCCTCCCCGACCTCCCCTCCCCTCCCCGTCCTCCCCTCCCCTCTCCTCCCCGACCTCCCCTCCCCTCGCCGCCCCGACCTCCCCTCCCCTCCCCGTCCTCTCCTCCCTTCCCCTCCCCGTCCTCCCCTCCCCTCCCCTCCCCGTCCTCCCCTCCCCGCCCCGTCATCCCCTCCTCTCCCCTCTCCTCCCCTCCCCGTCCTCCCCTCCCCGCCCCGTCATCCCCTCCTCTCCCCTCTCCTCCCCTCCCCGTCCTCTCCTCCCCTCTCCTCCCCTCCCCTCCCCTTCCCGTCCTCTCCTCCCCTCCCCTCCCCGACCTCCCCTCCCCTACCTCCCCTCCCCTCCCCTCCCCTCCCCGACCTCCCCCTCCTCCCCTCCCCTCCCCGCCCCGACCTCACCTCCCCTCCCCGTCCTCTCCTCCCCTCCCCTCCCCGCCCCGACCTCCCCTCCCCTCCCCTCCCTGTCCTTTCCTCCCCTCCCCTCCCCTCCCCGCCCCGCCCCGACCTCCCCTCCCCATCCTCTCCTCCCTTCCCCTCCCCTCTCCTCCCCTCCCCTCCCCTCCCCGCCCCGACCTCCCCTCCCCTCCCCGCCCTCCCCTCCCCTCCCCGTCCTTTCCCTCCCCTCCCCTCCCCTCTCCTCCCCTTCCCTCCCCGCCCCGACCTCCCCTCCCCTCTCCTCCCCTCCCCTCTCCTCCCCTTCCCTCCCCGCCCTCCCCTCCCCTCTCCTCCCCTCTCCTCCCCTCTCCTCCCCTCCCCTCCCCTCCCCGCCCCGACCTCCCCTCCCCTCCCCGCCCTCCCCTCCCCTCCCCGTCCTTTCCTCCCCTCCCCTCCCCTCTCCTCCCCTTCCCTCCCCGCCCCGACCTCCCCTCCCCTCTCCTCCTCTCTCCTCCCCTCCCCTCCCCTCCCCGTCCTTTCCTCTCCTCCCCTCCCCTCTCCTCCCCTCCCCTCCCCGCCCCGACCTCCCCTCCCCGTCCTTCACGTCCCGACCTTCCCTCCCCATCCTTCACGTCCCGACCTCCCCTCCCCGTCCTTCGCGTCCCGTCCTCTCCTCTCCTCCCCTCTCCTCCCCTCCCCTCCCTGCCCTGACCTCCCCTCTCCTCCGTGTCCCATCCTCTCCTCCCCATCCCTCCCCGTCCTCCGCATCCCGTCCTCTCCTCCCCTCCCCTCTCCTCCTCCTCCCCTCCCCTCCCCTCCCCGTCCTCCACGTCCCATCCTCCCTGTTCCATCGCTGCTCAACCGACCCGATTTCAGACGGTGCACAAAAAGGAGAATCCAGGTCAGCGCCTGGCTCCGGAGGCGCTCATGATAGCCACATGTATAGCCCATGAGGACGAAGGATTGGACACCCTGGCTTTAGCACATGGTTGCGAAGATTCATGAAGTGATGATCCTGGAGAAAGGATCAAAGAGTGGGGCCGCGCGAGGCAGAGAGCCTGAGAGAGTGAGAAAGACAGAAAGAGACTATCCTCTCACAAACACAAAAGCAAAACACTGCGGATGCTGCATATCTGAAATAAAAACAGAAAATGCTGGAAATACTCAGCAGGTCAGGCAGCATCTGTAGAGAGAGAAACAGAGTTAACGTTTCAGGTCGATGGCCCTTCGTCAGAGACTATTCTCTCCTCAGTGCCCAAGTGAAGCAAGCTATAACTGTGAGTAAACACAAGCTGAACTGCTTATAGTAACAGGTCTTTCAGGTAGCTTTCCATCCCATTACAGCAGACTCTTTATATACCCCCCCCGGCCCCCCCCTCCACTTCACGTTGTATCCCTGAGCAATGTATAAATATTCATTCCACACTTGAGAGAAGTGTAGAGTTGGAAAGCAAGTGTGCAAAATCTGAAGTGCGCGGCGCTGTCTTTGAAGAGCGCCTGGTGATTTATAGTGAATTTCTCTGCAGGCCGCCCTTTCAATTGTGTCTGTTATTGCATCCATCGCAGCTCAAATCAATAAGGTATGTGCCCTCCGAGCTCGTTCACCCGCACTGCAGTAACATGTAGCAGGCAGGAGCGAGCTACAGTTTCATGACATTCACACAGAAGGAGGGTGTAAATTTTAAAATATCGCACTGACCTTCCCAGTCTGGCGACCTTTTCAAAGATCACAGATATGGAATCACATTTTGTTCGGTGCGCTGCATTGCACTGAATGAAATTTCATAAACTTGATGATTCTGTGTTTGGGGAGCAAAAGAGGATTTTTTTCTCGTCACGTGTGTAATAATTGGTCAAACACATTAAAATACGCGTTGGGGAAAAATCCGGTTGGTTAGCGCTAATGGGGCACGAGGAACTTAGCGCCCGAGCGTGGCGATTTTAGCGCTGCTCGCGAAATTGACCAGTCGTTTTGCGGCGGCGCTAAACACCACCGCCACGATCTCCTGCGCCCGCAGATCGTGATGTCAGTCGAGCGTGCAACACCCCGGTAGCACCCCAGACCGGATATTGAGTTGCGCCCCCTGCCTTAGCGCCTGCTGCTAGCATCGACAGGTAGAGGGGAACGTTTTGAAGTCGGGAAGGGGCAGGGGGAGCGCTATTTAAAGGCGGGCGCTTCCTGCCTTTTCTTGTCGGCAAAATTTTTGGTACATGCAGGTTGAGAGGGAGAGAGACGTCTGGAGAGATTTAATGCTGTCCTAAGGCGTTTTGGCCCTCAGCACCACTTTTGAGGTTCCTAAGTGCCGAGCTCGTTCCCTTGGCCTATCCATTAGTGCTTCCAACACAATTGCTTTTGAGGTCTCTCCAGGCCGAGATTCAAGGCTGCAATGAGCAGGGAGTGGCTGGCCAGCAAGATGGCCCCTCCCCTTTAAGAACTGGACGGCGCCAGTCTGTCTGGCTTCCATGGTAACTGACATCGCCTGAGCTTCGGTAGCGTTCTGAGATAGCGCCTCGCTCCCCAACGTTGGCGCCTTAAGAGAGGTGTGTAGCGCCTGATTTAGCGCTCAAATCACCTCCAGGGGGCGATAGAGGTGAATTTTGCAGTCGGAGGCGATAATTAGCGCTGGGCGCTAAACTTTGCGCCTGGCCGATATTAGTGCCCCAAAATGGGCGATACCGAATTTTTCCCCCACAATGTTTTTTTTAAAATAAAAGTAAAATGTATTGGCTATGGTAGCGTAGTGGTTATGTTACTGATCTAGTTGTCGGCCATAGCTCAGTAGCACACTCGCCTCTAAGTCAGAAGATTGTGGATTTCCAGCCCTGCTCCAGGGGCTTGAGCACAAAATCTAGGCCGACACTCTCAGAGCTGGATGTGATGTGTTGTAATATAAAAAAAAAACCCTAACCGATGATAGCAATTCAATGGCAGGCTAGTCAATCCAATAATCCATGGGCTGTGGTGGTCTGCAGACTTGGGGAATGAGTCCTCCTCGGTAGATTTACCAATAATGTGGGTTTTAATGCTTTTTAGTTTCTTCGTTAACGTCTGTCCCCCGTTTTACTGAAAGTTAAGGAATTGGGCAGTAGGGTGAACTCGCCGGCCTTACTTCTGGGAAAGATTCCAAGGACAGTCTCATTTTCTGGAGCAACCTTTTGTTGATTGGAGACCCAGCTTGGTGAAGATCAGGCTGGTAGGACAACAGCAAGGTTGAAAAACAGAGGAAAGATGTGTGAAATTGGTGGCCGTGTCTTCAGCTGCCGAGGCCCTAAGCTCTGGAATTCCCTCCCTAAACCTGTCCGCCCCTCTGTCCTCCTTTAAGATGCAACTTAAAACCTACCTCTTTGACCAGAGCTTTCGGTCGCCTGTCCTAATATCTCCTTATGTGGCTCGGTGTCAAATTTTGTTTGATAATCGCTCCTGTGAAGCACCTTGGGACGTTTTTACTACGTTGAAGACGCTATATAAATACAAGTTGTTGTTGTTGTTGTTGAAATTAGGAAGTAGTTGACTGAGCTTTGTGGGGGTGGGGGAGGGGGGGGCGGGGTAAAGATTTTGAGTCCTGGCAAAGGGTTCCAGGAGCTGGAATAGAAAATCGGGCAGGGTGTAAAACAAGCTGCCGATTCGCTATCACACGTTTCAGGCTATGGTCGAAGACCAATTTCACCCCCAATGAGTTGATTTCAACACAGGGAGGAAAACGACCTTGTGGGATGGTCTCCACAAAGCCTAGGAAGCAACAGAGAGGACAGGTCAAAGGTCGTAGTCATGCTCTCCATGAAATAGTTTTAGACAAAAAAGGTTGTGATGCAGAGAGAGAGAAACTGGAGGTGACGTCGGTAACTTCAGACTTTAGATACGCCTCCATTTTCAAACCTGTTCTAATCTCAGACCTGACCCGTGGCTTTCCATCTCTCCCAGTACCTCACGGACATCCCAGTTCATTTGGCCATTTGCAAACTCTTTGAGGTAGAAATTGGTACGTTTTACGCCCGTAAAACACTCCATCTTTCGGATGAGACGTTTAAACCGAGGCCCCGTCTGCCCTCTCAGGTGGACATAAAAAATCCCATGGCCACTATTTCAAAGAAGAGCAGGGGAGTTCTCCCTGGTGTCCTGGCCAATATTTATCCCTCAAAACACTATCAAAAACAGATTAACTGATCATTATCACATTGCTGTTTGTGGGAGCTTGCTGTGCGCAAATTGGCTGCCGTGTTTCCTACATTACAACAGTGACTACACTTCAAAAAGTACTTCATTGGCTGGAAAGCGCTTTGGGACGTCCTGAGGTCTCACATAGTTGCTAAAGCACAGAAAAAGCCCATTCGGCCCAAATGGTCTGTGCCGGTGTTTCTGCTCCACACGAGCCTCCTCCCACCCCTCTTCATCTCACCCCATCAACATATCCTTCTATTCCTTTCTCCCTCATGTACTTATCTAGCTTCCCCTTCAATGCATCTACACTATTCACTTCAACTACTCCTGGTGGTAGCGAGTTCCACATTCTAACCACTCTCTTCTGAATTCCCTATTGGATTTATTAGTGACTATTTTATATTTCTGGCCCTTAGCTCCGGTGTTGCCCACAAGTGAATACATCTTATCTACGTCTACCCTACAAAACTCTCAGGTCACCTCTGTCTTCTCCTTTCTAGAGAAAAGAACCCCAGCCTGTTCATCCTTTCCTGATAGGTATAACCTGTCAATTCTGGTATCATTCTAGTAAATCTTTTTTGCACCTTCTCCAGTGCCTCTTTATCCTTTTGCTAATATGGAGACCAGAACTGTGCACAGTACTCCAAGTGTGGTCTAACCAAGGTTCTATACAAGTTTAATATAACTTCTCTGCTTTCCAAGTCTATCCCTCTAGAAATGAACCCCAGTGTTTTTTTCTTATGGCCTTATTAACCTGCTTCGCTACTTTTAGTGATTTGTGTATCTGTCCCCCCAGATTTCTCTGTCCCTCTATCCCATTTAGACACTTATTTTCCAAGGAGTATGTGGCCTCCTTATTCCTCCTAGCAAAATTTACCACCTCACACTTATCTATATTGAAGTTCATTTGCCAATTACACACCCATTCTGCAAGTTTATGAATGTCTTCCTGTATTTTGTCGCAGTCCTCCTCTGTATTAACTACACCCCTCAATTTGGTGTCTTCCGCAAATTTTGAAATTGTACTTCCGATTCCCGAGTCCAAATTGTTTATGTAAATGGTGAACAAGAGTGGCCCCAGCAATGATCCCTGTGGAACACCACTTCCCACCTTCCACCAGTCTGAGTAACTACCTTTAACTCCTACTCTCAATTTTCTGTTCTGTAGCCAGCTCGCTGTCCATTCTGCTACTTGTCCCCTGACTCCACATACTCTGACCTGAGTCATGAGTCTCCCATGCACCATCTTGTCAAAGGCTTTTTGGAAATCCTCGTATATTACATCTACTGTGTGAAAGTACAGGAAGACATTAATAAACTTGCAGAATGGGCGTGGGTCAGGTAAGGTGCCAATACAGGGAACCAATAAAACAAGAAAGAAAGACTTGCATTTCTATAGCGCCTCTCACAACCTCAGGACATCCCAGAGTGCTTTACAGCCAATGAGGTACTTTCAAAGTGTAGTCAGCAATGTAGGAAACGCGGCAGCCAATTTGTGCACAGCAAGCTCCCATAAACAGCAATGTGATAATGACTACCTGTTTCAGTGATGTTGATTCAGGGATAAATATTGGCCAGAACACCGGGGATAACTCCCCCTGCTCTTCTTCGAAATAGTGCCTTGAGAACAGACGGGGCCTCGGTTTAACGTCTCATCTGAACGATGGCACCTCCACCAGTGCAGCGCTCCCTCAGCACTGCACTGGAGTGTCAGCCTAGATTTTTGTGCTCCAGTTTCTGGAGTGAGACTTGAAACCACAACCAGAGGTGAGAGTCACGGCTGACAAGTTGATGAAGGATAAAGAAAGAGAAAGCAGTGGGAGCAAACAGCCAAGAAACCAATAAGCAGAGTGGGTGGAGAAGGGAAGATAAGATCCTGAGACAAAGAGAGAGTAGGTAGAGGAGAGGGAGAAAGAGTGACCAATGGGCAGGCAACCACCTCAAGATGTTGGAGTAATCTGATAGGACTAATGGTATGTGAGTTGGGAGTTGTGTCTACCTTGGGTGATAGGAACTCGGTGTGGACTCGATGGGCCGAATGGCCCCCTTCTGTGCTGTACTATTCTATGATTCTATGAAACACAGGAACAGGAGGAGGCCATTTTAGCCCCTTGAGTCTGTTCCGCCATTCAATGAGATCATGACTGATCTGTATCTTAACTCCATAGACCCGCCTTTGCCCCATATCCTTTAACACCTTTGGTTAACAGAAATCTATCAACCTCAGATTTAAAATTAACAATTGATCTAGCATCAACTGCCATTTGCGGAAGAGAGTTCCAAACTTCTACCACCCTTTGTGTGTAGAAGTGTTTCCTAACTTCACTCCTGAAAGGCCTGGCTCTAATTTTTAGTCATGATGCGGAGATGCCGGTGTTGGACTGGGGTGGACAAAATTGAGAGGTCGCACAACACCAGGTTATAGTCCAACAGTTTTATTTGAAATCACAAGCTTTCGGAGCTATCGATCGCCCCTTCCTCAAATAAAACTGTTGGACTATAACCTGGTGTTGTGCGACCTCTCTAATTTTTAGGCCATGTCCCCTAGTCCTAGATCCAGGAATGGTCTCAGAATCCCATGCCACCTCATCGGTTGTTGGACAGGTAACTGCAGAAGGTGCTTATTACACAAACCTTTTCAAATAACTTTTAATATTTTTAGTCATAGTTCCTATTAGAAACAAGGTTTTAACAAAAAATGAGATTAGCAATCCAGCCCTTGACCTTATCTCATACGAGGGTGTAATTGTATGGAAACTCACTTAATCGATGTCTTTAAAATGATAAAAGAATTCCATAGGGTAGATACAGAGAGAAACTATTTCCTCTGGTGGGGGAATCCAGAACTAGGGGACGTAATCTTAAGCTTAAAGCTAGGCCGTTCAGGAGTAAAATCAGGATGCAACTCAATTTTTATTCGTTCCTGGGATGTTGGTGTCGCTGGCAAGTTCAGCATTTATTGCTCATCCCTAGTTGCCCTCGAGAAGGTGGTGGTGAGCCACCTTCTGGAACCGCCGCAGTCCGTGTGGTGAAGGTACTCCCACAGTGCTGTTAGGGAGGGAGTTCCAGGATTTTGACCCAGCGACAATGAAAGATTGGCGATATATTTCCAAGTCAGGATGGTGTGTGACTTGGAGAGGAACTAGGAGGTGATGGTGTTCCCATGCGCCTGCTGCCCTTGTCCTCCTAGGCGGTAGGGGTCGTGGGTTTGGGAGGTGCTGTTGAAGAAGCCTTGGCAAGTTACTGCAGTGCATCTTGTAGATGGTACACACTGCAGCCACGGTGCGCCGGTGGTGGAGGGAGTGAATGTTTAAGGAGGTCGATGGGGTGCCAATCTAGCGCGCTGCTTTGTCCTGGATGGTGTCGAGCTTCTTGAGTGTTGTTGGAGCTGCACTCATCCAGGCAAGTGGAGAGTATTCCATCACACTCCTGACTTGTGCCTTGTAGATGGTGGAAAGGCTTTGGGGAGTCAGGAGGTGAGACACTCGCCGCAGAAGGGCAGGACAGGCTCGAGGGGCTGAATGGTCTCCTCCTATTCCTATGTACTGTGGTGCCACCTTTAAATGTGTACGAGATGCTAATGAGCTATTTGAACATGGGACACCCCAGCAAACTGGAACGTTCGAGAGGTGTTGAGAAGTCCATCTCCTGGTACAAAAACAGGAATCACCGGCAACACTCAGCGTGTCTGGCAGCATTGGTCGGGAACGGATGAATTCATGTTTTGGGTGTGGACCATTCATCAGAACTACAGCTGCAGGTTTTTGCTTTCAGTTCCTGGAACAAGGTAGGTCCGGCTATTTTTAGACATACCGCTCTGCGAGAATGTGAATCAACACAAAGGAATGCTTCAGGAGACAACCCGAGAGCACTAAAGGCCCTGAGACGTGAAGCTCCCCGTAGGAGACTCTCTCACATTGGCTTCAGTCCCTGAAGAGCGCAGTGCGAATCCAGATTCACAGCATAACGCAGGGCACTGTGGGGGTGATTTCCAACTGCCTGTTGCACATTCCTCGCCCGAGAAATGGACAGTCGCCAGTTACAAACCTGAGAGGGCAGGGCAGGGTATGGGTGGAGGGGAGGGGAGGGGGTACCCTTGTCTGCTCCATTGACGCCCAAGGCCTGCCTGATGCAGCTTTCAGCTGGGCTAGTAATTGAACAACCAGCCTGCCAGCCTGCCCTTCCCTATCTCTGTATCCTCCTCCAGCCCTACAACCCTCTGTGTAATCTGCACCCCCCCAATTCTGGCCTTTTACGCATAACCGATTTTCATCGCTCCACAATTGGCGGCCGTGCCTTCAGCTGCCTGGGTCCTAAGCTCTGGAATTCCCTCTGTAAACTTCTCCTCCTCTGTTACTCTCTCCTTCCTCCTTTAAGATGATCCTTAAAACCTCTTTGACGAACCTTTTGGGCGCCTGTCCTAGAGGAACAGGGGAGTTCTCCCCGGAGTGTTGGGCGGGGGTGGGGGGGGGTGGGCAAGGAAATTGCCCCTGCCTCAGACATTTCAGGCAGAAATTCTGGGAATCTGTTAAAATCAGAAATGATGGCAAATTTTATTTTTTAACAGCAAGGACTTCGATTCATGCTGTGAGCTGATCAGTAGCCCTCCAAAATAGTGTCA
Organism: Squalus acanthias; assembly: GCA_030390025.1. Taxonomy (NCBI): domain Eukaryota; kingdom Metazoa; phylum Chordata; class Chondrichthyes; order Squaliformes; family Squalidae; genus Squalus; species Squalus acanthias. The sequence continues at coordinate 118,291,122 of CM059435.1, forward strand.
CCTGTTTGGGACGAATAGAAACATAGAAACATAGAAGATAGGAGCAGGAGTAGGCCATTCGGCCCCTCGAGCCTGCTCCGCCATTCGATGAGATCATGGCTGATCATCCAAACTCAGTACCCTGTACCTGCCTTCTCCCCATATCCCTTGATACCTTTAGCTTTAAGAAATATATCTAACTCATTCTTGAATATATTTAATGACTTGGCCTCAACTACCTTCTGTGGTAGAGAATTCCACAGGTTCACCACTCTCTGGGTGAAGAAATTCTTCCTCATTTCTGTCCTAAATGGCTTACCCCTTATCCTTAGATTATGACCCCTGGTTCTGGACTCTCCGACCATCGGAAACATTCTTCCTGCATCTAGTTTGTCCGGACCTGTCAGAATTTTATATGTTTCAATGAGATCCCCTCTCATTCTTCTATACTCCAGCGAGTATAAGCCCAATCGACCCAATCTCTCCTCATATGTCATTCCTGCCATCCCAGGTATCAGCCTTGTGAATCTTCGCTGAACTCCTTCCATGGCAAGAACATCCTTCCTCAGATAAGGCGACCAAAACTGCACACAGTACTCAAGGTGTGGTCTCACCAAGGCCCTGTACAACTGCAGCAGGACATCCCTGTTCCTATACTCAAACCCTTTCGCTATGAAGGCCAACATACCATTTGCCTTCTTCACCGCCTGCTGCACCTGCATGCTTACCTTCAGCGACTGGTGCACAAGGACACCCAGGTCTTGTTGCACTTCCCTTTCTCCCAATCTATTGCCATTCAGATAATAGTCTGCCTTTCTGTTTTTGACACCAAAGTGGATAACCTCGCATTTATCCATGTTATATTGCATCTGCCACGCTTCTGCCCACTCACCCAACCTGTCCAAATCATCCTGGAGTTTCTCAGTATCCTCCTCGGAGCACACACGCCCACCCAATTTTGTGTCATCTGCAAACCTGGAGATATTACATTTAGTTCCCTTATCCAGATCATTAATGTATATTGTGAATAGCTGGGGTCCTAGCACCGATCCCTGCGGCACCCCACTAGTCACTGCCTGCCACTCGGAAAAAGACCCATTAATTCCTACTCTCTGCTTTCTGTCCGCCAACCAGTTCTCTATCCAAGTCAATACCTTGCCCCCAATCCCATGTGCCTTAACTTTACACGCTAATCTCTTATGCGGGACCTTATCGAAAGCCTTTTGAAAGTCCAAATACACCACATCTACTGGTTCTCCCTTATCTATTTTCCCAGTTACATCCTCAAAAAATTCCAGTAGATTAGTCAACCACGATTTACCTTTTGTAAATCCATGTTGACTTTGTCCGATCCTGTCACTGTTTTTCAAGTGCTCAGCTATTACATCCTTTATAATGGACTCTAGCATTTTCCCCACTCCCGATATCAGGCTGACCGGTCTGTAATTCCCCGCTTTCTCTCTACCACCCTTTTTGAATAGTGGGGTAACATTAGCTACCCTCCAATCCATGGGTACAGTTCCAGATTCCATCGAATGTTGGAAGATGATCAGCAATGCATCTACTATTTCTAGGGCTACTTCCTTAAGTACCCTAGGATGTAGATTATCAGGCCCTGGGGATTTATCGGCCTTCAATCCCGTCAATTTCCCTAACACCATTTCCCTGCAAATACTGATTTCTTTCAGTTCCTCCCTTTAATCAGACCCTATGTTCTCCAACATCTCTGGGAGGTTATTTGTGTCCTCCTTTGTGAAGACAGAACCAAAATATGCATTTAATTGGTCTGCCATTTCTTTGTTCCCCATTATAACTTCCCCCGCTTCTGACCGCAAGGGACCTACACTTGATTTCACCAATCTTTTTCTCTTCACATATCTATAAAAGCTCTTACAGTCAGTTTTTATGTTCCCTGCAAGCTTACTTTCATATTCTATTTTCCCCTTCTTAATTAATCCCTTTGTCCTCCTTTGTTGAATCCTAAACTGCTCCCAATCCTCAGGGTTACCGCTTTTTCTGGCCAATTTATATGCCCTCTCCTTGGATCTTATGCTATCCCTAATTTCCCTTGTTAGCCACAGTTGAGTCACCCTTTTTGTTTTATTCTTATGCCACACTGGGATGAACAAATTCTGTAGTTCATCCATGCAGTCTTTGAATGTTTGCCATTGCCTATCCACCGTCAACCCTTTGAGTGACATTCCCCAATCAATCCTACCCAATCCTACCCAATTCGCGCCTCATACCATCGTAGTTTCCTTTATTGAAATTTAGCTCGCCTTTCTCCTCTCCCCGAGTCTGCTGTGTTCCGAGCGATTCCACAACAAACATTCCCTTGAGCATTTCATTCCCTGCCTCAAGTCATTCAGCTTGCTGCCTCTCGTGCTCTCTGTATACGACTTTGTCCCTCGTGTCAAGGATCATTGGCTTCTCGGATGGGCCCATTGGTGGCTTATTTTGGAAGCCCAGAGGTCATCTTGGTGTTGGCTGTGTCTCGGTGGGCAGCACTCTCTCGCCTCTGAGTCAGAAGGTCGTGGGTTCAAGTCCAACTTCCAGAGACTTGAGCACAAAATCCAGGCTGACACTCCCAGCGTGGGAGTGCTGCACTGCCGGAGGTACCGTCTTTCGGATGAGACATTAAACCGAGGCCCCCGTCTGCTCCCTCATGTGGATGTAAAAGATCCCATGGCACTATTTTGAAGAAAAGGGAAGTTCTCCCCTGGTGTCCTGAAAGGGCGGTGGAAGCTGGTTCAACAGTAACTTTCAAAGGGGAACTGGATAAATATTGAAAAGGAAAAATTTGCAGGGCTATGGGGAAAGAGCGGAGGAGTGGGACTAATTGGAGAGCTCTTTCAAAGAGCCGGCACAGGCACGATGGGCCGAATGGCCTCCTTCTGTGCTGTATCATTCTATGATTCTATGAACCCTATTCACGACCACCTCTCAACAACAACTTGCATTTATACAGCACCTTTAATAGTAGAAAAAAAATTCCCCCGTCCAACCCTGATTCCCCAGAGCCACCTCCTCCCGTGAGCAGTGGGCGCCACAGGGTATGGAATGATATTGTAGGCATACACAGACCCTTAATTTTAAATTTTGGTCTGTATTGAAATGCTTTGCCAGGCCAAAAGGTTTTTTTTAAGTGAAATAAAATTGTAACAGACAGTCTTTCACTGATAAGTGGACATGGAATGTGCTTTGATGTGCTTTACTAAAAGGCAGCAAACTTGGTTGTGACTGCAGGGGGTGGTCATAGACAACAGAGATAAACAAACCCCCTTAGATTTGCAGACATCGTGGCTACCACAAAGTAGGCTACAAGATTGTAGAATGATTTTTGGTGGCTAAAGGGGGGGAGTTTGAAGTTTTGAAATGCAGAATACGACGTAACACATGAACTGTGACCAAGTGGTTTTCTACCTTTTTGTAAACTTTATGAGTGAATGAACAATTTTGGGCTTAGATAAAGGCAACTAATGGAGAAGCCACACAGGATGCGTGAGTGTGAACTTTTGACAGCTCAAACAATTCAGGTCGAACATTAAAGGAACCTTTCACCATTTCTGAATGATTGATTTACTGGAAAAAACAAGGAAAACTGTATAAAAAACCAGTGACTAAAAATATCTGCACTGCAGTCAGAAGGAGGGGCCTGGCTGATCGTCTCAACTCGGAGAGCTGCTGCAGTCGAAAGGCGAAGAGCTGCCGTCGAAAGGAAGTGGCCTACAATCAACGCTGGACTGATCATCGGCGGGTGGTTGTATATATGGTTTCTTGTAACATTATTGGTGCGCTGCTCGAATAGTGGTTGGGGTTTTGAATCTGTCTTAGGAACAACAAAAGGTTAATGGCAGAACCCGTGTGGCTGGTGTAATTTCTCATAAGTCTGAACTCTATAACCTGTTGGACGGGGTGAGGGGTAATTCCGCACGTCCTACAGATTTGGGCCAAGATTTTGCTGCAGTAAAGCATCTAACGGCGGCTGCCATTAGTTAGACTTGCCTCTTCACCCTTTAGCTCAAAAACATTTTTTGCTGGAAGTGCGAGCTGTTAATGTCACAGCGAGGGAAACAGGGCATCTGGGACCCGAGTGAACAGGGCAACCAAGAGGGCATCTACACCACCAATAAGATTGAAGGAATGGGAAATAAACAGCTCAAGGACTGAGAAGGTCCAGAAATCAGGTACAGAAAGAGAAATAAAGAGCGAGAAAAGAGTCAGAAAGGAAAAGTTAAAAAAAATGACATTTTAAAAATCTCCAACAACAATGAATAACTGAAGGAGTGAGACTCCATACTTGTAATAGTTAATTGTCAGTGCGCGAGAGATGGATTGGCAGTCATTAACAATGATCACATTGTTAACAGGGTACTTACACTCGTAATGACAAGACTTAACTTTCAGCGCGAGCTTAGTCCGTATCTACCGCACAAATACAGCGACTTCACGCCATTCAATGCATTTCAATGGTGAAGCAGACAGCGAGATGCCGTTTTCGCACAGCTAAAGGCAGAGCGACGCATCTCGGACAGCAACTTTTGGATTTCCACATATTTGCCCTTTGCCTGAAGTTGGACACCATTTATCCACAAATAACGTGACACCGATTAACCTCACCGTTATTTTAACAGCGAAATCTGGCCTCTTATAATTTAATTGTTATTTTCATGCTGTTGCTCCAATTGGGCACCTCTATTTATTTTGAGCCCATTGTTTGGTTATTGCACTCGTGGTGACCAAGGACATTTGGTACAACAATTTATCCCTACAGGTCAAATGAAAAAAAGCCTTCGACAGACCAAAAATTCACCCTGACGTCTTAAAAATGGGTGACTCTTGTCCTCCCTAATCTGGAGCTCCCTGGTGACATCCCATTGGCGCTCGGCGCTCCGCCCTCGCAGTTTGATTGGGTGCCAACTTTGAGAAGACAACTCGCAACTCAGAAGGAAGCAAAAGTTGCTTTGAGGTTTTGCAGGGAGGAGGAAAGTGTCTTGAAGAGGTCGGCATGGCTTCGAGCATGGAACCAGCGAGTGGTGAGTGGAGTTGAGGCGGTTCCATTCCCCATTCTCACTCGGGGCAATGGGGGGAAATCTGACCTGATGTTAATTACGGGCCAGCGACCAGTGTCAGTTTCCCCCTATTTTGCTCACGGGCTCCGAAACTCGTTTCAGTGACTTGGGGTTTATCACCGATTGAACCTTGGGGCTGTCAGACCAGGGGAGGGGAGCTCATTCCTGGTCCCACCTCATTGGGAGGGTTGGGTTGGGCTGGGGCGACGTGAAGATCCCCTTTTCAGTCTGTGTCCCTCCTCTCTCTCTCTCTCCCAATAATGAGGAGTCAGTTGACCAATTGGTCTCTCCCCCACCCCGGGTCCCTGTTCCAACCTTACCCCAAGTTATCCACCACCCTCTGAGAGAGGTTTATCCAGACTTCCCCTCTCCTCCACTCCCACAATGCGAGATCAAAGTGATAAGAAATTGTTGAGCTGACAGACTTGGCCGCAGACACAATAACAAGGCTTATTTACCGTGGCGATGATCTGTTGGATGATTTCTCTTGGGCATTGGGGGGAGGTTTTCTCACTGCCTCTGTGTTATTTATTTTACATAGAATGTACAGCACAGAAACAGGCCATTCGGCCCAACTGGTCCATGCTAGAGTTTATGCTCCACTCGAGCCTCCTTCCACCCCTCTTCATCTCACCCGATCAACATATCCTTCTATTCCTTTCTCCCTCATGCACTTATCTAGCTTCCCCCTTTAATGCAACTTTATAATTGCCAATATTGACTCGTTTTTATTGTAAATGAAAAAGGTTTCCAATATGAATTTAAAATGAGAGGTGGGAAGGGGGTGTATGGATAGAGACAGAGAAAGGGGAGAGCAAGAGAGGGAGAAACAGAAAGACAGATTGTGTGACATAACGAGACACACAGAGGGAGAGAGAGAAAGGAGAAAGACAAAAAGGGAGAGAAAGTGCAAGGGACAGCATGAAAAAGAGAGAATTGGAATGAGGTGGGGTCACAAGGGGTCAATTGTGGCAGATGCCTCATTGTCTTTGATGTAATGTTTTCCTGACTGACCTGGTTGGACACCATCCACACCTTTGATTGCCGTGATTATCTCTCTGCCGATGTGTGATAAAGGGCAGTTAGAAAGATTAACTGTAATCATCTGGCAGTGTTCTCTGACTATATATGCTGTGCCTATATGTATCTCTTCACTTCACCTGACGAAGGAGCAGCGCTCCGAAAGCTTGTGATTTCAAATAAAGCTGTTGGACTATAACCTGGTGTTGTGCGACTTCTCACATTTGTCCACCCCAGTCCAACACAGGCATCTCCACATCATCACTTCATTTCCACAACAGATTCAGAATGCTGCAAGTCTTTGCACAAGTCTCCATCCAGTCTGACCTCATTACCTCTCTCACCATTGACAGATCGCTTCTGTCATCTCTACTTCACCTGCCACCTATTCCATCAGCATGGGTGTCCTTTATACTCTCTCACCTTGGTTCTCAGAATCCCACCACAATCAGCCCCAACACCAGCATCACCAGGCACACCAGCAGCAGCAACATCCCCACCAGCCTTCTCCGCAATCAACTGATGCTGCACTGGACACAGGGCATCATCACCCGTGCACATTGCTGCCCAGGATGCCAGCGATGGCCTCACCATGTCCAGATTTGCTCCACATGATGCACCAGGTTGTCATCACACCAGCACCATAAAGCATCCTCAAAATGCCCAAGCCATTTCTTTCACACTCATCACCATTGGGGTGTGGGGGTGACGCCATGTCTCACCATTCACTGGATCACACTAAGACACCTTCAAAGGTGCACACAAATCTGTCCAAGAAGGCAAAGTGGTGACAATAAGGATTTCAATGCTTGACAACACATTAACAGAAAGTTTACATGAACATTGCATAAAACACCCAAGTGCCTACCCTTGTGTGTTGATAGTTGGTATGACTGGCCAAGGATGAGGGTGAGTGTGAGGGGAGGCTAGTGAGATGGGGAAGTGATAATGTAGATAGAGAGGGATGGGTGGAGGTGCAAGGTAAGTTGGTGTGAGTAAGGATGTGCAGGAGTAGGGTAGGGAAGGCAGAGTGATGGGGATGTGATGAGTGGCACAGCAGGATGAGGTTGAGTGTGGCATTTCGGTAACGTTTCGTGATCTACTGAGATCATTGAAAGGTTTGTGCCACTGCAGCCTGGTCCTCCTGACAACATTCCTGCTTGTGCCCTCCTGTGCAGTGTGCAACCAGGCTGTGTTGGTGTCCTGGGGAGGTCTCTTCCGCCCATGGAAAGGGAAGAGAACCTCCCTGCGTGCTGTGACTCCCTCCATAAGCATATGAAGGGAGTCATGGGAGAGCCTGGGTGCGGCCGTGCACCTCTGTGCAGTGCTTGTCAGTGTTTGCATCACCTCGATGCTGTAGAACACTGACAGCACAACTGTCAAAATGAATGTGGACATGGCCCCTTTAAGGAAATCGGCTGATGACGCGCCATCAAATGATGTCATCAGACCCACTTCCTTTTAATTGGCCGGGAACCTCGCACAGGCGGGCTTCACAAGCCCAATCAGGGCAAAATCACTTGGAGGAGGCGGGATGGAGACGGGGGCGGAGTTTGTCGCTGCTGTCTGCTCCGGACGCACCGGACTCGCCACGGCTGGCGAAAACGCGGCCCTTCTCTACATCTACCCTATCAAACCCTTTCATAATCTTATTGACCTCTATTGGGTCACCCCTTTGCCTTCATCATTTTGAGAGAAAAGAGCCCCAGCCTGTTCAGCCTGTTAATTAAACGATATTTGTTTATCATTAAACAAAAAAATTATTATTGAACAGCCGCTTTAATGTTATTTTATTAATTTATTTACTTGCTTGAGGATTCCTGCCCACTGAATACAGGGTTAAAACATTATTTTAAACTTGAACATGCTGGAAATGTGAGCGAACAGACAGCTCAAGGTCTGGGCTCCAGCTTTTTTTTCCAGTGATAGGCTTGGCTTACAAAATTAACCCATCGTCTTCCCACAAGCCTGCCGAGTGCTCCACCACGCCTCCGCACTCCGCCTCCCTACACGACACTGGTGACTACACTGAACTCATTAGGCAGATTTTGCGGTGGGTATGACAGCGTACTCTACCCGTCTTTCGGATGAGACGTTAAACCGAGGCCCCGTCTGCCCCCTCAGGTGAACGTAAAAGATCCCACGGCCACTATTTTGAAAGAAGAGCAGGGGGGGAGTTCTCCCCGGTGTCCTGGGGCCAATATTTATCCCTCAACCAACATCACTAAAAACTGATTATCTGGTCATTATCACATTGCTGTTTGTGGGATCCTGCTGTGCGCAAATTGGCTGCTGCGTTTCCTACATTACAACAGTGACTACACTTCAAAAACTACTTCATTGGCTGTAAAGTGCTTTGGGATGTCAGGTAGTCATGAAAGGCGCTAGAGAAATGCAAGACTTTCTTTACATGAAATGTTTAATTACGTTTATTGCACATATACCAAATATCCACACATTTTATCGAACTATATATAAATATCTATGTGTGAGAAATCAGACATTGTGACAAGTACATTAAACACAGCTGCACGTGAATTTCATACGGAGTAGGCGGGAAAACACAACTATTTTGTTTGGTTTTGTTGGAAAATCTTACAGTGCATCATAAACACGCCGTTCTGCACCCACTCCCACCGCAGCCGCCGGCTTGTTTCTGTAATCCCAGCGGGAGTTTTTTGGCTTTGACCTTATACAGAGACTGCATTTCAAAAATCAACATGTTGGTATTTTGTTAGATAATTTTAACCAAATGCTGATACAGGAAATCAGTCCAAGTACCAGTTTTGCTAACTGCGCAGTTCTACATATTTTGCCAACAATTCTATCTTCTCTATTCGCTTTCGTTTAATGCATTCAGTAATTGTCTCGCAATGAAATATGTAACGTGAATGCTCTCTAAAATACTTGCATCTAAATTTAATATGAAGGAACAATTTGCCGACTAATTAAAAGCTTTTAAAAGGTAATTTCAGTGCTACAATGAAAGTAGCTTCTGTGGCCAGGGCTTAGTTTTGACAGATTTTGTAGACGTGTCTTCTTTTCAGCGTAGGCTGTACACAGTGCTCCTGGCCTCCGTGATGTAATACACTGCGCAGAACTCTGTAACTCCAAACAGCAAGTCTACCTACGGGGCCTCGCACAAGGTCAGTTTGAATTCTTGTTGGAGGTCGGCGGTGCACTCCATAGTTACGCCACCGACCCCAATTTCTGGGCCATTGTTTGTATCGCCCGACTCCACTCCTGCCTCAGCTCATCCGCTGCTGGAGCCCTCGTCCATGCCTCTGTTACCTCTAGACTCGACTATTCCAACGCAATCCCAGCCGGACTCCCACCTTCCACCCTCCGTAAACTTGAGCTCATCCAAAACTCGGCTGCCCGTGTCCTCACTCGCACTAAGTTCCATTCCATCGCCCCCTGTGCTCGCTGACCTACATTGGCTCCCGGTCCAGCCACGCCTCGATTTTTAACATTCTCATCCTTGTTCTCAAATCCCTCCATGACTTTGCCCCTCTGTGTTTTACTTGTGAAGAGTTTTGGATGAGCTACGCTGGCACTTCCATAAGGAACTCTGGAGCTCTTCACCTCTATCCATGGGGATCTCCTGCCATCCTTTGCCCTTTCTCTCCCAAATCTCCTCGCTTCCACTGTTCAAGTTCCCCTGGCTCCATCAGTTGGTGAATTTTAACCCTAAGTACAAGTTAACTACAAGTTACCTGCTTTAAACCTCCATTACCCCCCCACCCCACTCTCTGCTGCTCAAATTTGGTTTCCGAAATCCTGGACTTCTCTGGACATCAAGACTATGCTTCTGCTCTGAACTACACTGGATTACACCACTGCACTTCTGCACTGGACTACACTGGATTACACCACTGCACTTCTGCACTGGACTACACTGGATTACACCACTGCACTTCTGCACTGGATTACACTGGGTTACATCGTGAAACTCATTCGCTGTGTCAAATATTTGCTGCTAAAAAATTATCTTCCCCACTGTGGCTGTTTCTTTGCTGAGCTGGGTGACTCGTTCGACTGGTTTTTCAAGCTTTGTTGGTCGCTGGCCTGTGGTTTTCCATTTTCTCCGCTGCTTCTGATCTACGGTGACCTCCAACTTCGCATCAACTTCACCAGCATCTTCCTGCACCGCAACCGATTCTCATTACCACGGCAATAACCGCCATTCATCAATTCTCAACCCTTCAAATAGCTTTTGGACTTCACTCGTCTGCGACTCCTTTCTCCGAGCTTGGACAACAGTTTGTCGATGCTCCACGCCGACTCCATCCTGCCTGTGTCAACTTTTTCCCTCCGCGGGACCTCCAACTTTAACTCTGGACTCCCTACTATTGTCACCAACCTATTCCCTGCTACTACCAGGAAATATGTATCCCATTAATTGCTACATAACCAGGCCTATGTAACCTGAGCTTTTTCTCCTGTGTCCATTCGCGTGCGCATTTTGGCTGCTGCTCCGGACCCGAGCTGTTCACTTCTATTTCCACTTTTTTCTCCCCCCTTTTTCTTTTCTCTCTGTCCCTCCCTGACCAGTGTCTCCTGTCATCATGCCGCCCTTCATCTCTCCTCTCTTGGATACTCTGCCCTCCCAAAACCCTACCCCAATCCTTTATTACTCTTCAACCTTCCGTCCAAAAATGTGTGGGTTAGGTTGATTTGGCTATGATAAATTGACCCTTAGTGTTAGGGGGGATTAAATATGTGGGGTTATGGGGATAGGATGGGATATGTTAGGGGGAATTAAATACGTGGGGTTACGGGGCTAGGGTGGGATATGTGTACTGTGGGGATTAAAGCAGGGACAGGGTACTGGATTTGGATGATCAGCCATGATCGTATTGAATGGCGGAGCAGGCTCGACGGGCCGAATGGCCTACTCCTGCTCCTAGATTCTATGTTTCTATGTTTCTATGTCCCAGGCTTCACCCTCTCTTAGATAAGCCCACAGCTTCCCTCTGTGCCTCTCTTGGCATCCTCCGAAGTGCCCACCGTGGCACTCGTTGCTGTCTCCTCACGAGTAGCATCCCCAACTGTCCCATCCTACTCTCTCACTGACTTTCGCGCCCACTGGGGGCTAATCTTGCCAATCTCTCCCCGTCCAAATCACCCCTCCAAGTGCTGACCCTGTGGGCACTGGATTACACCACTGCACTTCTGCTCTGCACTACACTCTCAGACCGCCATGGTGGCGGTGTGGCTCTCATCACCAAATCACACCTTGGTCTCTCCCCCTACTCCTCCGGCACTTTCTCCTCCTTTGAGCATCTCGCCTTATTCCAACCCTCTCACCTCTCATTTAAAATTCTCGTTCTCTACCGCCCACCCAAGTACCATAAAAATGTTATTACCAAGATATCTTCACCGCTTTCCTCCCTCAGCCTCTGCATCGAGCGACTTCTCATCCTCGGTGATTTCAACCTCCATCTCAATTCATCATGCTCTCTCTCTCCTTTGAGTTCACCAACCTCCTATCCTCCCTTAATCTCTCCCTTCATGTGAACTCCTCAACCCATATTTACGAACACCCCCTTGAGCTTACCATCTCTCGTGGCCTCCCTACTCCCATCGTGTCAATTGAAGATAAGGCCATCTCTGACCACTTCCTCGTATCGCTCTCTACCCACATCCCCCTGCTCCCACCCAACCATCCTTCCTTCTGTGTCCGCCCCTGGAAAAAATTCTCTCCCAACTCTCTTACAACTGTACTTACGAAATCCTAACTGTCCAGCCTTTGGCCCTCCATTCACCATGACATTTCTGCAGCTACCGATCTGCTCAACCACACCCTCACCACCACCTTTGATGCCCTAGTCCCTAATAAAACAATTACTCTCTCTCACCCTGACCGTTCTCCCTGGTATGGCCCTCATCTTCGCTCCCTCAAGTCCAAGGGACGCAGACTCAAACGGATATGGTGGACAACTGGTTTAGCCATTTACCACCAGATCTGGCTGGACCACAGAAAGCATTATTGGGTCCTACTCTTGTCTGCCTAAACTGCTCACTATTTCAGGATCATTCTGGAATGCAAAGATAACCCTCGGCTGCTATTCTCTACTGCTAACCGTCTTCTTAAACCCCTCTCCCCTGTCTCCATCACCCTCACCTCCAACAACAAGTGCGAGGTGCTCATGGACTTCTTTGTCTCTACGATTGAGACCATCCAACCAGCTACCTCTGTCACTTCTCTTCCTTCCCCTCACCTACCGGGCCAAACTTACTCTAAGGTTCCCCTCTGCCATAGCCCTGAACTCTCATCTTTCTCCAGTTTCTCTCTGATCTCCCCTCTTGACCTCTCCACGCTCATCTTGTCCACGAGACCCATTTCCTGCTCCGTCAGCCTATTCCCGCTAAACTGCTGACCACCCAACTTCCTTTTCTGGCTCCCATGTTAGCTGACATTGTCAACGGTTCTCTCTCCTCAGGTACTGTCCCCCTCTACTTCAAATCTGCCGTCATCACCCCTCTCCTCAAAAAAACAACCCTTGACCCCTCTGTCCTTGCAAACTACCTCCCCATCTCCAACCTCCCAACCTCCCTTTCCTCTCCAAAGTCCTTGAACATGTTGTCACCTCCCAAATCCGTGCCCATCTTTCCTGGAACTCCAGGTTTGAATCCCTCCAATCCGGTTTCCACCCCTGCCACTGTACCGAAACAGCTCTGATCAAAGTCACAAATGACATCCTTTGTGACTGTGACAAAGGTAAACTGTCCCTCCTCGTCCTTCTTGACATGTCTGGAGCCTTTAACTCGGTCGACCAATCCATCCTTCTCCAACACCTCTCCACCGTCGTCCAGCTGGGTGGGACTGCACTCACCTGGTTCCATTCTTATCTATCTAATCATAGCCAGAGAATCACCTGCAACGGCTTCTCTTCCTGCTCCCGCATCGTTACCTCTAGGGTCCCCCAAGGATCTATCCTTGGCCCCCTCCTATTTCTCATATATATGCTGCCCCTTGGCGACATCATCCGAAAACACAGCGTCAGTTTCCACATGTACGCTGACGACACCCAGCTCTACCTCACCACCACTTCTCTCGACCCCTCCGCGGTCTCTAAATTGTCAGACTGCTTCCCCGACATTCAGTCCGGGTGAGCAGAAATTTTCTCCAATTAACTATTGGGAAGACTGAAGCCATTGTCTTCGGGCCCTGTGTTAGGGGATTTCTCCGATACTGGTCCCCCGTTACACACAGTTCTTGGACGTCAGGATTTATAAGAACAAAATACACACGGCACAGGGTTTTGGCTCAACCTTTGATTCGTTCGTTTATTGAACACACACACACAATTACTTCCCCAGTATAAATCCCTACGATTGATATCAGGCTAACAACCCCAAAATACAAACCCCTACGCAAGGGTCATTTGCATCGACACAATATGACACAGTTAAACCCGTCCGCGATTTGACTGTTACATATAAAGTTACCCAGACTCAATCACAAAACCCTTATTGTGATCTGACTGAAACTCACAAACTTACTCAGACTCAATCACAAAAGCCCCCTCTATGATTTGACTGAAACATACAATCCCCACTCCCGATCGGCTGTCTCTTGGAGTTGATTGTCGGCCCGAATCTTTCTGTTCGCTGTTCTGCCGTCGGCTTCCCACACCACTGTCTTCGAAGTGCTGTTACTTCAAACCAAAACCAACTTTCAGTATCTTGACACACATTTCCTGGCCCCCTCCTGAACATACAATTCGTTTCAAAATGTGTGAATTGTCCCTGGTATTGTCCATTGACTAGAGATACCTTTCTGACAATGCAACCTTCCCAAAGTGACTGCATGTGCGAAGTTGTTGGTTTCTGTTAGCATTCGTATTCGAAAGGTTCGAGGCCCGGCCCATTGTCTAGGTTTGCACTGAAACTGGTTATTCGGGGGCCATGGTCTAAGGTGGACAATGTAACCCCTTAAGGTAGATGAATATGCGGATGTTCTTGTTCAGATTTTAGATTCGTAGTTTGGGTTGCAATGTTTGAATTAACCCTTTATTGCCGAGCCCTTTTTGCGGGCTCTGCAGTTCTGGGTTTTTATATTTCATAGTCCAATATTTTTACCTTTGGGGGGGAGGAATCGATACTACACCCGCCACAAATTCCGTTCTCTAGTCACCCACTCCATCCCTCTCCCTAGCATCTGTCTGAGGCTAAACCAGACTGCTCGCAACCTTCGTGTCATATTTGACCCTGAAAATGAGCTTCCGAACACATATCTGCGGCATAGCTATGACAGGCTATTTCCACCTCCGTAACATCGCCCGTCTCCGCCCCTGCCTCAGCTCATCTGCTGCTGAAACCCTCATCCATGCCTTTGTTACCTCTAGACTTGACTGTTCCAACGCACTCCTGGCTGGTCTCCCACATTCCACCCTACGTAAACTTGAGGTCATCCAAAACTCGGCTGCCCGTGTCCTAACTCGCACCAAGTCCCATTCGCCCATCACCCCTGTGCTCGCTGACCTCCATTGGCTCCCAACGCCTCGATTTCAAAATTCTCATCCTTGTTTTCAAATCTCTCCACGGCCTCGCCCCTCCCTATCTCTGTATTCTCCTTAACCCCACAACCCCTCAGGATATCTGCGCTCCTCAAATTCTGCCCTCTTGAGCATCCCTGATTATAATCACTCAACCATCGGTGGCCGTGCCTTCTGTTGCCCAGGCCCTAAGCTCTGGAATTCTCTCCCTAAACCTCTCCACCTCTCGACCTCTCTTTCCTCCTTTTAAGAACATAAGAACATAAGAAACAGGAGCAGGTGTAGGCCATTCGGCCCCTCGAGCCTGCTCCGCCATTCAATAAGATCATGGCTGATCCAATCTTGTCCTCAACACCATTTTCCCGCTCTCTCTCCCCATACCCCTTGACTCCCTTGTAGTTCAAATGTCTGTCAATCTCCGCCTTGAATATATTCAATGACTCCACCTCCACAGCTCTCCGGGGTAGAGAATTCTAAAGATGCACGACCCTCTGAGAGAAGAAATTCCTCCTCATCTCCGTCTTAAATGGGCGACCCCTTATTCTGAAACTATGCCCCCTAGTTCTAGATACCCCCACTAGGGGAAACATCCTCCCTGCATCTACCCTGTCAATCCCTCTTAGAATCTTATATGTTTCAATAAGATCACCTCTCATTCTTTTAAACTCCAATGAGTATAGGCCCAACCTGCTCAACCTTTCGTCATAAGACAACCCCTTCATCCCAGGAATCAACCTAGTGAACCTTCTCTGCACTGCCTCCAATGCAAGTATATCCTTCCTTAAATATGGAGACCACAACTGTACACAGTACTCCAGGTGTGGTCTCACCAGCGCCCTGTAAAGTTGCATCAAAACTTCCCTACTTTTATACTCCATACCCCTTGCAATAAAGGCCAACATTCCATTAGCCTTCCTAATTACTTGCTGTACCTGCATGCTAAGTTTTTGTGTTTCATGTACTAAGACCCCCAGATCCCTCTGTACCGCAGCATTTTGTAATCTCCCTCCATTTAAATAATAATTTGCTTTTTCATTCTTCCTTCCAAAGTGGATAACCTCACATTTTCCCACATTATACTCCATCTGCCAAATTTTTGCACACTCACTTAACCTATCTATATCCCTTTGCAGATTCTTTGTGTCCTCCTCACAACTTGCTAACCTTCCTATCTTTGTATCATCAGCAGATTTGGCTACAGTACACTCGGGCCCTTCATCCAAGTCATTAATATAGATTGTAAATAGTTGTTCCCTGTGACACCCCACTAGTTACTGGTTGCCAACTGGAAAATGACCCATTTATCCCGACTCTCTGTTTTCTGTTAGTTAGCCAATCCCCTATCCATGCCAAAATATTACCCCCAACCCCGTGCGCTCTTATCTTGTGCAGTAACCTTTTATGTGGCACCTTATCGAATGCCTTCTGGAAATCCAAATACACCACATCTCCTTAATATCTACCTCTTTGACCAAGCTTTTGGTCATCTGCCCTAATTTCTTATGTGGCTCGGTGTCAAATTTTTGTCTTATAATACTCCTGGGAAGCACCTTGCGATGTTTTACTACTTTAATGGCGCTATAGTTGTTGTTGTAACCGCCTCCAGCCAAACAACCCTACAAATCTCTGCGTTCCTCCAATTCTGGCCTCTTGAGCATCCCCAATTTTAATCGCTCCACCATTGGTGGCCGTACCTTCAGCTGCCTGGGCCCTAAGCTCTGGAATTCCCTCCCTAAACCTCTCTACCTCACTCTCCTCCTTTAAGACACTCTTTAAAACCGACCTCTTTTACCAAGTATTTGGTCAGCAGCCCGAATACCTCCTTCTGTGGCTCGGTGTCAAATTGTGTCTGATAATCGCTCCTGTGAAGCGGCCTTGGGACGTTTTACTGTGTTAAAGCAGCTTCATAAATGCAAGTTGTTGTTGTTGTTGTTTGTGAAGCGCTATATCAATGCAGGTTGTTTCTTTTGGTGTCCGCCGTGGCTCAGTGGGTAGCACTCGCGCCTCTCAGTCAGAAGGTCGTGGGTTCAAGTCCCACTCCAGAGACCTGAGCCCATAATCCAGGCTGACACTCCCAGTGCCAATACTGAGCGAGCGCTGCACTGTCGGAGTGTGCCGTCTTTTGGATTGAGATATTAATCCGAGGTTCTGTCTGCTCTCTCAGGTGGACATAAAGGATCCCATGGCACTATTTCGAAGAAGAGCAGGGGAGTTCTCCTTGGTGTCCTGGGCCAATATTTAGCCCTCAAGCAACATCAATAAAAGAGATTATCCGGTTATTATCACATTGCTGTTTGTGGGAGCTTGCTGTGCGAAAATTGGCTACCGCGTTTTTTACAACAGTGACTACACTTCCAAAAGTACGTCATTGGCTGTAAAGAGATTTGAGACGTCCTAAGGTCATGAAAGGGGTTATAGAAATGCAAGTCTTTCTTTCTTCTGTCTTTCACTCAAGAGGAAGACAGCTATAGCGATTGCAGCGATGATGATGATTGTAGTGACGACAGCAACGACAGCGATGACAGTGACGACAGCGATGAAGAGCTGAGTGGAAGTGATACGGACAGCCTTGCTGAAGGAACATTTGATGAAGAACAATACGCAATGAGTGGGACAAGGAGAGCAAAGACCAACATCCAGGTACGTGCCTAATACAAAGAATAATGTTGTCAAATGAGGAGGTCAGGAGAGGGGCATGCTACCTGGGCAACAAGCATAGTAGAGCATGAAAGACATGGAAGCCCCATGAGATGATGAAGATGGAGAATTTGGTTCATTAGAGTACACAAAAATTAACCAAACTGTAAAATGAGCACATATTGATAGGAATTGACATTGCAATTGCACATGAACTTTATTTTTCTCCCCCTCCATCTCTGGGTTGAAGATTGTTTCACCAGCAGCAGCCCTTCACTTAGTCACCCAAGTGACCATTGGTCACCTGCGAGCTTGCACAGTGAGTGCCCTGGAGATAACTGAGCCACTGGTTGAGCTGGATCCTGTCTCCATCTATGTCCACACATGCACACAAACAGCAGGAGTCACGGGGCAGCGATCAGGAGTAGAAATGGTGGTCCCACCACTAGCCCAGGAACAATGAGGCCCACTGCCACTCTGATGCCAAACCTTCAAGGTTTCTCAATTCAAAGAACTCGGGGCCATAAATATAAGATAGTCACTAATAAATCCAATCAGGAATTCAGGAGAAACCTCTTCACCCAGAGAGTGGTGAGAATGTGGAACTCGCTACCGCAGGGAGTGGTTGAGGCGAATAGTAGAGATGAATTTAAGGGGAAGCTGGATAAACACACGAGGGAGAAAGGAATAGAAGGATATGTTGATGGGGTGAGATGAAGAGGAGTGGGAGGAGGTTCATAAACATCGGCACAGACCAGTTGGGCCGAATGGCCTGTTTGTGTGCTGCACATTCTATGATTGGAGTGTAGGTGATAGAAATTAGATCATAAAAGCAATATCTTAATCAAAATCACATGCAAACACACTGTCTCCCTCTTACCTCCGTTTCTCTTCACCTCATGTTTGATTCCACTTGTCCTTTTTATTGGGTGACTTCCCCGATCCCACACTCCCAGTGGAAGCAGCACTGAAGAGCTTGGGTCAAGGAATCAACACTGCAGTGCCATAAAAACATAAGAATCAGGAGCAGGAGTCGGCCATTCGGCCCCTCGAGCCTGCTCCACCGTTCAATAAGATCATGGCTGATCGTCTACCTCATCTCCACCTTCCCGCACTATCCCCATAGCCCCTGGTTCCCTTAGTATCCAAAAATTGATCTCTGTCTTGAATATACTCAACGACTGAGCCTCCACAGCCCTCTGAGGTAGAGAATTCCAAAGATTCACCACCCTCTGAGTGAAGAAATTTCTCCTCATCTCAACCCTAAATGGCCGACCCCTTATTCTGAGACTGTGACCCCTGGTTCTAGACTCTCCAGCCAGGGGGAAACAACCTCTCCACATCTACCCTGTCAAGCCCCTTAGGAATTTTATACGTTTCAATGGGATCACCTCTCATTCGTCTAAACTCTAGGGAATATAAGCCTAGTCATGGCCCTATCTCCAAGCCACCTTCCCTTTGAGAGCAGTTCCCTGCTGAGAGGCTGGATCCATAAGTTTACTCTGATGTGTAGACCCCATTAGAAGGATCCTGAATAGAATTCGGAGAACAAGAAAGACACAAGTCAAGGCCGACTGACAATTCCTGCCTGGCTGAAGACAGTCCCTGAGTCCCCCTTTCAAATTTAAAACTGATCACGAACTAGAGTCTTGGGGGGAAAAATTCAGTTGGTTGCGCCTCCCGTTAGCGCCTTAAGAGGGCGCTAATGGGGCGCAAAGCATCTAGCGCCCGGGCGCGGCGAAGTTTGCGCCGCTCGTGAAATTAACTAGACATTTTGCGGCGGCGTTAAACACTACCACCACGATCTCCTGCGCCGGCAGATCGTGACGTCAGTCGAGTGCGCAACGCCCCGGTATCACCCTGGAGCGGATATTGAGTGGCGCCCCCTGCCTTACCGCCTGACGCTAGCAACGACAGGTTGAGGGGAGCGTTCTGCAGTCATGAAGGGAAAGGGGGAGCGCTATTTAAAGGTGACCGCTTCCTGCCTTTTATTGTTGGTGCCATTTTTGAACTACGCATTCTGAGAGAGAGAGAGAGACTTCTGGAGAGATTCAACGTTGTGTGAAGGAGTATTGGGTACTGAGCAGCACTTTGCAGGTTCATTTTGATTTGCCATTCCTTGTATCGATTTAGAAGAGACTGTGGGGGCTGCACTCTGAGCTCTTTGCCTCGTACTCTCCATTGTTCTTTCCAGCAGATTTGATGTGCAGGTCTCTCCAGGCCGAGATTCAAGGCTGCAATGAGCAGGATGTGGAATGAAAGCAAGATTAACCATCCCCTTTAAGAACTGGCCCGTGCCATTGTGTGTGTGTTCCATTGCTGACTGACATTACATGAGCTTCGCCAGCGCTCTGAGGTAGCGCCTCGCTCCTCGGCCTTTGCGCCTTAAGACAGGTGTGAAGCGCCTGATTTAGTGCTCCAATCACCTCCAGGGTCGCTAAAAGTCAAGTTTGCAGTCGGTGGCGATAATTAGCGCCAGGCGCTAATCTTTGCGCCCGGCCGATAATTGTGCCCCAAATGGGGCGATACTGAATTTCTCCCCCTTGGTAACTAAAGTGTTGTTTTTTTTTACTATTTATTATTTCTAGGGAGTCGCTGGAAAGGCCGATGTTTATTGCCCATCCCCTAGTTGCCTTTGAGAAGATGGTGTGGGCAATGTTCCCTCTAATATTTTTTCTGGGTGGACGGCCCCTTTAAGGGGCTGCGCGGCCCGTTCAAATGTCCACGCAGGCGCGGTTTTTCTATCGTCTTCTTGAACCGCTGTAGTCCGTGTGGTGAAGGTGTTCCCACAATACCGTTGGGCAGGGAGTATCAGGATTTTGACCCAGCGACGATGAAGGAACGGCCGATATATGTCCAAGTCGGGCTGGTGTGTGGATATATACTTGAAAAGGAAATATTAGCAGGGCTCTGGGGAAACAGCGGGGGGAGTGGGACTAATTGGAGAGCTCGTTCAAAGAGCCAGCATAGGCACGATGGGCCAAATGGCCTCATTCTGTGCTGTACAATTCTATGGTTCCACGTTTCTCCAGTTGGCCCTCATAACTCAGACCTGTAACATTATTGTGAAGCCTCGTGGCTCTCTCTGTCCTGTCTCCAGTACTTGAGCATTTCCCCTGTCTCTCAGTCGCCTGAATTGGACACCCTGAAAAATCTAGTTAGCAATCTTCATCAAAGCACATCTTAACTGCAGGACTTCTCTTTCCTTCCAGTCGTGCAAATATTACAACCAACGTAAATGCAAGGACAGGAACTGCGCGTACCTGCACGTTTGCAAGTATTACTTCAAGGGAAACTGCAAGTATGGGGCAAATTGTAGACTGAGCCACAGGATGAGTTCTGACACTGAATCCTCCTCGTCATCGGATCAAGACACACCAACAAGTGAGGTTCTGTTTATTTATTACGAAACCGTCAGCGGTGACATTTGTAAAGATTCTTATTCTTGTTTTCAAATCCCTCCATGGCCTCACCCCTCCCGATCTCTGTAACCACCTCCAGTCCCACAACCCGCCAAGATCTCTGCGCTCCTCCAACTCTGGCCTCTTGTGCATCCCCTATTATCATCGCTCCACCATTGGTGGCCGTGCCTTCAGCTGCCTAGGCCCTAGTGTCTGCTGTGGCTCAGTTGGTAGCACACTCGCCTCTGAGTCAGAAGGTTCAAGTCCCACTCCAGGGACTTGAGCACATAAAGCTAGGCTGACACTCCAGTGCAGTGCTGAGGGAGTGCTGCACTATTGGAGGTGCCGTCTTTTGGATGAGATGTTAAACCGAGGCCCGTCTGCTCTCTCAAGTGGACATAAAAGATCCCATGGCACTATTTTGAAGAGCAGGGGAGCTATCCCCGGTGCCCTACCAATATTTATCCCTCAACCAACATAATAATAAACCAAAATAACAACAGAAAACGCTGGAAAAACTCAGCAGGCCAGGCAGCATCCGTGGAGAGAGAAAGAGAGTTGACGTTTCAGGTCGATGACCTTTCATCAGACCTTTCATCGACCTGAAACGTCAACTCTCTTTCTCTCTCCACGGATGCTGCCTGGCCTGCTGAGTTTTTCCAGCGTTTTCTGTTGTTATTTCGGATTTCCAGCATCTGCAGTATTTTGCTATCATTATAATAAACCAGATTATCTGGTCATTTATCACATTGCTGTTTGTGGGAGCTTGCTGTGCGCAAATTGGCTGCCATGTTTCCCACATTACAACAGTGACTACACTTCAAAAGTACAGGAAACTTTCGTTTATCCGGCACCGACGGGACCGGCGTGGTGCCGGTTGATCGAAAGTGCCGGATTACAGAGAGGTATACTTACCAAGGTACGAGAGCCCCGTACACGGCCACAGGCTGAACAATTGGGACCCGGAGAGGGAAGGTAAACGAGACTCCGGCTTTTTCCTCCGTGGCGGCGACAGGTCGGAGTCGGAAGAACGTTGACCCCCCTTTCGTGGGGGCGAAAGGTCAGAATCGGGGTCTTGTCTGTATAATAAAACTTACCTGATTTTTGCCGGTTAAGCGAGAATTCCGGATATTAGGGTGCCGGATAAACGAAAGTTTCCTGTACTTCAGTGGCTGTAAAGCGCTTTGAGATGTCTAGTGGTCGTGAAAGGCGCTGTAGAAATGCAAGTCTCCCTAAACCTCTCCGCCTCTTTCTCCTCCTTTAAGAGGTTCTTTAAAACCTCCAATCACATTTATATTTTATTTTATCCACCCTTTTATTTGTCCCCCCCACCTTTTTTTTCCTCCTAGAAGCTAGCAGCTGTCCTTCATTCTGCCAGTAGATTTCACACTTCATTCAGCCTTAATCTGTCACATTAACACCACCTCTAGCCTTGCATATCTCTTAATGTCTCTTAATGTCTCTTCATCTCCTCCTTTGTTCCTTTATCCCCTCCCCCTTTTCCCAGCTTTACCCTGGCCTTAAATCTATTTGATTTCCAGCTCTTCCCAGTTCTGATGAAAGGTCATCGACCTGAAACGTCAACTCTCTTTCTCTCTCCACGGATGCTGCCTGGCCTGCTGAGTTTTTCCAGCGTTTTCTGTTGTTATTTCGGATTTCCAGCATCTGCAGTATTTTGCTATCGTTTCTTTAAAACCTACCTCTTTGACCAAGCTTTTGGTCATAAGAACATAAGAACATAAGAAATAGGAGCAGGAGTAGGCCAATCGGCCCTTCGAGCCTGCTCCGCCATTCAATAAGATCATGGCTGATCTGATCCTCACTTCAAATCTAAAGAACACAAGAAGTAGGAGCAGGACCCGGCCACTCAGCCCCTGGGCCCGCTACGCCACCCACAGGGCCCTGACCGATCCGAACTCAGCCTCATGTCCAATTTCCTGCCCGCTCCCCGTAACCCCTAATTCCCTTTACTTCTAGGAAACTGTCTATTTCTGTTTTAAATTTATTTAATGATGTAGCTTCCACAGCTTCCTGGGGCAGCAAATTCCACAGACCTACTACCCTCTGAGTGAAGAAGTTTCTCCTCATCTCAGTTTTGAAAGAGCAGCCCCTTATTCTAAGATTATGCCCCCTAGTTCTAGTTTCACCCATCCTTGGGAACATCCTTACCGCATCCACCCGATCCAGCCCCTTCACAATCTTATATGTTTCAATAAGATCGCCTCTCATTCTTCTGAACTCCAATGAGTAGAGTCCCAATCTACTCAACCTCTCCTCCTATGTCCACCCCCTCATCCCCGGGATTAACTGAGTGAACCTTCTTTGTACTGTCTCGAGAGCAAGTATGTCTTTTCTTAAGTATGGACACCAAAACTGTATGCAGTATTCCAGGTGCGGTCTCACCAATACCTTATATAACTGCAGCAGTACCTCCCTGTTTTTATAATCTATCCCCCTAGCAATAAAAGCCAACATTCCGTTGGCCTTCTTGATCACCTGCTGCACCTGCATACTAACTTTTTTGATTTTCTTGCACTAGGACCCCCAGATCCCTTTGTACTGCAGTACTTTCCAGTTTCTCGCCATTAAGATAATAACTTGCTCTCTGATTTTTCCTGCCAAAGTGCATAACCTCACATTTTCCAATATTGTATTGCATCTGCCAAATCTCCGCCCACTCACCCAACCTGTCTATATCCCCTTGTAGGTTTTTTATGTCCTCCTCACTTTCTACTTTCCCTCCCATCTTTGTATCATCTGCAAACTTTGTTATGTTACACTTGGTCCCCTCCTCCAAATCGTTAATATAGATTGTAAAGAGTTGGGGACCCAGCACCGACCCCTGCGGAACACCACTGGCTACTGGTTGCCAGTCCGAGAATGAACCATTTATCCCAACTCTCTGCTTCCTGTTAGATAACCAATCCTCCACCCATGCCAGAATATTACCCCCAATCCAGTGATTTTTTATCTTGAGCAATAATCTTTTATGTGGCACCTTGTCGAATGCCTTCTGGAAGTCTAAATACACTACGTCCACTGGTTCCCCTTTATCCACCCTGTACGTTATGTCCTCAAAGAACTCAAGCAAATTTGTCAGACATGACTTCCCCTTCATAAAGCCATGCTGACTTTGTCCTATTAAATTATGTTTATCTAAATGTTCCGTTACTGTCTCCTTAATAATAGACTCCCAAATTTTACCCACCACAGATGTTCGGCTAACTGGTCTATAATTTCCAGCCTTCTGCCTACTACCCTTTTTAAATAAGGGTGTTACATTAGCAGTTTTCCAATCTGCCGGGACCTTTGCTGAGTCCAGGGAATTTTGGAAAATTATTACCAAAGCATCCACAATCCCTACTGCCACTTCCCTCAAGACCCTAGGATGTAAGCCATCAGGTCCAGGGGATTTATACGCCTTGAGTCCCATTATTTTACTGAGTACCAATTCCTTAGTGATTTTAATCGTATTTAGCTCCTCCCCCCCTAGAGCCCCCTGTTTGTCCAGTGTTGGGATATTCTTAGTGTCCTCTACCGTAAAGACTGAAACAAAATATTTGTTCAGCATTTTTGCCATCTCCATGTTTCCCACCATTAATTTCCCGGTCTCATCCTCTAAGGGACCTACGTTTGCCTTAGCCACCCTTTTTCTTTTTATATAACTATAGAAACTCTTGCTATCTGTTTTTATATTTTTTGCTAATTTATTTTCATAATCTATCTTCTCTTTCTTAATCAATCCTTTAGTTACTTTTTGCTGTCTTTTGAAGACTTCCCAATCTTCTATCCTCCCACTAAGTTTGGCTACCTTATATGTCCTTGTTTTTAGTTGGATACTATCCTTAATTTCTTTACTTAGACAAGGATGGCTGTCATTTCTTTTACACCCTTTTTTCCTCAGTGGAATATATATTTTTTGAAAGTTGTAAAATAACTCCTTAAATGAACACCACTGCTCATGTACCGTCTTACCCTTTAATCTATTTTCCCAGTCCACTTTAATCAATTCCGCTCTCATACCATCATAGTCTCCTTTATTCAAGCTCAGTACATTTGTTTGAGAACCAACCTTCTCACCCTCTAATTGGATATGGAATTCAATCATGTTATGGTCACTCATTCCAAGGGGATCCTTAACTAGGACATTATTAATTAATCCTGACTCATTACACAGGACCAGGTCCAAGGTTGCTTGCCCCCTTGTAGGATCAGTTACATACTGCTCAAGAAATCCATCCCTAATACACTCAATAAATTACACTCAATAAACTCTTCCTCAAGGCTGCCCTGCCCAATTTGATTTGTCCAGTTAATATGATAGTTAAAATCCCCCATAATTATAGCTGTTCCCTTATTACATGCCCCAACTATTTCCTGATTAATACTTCTTCCAGCAGAGTTGCAACTATTAGGAGGCCTATATACTACTCCCACTAGTGTTTTTTTCCCCTTATTATTCCTTATCTCCACCCAAACTGTTTCATTATCCTGATCCTTTGACCCAATATCATTTCTCTGTATTACAGTGATTCCTTCCTTTATTAACATAGCCACCCCACCACCCCTTCCTTCCTGCCTGTCCTTCCTGATTGTTAAATACCCTGGCATATTTAATTCCCAGTCGTTGTCACCCTGCAGCCATGTTTCTGTAATGGCCACAAGATCATACCCATATGTAGTTATTTGTACCGTCAACTCGTCTATTTTGTTACGAATGCTGCGTGCATTCAGATAAAGAACTTTTAAATATGTTTTGTGACAATTTATTCCTGCTTTTACCCCCTTTACTACTTTACCTTTATCTTTATATATTCTGTCCCTTCCTTACACGCTCTGGTTTTTAATTACCCCACTGCTACTTTGCTCTATTGCCTTCTCTGCTGACATTTTTATTTTTTGCTCTCTTGAAACCTCCCCCCCACTAATTAGTTTAAAGCCTTCTCTACAGTCATCTGTCCTAATATCTCCTTATGTGATTCGGTGTGAAGTTTTGTTCGATATCGGTCCTATGAAGCACCTTGGGACATTTTACAACGGTGCCAACATTGTTGTCTATGAGCACAAACTTCTTGCCTCTCCCCCTTCCAAAACCGATTCAGCCGGAACATAACTGGCAACAAAATCAAAATACTGCAGATGCTGGAAATCTGAAATAAAAAGAGAAAATGCTGGAAATACTCAGCAGGTCAGGCAGCATCTGTGGAGAGAGAAACAGAGTTAACGCTTCAGGTCGATGACCCTTCGTCAGAACTGGAAGAGATTTGAGATGTAACAGATTTTTAAGCAAGTACAGAGGCAGGGAAAGGGTAGGAAAGAACAAAAGGGATGGTCTGTGAAACAAAAGATGGGTTTCGAGGAGGTGAAAATGGTAACAGAAGAATCATTACCTGCGCCTGCTGTCCGAAAAAATGGGAGCAGTGGTTATGGTCTGAAATTGTTGAACTCAATGTTGAGTCCGGAAGGCTGTAAAGTGCCTAATCGAAAGATGAGGTGCTGTTCCTCGAGCTTCCATTGAGCTTCATTGGAGCAGCGTAGGAGGCCAAGGTCAGAGTGTGACGGAGAATTAAAATGACAAGCGACCGGAAGCCCAGGGTCACGCTTACGGACTGAATGGAGGTGTTCGGCAAAGTGATCACCCAATCTGCGTTGGGTCTCCCCATAACTGGCAAGTTGTGCAACTGCAAAGTGCTTTTATTATTCATGTTTTTTCTTCTCCGTATTTTCACAATCAACAGAAACAAAGAGACGGCCTGCAGCAAAGCATTACCAGTGGCAGATTAAGGACGAGAAAGGATGGAGTGATATCAAATCCGACTACATCATAGAGGCTCAGTATTCACTGCCTTGGGCAAAAGGCATCAAACTGTACAATTCAAGATATGGGTGAGCTGTTCGAAACTTACAAGGTTTATCAAATACGACAGCAGGGGAGTAAAGGAATAGATTGTAATCCAGGAAAAGTATCTAAATTAGTCATCCACAAGCATCTAAGCTTGGCCAAGGCCCAACTATCTTCAGCTGCTTCATCGATGACCTTCTCTCCATCATAAGGTCAGAAGTGTGGCTGTACGCTGATGATTGCACGGTGTTCAGCTCCATTCGCAACTCCTCAGATAATGAAGCAGTCCGTGCCCGCAGGCAGCAAGACCCGGGCAACATCCAGGCTTGGGCTGAAAAGTGGCAGGTCACATTCGCGCCAAACAGAAAAGGATGCAAGAGTTTGGTGGGAGTTGTCTCCAGCCCTCCAGATAGCAGCGGTAAAGTAGTGGGATACATAAACATGGAGATCAGAGAAGCCTGTTGCAAAAACAAAGTGGTTACAATTTAATGTTCAGAGAGACTGGGGAAAAGGAGAACCACTCGAGTCCCAAAGGCAGCAAATTTTCTGAGTGTATTCGGGGCGGTTTTCTGGAACAATGGCCCAGAAATTGCGGTGTCTGTGATGGCGTATTCTCAGAGTAGGCCATCGTGTTTTCTTTTGAAAGGCCCCGCAAGTTCCGGATTGACCGGCCATCCACAGTGGGTCCGAAAAAGCAACTGCTGGCGCAGAGTTGGGCTATTTGCCCAGCAACTGGCCAGGAATTGCTCATGGAAGTCTTATGGTTGATGCAAGCAGGCCTGGGGCCTGTTTGCACCAGCGTAAGGGAATATCTAAGGTTAAATTAAGCATTTTTATATCCTAAATTATGCACATACACTTTATTAAATGAGTTTATGTAAATATTGGCCCGGATTACAGTCTTAATTATGTATACAATTGTTATCAAGTAAAACAGGCATGATGGGCCGAATGGCCTCCTTCTGTGCCGTATGATTCTATACAGATAGATATATAGGATCATGTCTTTTTTACTTTGAAGTTAAAACTCTTTTGTCTCCTCCTGGGCCACACTCCAGCTGAGGGCAAGCAGTCAATTAGCTGCCGGGCCTGAGGCAACATCTAGGATGGTTAGGGGAATGTTTCGGGGCCGAGTGTTCTACCACTTTTCCTCTCCCAAGGAGAAGGAGCTAGCCTTTCCTTGGCAGCATCGTTTGGTGGCGTGGGTGAGATTTGAAGGGGTAACTGAGCATGCACCGTCTCACTGCACGAGCTGGAACTCACTGTGGCAATTAGCTAATGCAATGTACAGGGATTGCAGTCAATGAATATTCTGTATTTTTCAGTCTGATCGCCATTGATTTTAATAAGATGAAAGTCCGTGGAAAAGACCTCCAAGTTCAACGTAAGACCTTTCCTAATTCCCCAAACAATGATGAGTGGCTCTGGTATTATCGTAAGAAGCTCAAATGGAAACAATTTTCAACAAAGGTACGAGTCCAAGTCTACCTCCAGCCAAGTCATGTTTTAACTTCTGAGTCACCCTCCCATTGCTGAAGCCCTCGTTCGTGTGTTTGTCACTTCAGCCTCAACTTCTCCAACACTCTCCTCATTGGCCTCCTACGCTGCACCCTACGCAAACTCCAACATGTCCAAAAGCACCGTCGCCTGCATCCTATCCCGCACTGTGTCCTGCTCTCCTATTACTCCTCTCCTCACCACTCTCCACTGCCGCGCATTCTCCCACGCATCGAATTCAAAACCCTCGTCGTTGTTGAAAGCAAGAACTTGCATTTATGTAGCGCCTTTCACATCCTCGGGACAGCCCTGTTTTAATCACTGTTGTTATGTAGGAAATGTGGCAGCCAATTTGCGCACAGCAAGGTTCCGCAAAACACTAAGAGATAATTGACCAGACAGTCTGATTTTTTGGTGGTGTTATGTTGAGGGAATCATTTTGCTCAGGACACCGGGGAGAACTCATCTGCTCTTCTTTAAAAAAAAAAGTACGATGGGATCTTTCACGTCCAGATGGGGCCTCGGGTTAACCTCACCTATAGGACGGTCTCCGGCAGTGCAGCGCTCCCTCAGTACTGGAACTGGGAGCATCAGCCTAGATTTTTTGTCTCAATTCCCTGGAGTAGGACCTGAAGCAAAACCTTTGGACCCAGAGGCGAGAGTGCTGCCCACTGAGCCACGGCTGACGCCAGGCATAAAGTCCTCTGGAGCCGAGCTCTGAAACCATCGCCTGCCCGATCTGCCTCTCTTCTGTCTCTCGTCTTCTTTGCATCACCCATTCCATCATTGGTGCCAGAGCGTTCAGATCAATGTTCCAGGGTCCCGCGCAGCCAGTGAGCTGGCTTTTAAATTGAAAAAACCGCGCATGGGCGTTAAAGGAGCCACACGGCCCAAAACAAAATTACGGGGAGCATTGCTTCAGATTTCTGTACCCTGCACTCTAGAACTTTCCCCCCTATTCCGCTCCCCCCCCCCCCCCTCCCCATTAGCTCTCTCCAAATGTGGCTCAGTGATAGCACAGCATTAAAGCTAGCCCATTTAGGAGTGAATATTAGGTGTGATATTTAACCCTGAAATGAGCTTCCGACCACATATCCGCGGCATAACAAAGACCGCCTATTTCCACCTCCGTAACGTCGCCCGTCCCCGTCCCTGCCTCAGCCCATCCGCTGCTGAAACCCTCATCCATGCCTTTGTCACCTCTAGACTTGACTATTCCAACGCACTCCTGGCTGGCCTCCCACATTCTACCCTATGTAAACTTGAGGTCATCCAAAACTCGGCTGCCCGTGTTCTAACTCGCCCCAAGTCTTGTTCACCCATTACCCCTGTGCTCACTGACCTACATTGGATCCCGGTTAAGCAACGCCTTGATTTCAAAATTCTCATCCTTGTTTTCAAATCCCTCCATGGCCTCACCCCTCCCTATCTCTGTAATCTCCTTCAGCCCCACAACCCCCCGAGATCTCTGCGCTCCTCCAATTCTGCCCTATTCAGCATCCCTAATTATAATCGCTCAACCATTGGTGGTCGTGCCTTCTGTTGCCTAGGCCCTAAGCTCTGGAATTCCCTGCCTAAACCTCTCTGCCTCTCTTTCCCCCTTTAAGACACTCCTTAAAACCTACCTCTTTGACCAAACTTTTGGTCACCTGCCCTAATTTTTTAATTAGCTCATCATAGAATGGTTACAGCATGGAAGGAGGCCATTTGGCCTGTCCAGCCCGTGCCGGCTCTCTGCAAGTGCATTTCAGCTAGTCCCACTCCCCCTGCCCTTTCCCCGTAGCCTTGCAAATTTTTTTCCTTCAGGTATTTATCCAACTCCCTTTTTAAAGCCGTGATTGAGTCTGCCTCCACCACCCTTTCAGGCATTGCATTCCAGATCATAACCACTCGCTGAGTAAAAATATTTTTCCTCATGTCGCCTTTGGTTCTTTTGCCAATCACCTTAAATCTGTGTCCTCTGGTTCTCGACCCTTCTGCTAATGGGAACAGTTTCTCTCTATCTACTCTGTCTAGACCCCTCATGATTTTGAACACCTCTATCAAATAGAAACATAGAAACATAGAAATCTCCTCTCAATCTTCTCTGCTCTAAGGAGAACAACCCCAGGAAGAGAGTAGCTAAAGTAAACATTGGTCCCTTAGAGGATGAGACTGGGGAATTAATAATGGGGAACGGGGAAATGGCAGAGACTCTGAACAAATAATTTGTATCTGTCTTCACGGTAGAAGACACTAACAACATCCCAATAATGGATAATCAAGGGGCCACAAGGAGTGGGAGACTAAAGACAATCACTATCACTAAGGAAAAAGTACTTGGTAAAATAATGGGACTAAAAGACGACAAGTCTCCTAGACCAGATGGCCTGCATCCCAGGGACTTAAAAGAAGTGGCTGCAGAGATAGTGGATGCATTGATTGCAATATACCAAAATTCCCTGGACTCTGGAGAGGTCCCAGCAGATTGGAAAACCGCAAATGTAACACCCCTATTTCAGAAGAGGGAGACAGAAAGTTGGCTAACTAACAGAAAGCAGAGAGTCGGGATAAATGGGTCATTTTCCGATTGGCAAACGGTAACTACTGGGGTGCCACAGGGATCGGTGCTGGGGCCGCAACTATTTACAATCTACATTAATGACTTGGATGAAGGGACCGAGTGTAATGTAGCCAAGTTTGCGGATGATACAAAGATGGGTGGGAAAGCAAGTTGTGCAGAGGACTCAAAGAACCTGCAAAGGGATATAGACAGGCTAAGTGAATGGGCAAACATTTAGCAGATGGAGTATAATGTGGGAAAGTGCGAGGTTATCCACTTTGGCAGGAAAAATAAAAAAGCAAATTATAATTTAAATGGAGAGAGATTACAAAATGCTACAGTTCAGAGGGACCTGGGGGTCCTTGTGCATGAAATACAAAAAGTTAGCATGCAGGTACAGCAAGTCATCAAAAGGCAAATGGAATGTTGGCCTTTATTGCAAGGGGGTTGGAGTATAAAAGCAGAGAAGTCCTGCTACAACTGTACAGGGTATTGGTGAGACCACTCCTTGAGTACTGTGTACAGTTTTGGTCTCCTTATTTAAGGAAGGATATACTTGCATTGGAGGCAGTTCAGAGACGATTCACTAGGTTAATTCCAGAGATGAGGGGGTTGACTTATGAAGAAAGGTTGAGCAGGTTGGGCCTATACTCATTGGAATTTAGAAGAATGAGAGGTGACCTTATTGAAACATATAAGATACTGAGGGGGCTCGACAAGGTAGATTCAGAGAGGATGTTTCCCCTCGTGGGGAAATCTAGAACTCGGGGGCACAGTTTCAGAATAAAGGGTCGCCCTTTTAGAACTGAGATGAGGAGGAATTTCTTCTCTCAGAGGGTCATAAATCTGTGGAATTCTCTGCCCCAGAGAGCTGTGGAGGCTGGGTCATTAAATACATTTAAGGTGGAGATAGACCTATTTTTGCAAGATAAGGGAGTGAAGGGTTATGGGGAGTGGGCAGGGAAGTGGCTTTGAGCCCAAGATCAGCCATGATCTTATTGAATGGCGGAGCAGGCTCGAGGGGCCAAGTGGCCTATTCCTGCTCCTATTTCTTATGTTCTTAGCTTCTCCAGTCTATCACCGTAACTGAAGTCCCTCATCCCTGGAATCATTCTCATAAATCTTTTCTGCACCCTCTCTAAGGCCTTCACATCCTTCCTAAAGTGCGGTGCCCAGAATTGGACACAGTACTCCAGTTGGGGCCGAACCAGTGTTTTATACAGGTTCATCATAATATCCACGCTTTTGTACTCTATGCCTCTATTCATGAAGCCCAGGATCCCATAAGCTTTTTTAACTGCTTTCTCAAGCTGCCCTGCCACCTTCAACGATTTGTGCGCATATACCCCTTGGTCTCTGTTCATGCACCCTCTTTAAGATTGTACCATTTAGTTTATATGTCCTCTCCTCATTCTTTCTACCAAAATGTATCACTTCACAATTTCCATGCGTTAAATTTCATCTGCCACGTGTCCGCCCATTCCACCAGCCTGTCTATGTCCTCTTGAAGTCTATCACTATCCTCCTCACTGTTCACTATACTTCCAAGTTTTGTGTCATCTGCAAATTTTAAATTATGCCCTGTACACCCACATCCAAGTCATTAATATATATCAAGAAAAGCAGTGGTCCTAGAACTGAGCCCTGGGGAACACCACTGTATACCTTCCTCCAGTCCGAAAAACAACCGCTCACCACTACTCTCTGTTTCCTGTCACTTAGCCAATTTCGTATCCATGCTGCCACTGTCCCTTTTATTCCATGGGCTTCAACTTTGCTGGCAAGCCGATTATGTGGCACTTTGTCGAACGCCTTTTGGAAATCCATGTATACCTACGTCAACCGCATTGCCCTCATCAACCCTTTCTGTTACATTATCAAAGAACTCAGTCAAGTTGGTTAAACACGATTTGCCTTTAACAAATCCGTGCTGGCTTTACTTAATTAATCCACACTTGTCCAAGTGACTGTTAATTTTGTCCCTGATTATTGTTTCTAAAAGCTTCCCCACTACCGAGGTTAAGCTGACTGGCCTGTAGTTGCTGGGTTTATCTTTTTACCCTTTTTTGAACAAGGGTGTAACATTTGCAATTCTCCAGTCCTCTGGCACCATCCCCATTTCTAAGGAGGATTGGAAGACTATGGCCAGTACCTCCGCGATTTCTTCCTTCACTTCCCTCAGCATCCTAGGATGCATCCCATCTGGTCCTGGTGACTTATCTACTTTAAATACAGCCAGCCTTTCTAGTACCTTGTCTTCATCAATTTTTATCCCATCCAGTATCTCCTCTACCTCCTCCTTCACTATGTCTATGGCAGCATCTTCTTCCTTGGTGAAGACAGATGCAAAGTACTCGTTTAGTACCTCAGTCATACCCTCTGCCTCCATGCGTGGGTCTCCTTTTTGGTCCCTAATTGGCCCCACCCCTCCTCTTACTACCCTTTTACTATTTATGCCTATAGAAGACTTTTGGATTACCTTTTATGTTGGCTGCCATTCTGTTCTCATACCCTCTCTTCGCCCCTCTTATTTTCTTTTTCACTTCTCCTCTGAACTTTCTATATTTAGCCTGATTCTCAGATGTATTCTCAACCTGACATCTGTCATATGCGCTCTTTTTCTGCTTCATCTTACTCTCTATCTCTTTCGTCATCCAGGGAGCTCTGAGTTTAGTTGCCCTACCTTTCCCCCTAGTGGGAATGTACCTCAACTGTACCCAAACTATTTCCTCTTTAAAGACAGCCCATTGTTCGATTACAGTTTTGCCTGCCAATCTTTGATTCCAATTTACCTGGGTCAGATCCGTTCTCATCCCACTGAAATTGGCCTTCCTCCAATTAAGTATTTTTACTCTAGATTGCTCCCTGTCCTTTTCCAAAGCTAATCTAAACCTTATGATACTATGATCACTGTTCCCTAAATGTTCACCTACTGACACTTGCTCCACTTGACCTACCTCATTCCCCAGAACCAGATCCAGCAATGCCTCCTTCCTCGTTGGGCTGGAAACATACTGATCAAGAAAGTTCTCCTGTACACACTTCAGAAATTCTTCCCCTCTCTGCCCTTTACACATTTACGATCCCAGTCTATATTAGGATAGTTGAAGTCCCCCCATTATCACTACTCTATAGTTCTTGCACCTCGCTGTAATTTCTCTGCAAATTTGCTCTCCATATCTTTCCCACTATTTGGTGGTCTATAGAATACACCTAGTAGTGTAATGGCACCTCTATTATTTCTTAACTCTAGCCATATAGATTCTGTCCTTGACCCCTCCAGGACACCCTCCCTCTCCAGCACAGTAACATTCTCCTGAACCAGTACTGCCACCCCACCTCCTATCTTTCCTTCCCTATCTTTCCTGAACACTTATCACCAGGAATATTTAATACCCAATTCTCCTTATGTGGCTTGGTATCAATTTTTTTGTCTTGTAATACTCCTGTGAAGCACCTTGGGACATTTTACTACGTTAAAAGTGCTATATAAATACAAGTTGTTGTTGTTGTTGTTGAAATCAGGAAACACTTCTTCACACAAAGGCTAGTGGAAATCGGGAACTCTCTCCCATAAAAGGCTGTGGATGCTGGAGGTCAGTGGAGCTTTCAAGACTGAGATTGATAATTTTGTTGGGAAAGGGTATCGGGATATGGAGCAAGGGCGGATATCTGGAGTTAGGTCGCAGATCAGCCATGATCTCATTGAATTGCGGAACAGGCTCGAGGGGCTGAATGGCCTCCTCCTGTTCCTGTGTTCTTGGTGCTACACTGGGCTGAACCTATGTTGTGGTGCATCACAGCTGATACACTTGTACTTAATTAGTGTAATTGATCTGTGCCTCTTTATTAATAGTGAGAAGTCGCACAACACCAGGTTATAGTCCAACAGATTTATTTAATTTTACAAGCTTTCGAAGCAGTTCGCTCCTTCGTCAGGTAAGTTAGCAATGAGAGAATCTCCCAGAATTCACAATTTAAACCGAGACAAAATCTATTCACATTATTCCCTACAACAAAGAGCACAGCCAAGACAATGAGATGTGTCCCAGGGTATTAATAGGGTAAGACCATCAGAAGTGCTGACATTGAGTGTGAGTACCAGCTGAATATGCACAAATTCATCCAGATTTCATTGAATCACAAATCTTACAAGATCTGCTTCTGCGGTAAGTTTGCGTAGCGTGCCTTGAAATTCAGCTTGGTGGATGGATAGAAATAGAAATTGGGGTTACGGTAGCGTGGTGCTAAAGTTACTGGACTAAAAATCCAGAGAAACGCGAGTTCAGATCCCACCAAGGCAGTTTGAGAATTCGAATTCAGTTTTAAGAATTTTTAGATTGAGTACAATGGGCCTATATTCTCTGGAGTTTAGAAGGTGATCTCATTCAAACATATAAAATTCTTAGAGGGCTTGACAGGGTAGATGCTGAGAGGTTGTTTCCCCTGGCTGGAGAGTCTAGAACTAGGGATCATAGTCTCACGATAAGGGGTCGGCCATTTAGGACTGTGATGAGGAGGAATTTCTTCACTCCGAGGGTTGTGACTCTTTGGAATTTTCTACCCCAGAGGGTTGTGATGCTGAGTCGTTGAGTATATTCAATTCTGAGATCAATAGATTTTTGGGCATTATGGAATCAGGGTATGTGGGGTTGATGTAGAAGTTTAGCCATGAACTCATTGAATGGCGGAGCAGGCTCGAGGGGACCGAATGGCCGACTCCTGCTCCTATTTCTTATGTTCTTATTAACAGTGGACTCGAGATATACTAAACAATTCATGTAGGATTTCCAAATGTGTGTTGATAAAGGTTGTGGATAGCTCAGGCACACTGACGTAATTGGTATTAAATGGGAAGTGTAAAATTATACAGAGAAAGATTTAACTGCATTCCTGCTGCAATTCTTTGAGTTTGGTAACACCCTGTCGTACAACCATAGAATCTCACAGCACAGAAGGAGGCCATTCGGCCCATCGTGCCTGTGCCGGCTCTTTATAAGAGCTGTCCAATTAGTACCACTGCTCCGCCCTTTCCCCATAGCTGTGCAAAATTTGCTTGTTCAAGTATTTATCCAATTTCCTTTTGAAAGTTATTATTGAATCTGCCTCCACCGCCCTTTCAGGCAGCGCATTCCAGATCACAACAACTCGCTGCGTAAAAAGAATCTCTGGTCCTTTTGCCAATTACCTTAAATAACATTTATGAAACCCTGCTTTTGGTGTTGGTATCATGCTTTAGGAACAGGAGGAGGCCATTCGAGCCTGCACATTCACTCAGATCATTGCTCATCTATACAACTCCATTTACCCACCTTTGCTCCATATCCCTTGATAGCCTTACCTAACAAAAATCTATCAATCTCAGTCTTGAAAACTCCAATTGTCCCCCAGCATCCACAGCCTTTTGTGGGGGAGAGTTCCAGATTTCCACCTGCCCTTTGTGTGAAAAAGTGCTTCCTGATTTCACTCCTGAACGACCTGGCTCTAATTTTAAGATTATGCCCTCTGGTTATTGAGTCCCCACCTGAGGAAATAGTTTCTCTGTATCTACCCTATCAAACGTTTTTAACATTTTAAACACCTCTCAATCTTCCATCCTTAACTTTATGCAACCTGTCCTCATAATTTAACTCTCGAAGACCCGGTATCATTCCGGTGAATCTGTGCTTCACCGCCTCCAAGGCCAGTTTATCCTTCGAGGGGCGGTGCCTGAACTGAACACAGTGTCCAGATGAGATCTAACCAAGGCTGTGTAAAACCGAGGCGTCACTCCCTCCCCTCTGTATTCCATCCCCCTTGAGATAAAGGCCAACATTCCATGTTGCTTTATGCACCTGTCTACTCGCTTTTAACGTATTCGTATTGAATCAGCTTTTCTCTTCCTGTTTCCCAAGAGACATTTTTCTAATTTTTTTTCTAGAAATGATGCAGATCAACATGGCGACTGGGACAAAACGAAGACTCAGACGGAGACCCAAGTTTCAAAGCTCAGGGAAGGACATCGGCAGGTGAGCGCAGCCGAGACAACACTGAAAAATGAAAAGAAAGAACTTGCATTTATATAGCGCCTTTCATGACCTCAGGACGTCTCAAAGCGCTTAACAGCCAATGAAGTACTTTTTGAAGTGTAGTCACTGTTGTAATGTATGAACTGCGGCAGCCAATTTGTGCACAGCAAGCTCCCACAAGCAGCAATGTGATAATGACCAGATAATCTGTTTTAATGATGTTGGTTGAGGGATAAATAACGGCCAGGACACCAGGGAGAACTCCCTGCTCTTCTTCAAAATAGTGGCCGTGTGATCTTTTACATCCACCTGAGAGGGCAGATGCGGCCTCGGTTTAATGTCACAGCCGAAAGACGGCACCTCCGACAGTGCAGCACTCCCTCAGCACTGGACTGGGAGTGCCAGCCCAGATTATGCGCTCAGGTCTCTGGAGTCTGCCCTCTCAGGTGGATGTAAAAGATCCCACAGCACTATTCGAAGTAGAGCTTGGGAGTTCTCCCCAGTGTCCTGGCCAAAATCTAACCCTCAATCAACACCTAAAAACACATGATCTGGTCATTTATCTCATTGGCTGCTGCATTTTCTACATTGCAACAGTGACTACAATTCGAAAGGATTTCATTGACTGTAAAGCGCTTTGGGACGCCCGTCACGGATGGAGCACAGAAAGAGCTATGGCTTTAAGACCTAACGCTGGCTTCAGCTCAGTTCACACTGTAGGGCTGCAAAGTTCAGTTCCTTGAAGCCTATCTTGTAATGTTCTAGAGGTGGGACTAAGCAGAGTGTAACCGTGTGTAGCATTGACAGTGCTCTGAGGACAGTGAACACCGGGGAAGAGGCACTTTCGACCAGTTGATGGTTTCGATTCTCACCTGTGTCAGGGCATTTCCTGCACTTGCTTCTACCCTCCCTGACATACAATCATCGAATCATAGAATGATACAACACAGAAGGAGGCCATTAGGCCCATCGTGTCTGTGCCGGCTCTTTGAAAGAGCTCTCTAATTAGTCCCGCTCCCATTGCTCTTTCCCCATAGCCCTGCAAATGTTTCCTTTTCAAGTATATATCCAATTCCCTTTTGAAAGTTATTATTGAATCTGCCTCCACCACCCTTTCAGGCAGCGCGTTCCAGATCACAACAACTCGCTGCGAAATGAAA
The DNA here is from genome assembly GCA_030390025.1 of Squalus acanthias. Classification (NCBI taxonomy): domain Eukaryota; kingdom Metazoa; phylum Chordata; class Chondrichthyes; order Squaliformes; family Squalidae; genus Squalus; species Squalus acanthias. The sequence goes on from CM059435.1 coordinate 118,328,784, forward strand.
TGTTTCCTCATGTCGTCTCTGGTTCTTTTGCCAATCACCTTAAATCTGTGTCCTCTGGTTACCGACCCTTCTGCCACTGGAAACAGTTTCTCCCTATTTACTCTATCAAAATCATTCAAGGTTTTGAACATCTCTATCAAACCTCCCCTGCTCTAAGGAGAAAAACTCCAGCTTCTCTAGTCTCTCCACATAGCTTAAGTCTTTCATCCCTGGAACCATTCCAGTAAATCTCCTCCGCACATTCTCTAAGGCCTTGACATCCTTCCTAAAGTGCGGTGCCCAGAATTGAACATAATACTCTAGCAATTCCCTCCAGGACATCACCCCTCCTGACCTTTGCTGTCTTCTTCAGGCCTATGTGCCAATGTTGGGTCCTTCTTGGTTAGCTTAAGGTGGGGTTTTTTAAGTGTTAAAACACCCTTTGGTTTATCCCAGGCAGTGATTATAAAATCTGTATTTTTTTTGCTCGATGTTTAGTGTTTCAGAATCGATGGGCCACCTGAACCTCTCTGGATCATGTTACCGGTACATATGGCAGTTCGCAGGAAGACGTGGAAAATGGTATGAGTTCAAAACACGGGTAAGGAACCGTTTCATAGAATCATAGAATAGTACAGCACAGAAGGAGGTCATTCTGCGCCAGCTCTTTCGAAGAGCATTCCAGTTAGTCCCACTCCCTCGCTCTTTCCCCATATCCCTGCAATTTTTTTCTCGTTCAAGTATTTATCCAATTCCCTTTTGAAGGCTACTATTGAATCTGTATCCACCGCCCCATCAGGCAGTGCATTCCAAATCCTAACCACTCGTTGTATAAAAAAGTTTTTCCTCGTGTCGCCTCTGGTTCTTTTGCCAATCACCTTCAATCTGGGCCCTCTGGTTATCGACTCTCAGCCATTGGAAACAGTTTCTCTTTATTTACTCTATCTGAACCCTTCATGACTCCAAACACCTCTATCAAATCTCCTCTTAGCCTTCTCTGCTCCAGTCTATCCATGTAACTGTAATCCCTCATTCCTGGAACCATTCTGGTAAATCTCTTCTGTACCCTCTCCAAAGCCTTCATGCCCTTTCTAAAGTGTGCTGCCCAGAATTGGACACAAGACTCCAGCTGGGGCCGAACTAGTGTTTATAAAGGTTTAGCATAACTTCTTTGCCTCTATTTATAAAGCTCAGGATCCCATATGCTTTATTAACTACTTTGTTAACCTGTCCTGCCACCTTCAAAGGATTGTGCACAAACACCCCAGGTCTCTCTGTTCTTGCACCCCCTTTAAAATTGTACCATTTAGCTTTGTTTCGTGAACAAAGATCGTGTTTTATGAAAATTGTGATCAATAAGAACTGAAACACCATCTGCCAGCGCACAGACTCCATCCTCGCGGCAAGAAGGTGCAAAGGCCTCACCCTGGTGAACCCCTATTGCCCGAGTAGACCAGGCACCGGTGGGACATGATCTGCCAGTCAGAGCTTGTGACGTGCAGGCTCGGCCAAGAACTGGGAAAATATCAAGCAGTCTGCACCCCCTCGCTGGAGCTCAGTCCCACCCCTCCCCTCCTCCACCCCCCACCACACCTCAAGAACAATGGACTGAAAATCACCACAGCACACCCGTATTTTCCCGCTGCACGGGACTGGCGGTCAGGCTTCCTGCATTCGGAGAATTAGCCTTCGTGACTTCAAGTCTGCTCCGCTTGGTGGCTGACTAAAGGCAGCTGTCGCTCAAAACTGTCAGAGCCTCCCCGAGAGACAGCTAAATCCACCAATCATATGGGAGGTAGCCGGTATGGCAACTAAATCCACCAATCATATGGGAGGTAGCCGGTACGGCAACTAAATCCACCAATCATATCGGAGGTAGCCGGTACGGCAACTAAATCCACCAATCATATGGGAGGTAGCTGGTACAGCAACTAAATCCACCAATCATATGGGAGGTAGCTGGTACAGCAACTAAATCCACCAATCATATGGGAGGTAGCCGGTACGGCAAATAAATCCACCAATCATATGGGAGGTAGCCGGTACCATCACCAAACATACACATGACCTTCTGACCAGACTCGGGTGGATAGCTTGAGACTTCCCAGCACTGGGACAAACTGATTGAGCAGCCAACCAGTCTGAAGCAGACAAGGTTAAGTGAGTTGGGGAGATTTTACGGCGCACCGACTGTTGGAAGCAGCAAGACCTCTGGATCCAGCGAACTTTTGGCGTTCCAGATTTTCTGACTTTCTTCTATATCTCACAGTGCGGAATGAACAGTGAATGCTCGGTGACCAGTAGGGAGATCGAGTCTGAATACAGGCAGAACCAACATGGGTGCATGACCTTTTATGTTAATAACAGCAAGTTCCGGCTGGACTTCTCGGGTAAGTGATACCCTTGGTTGGACCAAATGCTGCTACTAAACGATGTTTCCGTGTTGTAACTTCCATGTATTGCTATGTTTGCCCATTACCCAACTAGGCTTATCAGAGAGCCGAAATGCAGGTTGACAGATACAGTTTCCACATGTACGCTGACGACACCCAGCTTTACCTCAACACCACTTTTCTCAACCCCTCCACTATATCTAAATTGTCGGATTGCTTGTCCGACATCCAGTACTGGATGAGCAGAAATTTCCTCCAACTAAATATTGGGAAGACCGAAGCCATTGTACACATACGCCACAAACTCCGTTCCCGAGCCAGTGACTCCATCTCTTTCCCTGGCAACTGTCTGAGGCTAACCAGACTGTTATTTATTCAGGGTCAACAACTGTCTTATCTCAATAGCCAGAATTCTTTCATAGCTATTTCATAGTTAGGTTTCTAAATTTCCGAACCCAGTTTGTCATGTTTTAATAAGGCCAGAATTCTTTCATAAGATAGTGTATTTTTCTAAATAGGTTATATGGCTTATTCCTTCACACACCCCTCTTGACCAAAAAATGAGCTCGAGCATCAAGGGTGAGTTTGGTCAATGTTTCAGATAAGGTTACAATAGTACATTAATTTCACAAGAGCCCAATCATGTGCTACATGAAAATTCCTTTAAGTCATCCCAGGACAATGTTTTGCCTTATTTTAAATTGATCAGAAATTAAAAGAATGATAGGTACATTGTCATGCAATTAGCGAAACATCATGTAATTAGAATGTCCAATTGGCAGATGTACGTTCCGTAGAGGTGAGTTATTCATACGAGTCAAGGAGACGTCGTTTGGAGCTGGCTGAAACTTGACGCGCTGTTCCATTGATCCAGCGTGAGGACAGATTCTTGTTTTCGTAAAGGCCTTGCCAGAAGCTCAGTTGATTCCTTCTCCATCCGCGGTGTCTTCCTCCTTCGTTGAAGTAACTTGTTGGTCTTTACTTGTTTCGGTTGTGGCTTTTTGCGAATCCAATTCCTGAGGCGTTGCCAAGCATCGTGTGGAAGAGTCGGCGACACCGTCTGGCTGACCGTCGTCAGTAGTTCAATCGCATCCATTTCCTGTGTCGTGCTCCAAGCTGGGTCTTGGAAGACAGTGTACGACTGCATCTTGTATTGTTCCTCCATTTCGGTATCCCGCAGAACATCTTTTTAGATTGTCTATGGAGACATTTTAAAAATGTGCTTGCCATTCGGCAGATTAATATGTATTTCAACAGTTCTTTCGTTAATAACGGAACGTATTTGAACAGATTTTTTCCACTTAGGTCTTAAACCAGGTTTTTGCTTGAACTTCTTTTCCTGTACCCATTCTCCTGCTAGGGGTTGCCATGCTTTGTTTGTCAATTTTTTCTGCCTATTTGTCTCCCTTATCCTCTGATCAATTTGATGTATCTCCTCTGTTACTTTCTTTAAATCTAACTGTCGCTGTCGGGTCAAGGAATCAGAGAGTGTAGAGGCAATAAAAGAACCATGGGTAAGTGGTGTATGCATCTCAACCCCATACATCAGCTAATATGGAGTTTTAGGGGACACTGTCCCTGATGCAGATGCGGGCACATTATTAAGTGATAGCTGCACCTCTGGAATGACGGTGGTCCACTTATTTCCCTTGATTCTCAACAGTTTGACCAATAGCTTTTTAACTTCCTAGTTTTTACGTTTCATCAGCCCCGCTGATTGCGGATGACGTGGCGTGCTGTGCTCTAACCCAATCCCCCTTTGTTCACAGTAGTCATTGAAGACCTTGGAGACAAAGGCTCCGCCTTGATCGGAGTGTAAGATTTTGGGTGCACCAGCTACCGTAATTATGTCAGTAATAGCATTGGCGAGTGCGTTTTCCGAAACAGTTTTTGTGGGGACCAGCCAGCAGAAGGAAGTGCATCCATCAACACAAATGAGAACATGTCTATATCCCAAAGACGGGGCAAGTGGTCCAATGAAGTCAATAAAATTTTTTCCCATTGGTTCATCAGCTTTCACAGGAGCCAATGGTGGTGGCTTAATTAGTGATGACTTATTGGTTAAATTGCATGGCTCACAATTTGCCACATATATTTCAGGCCTGGCCACCAATAGAAGAGAGTCAATTTGCAGAATGTTGTTCTGGCACCACAATGTGCTTGACCTATGCCCTCGTGAGCTTCTTTTACAAAGCTGTTCTCATCTTTGTCTCGGGGGTACCTCTCAGTTTCCCTTGGGCAATGTAACTAGCACAATACCAGTAGGGGTTTCGGAGTAAAAGTACTTTGATGGATATCCTGGTGGATTCTCTTTTGTTGGGTCTAATAGCTGAATCAGTTCCTCATCCTGGTTAGCTGCCCGTTCTGCCCTATTGATAACACTAATATTGACAGGCCCCTCTCGAGGGGGTGTCATGCAGACCGAACGTTTTGCTTGTTCGTCTGCAAGACTGTTTCCTTTTGAGTGTACTGTCCCAGTGGTATGCCCGTTTACATGAATCACCTGACAATTCTGTTTCTCCATCCTCGAACGGAGAGTGTCTTCCCACAATGACTTATGTTTTATGGGTTTACCCTTATGATTGGTAAAGTTTGTTTGTTCCCAGAAAACTAGATCTTGGTTATATCCTCTTTTACAATAGTCACTATCCGTACAGATTAATGTGGGTTTAATAGGGTCCGCCTTTTCTAAAGCGTACCGTAGTGCTGCGGCTTCAGCATATTGCGCTGTCTTATGGCCAAGGGGTATGGACAGTAATTCTTCTGGATAAAAAGAATAGGAATCTCAAAGTCCCTACTACTATCCCCATCCCAGCTGAGGATTGTTGGGATGTCCTTTTTTTAATCGTCATTGACGATCCAAATCAGTAAATGACTTGATGGTAGCAATCGTTTGAAATTCCTAATAAAAAGACTTGGCCAATTCCGACAGGGTTTGCCATTTTGTCAGAACCTAACCTTGGTTAGCATTTAATATGAACTTTATCAGAAATTTCTAGACCTGAATAGTATATTGAGGGAGTTCTGATTTAAGTTCTATCAGGCCTGATCAGGGACTTGTCGTCTCTAGAGACTTAAATCTGGGTCTTAGGACCACTGTCAGTAAAACACTCCTTCTATACTTAACAATCTATGAGATGGATATAGATATCAATATAAGTATAGGGTTCTGTATCAACTCGTTAACACAGAGGTTGGTCGCCAACTGAAGGGGTTTTTACTAGTCCTAGTCCCTTTAGGACTACCCCGGATCAGGCGTATTTCTCAGACGTTCACTTTCAACTAAAGTTTGAGGTAGCCGAATCCTAAAGACGCTTAATTGGGTCTAAAGGTCCAGACTATCTCTCCCTAAAGGAAAGGAACAATCCGAGAATGTTACCGTCCTCCAGATAACACTTTTAATAAGTTTAGCTGGACTGTAACGTCTCGGATATTATGAGGGTCCGGAAAACTCCCTCAGAATTCTGTAACTCTTCACCAAAGAGTGTACAGAGATTGAGTTTGCGAGTTTTTGATACAGAAGACTTATGAGACAATTCTAAAAATATATAGAGATTTATTAAAAGAACCAACATGCAATTTACAGTTGGTGAATCAGTCAATCGCAACATTAACAATTATAAAAAGAGAAAAAATACTATCTTTTTAACAGAGAATCTTACTTTTACATCTTAACTTTGCTACAGTATTACAGTTCTTAAAGGTTTCTTATATAGGATATCCATCAATATCAAATACCTTTGATCCCCGAAGTACAAAGAGTTGGAGACTACAGAGCCACCTCTGAAGCCGAGAATCGCTTTGCCCGATTTAAAGCGAGTCTGATATCCCATTTGAGAGTTCAATATTTATACCCTTTTCCAGTGGTATTTCCTTTAAGGTTTTCTGCTGATGCAAGTTAATTATCCCTATTCATCTTTCTGCCGACCTCTACAATTCTTACTGCTACATCAGCCAGAATCTTGTCTCATCTCCAGGTGTTCTGGGTTGACCATATAAAAATGGTGTGAACGGCAGGTGTTCCTTATTTTATATGCCATCTTTACGAAGTTTAAATTAAAACACCTTATCCAGGATGAACCATTGTTTTGTTCCCAAAAGGTCAGCTTGTCGGAGCCATGCGCCTTCTGTTTCAATAAGGTTATTTATTCAGGGTCAACAACTGTCTTATCTCAATAGCCAGAATTTTTTCATAGTTAGGTTTCTAAATTTCCAAACCCAGTTTGTCATGTTTTAATAAGGCCAGAATTCTTTCATAAGATATTATATTTTTCTAAATAGGTTATATGGCTTATTCCTTCACATCTCCACCTCTCTTTGCTCCTTTAAGACGCTCCTTAAAACCTCCCTCTTTCACCAAGCTTTTGGTCGTCTGCCCTAACATCTCCTTAGGTGGCTCAGTGTCAAATTTTGTTTTATAACGCTCCTGTGAAGTGCCTTGGGATGTTTTACTATGTTAAGGGCACTATATAAACGCAAGTTGTTGTTGTGTGGCGTGAATGTTAGCACCGTTTCGAATTTTAAGTTTATGTCACCGTTTTAACGACTTCACATTTCGATTTTAATTTCTCAGCCATGAGACAGACTAATCTGACTACCTGTGCAACACGCAGTGTCCGACGGGTTCCCCTCTCACCGTAAGGAGCCACGTAACTGGAGGAACTGCCTCTGTCTGATGATCCTGGGCTTTGCTATTCCACCCGTGGAGAAACAGACGGAAACTGGTTTACGACGATAATGGAAAAGGTTCTGGCTCATCCGCTGATTCCCGTAGCATCGACGCTGCAATCTGACTAACCGACACTAGCCGTGTATTTGATTAATCTGCCGATTGTTTTTCAAATCTTTAAACTGCCAAACTTACACCACTGCTTTCCTTGAACTGCGCAATAAGCAACATTTTAAAAAGAAAGTGGAAAAATCTAGCTAAGGATTTTTGGAATGAAACGTTAAACCGAGACCCCGTCTGCTCTCAGGTGGATGTAAAAGATCCCACGGCTCTATTTCGAAGAAGAGCAGGGGAGTTCTCCCCGGTGTCCTGGCCAATATTTATCCCTCAACCAACATCAATTAAAAAAAACATAGATTATCACCACGTTTCCTACATTGCAACAGTAACTACACTTCAAAAAAGTACTTCATTGGCTGTGAGATGCTTCGCAATGTCCTGAGGTCATGATAGGCGCTATAAAAATGCAAGTCCTCTTTTTCTTTTAAGAGCCTCCTTAACACCCACCCCTTTGACCAAGCTTTTGGTCACTTGTCCTAATATCTCCTCCTTTGGCCAGTTTCTGACTGATTCCGCCTCTGTGAAGCATCTTGGGATGTTTTACTACGTTACAGGTATTATATAAATGCAAGTTGTTGTTGTTGTTTCTGATGTTTACGCCAGACTCTTATAATGAAAAGGAGAGTCGCTCGCTCGCACACACGGTCGGCACACGTTAACTTTTATCGACGGGCAGGAAACGGGTGACAGTAATTCAGCTGCCCGGTGTATAGGCTGCCGTCTCGTGCGGTGATAGCGTTGCCAACCCTCCAGGATTGTCCTGGAGTCTCCGTGAGTTAAATACAGGCCAGGACGGCAGGTTTCCTTCCCTAAAGGACATCAGTGAACCAGTTACGACAATCCGACAGCTTCATGGTCACTTTTACAGATGCCCGTTCATCCATTTCCAGATGTTTTAAACTAAATTCAATTTCTCAAACTGCCATGGGGGAGATTGGAACGGAATTCTTAGCCCAGGCCTCTGGGATACTAGTCCAGTAACATAACCACGACACTATTGTACTCCTACGATATTACCCCACGAAGGCGCTGGAGTAAATGTCGAGATGGTCTACAGTTCATCGAAAGCATAAATATTCATTAGCATCAAGGGCTCAGTGATGGGTGACAGTGTCGGTGATGTCATCTCTGGGTTTCATATTAACATTAATTCTCACCTTTTTATTACTTCAGCCAATCGGCTATATCTGAAACTGTCGACAATGCAAATCATTTATCTTTTGCTTGAATTAACTTCATTTCTGGGTGTTTTGTATCTGTGAAGAAACCTGAAATAAAGTTTTGTGTTGCTGCTCGTGTCTCCCTGTCTCTGTGATACTCAGGGCTGGATTTTGAAACTGGGGACGGGATGGAGGCGGGACTCCCACTTGTCGGGTTTCAGTCCCGCGTCCATCAACTTCTGGCCAACCCACGCTATTTTCCCTTGATTGACCTTGTTAAGCCCGCCCAGCGGGCTTAGCAGGCCAATTAAGGGAAAGCCAGTTACAGAGAACGTCAACGTATGACGTTTCATCTGTCAAAAAATTTTGACAGATGTATTGGCCCAGAAATTGATCTCGCTCTGTTCCCGCGGGGGTAAGGAGCAGGCGCGATCTCTCACTCCGCGTTGGCTTTTTCAGATCCAGCTCGCACGAACTTGATGTTCCAGACATCAGCTGGGCAGTGCTTGCGTATCCCACTGGCGTAGTTAATTCGTGCGAGCTGTGGGATCACGTGACTCAGTTAGAGCCAATGGCAGCACACCATCTTCCATTCATAAGTTTCACATAAGTCCTGTGAAAGCTATGAATCTTACACCCCCCCAAAATAACAGCTAAACCTCAATTAAATTTTTTAAAAAAACCATCACATTAATAAAATAAGTATAGTTAAATAAATTAACCATTTTAAATAAAAAATTAAATTTTTGAAAAAATTTAAAATCTTTTAAAAAGTTATAAAAATAAACTTACCTGTCTTTAAAGTCTCTAAAAAAGATATACCTGTTAAAAAAAATTCAAAAAAATACTTAATTCACTACTTACCTTGTTAAAAGTGGGTCTTACTCCTCCTTTTTCCATTTCTAAAATCTTCCGTCCTTACCTGCGCGTCCAAAGCACGAAGTGCACAGCGTGCACGCAGCCTGTAGCGCGCACGCGATGCACCGAGGAACCGCCCCCTTTTCCAAAGACCAAGTGCCGGTTTTCAGCGCATGCGCAGGGCATGCAGAAAACCGGCAATTGGAGAGAGAATACGCGAGAGTACGCAGTGCGTACTCTCGCGCAGCGGGATCAATTTTTGGCCCATTGTCTTTGTTTGATAGCTCTGTGAAGCTGTCAAACACGGACATTCTCTGTAGTTTGATGAGTTCTTGAATTCAAGACTCATCAAACCTCTTTATTTAGCAGAAATTAGATGGTTGCTGCATTGGAGAAACATAGAAACATAGAATCTAGGAGCAGGAGTAGGTCATTCGGCCCGTCGAGCCTGCTCCGCCATTCAATACGATCATGGCTGATCATCCAAATCCAGTACCCTGTCCCTGCTTTAATCCCCACAGTACACATATCCCACCCTACCCCCGTAACCCCACGTATTTAATTCCCCCTAACATATCCCATCCTATCCCCATAACCCCACATAGTTAATCCCCCTAACACTAAGGGTCAATTTATCATAGCCAAATCAACCTAACCCACACATTTTTGGACTGTGGGAGGAAACCGGAGCACCCGGAGGAAACCCACGCAGACACGGGGAGAATGTGCAAACTCCACACAGACAGTCACCCGAGGTCAGATTCGAACCCGGGTCTCTGGCGCTGTGAGGCACCAGTGCTAACCACTATGAATGCAGCGACCATCTGTCATCTCTGCCGTGGAGATGCGAGACTCTCCGCATACCCAACTCTTGAAGTCTGCAGGAAGAAACAAAGGTAAGTAAACTTTTACTAACACTTTCCACTCGTCTCAGATACTCACCTCTCCACACTTGCACCCATCACTTACCTCCACAGCACACTTCTGCACCCCTCCGACCCCCGCAGACCCACTGCTCGCCTCGGTGACCCTGGCGGGGTTCGCAGCCTTCGGGAAGCCCGCACTTGTGTGGGCAAAATGTGGTTAATCCTCTTATCTGCCTGTTAACTACCTGTTAACAGGCAGATAAGTGGCACTAATCCGCTTCCCGCCTCCAAGGAGACGGGACCCGGCGCGGGTCGGCTACCCACCTCCTGGCAAGATGGCTTGGGGGCAGGTTGGACACCCACCCCCGGATTCTGCCATTTTCCCGGCAGTCCCGCCTCCATACCCGCCTCCCCAGGGCTGGCAAGATCGTGCCCATAGAATCTTACAGCACAGAAGGAGGCCATTCGGCCCATCACGCCTGTGCCGACTCTTTGAAAGAGCAAATGAGTCCTCGTCAAGCACATGTCCAATTGCCTTTTGAAAGTTCCTATGGAATCTGCTTCCACCGCCCTTTCAGGTAGTGCGTTCCAGATCTTCACAACCCTCTGTGTGAAGAAATTTCTCCTCAGTTCCCCTCTATTTCTTTTGCCAATGATTTTAATTCGATGACTTCTGCTTAAGGGCCCACTAGCCAGAGGAATTCGAGACATTTGCAAGATCCCGTCAAACTGCAACTAAAGACATTTTGAGGACATTTCCCCCGTCCATGTAAATCACACAAGTCCCTGCACGTTCCGTCTGCCAAGTTTGATGCTTACTTCACTGACCAAGTCTATTGTGTTACGTTTTACAGCCATAGATTAACAACACAGAAGGAGGCCATTCAGCCCATCGTACATGTATCACTGCTAGCTCTCCAACTGGAGCTGTCTACTCTCATTCCATGTCCCTGCCCTATCCCCGTATTGATTTATATTCCTGCTTCCCAAATATTCATCCAATTCCTTTTTAAATGATGACATAGGATCATAGGACCTTACAGCAAACAAGGAGACCATTCGGCCTATCGTGCCTGTGCCAGCTCTTTGAACGAGCTCTCCAATTAGCCCCACTCCCTGCTCTTTCCCCATAGCCCTGCAAATCTTTCCTTTTCAAATATATATCTAAAAGTGTCAGCTGTGGCTCAGTGGGTAACACTCTTGTCTCTCTGTCTGAAGGTCCTGGGATCATAGTCAGAGACTTGAGCACATAATCCAGGCTGACACTCCCCGAGGTGCCATCTTTCAAACACGATGTTAAACCAAGGCCCCAATCTACCCCCTCAGGTGGATGTAAAACGATCCCATGGCACTATTTTGAAGAGCAGGTGTCCTGGCTAATATTTATCCCTCAACCAACTTTACTAAAAAACAGATTATCTGGTCATTTTGTGGGAGCTTGCTGTGCGCAAATTGGTTGCAGTGTTTGCTACATTACAACAGCGACTACACTTCAAAAGTACCTCATTGGCTGTAAAGCGCGTTGGTCGTCCTGAGGTTGTGAAAGGTGCTATATACATCTTTCTTTCCAATAAATAACATAGGGGTTGATTTTAACCCCAAGCAGCTTTCCGTCGCGCGGGGGCTGTGTGGAGGGCGAGTGTGAAACGTACTCGCTGGCCGAGGTTTCAGGCCCAGTGTGTTTTAACTCCCAGACCTCACTTCAATGTAGCCGGTGCATTTCCCACCGGTTCCTGGCGGGAAGAGGGTGGAGAGCAGCTGCTGGTGAGTGAAGATTGGGGAGCCCTTGGCTGCCAGGTTTCGGTAGGTCCTCGCGGGACGGAAGGGCAGGGAACATAAGAACATAAGAACATAAGAAATAGGAGCAGGAGTAGGCCAATTGGCTCCTCGAGCCTGCTCCGCCATTCAATAAGATCATGGCTGATCTGATCCTAACCGCCAATCTATCACAGAACCATCTCCTGAACCTAACAGAATTGGACACACGAAATAGGAGCAGGATCAGGCTACACGGCCCCTGGGCCTGCTACGCTATCCACAGGGCCATGACCGATCCGAACCTAGACTCATGTCCAAATTCCTGCCCGCTCCCCGTAACCCTTAATTCCCTTTACTTCTAGGAAACTGTCTATTTCTGTTTTAAATTTATGTAATGATGTAGCTTCTACAGCTTTTTGGGGCAGCATATTCCATGGACCTACCACCCTCTGAGTGAAATAGTTCCTTCTCATCTCAGTTTTGAAAGAGCAGCCCCTTATTCTAAGACTATGCCCCCTAGTTCTAGTTTCACCCATCATCGGGAACATCCTCCCCGCATCCACCCGATCAAGCCCCTTCACAATCTTATATGTTTCAATAAGATCGCCTCTCATTCTTCTGAACTCCAATGAGTAGAGTCCCAATCTACCCAACCTCTCCTCATATGTCCATCCCCTCATCCCCGGGATTAACCGAGTGAACCTTCTTTGTACTGACTCGAGAGCAAGTATGTCTTTTCTTAAGTATGGACACCAAAACTGTACGCAGTATTCCAGGTGCGGTCTCACCAATACCTTGTACAACTGAAGCAATACCTCCCTATTTTTATATTCTATCCCCTTAGCAATGAAAGCCAACATTCCATTGGCCTTCTTAATCACTTGCTGCACCTGCATACTAACCTTTTGAGTTTCGTGCACCAGGACCCCCAGATCCCTTTGTACTTCAGTACTTTCCAGTTTCTTGCCATTTAGATAATAACTTGCTCTACTATTTTTCCTGCCAAAGTGCATAACCTCACACTTTCCAGTATTGTATTCCATCTGCCAAATCTCTGCCCACTTACTTAGCCTGTCTATGTCCCCTTGCAGATTTTTTATGTCCTCCTCACTCACTACTTTCCCTCCCATCTTAGTATCATCTGCAAACTTTGATATGTTACACTCGGTTCCCTCCTCAAAATCGTTAATATAGATTGTAAAGAGTTGGGGACCCAGCACTGACCCCTGCGGAACACCACTAGTTACTGATTGCCAGTCTGAGAATGAACCATTTATCCCAACTCTCTGCCTTCTGTTAGATAGCCAATCCTCTATCCATGCCAGAATATTACCCCCAATCCCGTGATTTTTTATCTTAAGCAATAATCTTTTGTGTGGCACCTTGTCAAATGCCTTTTGGAAGTCTAAATACACCACATCCACTGGTTCCCCTTTATCCACCCTGTGTGTTACTTCCTCAAAGAACTCCAGCAAATTTGTCAAACATGACTTCCCCTTCATAAAACCATGCTGACTTTGTCCTATTAAATTATGATTATCCAAATGTCCCATTACTGTCTCCTTAATAATGGACTCCAAAATTTTACCTACCACAGATGTTAGGCTAACCGGTCTATAGTTTCCAGCCTTCTGTCTACTGCCCTTTTTAAATAAGGGTGTTACATTAGCAGTTTTCCAGTCTGCCGGGATCTTTGCTGAGTCCAGGGAGTTTTGGAAAATTATTACCAATGCATCCACAATCCCTACCGCCACTTCCCTCAAGACCCTAGGATTAAGCCATCAGGTCCAGGTGATTTATTCGCCTTGAGTCCCATTATTTTACCGAGTACCACTTCCTTAGTGATTTTGATCGTGTTTAGCTCCTCCCCCCCTATAGCCCCCTGCTTGTCCAGTGTTGGGATATTCTTAGTGTCCTCTACTGTAAAGACTGATACAAAATATTCATTCAGTGTATTTGCCATCTCCATATTTCCCACCATTAATTTCCCGGTCTCATCCTCTAAGGGACCAACATTTACTTTAGCCACCCTTTTTCTTTTTATATAACTATAAAAACTCTTACTATCTGTTTTTATATTTTTTGCTAATTTACTTTCATAATCTATCTTCCCTTTCTTAATCAATCTTTTTGTTATTTTTTGCTGTCTTTTAAAGTTTTCCCAATCCTCTATCCTCCCACTAGATTTTACTACCTTATAAGCCCTTGTTTTTAGTTGAATATTATCCTTAATTTCTTTACTTAGCCATGGATGACTGTCTTTTCTTTTACACCCTTTTCTTCTCAGTGGAATATATATTTTTTGGAAGTTGTAAAATAACTCCTTAAATGTACACCACTGATCATGTATCGTCTTACCCTTTAATCTATTTTCCCAATCCACTCTACTCAATTCTGCTCGCATACCTTCATAGTCTCCTTTATTCAAGCTTAGCATGTTTGTTTGAGATCCAACCTTCTCACCCTCTAATTGAATATGGAATTCAACCATGTTATGGTCACTCATTCCAAGGGGATCCTTTACTAAGACATTTTTAATTAATCGTGTCTCGTTACACAGGACCAGATCTAAGGTTGCTTGCCCCCTGGTCGGTTCAGTTACATACTGCTCAAGAAACCCATCCCTAATACACTCAATGAACTCATCTTCAAGGCAGCCCTGCCCAATTTGATTTGTCCAATTAATATGATAGTTAAAATCCCCCATAATTAAAGATGTTCCCTTATTACAAGCCTCAACTATTTCCTGATTGATACTCCGTCCAACAGAGTTGCAACTGTTCGGAAGCCTATAGACTACGCCCATTGACGTAATAAAGACTCACTACGCACTTGAACATAAAGCAAGGCTTTAATCAACTTGTAACAAAACATGGAGGTCTAGTTAGCAGTCACTAGCTTCCTGTTTCCAGATTGTCTCTGCCCAAGGTGGGCCCATGCCTGAGTATTTATACTCCCTGGACGGCGCCCCAGCTGGCCGCCCAGTAGTACTTCCTGAGTTGTTACTTGCGATTTATGACATTCTTCCTCCCTAAAAGGTTTGGAAGTCCAGTCTTCCTTTAACGGACTAGGCGGACCAGAAATAGCCGCAGACGTTTAGCTCTCTGCTTGTGACTGGAAGGCACGTCTCCCCGGACCGTGTCCTGGTCCCTGGGTCGCTTGGCCCGTACCGGTAAGTCAGTAGAGTCCGCGTCATCTTGATCATCCTGTGGAGGACTGGGAATATCATGACTCCGGGTGCGGGTCCCCACAGGTGCTGAGCTGGCCTCATCCCGGGTCGTGGCTGGAGATTGTCCGGCGTCCTGGTTTCGGGTGGCCATCCTACGGGGAGCGTCCAGCTCCCTGAGTTGATCCGGTAGCGTTGCCGGCAGATCCCCCGATGTCCCAGGCGGGGCGTCATTTTCATAGGGGTGCGGAGTGTTGATATCATTGTCGGGGGATCCTTCATCATTCGGGCCCGTGTGACCGGTTGGGCAGGGAGCCAGATCTCGGAGCGAGACGGTGGTCTCCCGGCCATCAGGGTACCGTACGTGCGCATACGTGGGGTTTACCTCCGTTAACTCCACCTCGTCAACGAGAGGGTCGTTTTTGCAGACCGGACGAACCTCCGGAGTAATACCGGGCCTGGAGCCACCAACCATGACGGTAGAGACGTCCCATGTGTAGAGCGACGCCGGAATTTGAAGAATCGCTCATGAGGCGTGACATTAGTAGACGTGGAGAGAAGAGACCTGATAGAGTGTAACACGTCGGGGAGCACCGTTTCCCACTGCTGGTCCGGTAGGTTGCGTGACCTTAGTGCCAGACGGACAGCGTTCCAGATGATGGCATTGTATCGTTCAACCTGTCCGTTACCGATTGGGTGATATGGTGTCGTCCTACTTGAGGCGATTCCCCGTTGGGAGAGATAACTTTTAAGTTCACTCGACATAAAGGAGGGACCCCGATCAGTGTGGATAAAATTGGTCGTCCCGCAAAGGGAAAAGACCTGATCGAGGCATTTAATTACCGTAGAGGTAAGCATATTAGGGCAGGGGAAGGCGAAGGGAAAGCGTGAATACTCGTCCACCATCGTAAGTAGGTAGGTGTTCCTTGTCGACGAAGGCAATGGCCCTTTAAAGTCTATGCTGAGCCTCTGCATAGGCTGCATTGCATGTATGAGTAAGCCATCTGATGGGCGAAAGAATTGTGGTTTCAATTCTGCACAAATCCTACAGGAGGAGCATGTTTTCTTTACGTCCTCGGTTGAAAATGGTAGATTTTTGGAGCGCACAAAGTGCAACATGCGGGTCACACCAGGATGGCATAAGTCCATATGCAAATCCGCCAGAGTCGACGTTGACATTGAGGAGCAAAATGCCCGTGTGAAGGTATCTGGGGCCACGTTCTGTTTGCCGGGTCGGTAACAGATAGTATATCCAAAGGCAGCCAGCTCCATCCTCCAGAGTTGAATTTTATTATTTTTGATTTTCGTGCGCCTCCGGTTATCCAACATGAAGGCCACAGAGCGCTGGTCAGTTATAAGCGTAAAATGACGCCGAGCAAGAAAATGACCCCATTGGCGTACAGCCTCGATGATGGCCGTAGCCTCCTTCTCGACGGGGGGTAATGGAGCTCGCTACCCTGCAAGGTTCTGGATAGGAATGCCACGGGTCGGCCACCTTGATTCAAGGTAGCGGAGATCGCCACCTCCGATGCATCGCATTCGACCACAAAAGGAAGATTTTCGTCAATGGAGCGAAGCGTGGCTTTCTCCAGCTGTCGTTTGAGGAGGTTGAAGGCAGAAATAGCCGTAGCTTCCAATGGAAAAGACTTCGCATGGAGCAGGGGCTGTATTTTATCGGAGAAGTGTGGTATCCATTTTGCGTAATAAGCAAACATGCCAAGTGCCCGACGAAGAGAGCCGAGGTTCGTCGGGGGAGGGAGCTCCTGAAGTGGACGAAGTCGCTCTGGGTCCGGTTTAATAACACCATTGCCCACCCAGTAGCCAAGAATGTTCACCGATGGCGCCGACTTCACTGATTTGGATTCGTTTAACGTTAAGTGGCGACGGCGGAGTACGTCAAAAAATCTCTGAAGATTGGCGTCATGCTCCTTTTGATCATGGCCGGCAATAGTGATATTGTTTAAATACGGAAAGGTATCCGTCAAGTTCTCTTGCCGGACTAGGCCATCCATGGCCCGTTGGAAGACGGCCACCCCATTGGTGACCCCGAATGGAAGGCGGCGAAACTGGAAAAGCCGACCATTGGCCTCAAAGGCCGTATACTTCTTGTCAGAGTCTTGCAGTGGCACCTGATGGTACGCGCTTTTTAAATCGAAGGTCGAGAATACCTTGTATTTGGCAAGGTTGTTGACCATGTCATCTATGCGTGGCAGCGGGTAGGCATCCAGATCGGTATATAGATTAATAGTCTGCGAATAATCGATACACAGACGTTTTTTATGTTGTTTTAAGGGATTCCTCACGATGACGACCTGAGCCCGCCAGGAAGATGAACATGGCTCGATAATACCGTCGACTAAAAGGCGAGAGATTTCCGCCTCAATAAGCGCTCGATCATCTTGGCTAAAGCGCCGCGATTTGGTGGCTATGGGTTTACAGCGGGGGGGAAGATTGGCAAATAGGGAGGGTTCACCGAGTAAGGCCGCCGAGAGTGCACAAAACGGCACCTTAGAAATGGTAAGCTCCGGCCTTGACCCTCCAAACTCAAAAGTGATCTTCTTGTGCTGCTTCTGGAAGTCCTGTCCCAGAAGCACATCGCTGCATAAGTTTGCGAGTACTCCGAGCCGGGTGGAGAGATACGTGCGGCCGTTGAGGATGAGGTTGACCAGACAGAAGCCAGAAGAATTGGTGGTCAGAGTCGTCAGAGCCATTGCAATCTCCCTGTCCGAGGGATAAATGTGCAGTTTTAACCTGTTGACAGCCCGCTTACTAATGAAGCTGTCAGAGCTGCAGGAGTCGATTAGCGCGCTTAGAGTGTGCCCATTTACTGAAACCTTCGTGGCTGCATGGGACAAACTTTGGGGAAAAACAGCCGTGATGGGAGGAGGGGCAATTTTCCCTTCGGCAACTGTAGCCTTAACAGTCGTTCCTGGGGGAGGAGCAGCTCCATAGATAGCAGCTGTGAAGCTAACAGGAGCTCTCGACCGGTATACTTTAGAGGAGCGGCCTTTCTTGTTAGCAAAGGCCCGTGACTGGCATACCTTGGAAAAGTGTCCTTTCTTGCTGCAATGATTGCAGGTCACATTACGAGCCGGGCAAAATTTTCTGTGATGGCACGCCCCTCCACAAAAGAAACACTTTCTTCCTGATTGCCAGGATGCTGCTAGGGCGGGGTCGTCATCAGCGAAGGCCTCTAGGGTAGGGTCGTCGTCTGTTAGAGTAGAGTCAACATCAGTGGGGGCATCCGCCCGAGACCTACCGAAAGACTCATTAAAGGAGATAGCCGCCGCCCGTGCACGTGGTGGGAGATAAGTGTCTGCATTTTTCT
This sequence comes from Squalus acanthias, assembly GCA_030390025.1. NCBI lineage: Eukaryota > Metazoa > Chordata > Chondrichthyes > Squaliformes > Squalidae > Squalus > Squalus acanthias. The sequence continues at coordinate 118,347,081 of CM059435.1, forward strand.
TGGCCAAGTCCAAGGAACACGCCTGGTCATAAGCAGCCCGTAAATTGAGGGTTTTATTTTCCAGCAGGCGCTGACGTATAAAAGGGGACGCGATTCCATTGATAAAGGAATCGCGGATTAGTTCCTCTTGATACTGTTCAGCTGAAACTGCTTTAAGGTTACAATCCTTGCTGAGCCTGCGAAGTTTCTGGAGAAATTCATCGAGTGATTCCCCAGGCTGCTGCCGAGTTGTGGCCAGTAGGTGTCGAGCAAAGATTTCATTTGGGGACTTGACATATAGCTGCTGTAAGATTTCGATAGCAGTGTCATAGTCTATACAGTCCTCAATATAATCATACACATGAGGAGACACGTAGTTGATAAGCATTCGTAACTTATTAAGGACATCCGCCCCACATTCTTCAAGAAAGTTGCTAAAGGTACGAAACCAATGCTTCCATACCTTTGCTGCCGCAGGTGCATTCGGGTCCAGGTCGAGACGAGCGGGTCTAAGGAGTTTTTCCATGATGAATCAGTTTCTTGCCCAAGTTCCCTTCTGTGGTTCGAGTTGCAGCTGGTTGTTCCAAATCACCCAAAGCGTGGAGACGATACCAAGTTGATTAAATTGACGTAATAAAGACTCACTACGCACTTGAACATAAAGCAAGGCTTTAATCAACTTGTAACAAAACATGGAGGTCTAGTTAGCAGTCACTAGCTTCCTGTTTCCAGATTGTCTCTGCCCAAGGTGGGCCCATGCCTGAGTATTTATACTCCCTGGACGGCGCCCCAGCTGGCCGCCCAGTAGTACTTCCTGAGTTGTTACTTGCGATTTATGACACCCACTAATGTTTTTTTCCCCTTATTATTCCTTATCTCCACCCAAACTGTTTCATTATCCTGATCTTTTGACCCAATATCATTTCTCTGTATTACAGTGATTCCTTCCTTTATTAACATAGCCACCCCACCTCCCCTTCCTTCCTGCCTGTCCTTCCTGATCGTTAAATAACCTGGTATGTTTAATTCCCAGGCATTGTCACCCTGCAGCCATGTTTCTGTAATGGCCACAAGATCATACCCATATGTAGTTATTTGTGCCATTAACTCATCTATTTTGTTACGAATGCTACGTGCATTCAGATAGAGAACTTTCAAATATGTTTTGTGACACTTAGTTCCTGCTTTTGCCCTTTTTATTACATTACCTTTTACTCCATACCTTCTGCCCCTTCCTGACACACTCTGGTTTTTAATTTCCCCACTGCTACCTAAGTCTATGACCTTCTCTGTTGTCATTTTTATTATTTGCTCTCTAGGAACCTCCCCCCCACTAGTTAGTTTAAAGCCCTCTCTACAGCCCTAGTTATATGATCCGCCAGGACTCTAGTCCCAGCACTGGCCAAGTGAAGCCCGTCCCAACGGAACAGCTCCCTCCTGCCCCAGTACTGGTGCCAGTGTCCCAGGAAGCAAAACCCATTTCTCCCACACCAGTCTTTGAGCCACTCATTTAACTCTCTAATTTTATTTGTCCTAGCCAAATTCGCTCGTGGCTCAGGTAATAATCCAGAGATTAATACCCTTGAGGTTCTGTTTTTTAATTTGACCCTAGCTGCTCATACTCCTTTAACAGAACCTGCTTCCTTGTCCTATCTACGTCGTTTGTACCAACATGGACCACGACAACTGGATCCACCCCCTCCCACTGCAAGTTTCTTTCCAGCCCAGAGGAGATGTCCTTAACCCTGGCACCGGGCAGGCAACACAGCCTACGGGACTCTTGCTCTCGGCTGCAGAGAACTCTATCTATCCCCCTAATAATACTATCCCCTACCACTACAACATTTCTATTTACTCCCCCCTCTTGAATGGCCCCCCGTTCCACGGTGCTGTGGCCAGGTTGCTCATCCTCCCTGCAGTCCCTGCTCCTGTCCCCACAGGGAGTAAGAACCTCGAACCTGTTGGACAAGAGCAAGGGCTGCGGCTCCTCCAACACTACCTCCTGGATCCCCGTACCTGCCTCACTCGTAGTCACACCGTCCTGTCCCTGACCATGGGCTACATCTGAATTAATTAACTTCATAGGTGTGACCACCTCCTGAAACACAAAGTCCAGGTACTTCTCCCCCACCCTGATGTGTCGCAGTGTCTGAAGCTCAGACTCCAGCTCATCAATACGGAGCTGGAGTTCTTGTAGCAGCAGACACTTGTCACAGATGTAATCACCGTGAGCCTCAATGGGGTCCACCGGCTCCCACATCTCGCAACAGTAACACATCACCTGCTCCATTCTATGTAATTAATTTTTAAAAATGTATTGTTAGTTATGGACACTCTGCCCGATTATAGATGCTAGTATCCCCTCTAATTAATTGGATTTAAATTAAATCAATCCCTCTAAATTACACCAGTTAAATGGTTTACCAACAGTCACTCTGCACCAGCTTGAACTTTCTTTCAGGGGCACGGGGGAGTCCTTCCCGCCGCTCCCGATCCGCCTCAGCCTGGCGGGGAAGCTGCAGCGAGTTCCCGCTCAAGCCCTGGTTAATACACCATTGAAGTCCCATTGGCGTCAAAGGACCTCAATTAACACCAACAGGCACTTGTGTCCCCCGTGCTCGCTGACCTACATTGGCTCCCGGTTAAGCAACGCCTCGATTTTAAAATTCTCATCCTTGTTTTCAAATCTCTCCAAGGCCTCGCCTCGTCCTATCTCTGTCACCACCTCCAGCCCTACAACCCTCCGAGATATCTGCACTCCTCCAATTATATCCTCTTGCATGTCCCCAATTTCCATCGCTCCACCATTGGCGGCCATGCTTTCAGCTACTGAGGCCCTAAGCTCTGGAATTCCCTCCCTGAACCTCTCCACCTCCCTCTCTCTTTTAAGACGCTCCTTATTAACCTACCTTTTTGACCAAGCTTTTGGTCATCTGCCCTAATAGCTTCTTATGTGGCTCGATGTCACATTCTTGTCTGATAACGCTCCTGTGATATCGCCTTGGGCCCAATGTTTCCTGTCATTTGTTTTGGGTGCACAGGAGCTTTAGCTGGTTGCGCGGCCCACTCAATCTTTCATGCACGCGCGGTTATAACCGTTGTAAAGCCGGTACGGGACCTTCAGATAGGCGCGCAGCTTAACGAGGACATTGCGCGGGAAGTTTTACTACGTTAAAGGTGCTATATAAATGCAAGTTGTTGTTGTACTGGCGCCACTAAACTTTTACGGCCCAGAATTAGCCAATAATAACATAAAGGCAGCAAAATACCTGTGAATAAATGACTTGCGCTGGTAATTTCCTCGGGGCTTGTCCTACTCCGTAACTAAGCCGGAGATTTGATGGAACTTGGTTTACGTCCCTAAGTGGCTTTTCAACCAAAGGTAGAATCGCATCGTAAGTGTCTTTCCAGATAACACTTGGTCCGTGTGATGTCCGAGACTAGTTTCCAACGCCTGAGGGGTCGGAGAGGAATTTCCCAAAGCATTTGTTCCCCTTATTGTCCCTGAGTTTTTTCGTTGTTTTTATTTACATCGAGTCTACAGCACAGAAACAGGCCAGGAGGCCCAACAGGTCCGTGTCGGTGTTTCTGCTCCACACGAGCCTCCTCCCACCCCTCTTCATCTCACCCCATCAACATATCCTTCTCCTTCCCTAAAGGGTCAGTCGTGAACCAGTTGGGTTATAGCGACAATCCGACAGCGTCATGGTCACTTTTACTGACACCAACTTTTTACATAGGATGACATAGAATATATGGCACAGAAAGAGGCCATTCAGCCCAACCAGTCCATGCCGGCGTTTATGCTCCACTTGAGCCTCCTCCCGTCTTTCCTCATCTAAACCTATCAGTATAACCCTCTATTCCCTTCTCCCTCAAATGCTTATCTAGCCTCCCCTTAAATGCATCTATACTATTCGCCTCAACCACTCCCTGTGGTAGCGAGTTCCACATTCTCCCCACTCTTTGGGTAAAGAAGTTTCTCTGAATTCCCTACTGGATTTCTTGGTGACTATCTTATATTGATGGCCTCTAGTTATGCTCTTCCCCACAAGTGGAAACATACTCTCTGAATCCACTCTATCAAAACCTTTCATAATTTTAAAGACCTCCATTAGGCCACCCCTCAGCCTTCTCTTTTCAAGAGAAAAGAGACCCAGCCTGTTCATCCTTTCCTGAAGAATTATTTCCTGATTTTTCTTAAACTGAATTCAAATTCTCAAACTGGGATTTGTAGTCATATTAGTCCAGGTCACTGGGTTATTAGCCCAGTAACATAAGCACTACACTGGCGTAACTGAGCCAGAGTCTCCAGATGCTCACACTTTGAAGCAGAGGAGACTGTCGTTCTTGGTAAACTGGAAAGAGCTGAACTTGCCTCAAACTCCGTTCCCTTCCCACCGACTCCATCCCTCTCCCCAGCAACAGTCTGAGACTGAACCACACTGTTCGCAGCCTTGGTGTCATATTTGACCCTGAGATCAGCTTCTGACCACATATCCGCGCCATCACTAAGAGCGCCTATTGCCACCTCCGTAACATCGCCCGACTCTGCCCCTGCTTCAGCTCATCCGCAGCTGAAACCCTCATCCATGCCTTTCTTACCTGTAGGCTTGACTATTCCAACGCACTCCTGGCCGGCCTCCCACATTCCACCCTACGTAAACTTGAGGTCATCCAAAACTCGGCTGCCCGCGTCCGAACTCGCACCAAATCCGTTCACCCATCACCCTTGTACTCGCTGACCTCCATTGGCTCCCGTTAAGCAACGCCTCGATTTTAAAATTCTCATCTTTGTTTTCAAATCCCTCCATGACCTCATCCCTCCCTATCTCTGTAATCTCCTCCAGCCCTAAAACCCTCCGAGATCTCTGTGCTCCTCTAATTCTGGCCTCCTGCGCATCCTCGATTTTAATCACTCAACCATTAGCTGCCAAGGCACTAATCTCTGAAATTTCCTCCCTAAACCTCTCCGCCTCTCTTTCCTCCTTTAAGACTCTCCTTAAATCCTACCTCTTTGACCAAGCTTTTGGTCACCTGCCCTAATGTCTCCTTATGTGACTCGGTGTCAAATTTTGTTTGATAATCGCTCCTGTGAAGCGCCTTTGGACGTTTTACTACGTTAAAGGCGCTATGTAAATACAAGTTGTTGTTGTTGTTGCCAACAATGTCCTATTTTCCCCTGGATGAGAAGGTCCATGAAAAAAATTGCATGTGACCAGTCATCCTTGTGATCAAAGGACTAATGATGAGACAGACATGAAGAGCTGAGGACAGCATGGAGCAGGATCGCTCAAATCCTGAGGGGGGAGGGTGAACCGCCAGAGGTCGTGGTCCATATCGGTGCCAAGACATAGGTAGAAAGAGGGATGAGGTCCTGCAGGCAGATTTTAGGGAGCTAGGGAAGAGATTAATAAGCAGGACCTCAAAGGTAGTAATCTCCGGATTACTCCCGGTGACACACGCTAGTGAGTACAGAAATAGGAGGATAGAGCAGATGAATGCATGACTGGAGAGCTGGTGCAGGAGGGAGGACTTAGATTCCTGAGGCATTGGAACTGATTCTGGGGGAGGTGGGACCTCTACAAGCCGGATGGGTTGCACCTCAACAGGGCCGGGACCAATATCCTCGCGGGAAGGTTTGCTCGAGCTTTTGGGAAGGGTTTAAACTAACTTGGCAGGGGGATGGGAACCTAAGCACAGATTCAGACAGGAGAGAAGCAAAGCTGGAAATGAAAGGCAGTAAATTAGTAAGTGAGTTTGGAAGGCAGAGGAAACAAAGGCTAGAAAATAAACAACAAAGGGGTTTAGCAGTGCTTAATGGTATATACTTCAATGCAAGAAATCTAGTGAATAAGGCAGATGAGCTGAGGGCACAGATAGACATGTAGAAGTATGATATCATAGCTATTGCTGAAACATGGAAACATGGAAACATCAACAAGTTCCATCCCACCATCAAACTCACCATGGACTACTCCTCAGAATCGGTTTCATTCTTGGACACACGAATCTCCATCAAAGAATGGACACCTCAGCACTTCACTCTACCGCAAGCCCACGGACAACCTCACGATGCTCCACTTCTCCAGCTTCCACCCTAACCACATTAAAGAAGCCATCCCCTATGGACAAGCCCTGCGAATACACAGGATCTGCTCAGACGAGGAGGAACGCGATGGACACCTACGGACGCTGAAAGACGCCCTCGTAAGAACGAGATATGACGCTCGACTCGTCGATCGACAGTTCCGACGGGCCACAGTGAAAAATCGCATAGACCTCCTCAGAAGACGAACACGGAACACAACGAACAGAGTACCCTACGTCATCCAGTACTTCCCCGGAGCGGAGAAACTACGCCATGTTCTTCGCAGCCTTCAACATGTCATTGATGACGACGAACACCTCGCTAAGGCCATCCCCACGCCTCCACTACTCGCCTTCAAACAGCCGCCTAACCTCAAAAGTACCATCGTTCGCAGCAAATTACCCAGCTTTCAGGAGAACAGCGACCACGACACCACACAACCCTGCCACGGCAACCTCTGCAAGACATGCCAGATCATCAACACAGATACCATCATCACACGTGAGGACACTACCCACCAGGTACATGGTACATACTCATGTGACTCGGCCAACGTTGTCTACCTCATACGTTGCAGGAAAGGATGCCCCGGAGCATGGTACATCGGCGAGACAATGCAGACACTGTGACAACGTATGAACGGACACCGCGCAACAATCGCCAGGCAGGAGTGTTACCTCCCAGTCGGGAACACTTCAGCAGTCAAGGACATTCAGCCTCCGATCTTCGGGTAAGCGTTCTCCAAGGCGGCCTTCGAGACACATGACAACGCAAAATCATCGAGCAGAAACTGATAGCCAAGTTCCGAAACCCATGAGGACGGCCTCAACCGGGATCTTGGGTTCATGTCATGCTACATGTAACCCCACCTGACGTAGAGTCATCCAGACTCGAGTCGTCGTTGGCTTGTTCTCTCTACACAGATGCGGCCGGACCCGCTGTGATTTCCAGCAAAAAAAGTAAAAAGTTTAAAGTTTTTTGTTTTCCATACAGACCCCAGCATCTGCCACATTTGACCCCTTGTGACCCCACCTCATTGCCTTTGTTGTATTTTGCTATTGTCTTTGATGTAATGTTTTCCTGACTGACCTGGTTGGACACCATCCACACCTTTGATTGCCATGATTGTCTCTCTGCCGAGGTGTGATAAAGGGCAGTTAGAAAGATTAACTGTAGTCGTCTGGCATTGTTCTCTGACTATATATGCTGTGCCCATATGCATCTCTTCACTTCACCTGACGAAGGAGCAGCGCTCGGAAAGCTTGTGATTTCAAATAAAGCTGTTGGACTATAACCTGGTGTTGTGCGACTTCTCACTTTTGTCCACCCCAGTCCAACACCGGCATCTCCACATCATGGCTTAAGGAAGTGCAGGAATGGCAGCTCAACATTCCTAGTTACAGTTTTCAGACGAGATAGAGAGGAGGATAAAAGAGGAGGGTGGCTCGCAATATTGGTTAATTATAGCTGTGAGGAGGGATGATATTTTAGAAGGATCATCAAATGAGGCCATGTGGGTTGAACTGAAGAACTAAAAAGGGGTAATTACACTACTGGGAGTGTACTATAGATCCCCCAAATAGTCAGAGGGAGATAGAAGAGCAAATATATAGGCAAATTTCTGAGAAGTGCAAAAACAGTAGGGCAGTAATAGTAGGGGATTTCAACCAGCCAAACATTAACTGGGATAGAATCAGTGTAAAAGGTATAGAGGGTGCAGAATTCTTAAAATGCATTCAGGAGAACATTTTTAGCCAGTATGTAGCAAGCCCAGCAAGAGAGGGGGCGGTTCTGGACTTAGTTTTAGGGAATGAAGCTGGGCAGGTGGAAGGGGTATCAGTGGGAGAGCATATTGGTGGTCGTGATCATAATTCAGTTAGATTTAGCGTTGTTATGGAAAAGGACAAAGATAGATCAGGAGTAAAAGTTCTCAATTGGGGAAAGGCCAATTTTACTAAGCTGAGATGTGATGGACAATGCAAACATTATAGTTAAGGATGAGGAGTGTGAAATATGAGATGAGATAAACATAGTGAGAGAGGAAGTATTAAGGGGTTTAGCATCTTTGAAAGTAGATAAATCACCAGGCCTGAATGAAATGTATTCAGGCTGTTAAGAGAAGCAAGGGAGGAAATAGCGGAGGCTCTTAACATCATTTTTCAATCCTCTCTGGCTACAGGACTGCTAATGTTGTGCTTTTGTTTAAAAAGGGAGAAAGGGATAGACCGAGTAATTACAGGCCAGTCAGCCTAACCTCGGAGGTGGGAAAATTGTTGGAAAAAATTCTGAGGGACAGTATTAATTGTCATTTAGAAAGGCATGGACTAATCAAGGACAGTAGGCATGGATTTGTTAGGGGAAGGTCGTGTCTGACTAACATGATTGAAATTTTTGAGGAGGTAACAAGGAGGGTTGATGAGGGTAGTGCATTTGATGTAGTCTACATGGATTTTAGCAAGGCCTTTGACAAGGTCCCACATGACAGACTGGTCAGAAAAGTAAAAGCCCATGGGATCCAAGGGAAAGTGGCAAGTTGGATCCAAAATTGTCTCAGTGGCAGGAAGCAAAGGGTAATGGTCAAAGGGTGTTTTTGTGACTGGAAAGCTGTTTCCAGTGGGGTTCCGCAGGGCTCAGTACTAGGTCCCTTGCTTTTTGTGGTATACATCAATGATTTAAACTTCAATGTAGGGGGCATGATTAAGAAGTTTGCAGATGATACAAAAATTGGCCGTGTGGTTGATAGTGAGGAAGAAAGCTGCAGACTGCAGGAAGATATCAATGGACTGGTCAGGTGGGCAGAAAAGTGGCAAATAGAATTAAATCCAGAGAAGTGTGAGGTAATGCATTTGGGGAGGGCTAACAAGGCAAGGGAATACACAATAAATGGCAGGATACTGAGAAGTGTAGAGGAACAGAGGGACCTTGGAGTGCATGTCCACAGATCCCTGAAGGTAGCAGGACAGATAGATAAGGCGGCTAAGAAGGCATACAGGATACTTTCCTTTATTAGCCGAGGCATAGAATATAAGAGCAGGGAGGTTATGCTTGAACTGTATAAAATACTAGTTAGGCCACAGCTAGAGCACTGTGTGCAGTTCTGGTCACCACATTACAGGAAAGATGTGATTGCACTAGAGAGGGTACAGAGGAGATTTATGAGGATGTTGCCGGGAGTAGAGAATCTTAGCTATGAGGAAAGACTGGATAGGCTGGGTCTGTTTTCCTTGGAACAGAAGAGGCTGAGGGGAGACTTAATTGAGGTGTATAAAATTATGAGGGGCCTAGATAGAGTGGATAGGAAGGACCTATTTCCCTTAGCAGAGAGGTCAATAACGGGGGGGCATAGATTTAAAGTAATTGGTAGAAGGATTAGAAGGGAGTTGAGGAACTTTTTTCACCCAGAGGGTGGTGGGGGTCTGGAACTCATTGCCTGAAAGGGTGGTCGAGGCAGAAACCCTCATCGCATTGAAAAAGTACTTGGATATGCACTTGAAGCGTCGTAACCTACAGGGCTACGGACCAAGAGCTGGGAAGTGGGATTAGGCTGGATAGCTCTTTTTCAGTAGGCACAGACATGATGGGCTAATGACCTCCTTCTGTGCCATAAATTTCTATGACTCTATAATTCTACGTTTCTCTTCATTGACATCATCTATTCTGAAGACTCTTCCCAACGCACCACAAAGTTTAAATGGACTTTCAGCTCCAGATTGCACAGTCTGAAAAGAGATTTATGATGTGCATTCAACATTATTTCCACTAAGAGCGGAACAACCCAGGTAAACCCAACAGTTTGGCGAATGAACGCGACGTGATGAAACTGAGAATACAAAAGTGAAACTGATCAGTGGGGAAGATCCGCCCGTCAATTTATTCTCTTTGCCAGAGGTTCAACTCAAAACCAAGGGGCTTCCTGGCGTCCCCTTAGAGCGTCATGGAGTACTGCTGCAGGTCAGGAGGTAAGGATATGTTTAGGGACTTGGGGTTGGGTTGGAGAAGCTGCCGTTTAAACTGAGGGAGTGCTACACTGTTGGAGGTGCCGTCTTTCGGATGAGACATCAGCCCTCTTAGGTGAATGTAAAAGATCCCAAGGCACTGTTTTGAAGAAGAGCAGGGGAGTTCTCCCCGGTGTCCTGGGCCAATATTTATCCCTCAACCAACATCACTAAAACAGATTGGCTGGTCATTATCACATTGCTATTTGTGGGAGCTTGCTGTGTGCAAATTGGCTGATTTTGAGGTTATGTCCCGTTGTCACCCCGCAGCACGCACCCCCCACCAGTGGGAAACGTTTCTCCCTATCAATTCCTTTCAAAATCCTAAAAACCTCAATCTAATCACCTCTTAATCTTCTATATTCCAGGAATACAAGTCTAGTTTATGTAATCTCTCGTAATCTAACCCTCGAAGCCCTTGTAACATTCTGGTGAATCTGCGCTGCGCTCCTTCCAAGGCCAGTGTATCCTTGCTAATGTGTGGTGCCCAGAACTGTACACAGCGCTTATTTAGAAAGTCCAAGACTGCCCCAGTGTAATCTTTATATTAAATAATGGCTCCGCGGTTCTCTATAAAGTCTGGGACCAAAAGAGAAAATTCTGCAAGCACTCAGTAGGTCAGTCAACATATGTGGAGAGAGCTGATCCGCGTTAAAACCTGGTCCCTTTGCATATTCTCAAGGACATTTACAAACCCAGACTTTCATCAGAATTCCACTAGCCATCATCTCCTTTGAGACTGTGTCCAGGTCTGTAATAAAAACAGAAAATGTTGGAAATACTCAGCAGGTCAGGCAGCATCTGTGGAGAGAGAGTAACAGAGTTTTAGGGCTGGATTTTCTCAGCCCCGAGGAGGCGGGTATGGAGGCGGGACTGCCGGGAAAGTTGCAGAATTTGGGGGCGGGTGGCAAACCCGCCCCCAACCCACCTCCGTGCCCTCTTGGCAGGAGGCGGGAAGCCTCCACAGCCCTCTGGGGTAGAGAATTCCAAAGATTCATAACCCTCTGAGTGAAGAAATTTCTCCTCATCTCAGTCCTAAATATCTGACCCCTTATTCTGAGACTGTGACCCCTGGTTCTAGACTCCCCAGCCAGGGGGAAACAGCCTCCCTGCATCTACCCTGTCAAGCCCTGTAAGAATTTTGTATGTTTCAATGAGATCACCTCTCATTCTTCTAAACTCTCGAGAATATAGGCCTAGTCTCCTCAATCTCTCCTCATAGGACAATCTCCCCATCCCAGGAACCAGTCTGGTGAACCTTCGTTGCACTCCCTCTATGGCAAGTATATCCTTCCTTAGGTAAGGAGACCACAACTGTATACAATACTCCAGGTGTGGTCTTACCAGGGACATATATAATTGCAGTAAGACGTCTTTACTCTTATACTCAAATCCTCTTGTAATAAAGGCCAACATACCATTTGCTTTCCTAATTGCTTGCTGTACCTGCATGTTAACTTTCAGTGATTCGTGTACAAGCACACCCAGGTCCCTCTGAATACTAACATTTCCCAATCTCTCACCATTTAAAAAATACTCTGTTTTTCTATTTTTCCTACCAAAGTGGATAACTTCACATTTCTCCACATTATATTCCATTTGCCATGTTCTTGCCCACTCACTTAGTCTGTCTATATCCCCTTGAAGCCTCCTTGCATCCTCCTCACAACTTACATTCCCACCCAGCTTTGTATCATCAGCAAACTTGGATATATTACATTTGGTCATGGAATAGAACTTCTGATCAGCAAAGATCATGTACAAACTTTTAACAAGCTTCTTCTCCATTTCTGCACAAGCCTGTTCATTTAAAGCAACGTTCCCAATTGATCCTTCAGTAAAGTCCGGCAAATGTGTGTTGCTTTTTATAAAAAGAAATTGGTCCTAAGTGGCCCTCTCCTTGTTATAAACTTCTTTACTGGTCCTGAAAGAAAGTCTTGCATTTCTACAGCGCCTTTCATGACCTCAGGACGTCCCAAAGCGCTTCACAGCCAATGAAGTACTTTTTGAAGTGTAGTCACTGTTGTAATGTAGGAAACGCGGCAGCCAATTTGTGTACCTGATCATCACTGGACTATCGTACTAAGTAACTTTGGCTACTGCATACATCAAACGTAGAGCTAATGTCAACAAGCCAAACTCCGATAGTGGCAGCAGACCATAATAACCAGGTTTTCAGTAACTACGAATACTGTGTCTGCTCAACATCCAACAATAGATTTTTGTTGGGTAAGGGTATTAAGGGTTTCGGAATCAAGGCGGGTAGATGGAGTTAAGATACAGATCTGCCTTGATCACATTGAATGGCGGGACAGGTTCGAGGGGCTGAATGGCCGCCTCCTGTTCCGAACACAATCACAATGCACGACTCCGTGTGAACATAATCCAGCAGCTCTGGTGGCAGTAAGAACTGCCGCGATAATCGGCTCGTCAGTCTATTGCCTAGCAACTGCGGCAAGGCAGCAATTTAAGAATGATTACAGTGATCATAGTGTCATCTTTCTGTGACAGGAAAATACAAGGAAGATTCAAATCACTTTACTTGACAGGTAACAGAAATGTCTTCAAGGTACTTTTAATCTATAATTATGTTGACTTTCCAGGGGCCAGCCAGCAGGGATCTAATCTGCGGGCAACACATATCGGAAGAGTATGGACACGGGCTCGTGAACCCGCCCCTCCATGCCAACAAGTAATAAGTGTGATTGCCCAATTCAAAGACTCTCTGTTGTGAGCAATGTTGTTCCCTAGCCACCAACTCCATCACTCTCCCTAGCCACTGTCATAGAGTCATAACGGCACAGAAGGAGGCCATTCGGCCCATCGAGTCCGTGCCGGCTCTCTGTAGAGCAATCCAGTCCCATTCCCCCGCTCTATCCCTCTAGCCCTGCAAGGTTATTTCCCTCAAGTGCCTATCCAGTCTCCCCTTGAAAACATTGAGTGTCTCTGCTTCCACCACTTCCATCGGCAGCGAGTTCCTGGTCCTCACCACTCGCTGTGTAAAAAAGTTTTTCCTCACCTCCCCCCTGTATCTCTTGCCCAAAACCTTAAATCTGTGTCCCCTAGTCCTTGTACCATCAACTGGTGGGAACAGCCTTTCCCCGTCTAGCCTATCCAAACCCGTCATAATCTTGTACACCTCTATCAAATCAGCCCTCAACCACCTTTGCTCTAATGAAAACAAATCCAGCTTCTCCAACCTGTCAATGTAGCTAAGATCCCCCATCGGCGGAACCATTCTGGAAATCTCCTCTGCACCCTCTGTCTGACGCTAAACCAGACCCATCGCAACCTTCGTGTCCTGTTTGACCCTGAGCTGACCTTCTGGCCCCATATCCTCGCCACCACTATGACCGCCTACTTCCATCTCCGTAACATCGCCCGGCTCCGCCCCTGCTGCTGAAACCCTCATCCATGCCTTTGTTACCTCTAGACTTGACTATTCCAACGCACTCCTGGCTGGCCTCCCATGTTCTACCCTCCATAAACTTGAGGTCATCCAAAATTCTGCCGCCCGTGTCCTAACCCACACCAAGTCCCGCTCACCCATCTCCCCTGTGCTCGCTGACCTGCATTGGCTCCCAGTTAAGCAACACCTCCATTTTAAAATTCTCATCCTTGTTTTCAAATCCCTTCATGGCCTTGCCCTTCCCTATCTCTGTAATCTCCTCCAGCCCTACAACACCCCCCATCCCCCCGCCCCCCACCCCGAGATCTCTGCGTTCCACTAATTCTGGCCTCTTGAACTCATGCAAAACTCTGCTGCCCGTATCCTAACTCACACCAAGTTCCATTCATCCATCACCCCTGTGCTCCCTGACCTGCATCGGCACCTGGACCGGCAACGCCTCGATTGCAAAATTCTCATCCTTGTTTTCAAATCCCTCCATGGCCTCGCCCCTCCCTATCTCTGTAACCTCCTCCAGCCCCACAACCTTTAGTGGTGTTGTTTGAGGGAGGAATGTTGGCCGAGGACACCGGGAGAACTCCCCTGCTCTTCGAAATAGTTCCACAAGATCTTCAGCATCCACCTGAACCACAGAAAGACGCAGACAGGACTTTGGTTTACTCTCTCATCCAAAGGACAGCACCTCTGACAATGCTGCACGCCCTCAGTACTGCACTGAAGTGTCCCTATTACTGGTAATTGCTTTAATTTCCTGCAGAAAATAAACTAAGATGGCATGGAGCAGATAATGTGCTCTATTTCTGGGATCTGATAAGGCCAATACAGAGCACAAGTTAGATCAAGCCTTGGAGTGGGGCTTGAACCCATACCCGTATACCTCAGAGAGCAGAGACTTCTCACTGAGCCAAACTGTCACTAATAAAATCTAACGGCTGTTTTAGAGAATATTTCATTTAACAATAGAAGGATGACATTAAAGGGTTAATCCCATAATCTTGTGCTCCCAGCGTGGAGCTACACTCACTGGGAGCATAGGCTGGAGAGGTTAAGTGAGTGGGTAAGAATTTGGCAGATGGAATATAATGTGGGAAAATGTGAAGTTATGCACTTTGGTAGGAAGAATAGAAAAGAAAAATATTATTTAAATGGAGAGAGACTACAGAATGCTGCGGTACAGAGGGATTTGGGTGTCCTCGTACATGAAACACAAAAAGTTAACATACAGGTGCAGCAAGTAATTAGGAAGGCAAATGGAATGTTGGCCTTTATTGCTAGGGGGATGGAGTATAAAAGTAGGGAAGTCTTGCTACAACTGTACAGGGCATTGGTGAGACCACACCTGGAGTACTGCGTACAGTTTTGGTCCCCTTATTTAAGGAGGGATATACTTGCATTGGAGGCAGTTCAGAGAAGCTTCACTAGGTTGATTCCTGGGATGGAAGGGTTGTCTTTTGAAGAAAGGTTGAGCAGGTTGGGCCTATACACATTGGAGTTTAGAAGAATGAGAGGCGATCTTATTGAAACATATAAGATTCTGAGGGGGCTTGACAGGGTGGATGCTGAGAGGATGTTTCCCCTAGTGGGGAATCTAGAACGAGGGGACATAGTCTCAGAATAAGGGGCCGCCCATTTAAGATGGAGATGAGGAGGAATTTCTTCTCTGAGTGTCATGAATCTTTGGAATTCTCTACCCCTGAGAGCTGTGGAGGCTGAGTCATTGAATATATTCAAGGCGGAGATTGACAGATTTTTGAGCAACAGGGGAGTCAAGGGGTTATGGGGGGCGGGCAGGGAAGTGGAGTTGAGGCCAAAATCAGATCAGCCATGATCTCATTAAATGGCGGAGCAGGCTCGAGGGGCCGAATGGCCTACTCCTGCTCCTATTTCTTATGTTCTTATGTTTTATGGACCTACAGTATTGTGGCTGGGATTGAGGAATTACTCCTTTAACCCATTAAGCCAGCTCTTATTCTACACCGAGTGCTAATTTTCAACATTCTGAGAGAGTTGAATCTATATTAAATCTCTCTAACGGATATTCTTCCACAAGTTGTTGACATCAACTTGGTTCTCAGACCTTAAAGTTGAAAAATGATTTGGGTAGAGACTCTATAACCAGTGGCTCCTCCAATGACTGTTTATAGTCCCAAAAGGACCTACCTCTGAAAAATGGGTATGTAATCCAACTGGCAGGATATGACTAGTGGAGTTCCCCAGGGATTTGGACAGGGCGGGGGGCTCAGCTTTTCACTATATTTATCTAATGAATAGAGGAAGGAGTAGAGAGCCGTGTATCCAAGTTTGCTGACAGCACTAAGTCACCTGGCACAGTAAGGAGTGTAGATGGGAGCAGAAAGTTGCAAAGGAACGTTGATAGATTGAGTGAGTAGGCAAAACTGTATGGAGTTCATTGGACGGTATTGTGAGGTCATCCACCTTGGACCTAAGAAAGATCGATCAGAGTGTTTTCCAAATGGCGAGAAGCTGGGAGCTGTGGAGGAGCAGAGTGAGTTCGGGGTCCAAGTACAGAAATCACTAAAGGCTCGCGGACAGATAAAAAAAATAATTGGAACAAGTAATGGAATGTTGGCCTTCATCTCAAGATGACCTGGAATACAAAGGTGTGGAAGTTCCATGAAGCTCTGGTCAGACCCCATCCGGACACTGGGTTCAGTTCTGGGCCCCGCACCTCAGGAAGGACATATTGGCCTTGGAGGGGGAGCAGCGCGGATTCACCAGAATGATACCGGGGCTAAAAGGGTTCAATTATGAGGACAGGTTGCATAGACTAGGCTTGTATTCCCTTGTGTTTAGAAGATTAAGAGGTGTTTAAGTGATTTAAAGGATTCAATAAGGTCGATAGAGAGAAATTATTTCCTCTGGTGGGGGGGAGTCCAGAACAAGGGGACCTGGCGTTAAAATTAGAGCCAGGCCATTCAGGGGTGATGTCAGGAAGCACTTTTTCACACAAAGGGTAGTGAAAATCTGCAACTCTCTCCCCTAAAAAACTGTTGAGGCCGGGGGTCAATAGAAAATTGCAAAACTGAGATTAATAGACTTTTATTAGGCAAGGGTATTAAGGGTTAACCAAGATGGGTAAATGGAGTGGAGATACAGATCAGCCATGATCTAATTGAATGGCAGAACAGGCTCGAGGGACGGAACAGCCTACTCGTGTTCCTTCCTACGTTCATCCTTGAAGACATTCCATAAAACCTGCCTCGTTGCCAACCCTAATGTTTCCTTCTTTGCCTCAGTGTCAATGTTAATTCTTTGACGATTGACACACTAATGCACGATGAGGCTTTCATTAACTGATCCTCTGGTCTTCAATGGTCCATGTATGCTGGAATGTTGCGCTGGGCTGCCCAGGTGACAGTCAGGTGGAAAAATTGGATCAGGAGGACAGGAAACCCCTTCCCCCACCTGGTTTCTATGGCTCTGCTTGACCTGCATCTACTGCAAGGGCAGGCCGACCGTCCCCGCCACAGAAATCCCTGGGCAGCACAAAAAGGCGCGGAGATCCACAAATGGATTTTCATTATATATTTTATCAGATTATATTAATAGATCAGGTGTCCGCTGTGGCTCAGTGGGCAGCACTCTCTCGCCTCTGCGTCAGAAGGTTGTGGGTTCGTAGTCCCACTCCAGGGACTTGAGCACATCATCTACGCCGACACTCCCAGTGCAGCGCTGAGGGAGCGCTGCACTGTCAGAGGTGCCGCCTTTCGGATGAGACGTTAAACCGAGGCCCCCGTCTGCTCTCTCAGGTGGACGTAAAAGTTCCCACGGCCACTTTCTCGAAAAAGGAAAGGGGTGTTCTCCCCGGTGTCCTGGCCAATATTTATCCCTCAACCAACATCACTATAAATGGATGATCTGGTCATTATCGCATCGCTGTTTGTGGGATCTCACTGTGTGCAAATTAGTTGCAGCGTTTCCTACATTGCAGCAGTGGCTACACTTCAATAAAAGGTACTTCATTGGCTGTAAAAGCACTTTGGGCCAACCTGAGGTCATGAAAGACATGACCTAAATGCAGGTTCTTTCTTTCAGGACCAGTAAAGAAGTTTATAACAGGGAGAGGGTCACTTAGGACCAATTTATTTTTTTTAAAGGCAACACACATTTGTCAGACTTCACTGCCTGACCCTTTTCCCTGGCCTTTGCACCCGGGGAGCTGGGTGGTTCCCCCCTCGGTGGGAAAACTCACGAAAATTGGTCCTGCGGTGTTACCAACTGAGCCAAACAGACCATTTGTTTCCTGAGTTATACTGTTCAGTTGAAGGACTATTCTGGTCTGCAAGTCTCTTCCTGGATGGGAGAAAGTTTGCTCCCCGATTTACTTTACCCATTAGTCCACTGTGCATTAGTATAACCTTTTGCTGCCATCTAGTGCTCAACATCAAAACTTTTCTTGTAGTCATTTTCCTGAAATCTAGCTTCTTCTTCTTCTTCTTCTTCTTCTTCTTCTTAGGCAGTCCCTCAGAACCGAGGATGACTTGCTTCCACACTAAAAATGAGTTCTCAGGTGACTGATGAGTCCAATGTGGGACCTACAGTCTCTGTCACAGGTGGGGCAGATGGTGGTTGAAGGGGCGGGTGGGGTGGGGTGCTTGGGTTGACGTGCGCTCCTTCCGCTGTTTGCGCTTGGCTTCCGCTTGCTCCCGGCGAAGAGACTCGAGGTGTTCAGCGCCTTCCCGGATGCTTCTCCTCCACTTTGTGCGGTCTTGGGCCAGGGATTCCCAGGTGTCGGTGGGGATGTTGCACTTTTTCAAGGAGGCTTTGAGGGTGTCCTTGAAGCGTTTCCTCTGCCCACCTGGGGCTCTCTTGCCGTGTCGGAGCTCCGAGTAGAGCGCTTGTTTTGGGAGTCGCGTATCGGGCATGCGGACGATGTGACCCGTCCATCGGAGCTGATCGAGCGTGGTCAAAGCTTCGATGCTGTACATGACCTTCTTTGACCTCACAAAGGCCTTCGACACCGTCAACCGTGAGGGATTACGGAGTGTCCTCCTCAAATTCGGCTGCCCTCAAAAGTTTGTCACCATCCTCCACCTGCTTCATGACGACATGCAAGCCGTGATCCTGACCAACGGTTCCACCACAGACCCAATTCACGTATGGACCGGGGTCAAGCAAGGCTGTGTCATCGCACCAACGCTCTTCTCGATCTTCCTAGCTGCAATGCTTCATCTCACCCTCAGTAAGCTCCCCGCTGGAGTGGAGCTAATCTACAGAACAAACGGGAAACTGTTCAACCTCCGTCGCCTCCAGTCCAGATCGAAGGTCATCCCATCCTCTGTCATCGAATTACAGTATGCAGACAACACTTGCGTCTGCGCACACTCTGAGGTCGAACTCCAAACCATCGTCAACATCTTCACCGAAGCGTACAAGAGCATGGGCCTTACACCAAACATCTGTAAGACAAAGGTCCTCTACCAACCTGCCCCCGCCACACAGTACTGCTCCCCGATTATCAAAATCCATGACGAGGCCTTGGACAACGTGGACCACTTTCCATACCTCGGGAGCCTACTGTCAACAAGGGCAGACGTCGATGACGAAGTCCAACACCGCCTTCAGTGTGCCAGTGCAGCCTTCGGTCGCCTGAGGAAGAGAGTGTTTGAAGACCAGGACCTCAAACCCAGCACCAAGCTCATGGTCTACAGAGCAGAAGTGATACCTGCCCTCCTGTATGCTTCAGAGACATGGACGATGTACAGCAGGCATCTCAAAGCACTGCAGAGGTACCACCAACGCTGCCTCCGCAAGATCCTGCAAATCCATTGGCAGGATAGGTGCACCAATGTCAGTGTTCTCGCTCAGGCCAACATCCCTAGCATCGAAGCTTTGACCACGCTCGATCAGCTCCGATGGACGGGCCACATCGTCCACATGCCCGATACGAGACTCCCAAAACAAGCGCTCTACTCGGAGCTCCGACACGGCAAGAGTTCTCGCTCAGGCCAACATCCCCTGAAATCTATATACAAATACTGCCGGAGTTCACTCCTAGAAATCTGCACTCCTCTGATTCTGGCCTCTTGAGCATCCCCGATTTCCATCGCTCCACCATTGGCGGCCGTGCCTTCTGTTGCCTGGGCCCTAAGCTCTGGAATTCCCTCCCTAAACCTCTCCACCTCTCTACCTCTCTCTTTCCTCCTTTAAGAGGCTCCTTAAAACCTACCTCTTTGACCAAGCTTTAGGTCATCTGCCCTAATATCTCCTTATGTGGCTCGGTGTCAAATTTTGTTTTATAATGCTCCTGTGCCGTTTTACTACATTAAAGGCACTATGTAAATACAAGTTGTTGTTGCTGTTATGATTATTTTAACATTGAAATGCATAAAATGCGTATTATCCATATTTAGGTGCGAGCCTTGTCTCAGTGGGTAGCTCTGTCGCCTCTGAGTCAGGAGGTCATGGCTCCATAAAAATAGAATTTACAGCACAGAAACAGGCCATGCTGGCAATATGTTCCACACGAGCCTCCTCTCACCCTACTGCATCTCACTCTATCATCATCTCCTTCTATTCCTTTCTCCCTCATGTGCTTATGTTCCCCTTAAATGCATCTATACTATTCACCTCAACCACTCCCTGTGGTAGCGAGTTCCACATTCTCACCACTCTCTGGGTAAAGAAGTTTCTCCTGAATTCCCGATTGGATTTATTAGTGACTATCTTATATTTATGGCCCCTAATTCTGGTCTCGCTCGCAAGTGGAAACATCTTCTCTACGTCTACCCTATCGAACCCTTTCAGAATTGTAAAGACCTCTATCAGGTCAGCCCTCGGCCTACTCTTTTCTAGAGAAAAGAGGCCCAGCCTGTTCAATCATAGGTAATGGGACACAATATATAGCTCTGTTGGAGAGCTACCACTGATGCAATGGGCTGAATGACCTCCTGCTGTGCTGTCCATGGTTTTATCAATCCCTTTCATAATCTTAAAGACCTCTACCAGGTCACCCCTCAGTCTTCTCTTTTCTGGAGAAAAGAGCCCCAGCCTGTTCAATCTTTGCTGATAGTTAGAACCTCTCAGTTCTGGTATCATCCTAGTAAAGTTTTTTTGCACCTTCTCCAGTGCCTCTATATTCTTTTTGAAATATGGAGACCAGAACTGCGCACAGTGCTCCAAGTGTGGTCTAACCAAGGTTCTACACAAGTTTAGCATAACTTCACTGCTTTTCAATTCTATCCCTCTAGAAATGAGCCCCAGTGCTTTGTCTGCCATTTTATGGCCTTATTAACCTGCATCGCTACTTTTAATGATTTGATTATCTGTACCCCCAGATCCCTTTGCTCCTCTACCCCATTTAGACTCTTATTTTTCAAGGTGTAATCCTTATTCTTCCTAGCAAAATGCACCACTTCACACTTATCTATATTGAAGTTCATTTGCCAATAACATGCCCATTCTGCAAGTTTATTAATGTCTTCCTGTATTTTGTCGCAATCCTTCTCTGTATTAACTACACCCTCTAATTTGGTGTCATCCGCAAATTTAGAAATTGTACTTCCAATTCCCGAGTCCAAATCGTTTATGTAAATGGTGAACAGCAGTGGTCCCAGCAATGATCCCTGTGGAACATCACTTCCCACCTTCCACCAGTCTGAGTAACTACCTTTAACCCCGACTCTCTGCTTTCTGTTCTGTAGCCAGCTAGCGATCCATTCTGCTACTTGTCCCCTGACGCCACATACTCTGACCTGAGTCATGACTCTACCATGCAGTACCATGTCAAGGGCTTTTTGGAAATCCTGGTATATCACATCTACTGCATTACCCTTGCCTACTCATTCTTCTTCAAAGAATTTAGTAAGGTTGGTCAAGAATGGCCTTCCCATTTGAAATGCACGTTGACTATTCTTTATTATGCTTTCAGTTTCATTATCTTTCCTACCACCGATGTTAAGCTAATTAGTCTATAGTTCCCTGGACTTGTTCTATCTCCCTTTTTCAATGTTGGAATCACATTAGCTGTCCGTCTGTCCTCTGGCACTATTCCCTTTTATAATAAATGTTTATATATATACTAGTGCCTGTGCTATTTCTTCCCTCGCATTTTTTAATATGCGCGGATGCATTCCACCTGGACCAGGGGTTTTATCCTCCCTAAGTTTAACTTGTTTATCAATTATCTTCTCCCCTTTCTATCTTAAAAGTCTTGATATAATTTTTGATCTCGTCTTCTGATGTCATGGATACTGTGATCCGTTGCCGGCCCGTGATCTCTCTTTCCCCCCCCCCCCACCCTCTTTTGGCCTGACCAGCCGCTAACTCCGCCCCCCACACATCTGGCCAGCTGTAGTGGAGCGCCAGTTCACCAACTTGCTGCCGCCCCCACCCCCCGACGACAGCTTGTGGCAGGGTGGGTGGAGGGGCTGCTCCGCCCACTTACTGCCCATTCCGGGTGGCAGTGGCAAATGCCCCCCTCACCCCCATCCCGGCTCTTTGGAGGAGGACGAGGCGGCACCAATGGAGAGATACCAGACCGCACCGGGTGCGGGGGGAGGGGAGGGGTCTCTGCAATCGGCCGGTACTCGCGCACCTGCATCTACAGACAGAGGAGAACATGGGGCACTTGGGCAGTGGGAGGCTCCTATTCCAGAGAAAGCTGGGGGGGGGGGGTGCCACCAGCCTGGATGGCTGCAGATTCCACCTGGAGAACGGCATTCAGTTCTGGAAGGAAATATTGGCCTTGGAGGGGGTGCAGCGCAGATTTGCCAGAATGACACCAGGGTTCAGAGGGTTAAATTGTGAGGACAGGTTGCATAGACTAGGCGTGTATTGCCTTGCATATAGGAGATTGAGGGGTGGTCTGATCGCGGTCTTTAAAATGTTAATAGGATCCGATAGGATAGATACGGAGAAACGATTTCCTCTGGTGGGGGGGCTTTGCAAACAAGGATGAGAATTTTAGAATCGAGGCGTTGGTGGACCAGGAGCTCCTCCTTCTACGCTGTAGCGCTGGCCTATGGGGATGGTGCTGTGGCGTGCCGAAAGGGGCCACCTTCCTTGTAACACCGTCACCTCCACAGCCATCAGTCAGGGAGTCGGGTGCTCCACCTGCGGACCCACAGCGGTTGGGTTTCCTTTCATTTCATTTTTGTCTGTCACCTCTTACCAATCCCCCCGAACCCCCACCCCACCCCGACCCCCTCCCCTTTTAGCCTTGGCAAATGGGTTGAAATTTCCAAAGGCCGCAAGGATTGTTGATCCTCTATTCTTTTAATTTTCCGCGTCCCCCTTTTGAATTTCACCTAGACTTAATTTTTCAGATCAACCATTATAGCTCAGCTAACTGTGTGACCGTAGAACGATAATACCACATAACCAACCTGGTGAGATTTACACCAGAACTTACTCATTAATCGGTGCTAAGATCAGCAGTTGCCAAATCTCCTCCAAGTCCACTGAATTCAAAACGGGACAAACCAGCCAGTCGTAAATGTTGACGTAAATAGGCCCGAATTGCTGTGCTTTGAGAGCTAAACGGTGCTCGCATTTTTTGACCTGCCTGTCCTAAAATATTCCGTCATCACACGTGAGGACACTACCCACCAGGTACATGGTACATACTCATGTGACTCGGCCAACGTTGTCTACCTGATACGTTGCAGGAAAGGATGCCCCAGAGCATGGTACATCGGCGAGACCATGCAGACACTGAGACAACGTATGAACGGACACCGCGCAACAATCGCCAGGCAGGATTGTTGCCTCCCAGTCGGGGAACACTTCAGCAGTAAAGGACATTCAGCCTCGGATCTGCGGGTTAGCGTTCTCCAAGGCGGCCTTCGAGACACACGACAACGCAAAATCATCGAGCAGAAACTGATAGCCAAGTTCCGCACCCATGAGGACGGCCTCAACCGGGATCTCGGGTTCATGTCACGCTACAGAACGTAACTCGACATCGTTGTCTGTCTTTCCAGTTTAAAAAAAACCACAAAAAAAAACAAACCCCCAAAAAAAACTGCAGACAGCAGGATTTGACACGTTGGACCCCCTGTGACACATCTCATTGTCTTGGCTGTGCTCTGGTGTGTCTTTGATGTAAGGACACCTTCCCTGAAAGATTGTATCTCTGCAGTGTCTGTGTTTATATACGGTGTAATGTTGTAGATTCACTCATTGTAACTTTACCTGAGGAAGGGGCGACAGCTCCGAAAGCTTGTAATTTTAAATAAATCTGTTGGACTATAACCTGGCGTTGTGCGACTTTTCATTTTTGTCCACCCCAGTCCAACGCCGGCATCTCCGCATCATGACTAAAATATTCCCACAGGGACTTGTTTCCCAGAACCTCGCAGTAATGTTTCAGACATTTTTTTCCCGCACATACCCCATATCTTGAAACGACATTACAAAGAATTATCAACCCCATGGTTTGTGGAGAGAAGCCGTGTAAAGGTCGCGTGCAGCGAGGGTCAGCGGCGCAATGATCACCGAGCTTTACTTTGCCGAGATCAGCAAATCTCCTGCTAACTTAACTTCTGTTAGAACAACAAATGAAAGTCTCCTGCCAATAAAGAATAGAGAAGCTCTGCTCTTACACTTCTTTCTCCGATTCTTTTCTTCCCCCCACCCCTCACTTTCTGTTGTACCTTCATCCAGTTGGTCAATAATGATTAAGCCAGGACAAAAAAAAAACGACGGGCCACAGCGAAAAATTGCATAGACCTCCTCAGAAGGCAAACACGGGACACAACCAACAGAGTACCCTACGTCGTCCAGTACTTCCCCGGAGCGGAGAAACTACGCCATGTTCTTCGCAGCCTTCAACATGTCATCGATGACAACGAACACCTCGCTAAGGCCATCCTCACGCCTCCACTACTCGCCTTCAAGCAGCCGCCTAACCTCAAAAGTACCATCGTTCGCAGCAACTTACCCAGCTTTCAGGAGAATAGCGACCACGACACCACACAACCCTGCCATGGCAACCTCTGCAATTCATGCCAGATCATCAACACAGATACCATCATCACACATGAGGACACTACCCACCAGGTACATGGTACATACTCATGTGACTCGGCCAACGTTGTCTACCTCATACGTTGCAGGAAAGGATGCCCCGGAGCATGGTACATCGGCGAGACCATGCAGACACTGCGACAACGTATGAACGGACACCGCGCAACAATCGCCAGGCAGGAGTGTTACCTCCCAGTCGGGGAACACTTCAGCAGTCAAGGACATTCAGCCTCCGATCTTCGGGTAAGCGTTCTCCAAGGCGGCCTTCGAGACACACAACGCAAAATCGTCGAGCAGAAACTGATAGCCAAGTTCCACACCCATGAGGACGGCCTCAACCAGGATGTTGGGTTCATGTCACGCTATATGTAACCCCACCTGACGTAGAGTCATCCAGACTCGAGTCGTCGTTGGCTTGTTCTCTCTACACAGATGCGGCCGGACCTGCTGTGATAGTTTTTTGTTTTCCATACAGACTCCAGCATCTGCCACATTTGACCCCTTGTGACCCCACCTCATTGTCTTTGATGTAATGTTTTCCTGACTGACCTGTTTGGACACCATCCACACCTTTGATTGCCGTGATTGTCTCTCTGCCGAGGTGTGATAAAGGGCAGTTAGAAAGATTAACTGTAATCATCTGGCAGTGTTCTCTGACTATATATGCTGTGCCCATATGTATTTCTTCACTTCACCTGACGAAGGAGCAGCCGCTCCGAAAGCTTGTGATTTCAAATAAAGCTGGTGTTGTGCGACTTCTCACTTTTGTCCACCCCAGTCCAACACCGGTATCTCCGCATCAAAAAAAAAACAGTCAGAGAACTTGATTGCTGACTGGCTTTGCCATTCCCTATCCCATTGGGCAGAGCCTGTTTCTTTGTCCCCTGCGTTGTTTGCTTAACCTTGAAGCACCTTCGGCAGCACCTCCCAAACCCGCGACCTCCACCACCTAGAAGGACGAGGGCAGCAGGCGCATGAGAGCACCACCACCTCCAAGTTGCCCTCCAAGTCACAAACCATCCTGACTTGGAAACATATCGGCCAATCCTTCATCGTCCTGGGTCAAAATCCTGGAACTCCCTCCCTAACAGCACTGTGGGAGTACCTTCACCACACGGACTGCAGCCGTTCAAGAAGACGGCTCACCACCACCTTCTCAAGGGCAACTAGGGATGGGCAATAACTTGCCAGTGACGCCGATATCCTGTGAATTAATAAATAAATAAATAAGCTCAGAAAATGCTGGGGACACTCAGCCGGTCAGACAGCATCTGTGGAGAGAGAAACAGAGTTAACGTTTCAGGTCGATGACCCTTCATCAGAACTGGAAAAAGTTAGAGATGTAACAGGTTTTTAAGCAAGTGCAGGGATAGGGAAAGGGGGGAGGGGAGGAAAGAACAAAAGGGAAGGTCTGTGATAGATGGAAGGCAGGAGAGATTAAGAGACAAAAGGGATGATGGTGCGAGGCAAAAGGAGATGGTAATGGGACAAGTTAAGAAACAAAAGATGACTCGAGATGAAGTGTAAATGGCAATGGCAGAAAGAAAGAAAGCTGCCATGTGGGAGAGGGGAAAAAAATGGAAAAAAATGATAGGGGCAGAGGTTATGGTCTGAAATTGTTGAACTCGATGTTGAGTCCAGAAGGCTGTAAAGCGGGATAAATATTGGCCCCAGGTCACCGGGGAGAACTCCCTTGCTCTTCTTCAAAACAGTGGGCGTGAGATCTTTTACGTCCACCTGAGAGGGCAGGCGGGGCCTCGGTTTAACGTCTCATCCGAAAGACGGCAGCTAGTACGAACGCAGGCATGATGGGCCGAATGGCCGCCTCCTGTGCCGTAATTCCTTTGATACTTTGGGAAAGATTTCCTGCGCTCGAGTGTGAAGCACCGCCTGGGTGAAGCGCAGAGATGGGAGTCGGGGCGGGGAGAATTGCCTAACTCGATTTTATGCCCCTTTTAAATTTATTGACAGGAAAGTGTCGGGGCACCGTCTCGGATGTGGGATGCTCCCCGCTCTGTTTTACTCTCGGTGCTGCGTTTGCCGATGCTTCCCATTCAATTCAAGAAGAGGACAATCTGCCCTTCCCATTTCAATGAAATCAGCTTGCAATGCCAGTCCTTAAACTGCAGGTGGCAGCAACATACTCTGGAATGTGTGAGAACAAATATTTGAAGGAGAAAAAATTGCAGGGATATGGGGAAAGAGCGGGGGAGTGGGACTGACTGGATTGCTCTGCAAAAGAGCCGACGCAGACTCGATGGGCCGAATGGCCTCCTCCTGTGCTGTACTGTGCTATGATTCTAATCACAGTCTCAAAGGTTTAGGGGGCGAAATTTCGAGTCCGGTAACATCCGGGAGGCGGGACATTTTGCGCCAGGCGCGGAAGTCCCGCCCCGCTCGCTAAATTCGGGTTACCGCCCCCCCCGGAAGGAAGTGGAGCGCTTAAAGCAAGCGGGGCGCACGGCTCGGCAGCGCTACGCACTGGGCCGCGCATTGCTGCCTTGTACGAGGGGTTCGTCCCTCAATTAAAGGGAAGGGCCCAAGCTGCATACTCTGCCAAAGAAGAAGCCGCCGACCTGGACCTGCGGGGAGCGGGGAGCGCGCGATCGCGGCATCGAACCCGCCAACAAACCGCGACCAGAGCAGCAACGAAAAAGGCACCTTTTTTTCACAGCAGCCGGCCACCTCCCCTTTAATTCTCGCCCCGGTAGTGGCTGGCCGCCCGGTACGCGTCCCCTGAAGCTGTCGCTGTCTTCGCCCGGCGCAGCTTCAGGAGGTGATACCCAATTTAGGGTCCGGGGCGCTAACAGGAGGCACAAATGACCCGAATTTCTCCCCCTCAGTGTTTTTATTTGGGCGGCTCGTCCTTGCTTTAAAATTCTTTTTTTTTAAGTGTTTGAGCACAGCACCTGCTGTTCCCATAGGTCACAGTATCGGAAAATAATCACAACCACAGCTGGAGAGCAAGAACTTGGATTTCCCCTTCTGTGGACTGGCTTAATTGTGTCAGCCGTGGCTCAGTGGGCAGCACCCTCGCTCTCTGAGTCAGAAGGTTGTGGGTTCAAGTCCCGACTCCAGAGACTTGAGCACAAAAATCCAGGCTGACACTCCAGTGCAGTGCTGAGGGGGGTGCTGCACTGTCAGAGGTGCTGCACTGTCAGATGCGATGTTAAACCGATGCCTTATCCGCTCTCTCAGGTGGACATAAAAAATCCCACGGCACTATTTCGAAGGACAGCAGTGGAGTTCTCCCTGGTGTCCTGGCGAATGTTTATCCCTCAACCAACAGATTATTTGGTCATTGCCGTTTGTGGGAGCTTGCTGTGCGCAAATTGGCTGCCACGTTTCCCACATTGCAACAGTGATTACACTTCAAAATAGTACTTCATTGGCTGGAAAGCGCTTGGGGAAGTCGAGAAAGGCGCTATATAAATGCGAGAATTTCTTTAAGTGTGTGACATCCTGAGAATGAGTTTTTAAAAAAGAGTGCCGTGGAAAGTGAGGGGCGATTCAGAGGGAACGTTGCCAGGGTGCGAGGCGATAAGCAACGGTTGCAGCAATTGGCCGCTTCACTCGGTATTTAACGTATTAGTGAAAAGGCGGGTAAATTAGTCGGTAATCCAGTTTGTCCTGTTGCGGTTATATTTCTACGGTGCAGACCCTGCCTGAGGTAGAGTTGCCCCAGTGTTGGGCACTGTCCTCTACCTCACCTCAAGTTGCCAAGCGTGATGGGCAAGCCAGAGAGGGGTGAGAATGCGGAACTCGCTACCACAGGGAGTAGTTGAGGCGAATGCAAACTAGTCGCAACAGCAGTGAACTGCAATTAAATAAAAACACCCAAAGCAAGTGTTTTGCCAGTGGCACACATCACTGGAATGAAACGGCGCAGGTTCACCCTTTTCACTGCTGAATGTCTTTTGGGACTTCCACATTTGTAAACTGCCAGAAATGATTTTTCTTTGATGAGATGCATTTAAGGAGAAGCTAGATAAACGCATGAGGGTGAAAGGAATAGACGGATTTGCTGATTGGTTTAGATGAAGAAAGCAAGACTTGCATTTCTACAGCGCCTTTCACAACCACCGGACGTCCCAAAGCGCTTTACAGCCAATGAAGTAATTTTTGAAGTGTAGTCACTGTTGTAATTTGGGAAATGCAGCAGCCAATTAGTGCACAGCAAGCTCCCATAAACAGCAATGTGATAATGACCCAGATAATCTGTTTCAGTGATGTTGATTGAGGGATAAATATTGACCAGGAGACCGAGGAGCACTCCCCTGCTCTTCTTTGAAATAGTGCCTTGGGATCTTTTATGTCCACCCAGAGAGAGCAGACAGGACCTCGGTTTAAGGTCTCATCTGAAAGACAGCACCTCCGACAGTGCAGCACTCCCTCGGTACTGGACTGGGAGCATCAGCCTAGATCTTCTACCTCAAGTCTCTGGAGTGGGACTTGAACCCACGACCTTCTCATTCAGAGGCAAGAGGTGCTACCCACTGAGCCACAGCTGACACACAAAGGGTGGGAGGAGGCTCGTGTGGAGCATAAACGTCGGCATGGACCTGTTGGGCCGAATGGCCTGTTTCTGTTCTGTAGATTCTGTGTTAGCTTGGCTAATTACAGTTAACAAGCTACTTGACCATGGCGTATCACAGCTGGCTCTGATCCTACACTTTATGTCCACAGACCTGTCACAGGATCAAGAATTGGAGCCTTGGTTCACTGTTTTTCTTTTTGTTTGGTCCCTAGCTCAGGGATGCTGACGTTAATTATAGCACCCGTCCTGTTGTCAGTTTGAGTTTTGATAGACCACCACAGCTAATGGATTGAAGTTGATCCCCTTCCCGACCTCATGTCTTATTTCTTCGGCAGCACCTCCCAAACCCGCGACCTCCACCACCTAGAAGGACAAGGGCAGCAGGTGCAATGGGAACACCACCACCTCCAAGTCACACACCATCCTGACTTGGAAATATATCGGCCATTCCTTCATCGTCGCTGGGTCAAAATTCTGGAACTCCCTCCCTAACAGCGCCGTGGGAGCACCTTCACCACACGGACTGCAGCCGTTCAAGAAGGCGGCTCACCACCACCTTCTCGAGGGCAATTAGGGATGGGCAATAAATGCTGGCCTTGCCAGCGACGCCCACATCCCCTGAATGAATTTAAAAAAACTCCATACCACGTGGCTCTCGATAACATGGATTCTGTTTCCTTAATTATCGCTAACCTATTTCCCTCCTTTTAGTCATTTATTTTAAACAGCAACGAATGAATTGATTTATCTCAATCAGTCAATGATTTACTTAGAGCGATATGGAATGTACCTACTTATTGGAGTCAATGAATTATTTATTTAATTAAAGATGATTCATTCCATTCGGCCAGTGAATTGATTATTTATTTAAACCTCATGAATCGGTGCTTCAAGGTCTTATGGAATGCGATTAACTTTTATTTATTTGCATGCACTTTGCAAAGTCATTATTTATTAGCAATTATTAAATGAGTGGCCCTTTACATTTTGAGCAAGATCATTAGGGCTGGGGATCACAAGGTAAATATACTTAGTGTGAGGTTAAAGGCCAGAAACAAGTGCATTCTTTTAATAAACATTGGGGATTGAGATAATTGTCATGGAATTAAGGGAACCAACTGATAGAGGGACTGAGATCCTGAGAAGGCTGCATCGGACGGTATCAAGAAAGAAAGAACTTGCATTTCTATAGCGCCTCAGGACATCACAAAACACTTTACAGCCAATGAAGTACCTCTGTAGTGCAGTCATTGTTGTAATTTGTTCACAGCAAGGTCCCACAAACAGCAATGAGATAACCACCAGATAATCTGTTGACCAAGTTATTGAGGAGGTTGTATCTGAGGGCACCAACTGTCTGGCTGGGAGGGAGGGGGTGAATTTTTTTAATTCATTTTATTCACATCAAGGGATGTGGGCGTCGCCGGCAAGGCTGGCATTTGTTGCCCGTCCCTATTTGCCCTCGAGAAGGTGGTGGTGAGCCGCCTTCTTAAATAAGTGGCTCACTAGGGCATTTCAGAGGGCAGTTAAGAGTCAACCACATTTCTGTGGGTCTGGAGTCACATATAGGCCAGACCGGGTAAGGACAGCAGATTTCCTTCCCTAAAGGACATTAGTGAACCAGTTGGGTTTTTACGACAGTTTCATGGTCACCATTACTGACACTAGCTGTTTATTCCAGATTTATTTAATTAACTGAATTTAAATTCCCCAGCTGCCGTGGTGGGATTTGAACTCACATCTCTGGATCATTAGTCCAGTAACATAACCACTATGCTACCGTACCTAAATGGGGGGCTGGGGGCTGGGGGGTGCTCACTGGCACAGACCATTTGGGCTGACTGGCCTGTTTCTGTGCTGTAATTTCTATGTAATTTGCAGCGTGACAGTACGGAACGGGCTTGAAGCAGCTGAATTGAAGTGGAGCAGAGTTATGGTGGCAGTGCCAGTCTGGCTCAGTTAGCACTGCTGCCTCCGTGTCAGAAGCTTGTGAATTTCACTCCATGACTTGCGCATGTAATCTAGGCTGGTATCCCTACGAATACTGAAGGAGTGCTATCCTTCGGATGAGATTCAGGGGTTGATGCTAAAGATCCCATGGCACTATTTGAAACAGAGCAGGTAGGTGTCCTGGGTGTTTTTTAAGAGTTTATTGGATCTGCTCGGAATTGTTAACTCGGTGAATGAAGCATTGCTAATGAGGTTGTTGTATAGGAAGCAATTTGGGAACTGTAATATAAATTAATTGGCAAAAGAACCAGAGGTGACATGAGGAAAAAAATTTTTACGCAGCGAGTTGTTGTGATCTGGAACGTGCTGCCTGAAAGGGCGGTGGAAGCAGATTCAATAGTAACTTTCAAAAAGGAATTGGATAAATATTAGAAGGGAAATAAAATTTGCAGGGCTACGGGGAAAGAGCAGGGGGGAGTGGGACTAATGGGAGAGCTCTTTCAAAGAGCCGACACAGGCATGATGGGCCGAATGGCCTGCTTCTGTGCTCATCATTCTATGATTCTACAACACAGATCAAAATACATAAATGGGTGGTGGGAACAATGACAGATTAAATTTCGTGTGGAAATCGTTAAAAAAAAATCTTAGGAAGGAAGAAATGGGCGATGTAAGTACTTTGTGATTGGTGTTGAAATATATCAGGATGACGTTAAAAGAAATGTATGGGTTGTCGTAGACTGGAATCTCGGCACCATCCTTGCTCCCATCTTATGCAGTCGCACGACCAGTCATCGTACCGGGGAGGCGGGTTCTTCACTGAGCTGGTCTCTTCCTCACATGTTTCATCTTCCACATTTGGGTCTCTGTTACTTCATTTTTTGCCTGACAATTCCTGCCTCTTCTCCCTCACTTTCTCCCCACCCTCGGTCATTGGCTGGAAACTTCAAATAATGAAAGAAAGAAAGAACTTGCATTTCTCCAGCGCCTTTCACGACCTCAGGGCGTCCCAAAGAGCCTTACAGCCAAAGAAGTACTTTTGAAGCGTAGTCACCGTTGTATTGAAGAGATTGCGGGATTTGGGCGTGGTGACCTCGGTGCGAGGTCGACGAGCATGGTCCAGATGGACGGCCGTTCCCAGGAGCCTTTGCAGAGGATCGCAAAAAATGGCGGCTAAGACCGGCGATGGGGATTCCTCCCCTTTTTATTGGGCCGGATCTTGCTGTGAGCGGCGAGCATTCGTTAGAATAGTGCTGTTGGCATGAAATGTACTTTTAGAAATGATCTTCCAAAAATGACATAGAATCTACAGCACAGAAACAGGCCGCTGGGCCCAACTGGTCCGTGCCGGTGTTTACACTCCACACAACCCTCCTCACCCGTAGACTTCCTCTGGAGTTTCATCACGGCAAGCTGCTGTCAGCCAATAATCTAAACCATGCAGCGCCCAGTGCAGGGCATCTGGGACCCGTATGAACAGGGCAAGTGTTGGCGGATTTCCTATGGTTACAGCCGCAACAAAGGGTTGTTAACTCGGCAACTATAACCTCCTCCGCATGATTCAGGCCCGAGCGCTTTTAAACAACAAGCTTTAATATATCGAGTTACTCCGAGTGTACATCTAACTGAATGATAATGAACCGTTCAAACTGCCATACCACTTAGCACTGAATAAAAAATCCTGATTTTATTTTCATGCGCTGCTACCTCATCTGTCCCAATCCTGAAGAAATTATTTCAAAATGTATGCTGAATAGATCAATGTTCAGCAGGAATTTTAACATCTTTAACTTGGTGTATGTAATGTCCCGAAGTGAAAATTACTTTAAACTAGGGATTATGCATTGCTGAAATGATAATTTGTACAGTCCATATATACTAATGAACAAGTGGTGCTGAAATATATTATTGTAAAATTGTCCACTGTGGGGCAGATTAGCTTTAAGTGAGAAGCTTGCTATTGGGCACTTGCGTTCCGTGATTTTGCTGCTGTTTCTCTTTATAACAAGCTGAGGATGTTGTAATGACAGAATCCCGCTAAAAGGTCAAGAGAGGGCAGATTTAAATGAGGGTCATGTGGTGCGCAGTGCACATCACGGTAGGCAGGTGTAGCATGTAACTGTCTGCCCCGTCTAAACAAACACCAGCAGCCCATCTTGAGTAAAACCTCCGTCTCCAAATTGAGCGGCGTGAGACCAGACCAGCCCTGCGTGCTGTGCTGTTTAATTAGATCATTAGGGAGCGGGCTGGCCAGTAGGTCTCTGCCCCTCTGTCCCGTTCCAGATCTAATCAGACTGAGCCTCCGTAAGGAAGGGACTTTATGTCGTGGGAAAGGGGAGGTAGAAGTTGGAGGAGAAGAACATAGCAGGTCACCAGGACACTCTCGTTATAAACCCATCAGATATGGACATAGTCCCACCATCTCCCCTCAAATTTTCCTGTTCAGATTTGTGGGAACAGGTGTTCACACTACGTGGGCACCTCGCTAGTCTTTCCGCGCAGTCTGTGCGGCCAGTACACGATGAGTTAATAGTTAAAACAGCTTTCTGCCGAGCCTGGGTTGTAAAGTGAGTAAGGGGGATTTTAAAGCAAAAATGTATCTCCACAGATCAGAGGGGCTGACCTGCCTGTGGGATCAGATCACTTCTGTTTAGGGAATGGAGAGTTTTATTGCAGCAATAAAACAATTAAAAGAGTTGAGTGCCTGGTTGTTTAGTTGTTGGCATTTGTTGGCATTTGAGGCACCGTGATTTATTGATAGTTACGCATAGAATGTTGTGATCACAGGGTAAAGAATGGTATAAGGGATGTGAGCGAAGGACTGTTGTAGCTGCTCACACCGGAATCGGAGAGTGCGATGTCTCAGCAGCTAGTTCGCTCTGGTTTTGTGTAGTATGAAAGGACTTGTGCACTCATACTGGTTGTGGACAGTATGAAGTTGCAATAAAATCCTGATCCGGCATTACTACAACTGAGTGTGTGTGTAATCTGGCGTTTTAGAGTAACGAAACGAAAAAGAACCAGAAAACAGTCCAACAAGACCCGCTTCGTTATCTTCTAAGTGCACTGATCTACAGCCATGCCGCACACATCTTCATAACGAGCATTCGAAACTCCGAGTAACACATTCTGTTACTGTGTGCGGGGCCACTCTTTCTGAGTACGTTAGCACTGGATGTTACGTTCACCTGATATCTAACATCCTCCCTGCAGACAACAATGGTGGGTGACTTTTGACCTTGACCGATAGTGTAAACCGAGCAACATTGGATCAGCTGCCTCTTATACATCTCTGCCCATTTTCGTTTCCATTGAAGTCAATCAGGAGAGGAGAATAATGGGCGGCTTATCCACAATCTAGGCTGATGCTCCAGTGCAGTGCTGAGGAAGTGCTGCACTGTCAGAGGTGCCGTCTTTCAGATGAGACGTTAAACTGAGGCCCCGTCTGCCCCCTTAGGTGGACGTAAAAGATCCCACGGCACTATTTTGAAGAAGAGCAGGGGGAGTTCTCCCCGGTGTCCTGGCCAATATTTATCCCTCAATCAACATCACTAAAAACAGATTATCTGGTCATTATCACATTGCTGTTTGTGGGAGCTTGCTGTGCACAAATTGGCTGCTGCGTTTACTACATTGCAACAGTGACCACGGCCGCAAATTTGCTGGTGCTCAGAGGGCAGGTTTGGAGGCGGGTCAGAGGTTAAAGTCGTTATGATTGACAGCGGGTAGGAAACCCACTGACAACCCGCCTCCACGCGAGTCTCCCAGGTGTCGGGTCTGTCAGCGGAGAACTGACCCGACACCAAGCGGCGGGGAATACAATTTATATCATTAAATGACTTTTTAAGAGTCAATTTAAAGCTATTTTGAGGCTTCCTTCCCATTTTACGTGCTCCCTCACGGGTTACCCGCTGCACGGGGAACACGCCAGCTCCCTAAGCATATGGAAAGAGTCATTGGAGAGCCTGGGTGCAAGTGTCCACCTTTGTGCAGTGCTTGTCAGTGTTTGCAGCACCTCAATGCTGTAAAACACTGACAGCACAACTGACAAACTCAATGTGGCCCTGGTCCCTTTAAGGAAACCGGCTGATGACGCGTCCTCAAATGACGTCGTGAGACCCGCTTCCTGTTAATTGGCCGGGAAGCCCGCAGGGCGGACTTAACAAGGCCAATCAAGGGAAAATCCCTTTGACAGAGCGGCTGCAGCCAGGATCGTGACTGGAACCCGGAAACCAGCTCTCCCGCCACCATCGCGCCTCCGCTGGGAAATTCACGGCCTACACTTCAAAAAGTGCTTCATTGGCTGTAAAGCGCTTTGGGATGTCCGGTGGTCGTGAAAGGCATTTTATAAATGCAAGTCTTTCTTTCTTACACTACCGGTCAAAGTCAAAATTACCCGCAATATGTGATCTAAAGCATGAGACTTCAGGTACTGCACCTTTGTCATCATCAACTCTAAGAACAGTATCTAAGTGTTGACTGGAGACTCGCCTCATTCACACTCCTTTTCACATCCTGCAAATATGGTTCCGCTTCCATAGTCCATCAAACCCACTTCGCACATCCCTGTTGCTGTGTAAATGACCTCCAGTGTACCCAAACCTATTCACCACTTCTATCTCCTTACCTTCACTGTCCACCTTTATCACTCTGTGCTGCTCCACCTGTATACGACGAACCTCGGTCTTTGGGAAGCTGTTATTGAACCCTCCAACAATCAGCTCCTTATTTAGGAGACAAGCAATCAGCAGTCTATGAATAATCACACAGCATTCAGTATATTCCAAGCCCTGTCGCTTCCTTGCATCTCCAGGCTCATTGCTGTTGTTGTCTCTTCTTTCCATGGTGTCTTTCTTTTTTTTATTCGTTCCTGGGATGTGGGCGTCGCTGGCAAGGCCGGCATTTGTTGCCCATCCCTAATTGCCCTTGAGAAGGTGGTGGTGAGCCGCCTTCTTGAACCGCTGCAGTCCGTGTGGTGAGGTGCTCCCACAGTGCTGTTAGAGAGGGAGATCCAGGATTTTGACCCAGCGACGATGAATGAGCGGCCGATATACTTCCAAGTCAGGATGGTGTGTGACTTGAAGGGGAACTTGCAGGTGATGGTGTTCCTTAGCATATAGTCCATGATCATATTGAATAGGGTGGGTGATCAGGTGGGCTCCTGTTTAGAGTCTTTCGGACAAGACATAAGAACATAAGAAATAGGAGTAGGAGGAGGCCATTTGGCCCTTCGAGCCTGCTCCGCCATTCAATAAGATCATGGCTGATCTTTTACCTCAATTCCACTTTCCCGCACTATCCCCACATCCCTTGATCCCTTAATATTCAAAACTCTATCGATCTCTGTCTTAAATATACACAACAACTGAGCCTCCACAGCCCTCTAGGGTAGAGACATTAAACCGAGGCCCTGTCTGCTCTCTCAGGTGGACGTAAAAGATCCCACAGCCACTATTCGAAGAAGAGCAGGGGAGTTCTCTCTGGTGTCCCGGCCAATATTTATCCCTCAACCAACACCTAGATGGCCTGGTCATTTATTTCATTGCTGTTTGTGGGATCTTGCTGTGCGTGAATTGGTTGCCACGTTTCTTACTTTACAACAGTGACTTCATTTCAAAAGTATTTAATTGGCTATGAAGCGCTTTGGGACGTCCTGAGGTTGTGAAAGGCGCTATGTAAATGCAAGTCCTTTCTTTTTCTTTTAAAGCACGGTAATGTAATGAGGCAATTTAAGAAAAAAAACACAACTCGTGTATCACATTTATT
Organism: Squalus acanthias; assembly: GCA_030390025.1. Lineage (NCBI taxonomy): Eukaryota > Metazoa > Chordata > Chondrichthyes > Squaliformes > Squalidae > Squalus > Squalus acanthias. The sequence goes on from CM059435.1 coordinate 118,383,797, forward strand.
TTAGGTATCTGATAGGACCATTTGAAGAAATTAAAAAAGTTGTATTTGTAGAACATCTTTCACATCCTCAGGATCTCTCAGAGTGCTTCACAGACAATGCATTTACTTTCTCCTTTTTGAATTGCATTTGTTGTGATGTAGGCAAACGCAGTACCCTGTTGGTGCATTGCACGATCCCACAAACAAGTGAATAAATGATGAGATAAGCTAGTGATGTTGGTTGAATGTAAAATGCTGGCCAGGACACCAGGCAGAACTCTCCTCTTTGAATAGTGGCCATGGAATCTTTTGCATCCACCTGAGAAGACAGAGGGGATCTTGGTTCAACATCTCATCTGAAAGATAGTGCACTCCCTCAGTACTGCCCCTCCGACAGTGCAGGTCTCCCTCAGTACTGCCCCTCCGACAGTGCGGCGCTCCCTCAGCGCTGCCCCTCCGACAGTGCGGCGCTCCCTCAGCGCTGCCCCTCCGACAGTGCGGCGCTCCCTCAGCGCTGCCCCTCCGACAGTGCGGCGCTCCCTCAGCGCTGCCCCTCCGACAGTGCGGCGCTCCCTCAGCACTGCCCCTCCGACAGTGCGGCGCTCCCTCAGCGCTGCCCCTCCGACAGTGCGGCGCTCCCTCAGCGCTGCCCCTCCGACAGTGCGGCGCTCCCTCAGTACTGACCCTCCGACAGTGTGGCGCTCCCTCAGTACTGACCCTCCGACAGTGCGGCACTCCCTCAGTGCTGCCCCTCCGACAGTGCAGCACTCCCTCAGTACTGCCCCTCCGACAGTGCAGCACTCCCTCAGTACTGCCCCTCCGACAGTGCAGCACTCCCTCAGTACTGCCCCTCCGACAGTGCAGGTCTCCCTCAGTACTGCCCCTCCGACAGTGCGGCACTCCCTCAGTGCTGCCCCTCCGACAGTGCGGCGCCCCCTCAGTACTGCCCCTCCGACAGTGCGGCGCTCCCTCAGTACTGCCCCTCCGACAGTGCGGTACTCCCTCAGTACTGCCCCTCCGACAGTGCAGGTCTCCCTCAGTACTGCCCCTCCGACAGTGCGGCACTCTCTCAGTATTGCCCCTCCGACAGTGCGGCGCTCCCTCAGTACTGCCCCTCCGACAGTGCGGCGCTCCCTCAGCGCTGCCCCTCCGACAGTGCGGCGCTCCCTCAGCGCTGCCCCTCCGACAGTGCGGCCCCTCCGATAGTGCGACACTCCCTCAGTGCTGCCCCTCCGACAGTGCAGCGCTCTCTCAGCACTGCCCCTCCGACAGTGCGGCGCTCCCTCAGTACTGACCCTCCGACAGTGCAGCGCTCCCTCAGTACTGCCCCTCCGACAGTGCAGCGCTCCCTCAGTACTGCCCCTCCGACAGTGCAGCGCTCTCTCAGCACTGCCCCTCCGACAGTGCAGCGCTCTCTCAGTACTGCCCCTCCGACAGTGCAGCGCTCCCTCAGTACTGCCCCTCCGACAGTGCAGCACTCCCTCAGCACTGCACTGGAGTGTGAGCCTAGATTTTTGTGCTCAAGTCTCTGGAGTGGGACTGTGAACCCACAATCTTCTGACTCAAAGGCGAGAGTGCTGCCCACTGAGCCACAGCTGACACCTAAATTTAAGTTAAATTTTATCCTTTAGTCTATGGCTGGTTCCCGGATCAGAGCGACTCTGGTCTAAAATTATTAATTGCTGCAAAAACCGCGTATCTGCTCTAAGTGTTTGAGACATGAGTCTTGTGTGTGGAGGGGAGGTGGGGCGGGTGGTGAGTGGTATTGCAAGCACCAGTGGCTGCTGAAGGTCAGTAGGGAGATGAGTTGTGGCTCCGACAGACAGGTGCTGGACACGAGCCCACATCACAGACCTATCTCAGTTGAGGCAAAAGCAAAGAAACTGTGTGCAGATGGAGCCTGTAAGCCCTTCAGTAAAACTCTGAATATAAGCAGGCTTCTAGTGGACAGTGAAGGTTATATAGGAGGCTGATAGATGCTCTTAGTCGCTTTTATTTTGCTGCTGCTTATTAATCGGAGCTATAAATGTTCTTTATCTAACCCTAACAGTAAAACAGCAAGAGCGCCTGGCATTGTACAACCTCGTTAACGTTAAATACAGACACTATTAAATGAAAAACAAAACACTGCGGGTGCTGGAAATCTGAAATAAGATCAGAAAATGCTGGAAAACGCCCGAGCCTTTGCAGAGAGTTAATGTCGGGTTAACGTTTTAGGTCGTCAGAACTCATGAACTCCTTATAAATATGTGTGAGTGTAGAAAGAAAGACTTGCATTTATATCGCGCATTTCACGACCAACAGACGTCCCAAAGCACTTTACAGCCAATGAAGTACTTTTTGAAGTGTAGTCACTGTCGTAATGTGGGAAACGCGGCAGACAATTTGCGCACAGCAAGCTCCCACACACAGCAATGTGATAATGACCAGATAATCTGTTTCTTTAGTGATGTTGATTGAGGGGTAAATATTGGCTGCAGGACACCGGGGATAGTTCCCCTGCTCTTCTCACTGGAAAGGGCAGACGGGGGCCTCGGTTTAATGTCCCATCCGAAAGACGGCACCTCCGACAGTGCAGCGCTCCCTCAGCACTGCACTGGGAGCGTCAGCCTAGATTTTTGTGCTGAAGTCCCTGGAGTGGGACCTGAACCCACAACCTTCTGACTACCCACTGAGTCACAGCTGACAGGTTGTACATCTGTGTGTATATGAGTGTGTATATATATATATATATATATATGTATGATTTTTCATTTAAGAAATTGTGGTAACTTATAGCAAGTAAACTTCGAAAATACAATTCCGAGGTGCGGGTCAGTGGTTAGTAAACCCGACCAATCACCGTTCGCAGAAGCAGCCTTGTTAAAAACCCTTTCTGTGAGTCTCACGGTTTTGTTCTGCTTCACGAAGATGACAATCGGCCATCGTAGCCCCAAGGGCGGACTCAGTATGTCATTACCATCTCCGCACGCTGCTTAGTTCCCACTGCAATGTGCTGGAAATGGGGTGTTTCCCACGGCAGCCTCTCCCTTCGGCCTTCCTAGACCACACGTGCAAAAATAAAAGGTGCTGTGTGGAAGAGGATCACACCACAATTCATTCCTTATAATTTATAATTCATGCTCACAAAGCCAAGTGAGCTGCATTGTCTCGTCAGGGTCCTTCGATTGAATTTCAGCCTTGTAAAGCTCCCTCCAAGGTCCATTATTTCATCCAGAAGATAATGGATGGAGTTCCAGATTTAAGACTCATCATTCTGCCTGGTGCCGGCACGTATCTGCCAACCTTATATACTGTTTGTGTAGTTTCCATCAAAGGAAACTCTTTCCCCCCCCCCGCCATCAAGAACAATTTGGGTGAGAGCAGACTTAATAATGCTTTTTATCAACCTTTCATCCTACCTCTGCCTGACAGACAGAGATGTGAAATGAAAATGTACATTTGAAGAAGGCCAGAGAGACAGGATGATTAAGATCTGTATTTTGTTCCTGGGTACAGGTTCCAACAAGGCTGCCAATTTATCAGCAAAATTGTTCCTTTTTTTTATCCAGCTCTCTCCCTCCCGCTGTTAACCCTTTGTGTTGCTGCACCATCAGAAATACGACAAAACTAAAATGATACCATTTATTCCACCAATCTGATGCCTTTGCACGTTCGCTCCATCACAAATGTTCGGAACAGTCCGTGTGGAAATATTACATCTGCAAAGGAAGTGCGTGGTCTGAAATGCTGACCTTTTACTCCTCTGAATTCTTACATAGAATTACATAGAATCTACAACACAGAAACAGGCCATTCGGCCCAACTGGTCTGTGCCGGTGTTTATGCTCCACATGAGCCTCCTCACACCCCTCTTCATCTCACCCCATCAACATATCCGTCTATTCCTTTCACCCTCATGTGTTTATCCAGCTTCCCCTTAAGTCAGAAGGTTTGTGGGTTCAGGTCCCACGCCAGGGACTTGTGCACATAAAGCTAGGCTGACACTCCAGTGCAGTGCTGAGGGAGTGCTGCACTGTCGGAGGTGCTGTCTTTCGGATGAGACGCTAAACCGAGGCCCCGTCTGCCCTCTCGGGTGGATGTAAAAGATCCCATGGCACTATTTCAAAGAAGAGCGGCGGAGTTATCCCCGGTGTCTTGGCCAATATTTATCCCTCAATCAACATAACAAAACAGATTATCTGGTCATTATCATGTCGCTGTTTGTGGGAGCTTGCTGTGCACAAATTGGCAGCCGCATTTCCCACATTAGAACAGCGACTACGCTCCAAAAGTACTTCAGTGGCTGTAAAGCGCTTTGAGACGTCCGGTGGTCATGAAAGGCGCTATATAAATGCAAGTCTTTCTTTCTTTTTAAATGCATCTTCTTTTTCGCGCTCTGTAATAATCAATGAGGGGATAGTTATATGGTCTGTTGCTGAGGGTCAGAGGTCAGCAGCCTAATATAATGATCTGAAGATCATGCGTTCTACCAATAGCATTTCAGACAGTCCGTGAGGGACACAGACTGTCTCCGTAAGGTCAACTCACTTGCGTCATTTTATTTAGCTTCACAGATTGGGATTACTTTCCAATGGGTTGAAAACAAATGTATATTTTAATCATTTGTTATTTTACCACTGTAGCTTTCCAGCAGAGATACGTTGGGCTGTATTTTCCGATCAGAGGCTTCCCACGTGCGGAAGCCTACAATCTGGAAAAAATCTACGCACTTACCTGAGGGCTCCCGAGGTGCGTCTAGTTCCGTTCCTGGGCCTCTCCAACTCCAAGTACGCAGGGCCCACGTATCCCAGGGGCGCATGCGGTTCGCAGCATCCCTGGGATCACGTGGGCCATGGAGAGCCAATCAAAGAAGGGAATCTCCCTTCATACACTTGACAGATAGACCTGTCAAATATATGAATAGAGATCACCCCCAAAAACATAGTAAAACTTTAAATAATTTTAAAAAAAAATCATATTTTTAAAATTAGTTGAAATTACAATAAATTAAATATTTTAAACAAAAATTTTATTTTTTGAAAAAAAGAATTAAAGTTTTTTACGGGGCTAAAAATAAACATACCTTTTTTTAAAAGTATTTTTAAATGAGTGATTTTTTTTTACTTTTTTCAAATCTTATGCTGGTAAAAGCTTGCCTTACGCCTGCTTTTACCAGGTGTAAGATTTCTAAGGGTTTGCTGCGGGCGGAGGTTCTGCAGAAAGCGGAACTGTCCGCCCGCAGAGGCCCTTCTCCAGGGCAGGCGTCCGATCTGTCAAGAGGATTCTTGACAGATCGGAAATGCTGGTTTTCGCATACTTGAAACCTGCATTTCAGATGTCCCTACGGGTGTTTACACAGCGCGTACATACCCTTAGGCATCGGAATATCCAGCCCAATAAGTTATTACACATGCATTTCAAAATTACAGGCAATGTGCCTTGCGTAAGAAAGAAAGACTTCGATAACACCTTTCATGACCACAGGACATCCCAAAGCACTTTACAGCCAATGAAGTACTTTTCTAAAGTGTAGTTGCTCTTGTAATGTATGACCACTTAAGAGGGCCTCAGTTTAACATCCCCTCTGAAAGACGGCACCTCCGACATCGTGATCATTCCATTGTATCACACAAATCCATTCCGCCGCTCTGCACAGCCATTCCTCCAACACATATTAACATCAAAACCTGAAGTTTAATTTGTCTCCAGTAACATATATTAATCGATTGTACTTTAAAAATTGATCATAAAATACTATCTTTAAATTCCTTTCTGAATAAAACATCCACAGAGCCTTATAATGATCTTTTAGCTTATATTTAAAATACTCGTTTAGATTTATTCTCCTCCCCTTAAAAACCAGAGCATTCCTTCTTTGCATAATCACGAATCTAGCCAAACTGAACATTAAATTAATTGCCGCTCCGCTAGACTCGGGCAGACTCTCCTGCAATCCCCATCTCAAAATTGAGTCCCACGGGATTCCCATTCTTGCTCTTTGGTCCCCACCCAGCCAAAAAACCTCACACAACTGTCGAACATAGTACTTAAAATACTTTAACTGCGGACATAACACCAGTAAATGGGACAGAGTCTCATTCCGTGTCCCACACACTGGGCAAGTTGCTCGCTCCACTCACCCAATCTTACATGAGACTGTCATGGTAAAAATCCAGTTATGAGCCAATTTGAAATCCAGTTCAATCCACTCTGGACATTTAAAATTCGCACACACTCCCTTCCAAATCCTGTTGAAGTCAAGTATATACTCTGCCAAAACTCCTGACCAGCAGGTGTCTTGAATCTCCATTCTCTAAATACCCCATAGAAATCTCGAGTATTACAGTTGTCAAATTGAACCAACTCGTCCCCTTTCTCCAGCAGAAAGCTTGGAAAAGCAGGACGCATTTTACTTCCTTTGGAGATTGGCACATTTATTTCTTCCATCCAATCCTGTGGCATTGCCCTCACAATCTTCTCACACATGATCATATTTGCTTTTTCCTCCACCTCCTGATCCTCCTCCCATACCATGTCCCTCACTATCGCTTCTGGCAACCAACCTGGAATTACCTCGTATAATACATCTTTCACACATATAATACCAGCTTTTATAAAAGCTTGATTAAATAATACCTCTCCTTCAATGTTGACCCACCTGTTCAAAAATAAGGACTGTTCTAAAAATTCCATAGCACCCTTGGGCATAAACTACACACTTTTAAAAATTGGGCCCAAGTCTCTACAACCCCCTTATAAAACCTAGGATTTCAAAAACATGTTATTGTATTCCATATACAATATCCCCCGCACTCCTATCCCACTTGGTTTTAAAAAATGCTCAAAACTACTCTCTTAAAAACTTGTATTTGACTTCTGAAGAAATCTCTTCACCCATTTGATTCTAAAGGATTTTTCTCTTCAAATCAATATCTGGGAAATTGAATCCTCCCTGATTTCTCCGTCCAATGATGGTATTGTAAGCAATCAAGGCTCGTTTCCCTTCCCATAAAAACCTCACACAAGCCTCTCGGATGGACTTTTCCGCCCACTCAGGAATATCCTCCATCGTCAATAAGTACCAGAGCTTAGATAGCAGGAGAGCGGACACCACTGTCACTCTTCCTTGCACTTTCAACCACCTTCTTTTCCATCTTACCAAAATCTTTTTAATTTTCATAACCTTCGGTTCCCAATTTAATCGATCCACGTCATCCCTGTCCTTGCACCCCACATGCACCCCCAGAACTTCCAAAACCTCCACCACCTTAAAGGGGCTTTCCTCCAACCATTCCCCCCTACCCCTCCAAAATTGTTGACAGATGAAACGTCATACGCTGACGTTCTCTGCAACCGGCTTTCCCTTAATTGGCCGGCTAAGCCCACTGGGCCACACGCCTCCATTCACAAAATCGGCCCCCAAATGTTTCCAAAACTATCAATGAAAACTCAGGAGAGATCCTATCAAAGGCTTTTTCTTGATCTATCTTTAACACATAAGACTCCCTCCCACTCTTCCATGAGCTCTATTGCATCTTGAAATCTCAAAAAATTCTTTATAAAATTCTGCACTTAGTCCATCGGACCCTGGGCTTCCCCCCGGCCCCCCCACTTCATTACACTTATTGCTACTTTTATTTCCGCTAATCCGACTTCTTTGTCACACATGCTTCTCTCATCCTCCTTTAAACCCTCTTCAATAAAAGCACTAACCAACTCCATTTTGAAATGTCTTCTTTTGTATATAACTCTTGATAAAAGTTACTTGCCGCCTCTAAAACCTCCCCACTTTCATTAATGATCTTCTCTTCAACCTGCAACTCTCCAATTAATGATGATCTCTGTCACACCTTCTCCTGCTCTAGAAAATATCTTCTTCTTCTTCTTCTTAGGCAGTCCCTCGGAACCGAGGATGACTTGCTTCCACACTAAAAATGAGTTCTCAGGTGACTGATGAGTCCAATGCGGGACCTACAGTCTCTGTCACAGGTGGGGCAGACGCTGGTTGAAGGGGCGGGGGGGTGGGGTGCTTGGGTTGACGTGCGCTCCTTCCGCTGTTTGCGCTTGGCTTCCGCTTGCTCCCGGCGAAGAGACTCGAGGTGTTCGGCGCCTTCCCGGATGCTTCTCCTCCACTTTGTGCGGTCTTGGGCCAGGGATTCCCAGGTGTCGGTGGGGATGTTACACTTTTTCAAGGAGGCTTTGAGGGTGTCCTTCAAGCATTTCCTCTGCCCACCTGGGGCTCTCTTGCCGTGTCGGAGCTCCGAGTAGAGCGCTTGTTTTGGGAGTCTCGTATCGGGCATGTGGACGATGTGGCCCGTCCATCGGAGCTGATCGAGCGTCGTCAAAGCTTCGATGCTAGGGATGTTGGCCTGAGCAGGAACACTGACGTTGGTGCGCCTATCCTGCCAATGGATTTGCAGGATCTTGCGGAGGCAGCGTTGGTGGTACCTCTCCAGTGCTTCGAGGTGCCTGCTGTACATGGTCCATGTCTCTGAGGCATACAGCAGGGCGGGTATCACTGCTGCTCTGTAGACCATGAGCTTGGTGCTGGGTTTGAGGTCCTGGACTTCAAACACTCTCTTCCTCAGGCTACTGAAGGCTGCACTGGCACACTGAAGGTGGTGTTGGACTTCGTCATCGACATCTTTCCTTGTTGACAGTAGGCTCCCGAGGTATGGAAAGTGGTCACGTTGTCCAAGGCCTCGTCGTGGATTTTGATAATCGGGGAGCAGTACTTTGTGGCGGGGGCAGGTTGGTAGAGGACCTTTGTCTTACGGATGTTTAGTGTAAGGCCCATGCTCTCGTACGCTTCGGTGAAGGTGTTGACGATGGTTTGGAGTTCGGCCTCAGAGTGAGCGCAGACGCAAGCGTCGTCTGCGTACTGTAATTCGATGACAGAGGATGGGACGACCTTGGATCTGGACTGGAGGCGACGGAGGTTGAACAGTTTCCTGTTTGTTCTGTAGATTAGCTCCACTCCAGCGGGGAGCTTACTGAGGGTGAGATGGAGCATTGCAGCTAGGAAGAACGAGAAGAGCGTTGGTGCGATGACACAGCCTTGCTTGTCCCCGGTCCGTACGTGAACTGGGTCTGTGGTGGAACCGTTGGTCAGGATCACGGCTTGCATGTCGTCGTGAAGCAGGCGGAGGATGGTGACAAACTTTTGAGGGCAGCCAAATTTGAGGAGGACACTCCATAATCCCTCACGGTTGACAGTGTCGAAGGCCTTTGTGAGATCAAAGAAGGCCATGTACAGCGGTTGGTGCTGTTCCCTACATTTCTCTTGAAGTTGACGTGCGGTGAAGATCATGTTCATTGTGACCCTTAGTGGGCGGAATCCGCAATGCGACTCTGGGAGGAGTTCTTCAGCCACTGGGAGAAGGAAATTGAGGAGGATTCTTGCGATGACTTTCCCTGTGGCAGACAGCAGGGAGACTCCTCTGTAATTACTGAATCGGACTTGTCACCTTTCTTGAAGATGGTCACCATTACGGCATCTCTGAGATCCCCTGGCATGCTCTCCTCCTTCCAAATAAGAGAAATGAATTCATGTATTCACGCCAGTAGTGCTTCTCCGCCATGTTTTAGTGCCTCGGCGGGGATTCCATCTGCTCCTGAGGCCTTGCTGTTCTTCAGTTGTCCGATGGCCTTTTCAACCTCATGCCGGGCTGGGGTTGTGCTGAGATGGTGGCGGGTAGCATGCTGCGGGATGGAGTTGAGGACACTCGCATCGAAGACAGAGTCTCGGTTAAGGAGATCTTCGAAGTGCTCCTTCCAGCGGGCACTGACTGCCTCTCTGTCCTTGATGAGTACCTCTCCATTCTTGGCCCACAGTGGGGTAGGACCTTGGGTGCTTGGGCCGTAGGTGGTTTTGACTGCGCTAAAGGATCCACACTCAGCAATGCCCCGAGGAATTTCTCGGGGGGCACTTTCCACCCCCCCCCCCACCAACCCCAGGCGATAAGCCCTTTGCGTCCCATTAGCACCTGCCCGGAGGCGCTAACGGCAAGCGCAAAGGAGCCGAATTTCACCTTAAAATCTCAAAAAATTCTGTATAAAATTCTGCACATAGTCCATCGGACCCTGGGCTTCCCCCCACCCCCTTCATTCCACTTATTGCTACTTTTATTTCCGCTAATCCGACTTCTTTGTCACACGTGCTTCTCTCATCCTCCTTTAAACCCTCTTCAATAAAAGCACCAACCTTCTCCATCGCCAATTTTGAAATGTCTTCTTTTGTATATAACTCTGGATAAAAGCTACTAGCCGCCTCCAAAATCTCCCCACTGTCATGAATGATCTTCTCTTCAACCTTCAACTCTCCAATTAATGATGATCTCTGTCACAGCTTCTCTTGCTCTAGAAAATATCGAGTGCATCTTTCGCCCTCCAATGCATCTTTAGCCTTTGCCCGGAGAATGGCCCCCTGGCATTTTTCAGCTTGCAATAATTCCCACTCTTCCTTTAAAACCACCCACTTGGTCTCTGCTCCCTTTTCCCCTCCATTAACTGCTTTACAGACATCCGGAAACCTTTGTTTATATTCTCTTCTCGATGCCGGTTAGCTGCCGCTCTCTCTTTCCCATAACGTACCGAAAAAACTTTTACCTCATGTTTGAAATTGTCCCACCAAACGCTTCTTTCTTTCAAGAATAAAGGTTCCTTCCGAGCATTCTTTATTATATTTAATATCCCTTCTGTATAAGCAATTTCTTTCAGGTATTGATTGTTTAAAATCCACACCCCTGAACCGATCTTAACTCTGCTGTTCCTAATTCTAAGAACCAAAGCCGAGTGGTCACTAAAAAATACTTTTTTGTAATAAATCTCCATCACCTCAGAACTTAACCCTTCCCACATTAACACAAAATCTATTCAGCTCTGTTTTAAAACATCACCCAACCTCTTCTGGAGAACTCCCTTTTTATGGGGTTCCGATCCCTCCATAAGTCTCTCAAATTTAAATTTGCCATCATTTTTACAATCATCTGGGCTGAAATGTCCATCCGAGATAAAAATACATTAAAATCCCCCACTATACAAGGGTTTTCCGCCTCTGCCACTTCAGTGAATAACCCCCGAAAAAACTCGCGACACTTGCAATGGTCGTTCGGTGCATAGATATTAAAGAGATCGCAATTAAATTCCTCCATTTTTACCTTTAGCCGTAAAAATCTCCCCTCAGTGTTCTTGTCCACCAAGGCAACGTTCTCTTTTATAGACAGACTCACCAAAACAGCCACCCCTCTACGGTTATTGTTTGCACAACTTGCAAATACCTCTTCCTTCTAAACCTTCCAAACTCTTTCTAGGATATCCTCATCCCAAAAGGTTTCTTGCAGACACAACGGGCTGGATTTTGTCTTGGGGTCGGGTTGGGGTCGTGTTACCCGCATTTCGTGTTGCCCCCCCGACTCCAGATTAATGTGGATGAATGATGCGATTTTAACTTAATTGGCCAATTGAGTTCCAACATGTGGGAACCCATGGCCAATGAGTTATTCCAGTCTGAAAGTCGCCTCCGATGACGTCATCATTGCTGCTGCATTTAAGGTCTGCAACAAGCCTTGCTTCCTCTGCAGGCTGCCAAGCTTTTGGACCTGTAATCTCAGCACCTGCAGCAGGAATGGCCAGCCAACGGCCCAGGGCTGCTCCCAGATTCCATGATGTTGCCCTTCAGGCTTTGGTGGATGGAGCAAGAGCCAACAGGGAGGTGCTCTTCCCCTCCTCAGGGAGGAAGGAGCCTCCCCAGCAGACAAAGGCTGTGTGGGTCCAGGTCGCCCAGGAGGTCACCTCCTTATCATTCACATGCAGAACCTGGATCCAGTGCAGGAAGAGGTTTCATGACCTTCTACGTACTGCTAAAGTGAGTATGACTTTCCCTTCACCCTCAATCTGATCCCCATTGCCTCTCCTCACCAGCACTCAGCTTTAGCAACCTCTTCCTCCATATCCCACTTGACACTGACATCCATGCACCCTTACCCATTCCCTCTCCCTCTATGGTCACATTCACCTTACTATTCGACTATGCAGCCCTCACACTCCCTATCACTGTCATGCTTTGAAAACAACTTACAACACACAGGGAGGGCCCTTGGTCTTGCCACCTCACTCCATCTTTGTCTCCTTCTAAGCATCTATGCTATGGATTCTCTACACTCACTCCTTCAATCTCACTCAAACTCCACTTGTCTCCCTCATTGCAGGAAAAGAGAGCTCACAATAAAAGGGAAAGAGCCAGGACAGGAGGAGGGCCACCCTCATTAGCCCAGCTCACCCCCTGGGAGGATGCGGTCCTGGAGATCGTGGGCGTAGAGGAGGAAACGCAAGTGGGGGACGGACAGACGGGTGCATCAGAGCAAGCTGGTGACTGAATAGTTTATCATCTCTCTCATTGACATTGCATGAGTCGCTGATAATGAATCTGAAGCTCTAACAGATGGATTTATGATCATCTGCAATATGCAATGTGCATGTAACCTTGGCATCACATCTCTGACTCTTTCCTTTACTCCCCCACAGGACCATCGCAAGCACCCGTCCCCACTAGCCAGGAGGAAGAGCCTGAGCAGACAGACTCCTCAGAGGAAGCTGCAACCTCTGAGGGCGCAGCGTCAGCAGAACTCAGCGCACCCAGCACCAGCGCAGACACTCACACCTCGGTGGGACCCTCGGGACATAGAGTAGTGTTGTCACCTGGTGTATCACAGCTCACAAGTGAGCATCAGCAGATGGTGGAGACAGGGACAGCAGTGGAGAGTCCTAGTCGGAGGGTGCAGGACTCTCCTAGCTCGGCTCAGCTGCATGTCGACCCTCTGCCTCTGGGTCCATCCATAAGATCAGCGGTGCTGGGACTCCAGGAACAGATGCAGGAGTCTCTGACAGGTTTTGTCTCCAGGGTCGCTGCGAGTGTGGAGTGAATGGAGGAGTCCATAGCGAACATGAGCAGAGCCTTTGTGGAGTCATTGGCGCATGAACGCATCACCATGGAAAGGATGGCAACCTCCATGGAGGTGATAAGTCACCAGAGTGCAGAAAACATGGTGAGTGTTCTGAATAGAATGACATCTCTGGAGGAGCGATGGTCATCTATTGAACAGAGAAACCAGACCTTCATGGAAGTCCTTCTGAGTAGGACTTCCAGTGCAGATACGGGTCCCCATGGCCCCCCTGATGTGCAGCAAGGTGCTCTCAAGCCACTTGCAAGCGCTGAGGTGGACCTGACCCATGAGAGGGATGTTGGTGGCACACAACAAGGAGGTGGGGGCTCCTCTCCAAGCGCTCACACTTCCATGCCACTGACAGGTCCTCGGTCAGAGCCCCACCAGAGTCCGCACCCAAGTGAGATCGGCGTCTCAACCCCTGCCCAGCCGTAGGAGCAGCAGCCTGTTGGCGAGCCCTCTCAGGTTCGCAACCCCAGAGGACGCCCGCCAAAGGAGTCGAAACAGGAGCAGCAACAAAGTGAGCAGGAGGCCTCCACTTCTGCTGAAGCCACAGGGGAAGCACCACGTAGGAGCACGTGTAAGAGAAAGAAACTGCACAAATAGTCACAAGGGTAGTCACTTGGGTGAATTTTGATGTGTATTGTGAAAAAGCCATCAGGTGTAAAGTTTAAATAAAAACTCTGATGGCTACAGCTGCAGTTGTGGCGTCTGTCATTTCGCTAATGGGACTTCCACAATGAGGCCTTAGGATAACTTGCAATTGTCAGCATGGTGGTCACATTGTTAGGGATCCGTTGGGTCTGGGCCATTGTCGTAGCTCTGGTAAGAAGCTGCGAGGCAAAAGTGCTTGCTTGTCTAGGCTAAGCAAATCTGGCCAAGATGAGTGCGTTCCTTGCATTCCGGGCAGCTATGGTCTCGCGTAATGCTGCCGCTGGTTGAGGGGCCTCTGCAAGTTGTTCATTCTCTCTCTCCTCCTCCTCCTCCTCCTCATCTGAGGAGGCTATGTGAGGAGCCACTTGGTCCTCAGGCATCTGTAAGCCATGACGCTGTGCCATGTTGTGAAGTGCACAGCAAACCACGACGATTCTGGAGACCCTGGCTGCTGAGTATTGCAGGGCTCCACCTGATCTATCCAGTCATCTGAAGCGCATCTTCAGCATACCGATGGTTTGCTCGATTATGGATTTGGTGGAAATGTGGCTGGAGTTGTAGCTCTCCTCAGCTGCGTTGGATGGGCTCCTCAACGGCGTCATTAGCCACGTCTTCAGGGGATAGCCCTTGTCTCCAAGTAGCCATCCATGAAGTTGGTCGGGCGGACTGAATAGCAGAGGCACACTAGACTGGCGCAGTATGAAGGAGTCATGGCAACTGCCAGGGTACTTGGCACAAACATGCAGAACTTCCTTGTTGTGGTCACACACCAGCTGAACGTTGAGTGAGTGGAAGCCCTTGCGGTTGACAAAAATACCTGGATTGCGATGGGGTGCCTTAAGGGCCACATGTGTGCAGTCAACGACGCCCTGCACCCTTGGAAAGCCTGCCAGATTAGCTAATCCAACCGCACGCGCCGTGACACTTGCTCAATACTTGGTGAAATGGATGTGATTGTGCGCGATGGTAAAGAGGGCATTGGTTACCTGCGTGATGCAGGTGTGTGCGGCCGCCTGGGAGATGCCGCTGATGTCTGCTGCTGATCCCTGGAATGAGCCTGAGGCAAAAAGGTTGAGTGCGGTGGTGACTTTGACGGCCACTGGTAAGGGGTGTCCACCTGGTCCTCTGGGCTCCAGGTCTTGTTGCAGCATTGCGCAGATGTCACCCACTACCTCTCGCGAAAGTCGGAGCCGCCTTTGGCACTGCTGCTCAGACATGTTGAGGTAGCTGACCCTCTGTCTGTAGACCCTGTTTGGGGGGTATCTCCTGCGCCGACGGCCTTCCATGCGCTGGCCCCTTCTGTCCTGTGCAGCTTCAGGTGGGTGAGCAGCAGCTTGGCGCTCCTGCTGTTGCTGCTGCTGTTGGTGCTGCTGTTGTTCATGGTTCTGCTGGTGCCGCGGCTGTTGTTCGTCCTCATCGGATGCCCAGGAGGGAAAGAAATAAATGGCTCTCATGCCTCTGGTATATGTCTCAGTTGAGGAAGCCCTCAATGAGGGTGGCGAGAGGGGGTTCCCAGGAGGTCACACTGCAGATGGGTGTCAGGCTCCAAACTTCCAGAGCTCTGGTTATGCCTTCTAAAAGTTCCCCCAGACCTGTGACAACAAAGTCCTGCCATCTGCAATTGATGGCTGATCAAATCTCCTATTTAAAGGTTGAGCTGCAGCTGAGAGTCAGCAATCCACTTGTGCTCCTGCCAGGTTTCACTGGAGTGTTTCCCATCAGGCGTGCTTCACGTGGGAAAAGGGTTAAACTACCTAAAATGCTTCAAAATGGCATTACTGAGCCACTTTAGGGATAGTTAAGAGCGTTAATGGCCTCTCGCGCCTCTTGGAGGCGGGACGGAGTCGGGAACCCCGCGACCGATTTTGTCAAAATTGCGTGGAGGCGTGTTGGAGTCGGGATGGGGTCGGGACCACCGAATCTGCAACTTTAACCCCCCCCCCCACGCCTCCAAACCCGACTCCACGGGTCATTGAAAATCCAGCCCAACAAGTCAGTGCCTTTAAAACACGGCAACAACGGCTGCAATTTCTGCTCACCCCTCAGTCCGTTCACATTAATCCAGACCAATGTAATCATGGCTCCGAATAAGGGAAGTGTGCCTGATAATCCCCCCATCATTTAATCTCCGACCCTTCCCATCTCTCATGCTCCTTCCCAACTTTTCGGGCAGCTGTTGCTTTCTCCTGCAGCCTCCGGCTCTTTTTCACCTCCTGTTTGAATCTTCCCTGCAGTTTCAGCCTCTTCCTTCCATTAGGTTTGGGCCGAGGAGCTGCCCCTCCTCCCTCCTTCAGCCCCTCACTAACCTTTCCCTTTCCACACGATGCCACCCCACCCCCCACTTCCATGTCTCTGCCCCCCTCTGACTCCTCACTCTCGAGCTCTTCTGTAACACCCCGTCCCTGCTCCCTGTCAGATACATAATCTCCCTTAGAGAGTCTTCCTGCTATCGCGGTTTCTCCAATAGTGCCGCTCCCTTCGGCCTCATCTCCACTGCTGACCCTTGCTCCCTGTTTCTTCTCTCTCTGGGACAATGGTGCATCTGCACCTATATTGCTCCCTTCTGGCATCTTTGTTTCCCCGCTCCCATCCTGCTGTCCCTTTAAGGCTCCTGCCTCTTGCACCCTCTCCTTGTCTTGCCCCCTCCTGCTCCCCAAGATGTCCGACTCCCCGTCTTTCTTTGGAGTACATACACTTACCCCGCACCCCGCTCCCGCCTCCTCTCCCCCCGCGGACACCAGGTTCTTTAGGGAGAGCCGATCCATATTATGGCTCGACTCTGCCCTCGACCCGTGCTGCCCTCTGCTGTCTTTGTCCTTTTCCACCGTACTTGGTGTGTTTTCCACCATCTCCATCCTGTTCTCTGCTCTGCAATTTTCTGCCTCTTCCTGCGCTCTTTTCTCCTTCCATTCACCAGCTGTGTCCTCCGCCTGCTCTGCTCCTCCAGCCGCTCCACTCACACCTCCTGCTCCTTCTCCTTCTCCCATCTCCTCGTCACTCAAGGGGCTTCCTTCTGCCTCACACTCACAGCGGGTGGGGCCTTTGTGACACATCCCACAGCTCTCCGCCTTGCAGCTCCGAGCGATGTGTCCAGACTCGCCACAGTTATAACAGTACAAGTCTGGACAGCTTCTTACAAGATGGTCGTGTCCAAGACAATAATAACAAACCTTCACCTAGTTATCATGCAATACTCGGAAGTACTGCACTCCTTCCATTGTCTTGAATTTCATGCTATACGGCAATGACATCACCCCCTCTGGGAACCGGATCTTTACATAACGGGTTCCATCTGCTACCCACGTTCCTGGATAGTATCTCTTCTTTATTGTCGAACAAATTTTAATGTCCCACGACTCCAACTTTTTGATTAGCACATCGTCCTCAATATAAACCGACAGCTTTAAGAATGAGACCGCCACCTCTTCCGAATATAATGGAGATACCTCCAAGAACTTATCACCAACCTTCAAACTCAGTAAAAGTCTTTCCACCTCCTCTCGGCCACTGACCGTCACCTTGAACCCAACATTCGGCTTTGGTCGGCAGGCAAAGCAGCTTCCCTCACCGTGGTCCTCATGTACCGCCTGGATAATATCCCAAGCTCGTATCTCCTTATCCTCGCACTGAACCACCACCGTGTTTTCTTTTCCAAACCTCCTGGGGTCCCGGCCCAAAGGTTTGGGCCTTTTTTTCACCCTTCCCCCAACATTTTCTCCTCTGATTAAATTCATCCTGGGAACATTGTCCTCTGAGGGGCCCAGCACTCCGGGCAGCCATCTGGCTGCTGTTTAAGGACCAAAAAGGCCCTAAAACCTGAAAAAAAAAACACCACCAACTTCTTACAAACTCACTCCAACTCCCTGCAGTAATCAAGCACCTAGCAGCACCTGCTCACTCCTAGCCCCTCCCACCTCGAGAGAGCTACCCACTGAGCCACGGCTGCCACTCTGCAGGGATAGAGAAAGGTAAGATTATGGAGGGAACTATAAATGAGCATGAACACTGTTATATGGATGCAACAGGCAGAGTGAGCCATTGGACATCAGGAAGGAAAGGAGCAAGAGGTGAACAGGGCTTGGGATTGGTTGGGTTGGGATGGGTTGAGTTGAGTTGGGCTGGGGTGAATTAAGTTGGGATGAAATGGATTGGGATGGGATGCAGACAGTGGTGTTTTGGCAGAGGTGGGGTTCGCATAGGGAGGAGATGGGGAGACCAACAAAGAGGGCGTTGGAGAAATTGAGCCTGGAGGTGACGGAGACATGGCTCAGAGTTTCAGTTGGGGGGGGGGGGGGCGGCAGTGCTGAGGTAGGGAGATGGGAGGGTTGAAGCTCAGCTCAGCACACAATAGTTTGCCCACAAGCCTGCCTGAGAAACCAGATATGTGGGGACAACAGAATGGAGTTTCTGGTTGGAGTCAAACAGGACAGATTCGGTATCGCCATGTTAAGCTGCAGGAGGTTCTCTGATCGTCCAATATCTGATATTTGATGGGGCAGTGACAATCATGGAGTGGAGGGATGGTGAGAGCGAGATAAGGCTGGGATGGTCACTTAACAGTTTGCCTAATTTTTTTCCCCTAATTTTATTTCTTGCATTAACAATAGGTGTGGTGGGCCACGGTGAGGTAGGCCTGGCTGATGACAACATCGCTTCTTTCTAGAATTCCCATGGAATAATACCTTCTCATTGTCATTCAGTCCCATTGGGAGGAGGGGATCATTTTCATCTTCACCGCATGGAATTGGAAGTCAGGCGGCTTCTATAATGGATGGATGATCTGCTCCTGCAGCTTACGACCCATACAGTGGAGTTGACAATTACCCCATGCACGTTGCATGTGGTTACTCAGTGCATAGTTTCACCGACTATATAAGCATTATGTTTGTCACATAACGGCCTATTATTTTCCTGTTTTGCCTGAAAATTCATCAGGCAAGCATTGAAAAGCTAATTATTTAACTCTCCTGGCTGGCCTCCCATCTTCCACCCTCTGTAAACTTGAGCTCATACAACACTCTGCTGCCTGTATTCTAACTCGCACCCAGTCCCGTTCACTCGTCACCCCTGTGCTCGCTGACCTACATTGGCTCCCAGCCCAGCAATGCCTCGATTTCAAAAATTCTCATCCTTGTTTTCAAATCTCTCCACGGCCTCACCACCTCCCTATCTCTGTAACCTCCTCCAGCCCTACAACCTCCGAGATTTCTGCGCTCCTCTAATTCTGGCCTTTGGCGCATCCCCCGATTTTAATCGCTCCACCACTGGCGGCCGTGCCTTCGGCTGCCTGGGCCCTAAGGTCTGGAATTCCCTCCCTAAACCTCTCCGCCTCTCTCTCCTCCTATAAGACGCTCCTTAAAACCTACCTCGTCACCTGTCCTAATATCTCCTAATGTGGCTTGATGTCAAATTTTGTTCGATAAGGCTCCCGTGAAGCGCCTTGGGACATTTTACTATGTTAAAGGCGCTGTATAAATGCAAGTTGTTGTTGTAGTTAACAATTTCCTTGTATTGCTTCAAGTTGTGTCTAAGCTCAGTGATAGCTTCCAGTGCGAGGAGCTGGGCAGGATCCTCTCAATCTGTGGCAGTCATCCTTGAGTGCCTCCGCCTCCTCCTATTACCTTGAATAAGGACATAATAGTTGACAATTTGTCTGTAGCACAGCCTTTGACTTTCTCTTTGATCATCTCCCCGTGTAATAAAAGCCTTTAGGTCTTTGAAATTCGGGTTCAGTTTGAGGAATGAGTCACCAGTTCACTCCCGTCACTGTCACCAGCAGTTCCACCTCCACCGTAGACAATAAATCCTTCTCTTCACCTTTGCCACATTAAATGTGCACATTTATAATGCCTAATTTGCATATAATTAGCATGATCAGTCTGACTTGTTTCTGCTTGATGTGAATAATTTGAAGACGTGCATTGAGGAAAAGGACTTCTCTCTCGTATGGATGAGCAAAAATTTTCTCCAATTAAATATTGGGAAGACCGAAGCCATTGTTTTCGTCCCCGCCACAAACTCCGTTCCCTAGCCACTGACTCCATCCCTCTCCCTAACATCTGTCTGAGGCTGAACCACACTGTTTACAACCTTGATGTCATATTTGACACTGAAGTGAGCTTCTGACCACATATCTGCAGCATAACAAAGACCGCCTACTTCCACCCCCGTAACACTGCCCGTCTCTGCCCTTGCCTCAGCTCATCCGCTGCTGAAACCCTCATCCATGCCTTTGTTACCTCTAGACTTGACTATTCCAACGCACTCCTGGCTGGCTTCCCACATTCTACCCTACGTAAACTTGAGGTCATCCAAAACTCGGCTGCCCGTGCCCTAACTCGCACCAAGTCCCGTTCACCCATCACCCCTGTGCTCGCTGACCTACATTGGCTCCTGGTTAAGCAACGCCTCGATTTCAAAATTCTCATCCTTGTTTTCAAATCCCTCCATGGTCTCGCCCCTCCCTATCTCTGTAATCTCCTTCAGCCCCACAACCCCCCCCGAGATATCTGCGCTCCTCTAATTCTGCCCTCTTGAGCATCCCTGATTATAATCGCTCAACCATTGGCGGCCGTGCCTTCTGTTGCCTAGGCCCTAAGCTCTGGAATTCCCTCCCCAAACCACTCCGCCTCGCTACCTCTCTTTCCTCCTTTAAGACGCTCCTTAAAACCGACCTCTTTGACCAAGCTTTTGGTCACCTGCCCTAATTTATCCTTATGTGGATTGGTGTCAAATCTTTTGTCTTAAAATACTTCCGTGCAGCGCCTTGGGATGTTTTACTATGTTAAAGGCGCTATATAAATACAAGTTGTAGTTGTTGTCGTTGTTTTCAAACAGGCTGAAAGTCCAGGCGACATTTTGTACACATTCCGATTTGTACAGTGAAGAGAACAGTTCAAGCTAATTATGTTTCAAATTCCAGTTTCCCGGCCCCAACCGTCTCCTCTTCACTATGGACGTACAATCCCTCTACACCTCCATTCCCCACCAGGATGGCCTGAGGGCGCTCCGCTTCTTCCTTGAACAGAGGCCCAACCAGTCCCCATCCACCACCACCCTCCTCCGCCTGGCTGAACTTGTTCTCACATTGAACAACTTCTCCTTTGACTCTACCCATTTCCTCCAAATTAAAGGTGTTGCTATGGGTACCCGCATGGGTCCTAGCTATGCCTGCCTTTTCGTGGGATATGTGGAACACTCTTTGTTCCAGTCCTACTCGGGTCCCCTCCCTCACCTCTTTTTCCGGTACATTGATGACTGTATCGGTGCCGTCTCCTGCTCTCGCCCTGAACTAGAACATTTCATTCACTATGCTTCCAATTTCCACCCTTCCCTCACCTTCACATGGTCCATCTCCGACTCTTCCCTTCCCTTCCTCGACTTCTCCATCTCCATCTCTGGGGATAGGTTATTGACTAACATTCACTACAAGCCCACTGACTCCCACAGCTACCTGGACTACACTTCCTCCCACCCCGCCTCCTGTAAGGACTCTATTCCATTCTCCCAGTTTCTCCGTCTCCGCCGCATCTGCTCTGATGATGCCACCTTCCATACCAGTGCTTCCGACATGTCTTCCTTTTTCCTCAACCGAGGATTCCCCTCTACCGTGGTCGACACGGCCCTCGACCGTGTCCGTTCTATCTCCCGCACTTCTGCCCTCACCCCTGCCCCTCCCTCCCGGAACCACGATAGGGTTCCCCTTGTCCTCACCTTTCACCCCACCAGCCTCCACATTCAACGGATCATCCTCCGCCATTTCCGCCACCTCCAGCGTGATCCCACCACCAAACACATCTTCCCCTCACCTCCCCTTTCAGCATTCCGCAGGGACCGCTCCCTCCGCGACACCCTAGTCCACTCCTCTACCACCCCCAGCACCCCTCCCCCTTCGCCCGGCACCTTCCCGTGCACGCGCAGGAGATGCAACACATGCCCTTACACCTCCCCTCTTCCCACTGTCCAGGGCCCCAAACACCCCTTCCAGGTGAAACAGCGATTTACTTGTACTTCCTGCAATTTAGTATACTGTATTCGCTGCTCACGATGTGGTCTCCTCTACATTGGGGAGACCAAACGCAGATTGGGTGACCGCTTTGCGGAACACCTCCGTTCAGTCCGTAAGGGGGACCCCGAGCTCCCGGTGGCCTGTCACTTTAATTCACCGCTTCACTCCCACTCTGACCTCACCGTCCTCGGCCTATTACACTGTTCCACGGAAGCGCAGCGTAAGCTCGAGGAACAGCACCTCATCTTTCGTTTAGGCACGCTACAGCCCTCTGGACTCAATATCGAGTTCAACAATTTTAGATCATAACCTCAGCTCCAATCACATTTATATTTTATTTTTTCCACCCTTTTATTTGTCCCCCCCCCCACCTTTTTTTTCCTCCTAGAAGCTGGCAGCTGTCCTTCATTCTGCCAGTGGATTTCACACTTCTTTCAGCCTTAATCTGTCACATTTACACCACCTCTAGCCTTGCATATCTCTTAATGTCTCTTAATGTCTCTTCATCTCCCCCTTTGTTCTTTTATCCCCTCCCCCTTTTCCCAGCTTTACTCTGGCCTTAAATCTATTTGATTTCCGGCTCTTCACAGTTCTGATGAAAGGTCATCGACCTGAAACGTCAACTCTCTTTCTCTCTCCACGGATGCTGCCTGGCCTGCTGAGTTTTTCCAGCGTTTTCTGTTGTTATTTCAGATTTCCAGCATCCGCAGTATTTTGCTATCGTATTAGTGTTTGGTTCACTGCCACCTCTCTTCTAGGAATGCCTACCTTGAAGAAGTTCTGCTCTTCTCTTCGACGGGATTTCCGTTTGGCTCTTCAACCTTGTTCATCTTCATTGATTTCAGTTTCCCTTCTCGTGTTTGATCAGGTATCTTCCAAGACTCGGTTTCACAGCCACATTACTTTCCTCAGCAACTGTCTCCGGTTCCGACTTATCCCACGTGGATTCCAACTAAACTTCCACCCTTCGTGTTTCGGATCAACCCAGGATTACAAATATCTCCAAGATATTCATCGTTCCTCGAACTACTGCTCTCGCCGCATCTTGAGATCCACGCTCAACGCCATGCGGCGCCACATGAACACTCTCGACATCTCTCTTCAGCAGCACCGACGCACTCTATCTCAAAGCTGTCCGGGTCCACAGTTCCATTTCATCCTTAGACTCATCCGACGCTTCAACAAAAAACTTTTCTTCTTCCTTTCCGATGTCAAGGATCGCAAGCTTCAACAACTCTTGGACACTAACGCCCCTCCGGAACCTTCTTCCCCTTCACTTTCCTCTGACCCCCCTTCTCCCAATCTCACCCCCTGCCGCGTTTTCACTATCCCCTCTGACCTTCCCCTCTCTGACTCCGAACGATCAGTCCTCAGCAAAGGCCTGACCTTCATCCCCTTACGCCCCCATCTCAATGAATTTCGAGCTCGGCACGATGCTGAGCTCTTTTTCCGCCGCCTCCGTCTCCGTGCCCACTTCTCTGGCCAGGAGTCTTCCCCCCGCACGGCTGACCCTTTCTCCCGCTTTCAGAATTCTCGTTCCACCTGGACCCCTCCCTCTGGCCTCTTACCCTCTCTAGATCTTTTCATTGCTAACTGCCGCCGTGACATCAGCCAGCTCAATTTCTCTGCTCCCCTCACTCACTCCAACCTACCTCCCTCTGAACTTGCAGCACTCCATTCTCTCCGATCCAACCCTGACATTGTCATTAAACCTGCTGACAAGGGTGGCGCTGTTGTTGTTTGGCGAACCGACCTCTACCTAGCGGAAGTTGAACGCCAACTCTCTGACACCTCCTCCTACCTCCACCTGGACCATGACCCCACTACTGAACATCAAGCCACCGTGTCCAAGACCGTCACTGACCTCATCTCCTCTGGAGATCTTCCCCCCACGGCCGCCAACCTCATAGTTCCCCAACCGCGCACAGCCCGCTTCTACCTCCTTCCCAAGATCCACAAACAGGACTGCCCCGGTAGACCCATCGTTTCAGCCTGTTCTTGCCCCACGGAACTTATCTCTTCCTATCTCGACTCTATTTTTTCTCCCCTTGTCCAGTCTCTTCCCACCTACATCCGCGACTCTTCCGATGCCCTCCGCCATTTTAACAGTTTCCAGTTTCCCGGCCCCAACCGTCTCCTCTTCACTATGGACGTACAATCCCTCTACACCTCCATTCCCCACCAGGATGGCCTGAGGGCGCTCCGCTTCTTCCTTGAACAGAGGCCCAACCAGTCCCCATCCACCACCACCCTCCTCCGCCTGGCTGAACTTGTTCTCACATTGAACAACTTCTCCTTTGACTCTACCCATTTCCTCCAAATTAAAGGTGTTGCTATGGGTACCCGCATGGGTCCTAGCTATGCCTGCCTTTTCGTGGGATATGTGGAACACTCTTTGTTCCAGTCCTACTCGGGCCCCCTCCCTCACCTCTTTTTCCGGTACATTGATGACTGTATCGGTGCCGTCTCCTGCTCTCGCCCTGAACTAGAACATTTCATTCACTATGCTTCCAATTTCCACCCTTCCCTCACCTTCACATGGTCCATCTCCGACTCTTCCCTTCCCTTCCTCGACTTCTCCATCTCCATCTCTGGGGATAGGTTATTGACTAACATTCACTACAAGCCCACTGACTCCCACAGCTACCTGGACTACACTTCCTCCCACCCCGCCTCCTGTAAGGACTCTATTCCATTCTCCCAGTTTCTCCGTCTCCGCCGCATCTGCTCTGATGATGCCACCTTCCATACCAGTGCTTCCGACATGTCTTCCTTTTTCCTCAACCGAGGATTCCCCTCTACCGTGGTCGACACGGCCCTCGACCGTGTCCGTTCTATCTCCCGCACTTCTGCCCTCACCCCTGCCCCTCCCTCCCGGAACCACGATAGGGTTCCCCTTGTCCTCACCTTTCACCCCACCAGCCTCCACATTCAACGGATCATCCTCCGCCATTTCCGCCACCTCCAGCGTGATCCCACCACCAAACACATCTTCCCCTCACCTCCCCTTTCAGCATTCCGCAGGGACCGCTCCCTCCGCGACACCCTAGTCCACTCCTCTACCACCCCCAGCACCCCTCCCCCTTCGCCCGGCACCTTCCCGTGCACGCGCAGGAGATGCAACACATGCCCTTACACCTCCCCTCTTCCCACTGTCCAGGGCCCCAAACACCCCTTCCAGGTGAAACAGCGATTTACTTGTACTTCCTGCAATTTAGTATACTGTATTCGCTGCTCACGATGTGGTCTCCTCTACATTGGGGAGACCAAACGCAGATTGGGTGACCGCTTTGCGGAACACCTCCGTTCAGTCCGTAAGGGGGACCCCGAGCTCCCGGTGGCCTGTCACTTTAATTCACCGCTTCACTCCCACTCTGACCTCACCGTCCTCGGCCTATTACACTGTTCCACGGAAGCGCAGCGTAAGCTCGAGGAACAGCACCTCATCTTTCGTTTAGGCACGCTACAGCCCTCTGGACTCAATATCGAGTTCAACAATTTTAGATCATAACCTCAGCTCCAATCACATTTATATTTTATTTTTTCCACCCTTTTATTTGTCCCCCCCCCCACCTTTTTTTTCCTCCTAGAAGCTGGCAGCTGTCCTTCATTCTGCCAGTGGATTTCACACTTCTTTCAGCCTTAATCTGTCACATTTACACCACCTCTAGCCTTGCATATCTCTTAATGTCTCTTAATGTCTCTTCATCTCCCCCTTTGTTCTTTTATCCCCTCCCCCTTTTCCCAGCTTTACTCTGGCCTTAAATCTATTTGATTTCCGGCTCTTCACAGTTCTGATGAAAGGTCATCGACCTGAAACGTCAACTCTCTTTCTCTCTCCACGGATGCTGCCTGGCCTGCTGAGTTTTTCCAGCGTTTTCTGTTGTTATTTCAGATTTCCAGCATCCGCAGTATTTTGCTATCGTATGTTTCAAACTTTTCCACTTCCTTGTAATCTCCATGCTGAGTATTTTGGAAGAAGTGCAAAATCTAGTTGACGAGTTAAACACTTGTCAAACTGTGTTATGAAGTTACAAATGTTCCATCAAAGAATGGTGTTTTAACAACAGCAACTTGTATTTATAGAGCGCTTTTAACATAGTAAAACGTCCCAAGGTGCTTCACAGGAGCGATTATCAAACAAAATTTGACACCGAGCCACATAAGGAGATATTAGGACAGGTGACCAAAAGCTTGGTCAAAGAGGTAGGTTTTAAGGAGCGTCTTAAAGGAGGAGAGAGAGGCGGAGAGGGTTGAAGGAGGGAATTCCAGAGCTTGGGGGCCCAGGCAGCTAAAGGCACGGCCGCCAATGGTGGAGCGATTAAAATAGGGGATGCGCAAGAGGCCGGAATTGGAGGAGCGCAGAGATCTCGGAGGGTTGTAGGGCTGCAGGAGGGTTGCAGAGACAGGGAAGGGTGTGGAATAATGAAGGGCTTTAAAAACGTGGATGAGAATTATAAATAATGTGGAGAAGTTATTAATCTCTCCCCTCTCCCTCATTAATAACAACATTATAAAATTGATCCAGCATGCGTGCATGGGAACAAAGGAATTTCTAGACTAAAAAGACCAAGGTCCATCTCGTTCACCTTCTACCTTCCTGGTTGTCATGTGATACAACGATAATGGAGCTGTTGACCAATCACAGTGATCAATCTCTATCAATGAGTCTACAACAGACCCAGACATGAGGCGAGGAAAACCCCCAGTGGTGGAGAGCTTTGGGAACCAGAGGTCCAAAGTCACCTCTTCCTCCCGAGCTCGCTGCACTCCCCGCACCTCATGTCTCCAATTACTCATATACTGGATCGCAAAAAGTTATTTTCTGAAAGAAATCTAATGTTCATTTGAATGAATCGACACTAACTGCTTCCACAGTCTCCCCAGGGAGCCTGTTCCATAGATTGACCACTCGCTCACTGAAATAGTGTTTCCGCAGATTCGTTTTGAATTTACCCCCTTCGAGCGCTGGCAGCGTCCTCTGGTTGACAGACTGTCAAAATGTTGAAGAAAAAAGGGAAACAATCATTTCCTACTTTTTTTTGTGACTTTGTCACCTGGCCAGGGATTTATAGGAAACTTGCCTCAACAACAAGCCTTTAATTGACCTCAAGATGTGCTAATATGCCTATTCAGACCATCCTTCCCCCCTCCTCCACCCACCACAGAGAGTACCTGAGCAGTGGCCTTAAAGGGATGGACCACGTTAAAAATACCTTAACATCTAAACATCACAGCTCCAGACCCCAGATCTGAATGCCCGATACGAGACTCCCAAAACAAGCGCTCTACTCGGAGCTCCGACACGGCAAGAGAGCCCCAGGTGGGCAGAGGAAACGCTTCAAGGACACCCTCAAAGCCTCCTTGAAAAAGTGCAACATCCTCACCGACACCTGGGAATCCCTGGCCCAAGACCGCACAAAGTGGAGGAGAAGCATTCGGGAAGGCGCCGAACACCTCGAGTCTCTTCGCCGGGAGCAAGCGGAAGCCAAGCGCAAGCAGCGCAAGGAGCGCACGTTAACCCAAGCACCCCACCCACCCGCCCCTTCAACCAGCGTCTGCCCCACCTGTGACAGAGACTGTAGGCTCCCGCATTGGACTCATCAGTCACCTGAGAACTCATTTTTAATGTGGAAGCAAGTCATCCTCGGTTCCGAGGGACTGCCTAAGAAGAAGAAGAAGAGAAGACCCCAGACCACACACTTGAGCAATGCCACAGGGCATCAGCTACTTGTGAGCAGAATTATTCGTGTTCCAATGTAGTGCAATGATAATAAGAAATGACAGCAAGTTGTCTGTAATTAGTCTAAAATGGAACAGAACCCTTAATATCCATGTCGAGCAAAAGTAAAATACCGCTCTACCTCCTGCTGTTACTAATGATGAACTGGAAGCTGGAGAAGCATTCAAGAGATTTACAGATCATTAAATACGATTTTCAGATCAGCTAGCTTTCGGATTGATTAATATATTACAAGCGCCGACATAAAGTGGACACCTCACTGACAAATACCTTTCAGACAGCACCTCCTAAACCTGCGACCTCTACTACCTAGAAGGACAAGGGCAGCAGGCGCATGGGAACACCACCACCTCCAAGTACCCCTCCAAGTCACACACCACCCTGACTTGGAAATATATCGGCCGTTCCTTCATCGTCGCTGGGTCAGAATCCTGGAACTCCCTCCCTAACAGCACTGTGGGAGCACCTTCACCACACGGACTGCAGCGGTTCAAGAAGGCGGCCCACCACCACCTTCTCAAGGGCAACTAGGGATGGGCAATAAATGCTGGGCCTTGCCAGCTGCGCCCACATCCCGAGAATGAATTAAAAGAAAAGAAATCAAATTTTGTGTAACGAATTGTGCTCGCTTGTGCAAACAGGGTTTCCGCTGAACTTCAGGAGCAGGAAAAGCACCCAGGAAATCCCCAGCCTATGACGGTGTCTGGTTGAAGCAATTCCTTGACCAGTAGCAGCTCTATTAGGGTCTCTTTCAGCGCTGCCCTCGTGATTTTCGTTGATTACGTCCCAGCTCTTTGAATTGAATTGCCAATGGGAACAGCTTCCACTCCTCAACTCCCGTGTCTTTCTGCAGCTCATTAATTAACTGATCATTTATTCCAAAACGCGTCGCAACTGATTAACTGCACTCCTTGCTACCAGAACTACTTCTGGCAGCTTTATTTAAGGGACGTCGAGTGCTCGTGAGCACTAATCTCTTGGGACTATTTCCTCATCTAAGTTGACATTTTCTCTGCTCATTGCATATCGATATACAGAATAATTATTATTTCCACAGTATCTCTTCATCTCATTGCAGTCTGTTGCCAGCTACCAGAATACCACAATGGTTAAATTGATCTGGGTTCCCTTCTAAGGTCAGGGAACGTCCCTTGAGACATCTCCTTGCACATGCTGTAAATAAATGTAGACTTCACCCAGGACTCACTGTGACTGTGACTGACTCCCTGTACCTGTCAATTCTACAGTTCTGTCTCCAGCATTTTATCATATAACAAGTGTCAAACACAACCAATCAGAGTTTATTTTGTGGCTACTTACTTCTGACGGCGCATTTCCAACCAGAAAAAAAGAAAGACCTGTATTTATACAGCACCTGTCACGACCTCAGGACGTCTCAAAGCACTTTACAGCCAATGAAGTACTTTTGAAGTGTAGTCACTGTTGTAATGTGGGAAACGCAGCAGCCAATTTGCGCACATCAAACTCCCACAAACAACAATGTGATAATGACCAGATGATCTGTTTTAGTGATGTTGGTTGAGGGATACATTTTGGCCCCAGGACACTGGGGATAACTCCCCTGCTCGCCTTCGAAATAGTGCCATGGGATCTTTTGCATCCACCTGAGAGAGCAGATGAGGCCTTACATTACAACAGTGACTACACTTCAAAAGTACTTCATTGGCTGTAAAGCGCTTTGGACAGCCTGAGGTTCTGTAAGGCGCTATAGAAATGCAAGTCTTCTTTTGTAGGCACAGATATAAGGTTTACGTAAAGGGCAAGGTAATAGGATTCAAACAGGTTGAAGAGCTAATACTGGAACAAGCCCAATGAACCAAATGGCCTCATTCTGTGCGGTAATTTCTGATTCGATATTGCAAACCATGAACTATATAATTCCCCGCCCAAGAAAAAACATTTTCAGATGATCTGGTCATTTATCACATTGCTGTTTGTGGGATCTTGCTGTGCGCAAATTGGCTGCCGCGTTTCCCACATTACAACAGTGACTACACTTCAAAAAGTACTTCATTGGCTGTAAAGCGCTTTGAGACGTCCGGTGGTCGTGAAAGGCGCTATAGAATTGCAAGACTTTCTTTCCACAAACATTGGGTAAAATATGCAAATGAAAGCCATCGCAAAATTACCCCAGTAATTGAAAAGTTGAAATGGAGCTGTTGCTTTATTCTGCATGCTTAGCATATTTATGGCAAGCATGTATAACCTTGCACCGTTACCTTTATTAAGATGATGTACATTAATATAACCTCATCAGGCCATTTGCCACACACGCAGTGCCCTGTAGAAATCTCATTACATTGGGTACAGGGGCCATTGACTGCAAATATCTCACTAACTCAACCCTCAGATTGTGCACGGTGGAACAGGGTTGTTGATGTTTCTGAGTGATATTCGCAACCCACTTATACATGCACATATATTACTAATATATTTATAAAACTGAAGATTTGATTTCCCTCTTGACAGCTGTTAGTGAGGGTTTTTTTTAAGTAAAACAATTCATTTAGCGCTAACTCTCCAACGCTGAATTTTTGTATTTTTCAAAAGAGGAAATCTGCTATTGGTGCATTTAAGAAAAAAGAAAAGAAAGACTTGCATTTCCACAGCGCCTTTCATGACCACCGGACGTCTCAAAGCGCTTTACAGCCAATGAAGCACTTTTTGGAGTGTAGTCACTGTTGTAATGTAGGAAACGCGGCAGCCAATTTGCGCACAGCAAGCTCCCACAAACAGCAATGTGATAATGACCAGATCATCTGAAATGTTTTGTTATGTTGATTGAGGGATAAATATTGGCCCAGGACACCGGGGATAACTCCCCTGCTCTTCTTCAAAATAGTGCTATGGGATCTTTCACATCCATCTGAGAGAGCAGACGATGCCTCGATTTAACGCCTCATCTGAAAGACGGTACCTCCGACAGTGCAGCGCTCCCCTGGAGTGTCAGTCTAGATTTTTGTGCTCAAGTCTCTGGAGAGGGACTTGAACCCACAACCTTCTGACTCAAAGGCGAGGGTGCTGCCCACTGAGCCGCAGCTGACACACTTTAGCAGCATGATCCAATCAAAGTTGCAATCATGCAAATGAATGGTGTTAACATTCGAGAACATTAAATCACTTGACCTTTTGCAGAACAGTTGAGTTCTACTGCCGATGATAATGAACTTCAGAAAATGTCAGGCAGAAAACAAGTGACAGAATCACTTTCTGGAGAAACCACCCTAACCCAGCCCCTAACTTTAGCCCTAACCCGATCCACAATCCTCACCCTAAACCTAAAATACTCCCAACACAAACCCCCAGCACAACCCACCCCGTCCCTTACCCTACAACTCTAACCCTAATAACCTAACCCCTAACCTTAACCTCTAACCCTGGCCCTGACCCCTGACCCCTAACCCCGAGCACGTAGCCCAACACGAACCCCTGATCCCGATCCCGACCCTAACCCCAATCCTAACGACCCCGGATCCTACCCACATCCATAATCCTGACTATCCCAGACCCTGACCAGTACCCGGACCTAACACAAAATCCTCACCCTAAAATACCCTCAATCATGATCTGAATCTTGATCCTGACCTAAACCAGATATACCCGCCTACAAGAATCCGAGGTATGTCTCAGACCCCCAGCTCTTAATGCTAACGCCAACCCATAAAACTCAAATAAGCGGCACCCATGGAGCAAACAACCCTAATATAGGAAGTCACAGTCTGATGGGGACCAAAATCAACCCCACTACCATAACCCCAGCCGGGGATAAGGAAAACTACTAAAAATAAAGGATAATGGCAAGTAAAACAGGACAAAAAGCAATACACAGCGTGAGCCAAGCAAAAGTGGCAGGCACCAGTGAAACAAAACATCTTCAGAAATGAGAATACGAACACGAGGGGGCAACCACCCTCCTGCCCGCACCCGCTAATTTCTAACTCGGACTCTAACTCGGACCCTAACCCTAACGCTACTCTTACCCTTAGCCTTACCTTAACCCTTACCCTAACCCTTAACCCCATTTTCCTGCCTTTGCTCCATATCCCTTGCTACCCTCACCTAACAAAAATATGTCGATCACAGCCTTGAAAGCTCAAATTGTTTTGGGGGCTTCAACTGATTTCACTGATTGCCGGCTCTGAGGGGAGGGGGAGGGTCCACAGCGCAGCCTTTGGCGGAGCAGGGAATGACTGACCGCAACTTCAGGGTTTCTGCGTTTATCTGCGCCTCCGCTAAATCCTGAAGTTGCGGTCAGTTTCAGAGGGGTAGTGACGGTGAAGGCTGACAGTTTCACCATCATTACCCACCGCAAAATCTAGGCCATAGATAGAAAAAGAAAGAACTTGCATTTATGTAGCGCCTTTCACAACCTCAGGATGTCCCAAAGCGATTTACAGCCAATGAAGTACTGTTTGAACCGTAGTCACTCTTGTAATGTAGGAGATGTGACAGCCAATTTGTGCACAGCAAGCTCCCACAAACAGCAATGAGATAAACGACCAGATAATGCGTTTTCTTTTTTAGTGATGTTGATTGAGGGATAAATATTGGCTGGGAGACCGGGGAGAACTCCCGTGCTCTTCTCCGAAATAGTGCCATGGGGTCTTTTACTTCCACATGAGAGGGGCAGACAGTGGCTCAGTGGGTAGCACCCTTGACTCTGAGTCATGGAAGGTTGTGGGTTCAAATCCCACTCCAGAGACTTAAGCACAAAATCTAGCCTGACACTCCAGTGCAGTGCTGCCCTGGCAGAGGTGCCACCTTGCAGATGAGATGTTAAACCAAGGCCCTGTCTGCTCTCAGGTGGATGTAAAAGGTCCCACTGGCGCTATTTTGAAAAAGAGCAGAGGAGTTCTCCCGAGTGTCCTGGACCACTATTTATCCCTTAATCAACATTGATTACTTGGTCATTATCACATTGCTGTTTGGGGGATCTTGCTGTGCGCAAATTGGCTGTCGCGTTTCCTACATTACAACAGTGACTACACTTCAAAAAGTGCTTTGGGGCATCCAGTGGTTGTGAAAGGCGCTATATGAATGCAAGTCTTTCTTCTTTCAGATGTGGCCTTGGCTTAACGTCTCATCTGAAAGGCGGCACCTCCGACAGTGCAGCACTGCATTGAATTCTACCATCAGCTGCCTGGGTCCCACTATCTGGAATTCCACTTCTAAATCCCATTCCACTTTCCTCTCCTCTTTTAAAACCCCTTCTTCTGACTCGTGCGACCATTTTTTGTTGGCACCGTAGGACATTGTTCCACTGTTGAAGGCGCTATATATTCTGTGCTGAATCATTCGATGATTCCATGGTTAAAGGCGCTATATAAATTCAAGTTGATGTCGATACAATCTTGCGTTTACTGCGCACGAACTATGATCTTGCGTCCTATTCTCTGATCTCAAATAAAGGCTGGGTGGAGTCACCTTGCACGCGATTGTTGAGGGTATTTAGGCAGCAGACGGGAGAGCTAACGTTCAGGTGCTAACGCACGATTTGCTGGGTTTTTAGATCGTGGTTTGTCACCAGTGTGAAGCTGAGCTGCCCAGTGAAGTGGCTTTTCCAATAATTGCTTTAAGCAGCTTAACAAAGCGGAAATATGCCATTTGACCCCTGAGTAAATTAATGACAGGGTAATGCTGCCAGTGCAATGTGGTGCAAAATAGAGTGTAAATGGTAAAGGAGCAGGAAGTCTCACTTCAGAGAGGCAGATGTACAGCTGAGAGCAGATGAGATGCCGAGGAGTGTGGGCAACGATTCTGCAGTCTAAAATAAACCAGCTTGAGGCTTTTGAGCAGCTTGGAAGGAAGGCACTGGATGATTAAATACGACCTTGTGAAAGAGTCAACAAAGTCAGATGAGATAAAGATTACATTTAAGGCTAACGGCATAGGAGAAAATACTGAAAAAAAGTGAAGAAAGGCTTGTATTTCTATCGCGCCTTTCATGACCTCAGGATGTCCCAAAGCGCTTTACAGCCAATGAAGTACTTTTGGAGTGTAGTCACTGTTGTATTGTAGGAAACACAGCAGCCAATTTGTACACAGCAAGCTCCCACAAACAGCAATGTGATCATTTTTATGTCTGTTTTAGTGATGTTGGTTGAGGGATAAATATTGGCCCCAGGACACCAGGGAGAACTCTTTCCACTCTTCCCAGTCTTTTCCCACCTACATCCGCGAATCTTCCGATGCCCTCCGCCACTTTAACAGTTTCCAGTTTCCTGGCCCCAACCGCCTCCTTTTCACCATGGACGTACAATCCCTCTACACCTCCATTCCCCACCAGGATGGCCTGAGGGCGCTCCGCTTCTTCCTTGAACAGAGGCCCAACCAGTCCCCATCCACCACCACCCTCCTCCGCCTGGCTGAACTTGTTCTCACATTAAACAACTTCTCCTTTGACTCCACTCATTTCCTCCAAATCAAAGGCGTTGCTATGGGAACCCGCATGGATCCTAGCTATGCCTGCCTTTTCGTGGGATATGTGGAACACTCTTTGTTCCAGTCCTACTCAGGTCCCCTCCCTCACCTCTTTTTGCGGTACATTGATGACTGTATCGGTGCTGTTTCCTGCTCTCGCTCTGAACTAGATAATTTCATTCACTTTGCTTCCAATTTCCACCCTTCCCTCACCTTCACATGGTCCATCTCCGACTCTTCCCTTCCCTTCCTCGACTTCTCCGTCTCCATCTCTGGGGATAGGTTATTGACAAACATTCACTACAAGACCACTGACTCCCACAGTTACCTGGACTACACTTCCTCCCACCCCACCTCCTGTAAGGACTCTATTCCATTCTCCCAGTTTCTCCGTCTCCGCCGCATCTGCTCTGACGATGCCACCTTCCATACCAGTGCTTCCGACATGTCTTCCTTTTTCCTCAACCGAGGATTCCCTTCTACAGTGGTTGACACGGCCCTTGACTGTGTCCGTTCTATCTCCCGCACTTCTGCCCTCACCCCTGCCCCTCCCTCCCTGGAACCACGATAGAGTTCCCCTTGTCCTCACCTTTCACCCCACCAGCCTCCACATTCAACGGATCATCCTCCGCCATTTCCGCCACCTCCAGCGTGATCCCACCACCAAACGCATCTTCCCCTCACCTCCCCTTTCAGCATTCCGCAGGGACAGCTCCCTCCGCGACACCCTGATCCACTCCTCTACCACCCCCAACACCCCTTCCCCTTCGCCCGGCACCTTCCCGTGCAAGCGCAGGAGATGCAACACATGTCCTTATACCTCCCCTCTTCCCACTGTCCAGGGCCCCAAACACCCCTTCCAGGTGAAACAGCGATTTACTTGTACTTCCTGCAATTTAGTATACTGTATTCGCTGCTCACGATGTGGTCTCCTCTACATTGGGGAGACCAAACGCAGATTGGGTGACCGCTTTGCGGAATACCTCCGTAAGGGGGACCCCAAGCTTCCGGTCGCTTGTCACTTTAATTCTCCGCTCCACTCCCACTCAGACCTCACCGTCCTCGGCCTCTTGCATTGTTCCACGGAAGCTCAGCGTAAGCTCGAGGAACAGCACCTCATCTTTCGATTAGGCACTTTACAGCCCTCTGGACTCAACATAGAGTTCAACAATTTCAGATCATAATCTCGGCCCCTATCATATATATATATTTTTTATCCACACTTTATGTTTGTGCCTTTTGTTCTTCTCTCCCACATGGCAGCTGTCTTTCATTCTGCCAGCGCAATTTACACTTCATCTAGAGCCATCCTTTGTTCCTTAACCTGTCCCATTACCATCTCCTTTTGCCTTGAATATCTCTTAATGTCTCTTAACCTCTCCTGCCTTCTATCCTATCAGAGACCTTCCCTTTTGTTCTTTCATCCCCTCCCCCATTTCCCAGCCCCTGCACTTGCTTTAAAATCTGTTCCATTTCCTGCTTTTTTCCAGTTCTGACGAAAGGTCATCGACCTGAAACGTTAACTCTCTTTCTCTCTTCACAGATGCTGCCTGACCAGCTGAGTGTCTCCAGCATTTTCTGTTTTTATACCAGGGAGAACTCCCCTGCTTTTCTTCAAAATAGTGGCCGTGGGATCTTTTACGTCCACCTAAGAGAGCAGACGGGGCCTCGGTTTAACATCTCATCTGAACAACAACACCTCCGACAGTGCAGCACTCCCTCAGCACTACATTGGAGATTTTTGTGCTCAAGTCTCTGGAGTGGGACTATGAACTGACAACCTTCTGACTCAGAGGCGAGAGTGCTGCCCACTGAGCCACAGCTGACACAAAGGAGACTGGCGGTCTACCAAGGGCCGCAGTATCTCACAGCAGAGAGGTTGGGCTTTGGA
This sequence comes from Squalus acanthias, assembly GCA_030390025.1. Taxonomy (NCBI): domain Eukaryota; kingdom Metazoa; phylum Chordata; class Chondrichthyes; order Squaliformes; family Squalidae; genus Squalus; species Squalus acanthias. The sequence continues at coordinate 118,419,439 of CM059435.1, forward strand.
GGAGACCAGCGCTCAGGTTGGGTGGATACCAGGTTTGTGAAACCTCCAGGATAAGTTTACGTTTCCCAAACTGATTGTAATGTACAATGTACCTTCACATAAAACAGTGTTCGGCACACTGTGACACTCTCACTGCAGTTTCCATGTATTACTGTAATATGTAATATGCAACCTGGCAGATGTAAAGGTAGATGGGGTAATTCCGTCACTCACGGGAGCACATCCAAAGCATGCAGTTGGGGCTTTTCTGTCTGTTAAAATTAAAGTATGGATCACTGGATTGCGGAATCATCCTTACCTTTCTACTTAACTACAATGCGCCGAATTTTGACACAGTTGCCCACTCCATCATTCTCCAACGCCTCTCCACCGTCGTCCAGCTGGGTGGGACTGCACTCGCCTGGTTCCATTCTTATCTATCTAATCGCAGCCTGAGAATCACCTGCAACGGCTTCTCTTCCTGCTCCCGCATCGTTACCTCTGGAGTCCCCCAAGGATCTATCCTGGGCCCCCTCTCATTTCTCATCTACATGCTGCCCCTTGGCGACCTCATCCGAAAACACAGCGTCAGTTTCCACATGTACACTTACGACACCCAGCTCTACTTCACTACCACTTCTCTCGACCCCTCCACGGTCTCTAAATTCTCAGATTGCTTGTCCGACATCCAGTTCTAGATGAGCAGAAATTTTCTCGAATTAAATATTGGGAAGACCAAAGCCGTTGTTTTCGGTCCCCGCCACAAACTCCGTTCCCTAGCCACTGACTCCATCCCTCTCCCGAACATCTGTCTGAGGCTGAACCACACTGTTCGCAACCTTGGTGTCATATTTGACCCTGAAATGAGCTTCCGACCACATATCCGTGGCATAACTAAACGCCTATTTCCACCTCCGTAACATCGCCCGTCTCCGCCCCTGCCTCAGCTCATCTGCTGCTGAAACCCTCATCCATGCCTTTGTTACTTCTAGACTCGACTATTCCAACGCACTCCTGGCTGGCCTCCCACATTCTACCCTACGTAAACTTGAGGTCATCCAAAACTCGGCTGCCCGTGTCCTAACTCGCACCAAGTCCCCTTCACCCATCACCCCTGTGCTCGCTGACCTACATTGGCTCCCGGTTAAGCAATGCCTCGATTTCAAAATTCTCATCCTTGTTTTCAAATTCTTCCATGGCCTCGCCCCCCTCCCTATCTCTGTAATCTCCTCCAGCCCCACAACCTCCCCGAGATATCTGCGCTCCTCTAATTCTGCCCTCTTGAGCATCCCTGATTATAATTGCTCAATCATTGGCGGCCGTGCCTTCTGTTGCCTAGGCCCTAACCTCTGGAATTCCCTGCCTAAACCTCTCCGCCCCTCTGCCTCTTTCCTCTTTTAAGACGCTCCTTAAAACCTACCTCTTTCACCAAGCTTTTGGTCACCTGCCCTAATTTCTCCTTATGTGGCTTGGTGTCAAATTTTTTGTCTTTTAATACTCCTGTGAAGCACCTTGGGATGTTTTACTACGTTAAAGGCGCTATATAAATACAAGTTGTTGTTGTTCTTGTTGAATGGCCTCCTTCGGTGCTGTCTGATTCTATACCTGAGTTGTAATAAATTAGAGCAGAGAAGGTTAAGGGGAGATTTTATAGAGGTGTTCAAAATTATGAGGGGTTTTGATAGAGCAAATAAGGAGAAACTGTTGCCACTGGCAGGAGGGTCGGTGACCAGAGGACACAGATTTAAGATAATTTTTTTTATGCAGCGAGTTGTTGTGATCTGGAATGCGTTGCCTGAAAGGGCGGTGGAAGCAGATTCAATAGAACTACACAGAGTCACATCGAGTCTACAGCACAGAAACAAGCCGATTGGCCCAACTGGTCCGTGCCAGCGTTTATGCTCCACACGAGCCTCCTCCCACCCCTTCTCATATATTCAATAGTAACTTTCAAAAGGGCAGTGGATAAATACTTTAAAAAGAAAAAAATTGCAGGGCTATGGGGAAGAAGTACAGGAGCGGGACGAATTGGAGAGCTCTTTCAAAGAGCTAGTACAGGCACGATGGGCCGAATGGCCTCCTCTGTGCTGTATGATTCGATGATGAATCCAAATATGCAACCAAGCAGATGTGACGATAAAAGGGGTGATTCCATGACTGGTGCTTCCAGCAGGGATTGTCACTCATCCCGAGCCTGTGATTTCCACCCTTTCAGGCAGTGCATTCCAGATCAGAACAACTGGCTGGGTAAAAATAATTCTCCTCATCTCCCCTCTGGTTCTTTCCCCCCTTAACCTTTAAGGAGAACAATCCCAGCTTCTCCAGTCTCTCCACATAACTGAAGTCCCTCATCCCTGGGACCATTCCAGTAAATCTCCTCTGCACCCTCTCCAAGGCCTTGACATCCTTCCTAAAGTGTAATTTTGCTGCGGCGTATTTTCAGGTAGACCTGAGTGAGACTCATGAGAAACACTGGCTGCAGCCACAGTGCGCCGCCCCTTTAAGAGGTGCAGGTTGCCTTTAAATGATAGCATGATTTCCCGCCTCCCCAAACAGGCAAGCAGCCAATAAGTAGCACGCCCGCTTCTGTGTAACAACAACTAGCATTTATACCGCGCCATTACTGTAGTAAAACGTTCCAAGGCGCTTCACAGGAGCGATTATCAGACAGAATTTGACACCGAGCCACATAAGGAGATATTAGGGCAGGTGACCAAAAGCTCGATCAAAGATGTAGGTTTTAAGCAGCGTCTTAAAGGAGGCAAGAGAGGTAGCGAGGCGGAGAGGTTTAGGGAGGGAATTCCAGAGCTTAGGGCCCCGGCAGCAGAAGGCACGGCCGCCAATGGTGGAGCGATGAAAATCGGGGATGCGCAAGAGGCCGGAATTGGAGGAGCGCAGAGATCTCGAATCGAGATGATCATCTCCATAAATAGGGCTGCGATTGTTAGCTCCGTGATTTACTGGGCATGTTGGTGAAATGTCGAATCAGGCGCTGGGGCACACCAATTTAACAAAAGGACCCGACAACCCAATAGGACCCTTATTTACATATTACAATGAGGTCTGCGCTTGCTGCCGGAGGGCGCCCTGAATGACTATACGGCACCTGACCCAATATGGCGTGCGGCGCACTACCAGCGTGGATCGATGGCGCGTACCTATCGCACGCCATATTGGACACCCCAAAGCCGCCCATAGCGCAGCTGAAAATCAGACACTGGGCAGTCGACTTGCCGGGCCACTAACTTCAAAACCATTTGTGATTATTTCAGAGGTGAACTCCTCAATCCATCGAAAACACAATTACGGTTCAGCACAACCTTCGAGTATTAGGAAAAATGGTTCAATAAAAGTCTGGGGAGAACTAGTCTCAGATACGCAACTGATGGTCTCAGTGCAATTGTTTGCAATCATTTGAAGGAAGCCTTCATTGCGGGTACCTGAGATGGGTGTTATCTTATGGATCCGCACTAATGACAGCATCTATTTCACTTTCTCTTGGCTGTCACAAGTATTTATATTCATATTGTGCAGTCAGTGCAATCCAACAGTTTCACTTGGTCACAGTGTAGCTGGAGACAGGGTCTGACTGAGAGTCAGAGCACAGCAAGACTCCCCGAAGGAACGGAGCCTCGCTCCGCTTTGATCCAGAGTCAGTTCACCGCTTCACACCAACAGGAAGCTTGTGGCGTATATGCAGCGTAAGTGATCATTTATTTTAGCAGCAACAAAAGTTCAAGCCACTCAAGCTGCTGGCTCAATGGGTAGCGTTCTCGCCTCGGAGTTAGACGGTTGTGGGTACGAGTCCCACTCCAGAGACTTGAGCACTAAAATCTCGGCTGACAATCGAGTGTTGCACTGTCGGAGGTCATCTTTTGGATGAGACGTTAAATCTGCCCTCTCAGGTGGATGTAAAAGATTCCAGGACACTATTTTTGAAGAAGAGCAGGGGAGTTCTCAAGCACCTTGGGTGGTCGTGAAAGGCGCTATATAAATGTAAGTCTTTCTCTTTCATTCTTTCCTTCTTTCCTTCTTTCTTTTCTTCACTAGTATCTCTGTATACGTGTCTTTTTCCAGCCACATCTGTTTCTTGGACCAATCCAATTCAATCGCTTGCACACCGAGCTTCACCTGACCCAATCAAACGGTGACGAAACGGATCTCGCTCCACATTCTCTCTTTCAGCACCCAATCTCGGGTCTCGGTCTGCCTGCTCCCTCTCAGCTCTCGAATGCTCTATCACAGGCCCGACTTCGATGCTTTCAGTCTATGGGAAGGAGTAGCACATCACACATTCACTCTTGAAACAGGTACCAGAACCTCAACAACAGGGCAAATCTCAAGTCTGTAGCCATGGCTCTGGATCGATAGAATGGGCGGGGAACATGTTACGAGGTCTTTAGCATGCAACAGGGCTTCATCTCGTTTTCTTCCAAATCTGACACGATATTCTGCACCAACCTTACAGCAAGGATTTTCCGATGGGCATCATTTTAACACCAGCAGTAAAATAAGTGATTTGATGATGTTAATGATGACTTTAATGGCTTGTCCATCACTGTTGATGATGACAGCCTATGATTCATCTCCAACTTAACGCAGGTTGTAGGCTCTCGTATGACTGTAAAGTCCGAGTGTCACGAGGAATGTTTTCCCACACACAGGATATCGGATTGACCTGAGAGCAGACCTTTCCTTGATTTCCTTTGGGCTCTCTCTTCCTTGGGTGGCATGTCATGCCATCGCCAATCATCTTTTGCCACTTATTCCTGCTCCCATGTATCAGTTGAGATGTCACATTATTTTAGATTGGTCTTTAGCTATTCCTTATATTCTTTGAACTAGACCAGTGGTGTCTTCACTATATTCAGTGGTGTCACCAATAGTCAGGTCAGAAAGATGACTGTCTAAAGTTGCCTTAGTGTCAGAATTGGCCAAACAATGTTTATTGCTGTTTGGCCACTTGGCCAGCCTTGACCGGTCACGTGACACCTCCCGGGCCACTCATAGCTTGTCCTCCAAAGACCTGGAACAGCAAGAAGCTACTGGCTCCTGACCGGTACAGCTGACCACAAGGCCAGTATATTGGGATCTTCTTCTGTCATGCGGAGGGTCAAGGACAGTGACAGAAGGAGCATGCTACGATGAATGACTGTCACATTGTAGGGAAAAGCAACAGTCAATTTGTAAACAGCAAGGTCCCTCAAACAGCAGACAAATGAATGATCAGAATAGTGTTTTGGTGACGTTGGTTGGGGGATGGATAGTGGCTAAGACACCATGAGTCACCGTTAAGTAAAAGGCTGTTGGATTGTCATAAAAACCCAGCTGGTTCAGTAATGTCCTTTAGGGAAGGAAACCTACTGTCCTTACTTGCTCTGGCCTATATGTGACTCCAGTCCCACACCAATGAGGTTGACTCTTAACTCGCTCTGAAGTGGCCTAGCAAGCCACTCAGTTACCTTCTCAAGGCAACTAGGGATGGGCAATAAATGCCAGCCTTGCCAGCGATGCCCACATCCTGAGATAAGTGCCATCATCCATTGTTACATCCTCAACAAATTCCAATAAATCTGTCAGGAATAGAAAGAAAGACTTGCATTTATATAGCGCCTTTCATGACCCCAGGACACCCCAAACCGCTTTACAGCTAGTAAAGTACTTTTGGAGTGTAGCCACTGTTGTAATGTAGGAAATACAGCAGCCAATTTGCGCACAGCAAGCTCCCACAAACAGCAATGTGATAATGACCAGATCGTCTGTTTTGGTGATGTTGGTTGAGGAATAAATATTGGCCCAGGACACCAGGGAGAACTCCCCCTGCTCTTCTTCGAAATAGTGCCATGTGATCTTTTACGTCCACCTGAGAGGGCAGACGGGGACTCGGTTTAACGTCTCATCCAAAAGACGGCACCTCCGACAGTGCAGCACTCCCTCGGCACTGCACTGGAGTGTCAGCCTAGATTTTGTGCTCAAGTCTCGGGAGTCGGAGCTTGAACCCACAGCCTTCTGACTCAGAGGCTAGAGAGCTACCCACTGAGCCACGGCTGACAGATAAACATTTTTTCGTAAATCTAAGTTTATTTTATACTTTTGCTTACACTTAAATTATTGTCATTACAACCGTTTGCAACATCTTTCCGGTTTATACACAGCAGGCCTACAATTCCCTAGCTCCTGTGGATTGATCTTTTTAAACTAAATTGGAACCGTAGCTATTTCCTAATTGTCCGGTACTATCCCCGTATGTAATGAGCCACAAGATAGCTCAGACCCCCCTACGCTATCATTTCCTTAAGTATGCATGGGTGCATTTCCATCTGGTCATGTTTCCTTATGAATATTCAAACCCTTCAGATTTGGTTAATAACTATTTCATTCATAAATGGTTGTCAATGAAGTCAAATGTACCTCATCCTTAACTATTAAGGCCTACCACCACTCCTAAAGTGAGATTTGTAGTACAAAATTATTTTAAATTTACATCTATATTATCTTTCTGTCATTACCTTAACATTCCTTTCTCTAATTGTTCTTCAATGTATCTCCAGTATGAACAGGCGCAAAAGTAATCTCTCCTCTGGTATTCACCTTTTCCTGACCCCTTTTGCCAGATTTAAAGGGGAACGGTAGCATAATGGTTATGTTACTGGTACTAGTAATCCAGAGACCTGGACTAATGATCCAGGGACATGAGTTCAAATCCCACCATGGCAGCTAGGGAATTTAAATTCAGTTAATTAAATAAATCTGGAATGAAAAAGCTAGTAACAGTAATGGTGGCCAGTAACTATCAGATTGTTGTACAAACCCACCTACATAGGAAGGCAGGAGTAGGCCATTTAGCCCCTCAAGCCTGTTCTGCCATTTAATGAGATCATGGCTGATCATCCAAATTCAGTACCCTGTCCCTGCTTTCTCCCCAGATCCCTTCAGCCTTAAGAAATATATCTAACTCCTTCTTGAATATATTTAATGAATTAGCCTCAACTGCCTTCTGTGGTAGAGAATTCCACAGGTTCACCACTCTCTGGGTGAAGAAATTCCTCCTCATCTCAGTCCGAAATGGCTTACCCCTTATATCCTTAGACTGTGACCCCTGGTTCTGGACTCCCCTGCCATCGGGAACATCCTTCCTCTGTCTAGTCCTGTTAGAATTTTATAAGTTTCAATGAGATCCCCTCTCATTCTTCTAAACTCTAACGAATATAAGCCTAATCGACCCAATCTCTCTTCATACATCATTCCTGCCATCCCAGGTATCAGTCTGGTGAATCTTCGCTGCACTCCCTCCATGGCAAGAACATCCTTTCTCAGATAAGGCGACCAAAACTGCACACAATACTCAAGGTGTGGTCTCACCAAAGCCCTGTACAACTGCAGCAAGACATCCTTGTTCCTGTACTCAAATCCTCTCGCTATGAAGGCCAACATACCATTTGCCTTCTTAACCGCCTGCTGCACCTGCTTGCTTACCTTCAGCGACTGGTGCACAAGGACACCCAGGTCTCGTTGCACTTCCCCTTTTCCCAATCTATTGCCGTTCAGATAATAATCTGTCTTCCTGTTTTTGCCACCAAAGTGGATAACCTCGCATTTATCCACATTATACTGCATCTGCCATGCATCTGCCCAATCACCCAACCTGTCCAAATCATACTGGAGTTTCTCTGCATCCTCCTCACAGCACACACGCCCACCCAGCTTTGTGTCATCTGCAAACTTGGAGATATTATATCTAGTTCCCTCGTCTAGATCATTAATATATATTGTGAATAGCTGGGGTCCTAGCACCGATCCCTGCGGTACCCCACTAGTCACTGCCTGCCACCCGTTTATTCCAACTCTTTGCTTCCTGTCTGCCAACCAGTTCCCTATCCAAGTCAGTACCTTACCCCCAATCCCGTGTGCTTTAACTTTGCACGCTAACCTCTTATGCGGGACTTTATCGAAAGCCTTCTGAAAGTCCAAATACACCACATCCACTGGTTCTCCCTTATCTATTCTACCAGTTACATCCTCAAAAAATTCCAGTAGATTAGTCAAGCATGATTTACCTTTTGTAAATCCATGTTGACTTTGTCCGATCCTGTCACTGTTTTCCAAGTGCTGTGCTATTACATCTTTTATAATGGACTAGCATTTTCCCCACTACCGATGTCAAGCTTACCGGTCTATAATTCCCCGTTTTCTCTCTCCCACCTTTTTTAAATAGTGGGGTTACATTCGCTACCCTCCAATCCATGGGAACTGTTCCAGAGTCTATAGAATTTTGGAAGATGACCAGCAATGCATCTACTATTCCTAGGGCCACTTCCTTAAGGTTCACTAATATCCTTCAGAGAAGGAAATCTGCTGTCCTTACCTGGTCTGGACCCATATGTGACTCCAGACCCACAGCAATGTGGTTGACTCTTAACTGCCCCCTCTGAAATGCCCTAGCAAGCTACTTATTCAAGAAGGCGGCTCACCACCACCTGCTCAATTGGGAAATGGGCATTAAATGCTGGCCTTGCCAGTGATGCCCACATCCTGTGAATGAATTTTAAAAAATTATCTGTAATTTCAATTGTTATTTCCTTAAAACTTACTGCAGCTACCATGCAGCTGTGTTTCTTTAAGGCCATAAAGTGTAACTGCTGTTAAGTAAGCACAGAGTGAGTTTAATCTGAGTTAACTGTGTAAAGTGTAACTGCTATTAAGTAAACACAGAGTGCAGTTAATCTGAGTTGAATTGCTATAAAATGTAACTGCTGTTAAGTAAACACACAGTGAGGTTAATCTGAGTTGAATTGCAGATTGGAAGGTGTTTGCAAATTTCTGATCAATATCTGGCTTCCTCTCTTTTTGTTAAGATTAGTCTGTCTCCGAGGGCATTACACACAGAGAGTCAAAATGTAGGGTAGTCTCCAGGTGAAGCGGGACTAGAGGCCAAAGGATAATTGGACCATGTCACGCAGTAATTAGAGCTTGAAAAGTTTACTTAGGAGGTGCCATTCTAAATACAGATATGGAAACTTATAATGGAAGAAAAAGGGATTTGTTCGCAGATGTAAGATTTTTTAATACATATAGATTGCTCTGCTTCTGTAAGTTGATTGGAGATCTCCCTTTGTACAGCTCACAGTAAGTCGGATTATGCTCTGTTTCATAAGGAGTGTTATAACATTGTAATGCACAATGTATTATTATCATAGAATCATAGAATGGTTCCAGCACAGAAGAAGGCCATTCGGCCCGTCGAGCCCATGCCGGCTCTCTGCAAGAGCACTTCAGCTAGTTCCACTCCCCCGCCCTTTCCTTGTAGCCCTGCAAATTTCTTTCCTTCAGGTACTTATCCAACTCTCTTTTGAAAGATAAGATTGAGTCTGCCTCCACCACCCTTTCAGGCAGTACATTCCAGATCTTAACCACTCGCTGCGTAAAAGAATTTTTTCTTACGTCGCCTTTGGTTCTTTTGCCAATCACCTTAAATCTGTGTCCTCTGGTTCTTGGCCCTTCTGCCAATGGGAACAGTTTCTCGCTATCTACTCTGTCCAGAACCCTCATGATTTTGAATACCTCTGTCAAATCTCCTCTCAATCTTCTCTGCTCCAAGGAGAACAACCCCAGCTTCTCCAGTCTATCAATGTAACTGAAGTCCCTCATCCCTGGAATCATTCTCGTAAATCTTTTCTGCACCCTCTCTAAGGCCTTCACATCCTTCTTAAAGTGTGGTGCCCAGAATTGGACACAATACTCCAGTTGGGGCCGAACCAGTGTTTTATACACGTTCATTATAATTTCCACACTTTTGTACTCGATACCTCTATTTATGAAGCCCAGGATCCCGTAAGCCTTTTTAACTACTTTCTCAACCAGCCCTGCCACCTTCAATGATTTGTGCACACATTCTCCCAGGTCTCTCTGTTCATGCACCCCCTTCAGGATTGTAGCATTTAGTTTATATGTCCTCTCCTCATTCTTTCTACCAAAATGTATCACTTCACACTTTTCTGCATTAAATTTCATCTGCCACGTGTCCACCCATTTCACCAGCCTGTCTATGTCTTCCTGAAGTCTATCGCTCTCCTCCTCACTGTTCACTATACTTCCAAGTTTTGTGTCATCTGCAAATTTTGAAATTGTGCTCTGTACACCCACGTCCAAGTCATTAATATATATCAAGAAAAGCAGTGGTCCTAGAACCGACCCCTGGGGAACACCACTGTATACCTTCCTCCAGTCCGAAAAACAACTGTTCACCACTACTCGCTGTTTCCTATCACTTAGCCAATTCCGTATCCATGCTGCCACTGTCCCTTTTATTCCATGGGCTTCAACTTTGCTGGCAAGCCTATTATGTGGCACTTTGTCAAACGCCTTTTGGAAATCCATGTACACTATGTCAACTGCATTACCCTCATCAACCCTCTCTGTTACCTCATCAAAGAACTCATTCAAGTAAGTTAAACACGATTATCTTTAACAAATCCATGTTGGCTTTCCTTAATTAATCCACACTTGTCCAAGTGACTGTTAATTTTGTCCCTGATTACTGTTTCTTAAAGTTTCCCCACTACCGAGGTTAAACTGACTGGCCTGTAGTTGCTGGGTTTATCTTTACACCCTTTTTTGAACAAGGGTGTAACATTTGTAATTCTCCAGTCCTCTGGCACCACCCCCATATCTATGGAGGATTGGAAGATTATGGCCAGTACCTCCACGATTTCCTCCCTCAATTCCCTCATCGTCCTAGGATGCATCCCATCGCTCCTGGTGATTTATCTACTTTAAGTACAGCCAGCCTTTCTAATACCTCTTCTTTATCAATTTTTATCCTATCAAGTATCTCCACTACCTCCTCCTTCACTATGTCTATGGCAGCATCTTCTTCCTTGGTGAAGACAGATGCAAAGTACTCATTTAGTACCTCAGCCATACCCTCTGCCTCCATGCATAGGTCTCCTTTTTGGTCTCTAATCAGCCCCACCCCTCCTCTTACTACCCTTTTACTATTTATATGCCTATAGAAGACTTTTGGATTACCTTTTATGATGGTTGCCATTCTATTCTCATACCCTCTCTTTGCCCATCTTATTTTCTTTTTCACTTTTCCATTGACCTTTCTATATTTAGCCTGATTCTCAGATGTATTTTCAACCTGACATCTGTCATATGTGCTCTTTTTCTGCTTCATCATACTCTCTATCTCTTTTGTCATCCAGGGAGTTTGACTTTGGTTGCCCTGCCTTTCCCCTTAGTGGGAATGTACTTCAACTGTATCTGAACTATTTCCTCTTTAAGGGCAGCCCATTGTTCCATTACAGTTTTGCCTGCCAATCTTTGATTCCAGTTTACCCGGGTCAGATCCGTTCTCATCCCACTGAAATTGTCCTTCCCCCAGTTAAACATTTTTACTCTAGATTGCTCCCTGTCCTTTTCCATAGCTAATCTAAACCTTATGATACTATGATCTCTGTTCCCTAAAGGTTCACCTACTGACACTTGCTCCACTTGACCTACCTCATTCCCCAGAACCAGATCCAGCAATGCCTCCTCCCTAGTCGGGCCGGAAACATACTGATCAAGAAAGTTTCTCCTGAACACACTTCAGAAATTCTTCACCCTCTCTGCCCTTAACACTATTACGATCCCAGTCTATATTAGGATAGTTGAAGTCCCCCATTATTACTACTCTATAGTTCTTGCCCCTCTCTGTAATTTCTGGGCAAATTTGCTCCTCCATGTCTTTCCCATTATTTGGTGGGCTATAGAATACACCTAGTAGTGTAATGGCACCTCTATTATTTCTTAACTCCAGCCAAATAGATTCTGTCCTTGACCCCTCCAGGACCACCTCCCTCTCCAGCACTTTAGCATTCTCCTTAACCAATACTGCCACCCCACCTCCTATCTTTCCTTCCCTATCTTTCCTGAACACTTTATAACCAGGAATATTTAATACCCAATCCTGCCCTTTTTTGAGCCAGGTCTCAGTTATTGCCACAACATCATATTCTCATGTGGCTATTTGTGCCTGCAGCTCACTTACCTTGTTTACTACACTTTGTACATTCACCTACATACACTGTAAACCCATCTTAGACCATCCTGTATTCTCTCTTATGCTGCTAAGAGGAAGCTGCGTCTCTTCAAGACAACAAAGTTTAATAGTTAATTAATGAATTAACAACAACTTGCATTTATACAGCACCTTTAACACAGTAAAATACTCCAAGGCCCGTCACAAGAGCATTATCAGACATAATTGGAGTTGGAGGAACGCAGAGATCTCGGAGGGTAGTAGGGCTGGAGGAGGTAATAGAGATAGGGAGGGGCGAGGCCATGGAGGGATTTGAAAACAAGGATGATAGGCACAGGGGCTGATGGGTGAACAGGACATGAATTAATTAGCAGAAGCCCAGGTCACTCAAGGGTCTAATTACTTGGTCAAGGAATTTACAAATGATAAGGTGCCAGTCAGTTTAGTCTGAAGGCCAGGCCTCTGAGCACTATTAAGTGTCTTTTGATCTCTTTTCTTTACCACCCTGTAAAAAATGTTCTGGGTGAAGCGTAGAGAGGAAAATTGGATGAGGAGGATCAGACGCAGGTAACAGAGCCAACCTTCCAATTTTACTAACGTATATTAGGTTGGTTTTTATCTCTGGATCTATTTTATGACATTAACTTTCTGCTTAAAATTAAATTTGCACTCTTTCAAACTACTATCCTCAGAAGCACTTCATTCTTGGTTTTGGTGTTTGTACTCATGAATATTTTCCCTGGCTAAGAGGAGATTTGATAGAGGTGTTTAAAATCATGAAGGGTTGAGATGGAGTAAATAAAGAGAAACTGTTTCCAATGACTGATGGGTCAATAAGCAGAGGGCACAGATTTAAGGTGATTGGCAAAAGAACCAGAGGCGACATGAGGAAAAACTTTTTTACGCAACGAGGGGTTAGGATTTGTAATAAACTGCCTGATAGGGCGGTGGATACAGATTCAATAGTAGCCTTCAAAAGGGAATTGGATAAATACTTGAAGGAGAAAAAATTGCAGGGATATGAGGAAAGAGCGGGGGAGAGGGACTGACTGGATTGCTCTTCGAAAGAGCCGGCACAGACTCGATGGGCCGAATGGCCTCCTTCTGTGCTGTACTATTCTATGATTCTATGATTTAACTTCACCACGTAGAAACGAATAGCTTTCTTGAAGTCCGGTTTTAATTGCCTGGATTTTTGCAGTCAACGGCGAAGGAACGGAGCTTGCCATTCATTACCCTACAGCTGCCCACAGACCTTTAGTGGGCTTTTGAGCAGCAACTTACTGTCATCGGGAATCTGAAACAGCACAGCGCCCTCTACAGGGGGTCTGGGGGCCTGTGTGAACAGGGCAAGCAACTGTGTGTCTTTTCAACCAATCAGATTGAAGAATCGTTAATGAGCAGTGCAGAGTCTGAACCAGGAAGTGTCAGTTAGAATCTTTAATTCAATGTCAAATGAGGTACAGAAAGCAAAATAAAGAGAGGGAAAGATGGGATTAAGAGAGAGAAATAAAAGAGACAGAAAGAAAAAAAAAATATTTTAATTTTTAATTTTTTAAAAATTTCCAACAATAATTAAAATCTGAAGGAATGACACTCCACACTTGTAAAAGTAAAATTTCAGTGCCAGAGAGGTGGTTTGGCAGTAATTAAGATTTATCATGCTGTTAAAAGTTCACTTACACTTGAATGCACCAGCCCTAACTTTTTCTGGTGTGTTTAGTGGGTATCCAGTGGGCAAGTACCCCAATTTCACGCCCTTACATGTGTTTTGATGCTGAGGCTCTCGGCGAGATACCATTCTAGCACAGCTACCGGAGGAGCATGGTAACTCCGACAGCAACTTCCTGATTTCCGCATTTAACGGCGCGTGTGCAGACTCTGGAAGTTGCTGTCTGATTCACTCCATAATAACGGTGATCGCTGACCGCCTCACTGTTATTCTTACCGCAATATCTGGGCCCATTATCTCCTGATTATGTTCTCGTCAAACTTAATGACATGAGGCTGAATTTCTCGCTTTTACCGCGGGTTGTGTAAAATGAGGGCGGCTGATCGGTTGCCCATTTTACACCAGCGCCTGATTTCCGTTTTCCGTAGCAGTGAAGAGTCACCCCATTGTATATTAATCATAGAATCATAGAATCATACAGCACAGGAGGAGGCCATTCGGCCCATCGTGTCTGTGCCAGCTCTTTGAAAGAGCTCTCCAATGAATCCCACTCCCCACTAATGGGCCTGGATTTCCTCGGAGTTGTGTTCTCCCTCCACCGGTGTGGCTTTACTGGCAGCGTGGCGGAAACGCCATTCGCGTGATTAGACGGGATTTCCACCGCATTGCGGCCAAGTTACGCCGGCGGAGCGGGATTAGCTCCGAGGAAAATTCCGGGCCATACGCTCACTAAAATTTTCCATTGACCAGATATGGCCCTCTTTCCTGGTCCCACTGTGAGCGTGTTTTCATTTATCAACTTCATCTGCATTCCCCCCCCCCCCCACACACACACACACTCCCCGCATCCAATTGGAATTATGGTAATGATAATACGCTCTTTATTTACTGAAATAATTCTGCATCAATTTTCTCCTCTTCCCCACTGATTTATAGCAAATCCCAGTTATTATTTCCTTCCCTTGTCCCAGATGTTCATCCAAGCTGCTTCAGTGCCCAAATCATTCACAGCCGAATCGCTTCCAATTACTTTCCACTCTAACTAGCAATGGAACCTCCCCTCCTCACCGCAACCCCCCCCCCACCACCACAATCCCCCCCAGCCATTTTACATAGGGCTCTTGGCAGTTCATCCAGTTAGTCCCAGTATCATTCTGGTGACTCTCGGCTGCACCTGGGCTGCGACATAATCTGTTTTTAGTGATGCTGGTTGAGGGATAATTAGTGGCCCATGAGACCGTAACGTCTCATTCGAAAGACGGCACTGGGAGTGTCAGGCTGGATTATGGGCTCAAACCAGTTAGTTTTAGTCACCACCTAATAATCCATAAACCCTCAGTCTCCAGCGGTCTATTTCTTCTGCTTCAATATCAGTGCGGGAACATTAGAGCAAAGGAGGTTGAGGGGTGATTTGATAGAAGTGTACAAGATTATGACGGGTTTGGATAGGCTGGACGGGGAAAGGCTGCTCCCACTAGTTGATGGTACAAGGACTCGGGGACACAGATTTAAGGTTTTGGGCAAGAGATACAGGGGGGGATGTGAGGAAAAACTTTTTTATGCAGCGAGTGGTGAGGACCTGGAATTCGCTGCCGACAGAAGTGGTGGAAGCGAAGACACTCAGGGGGGAGAAATTCAGTATCGCCCTGTTTGGGGCACAATTATCGGCCGGGCGCAAAGTTTAGCGTCTGGCGCTAATTATCGCCTCCGACTGCAAACTTGGCTTCTATCGCTCTGGAGGTGATTGGAGCGCCAAATCAGACGCTACACACCTCTCTTAAGGTGCTAACAGCGAGAAGCGAGGCGCTAACTCAGAGCGCTGGCGAAGCTCATGTGATGTCAGTTAGCAATGGAACACAGACACACTGGCGCCAGCCAGTTCTTAAAGAGGATGGGTCGATCTTGCTCTCCAGCCACACCCTGCTCACTGCAGCCTTGCATCTCGGCCTGGAGAGACCTGTACATCAATTCTGCTGGAAAGAACAATGGAGAGAACCAGGGAAAGAGCTCAGAGTGCAGCCCCCACAGTCTCTTCTAAATCGATGCAAGGAAGGACAAATCAAAATGAACCTGCAAAGTGCAGCTCAGTACCCAAAACTCCTTAACACAGCATTGAATCTCTCCAGAAGTCCCTCTCTCTCTCTCTCAGAATGCGTGGTGCAAAAATGTCGCTGACAAAAAAAGTCAGGAAGCGGTCGCCTTTTAATAGCGCTCCCCAGTCCCTTCCTGACTGCAAAATGTTCCCCTCAACCTGTCGTTGCTAGCGGCAGGCGGTAAGGCAGGGGGCGCCACTCAATATCCGGTCCGGGGCGCTACCGGGGCATTGCACGCTTGACTGACGTCATGATCTGCGGGCACAGGAGATCGTGGCGGTAGTGTTTAGCGCCACCGCAAAATGTCTGGTCAATTTCGCGAGTGGCGCAAACATCGCCAAGCCTGGGTGCTAGTTGCTTTGCGCCCCATTAGCGCCCTCTTAGGGTGCTAACGGGAGGCGCTACGCAACCGAATTTTTCCCCCTCAGTGTTATCAAGGGGAGACTGGATAGGCACTTGAGGGAAATAAACTTGCAGGGCTACGGGGATAGAGCAGGGGAATGGGACTGACTGGATTGCTCTACAGAGAGCCGGCACGGACTCGATGGGCCGAATGGCCTCCTTCTGTGCCGTTATGACTCTATGACTTCTTGCAAATGAAGGAAGGATATATTCGCCTTGGAGGTTATGATACCGGGGCTAAAAGGGTTCAATTATGAGGACAGGTTGCATAGACTAGGCTTGTATTCCCTGGAGTATAGAAGATTAAGGGGTGGTCTAGTTGAGATGTTTAAGATGATTAATGGATTTGATAGGGTAGATAGAGAGAAACTATTTCCTCTGGTGGGGGGAGTCCAGAACAAGGGGGCAGAACCTTAAAATTAGAGCCAGGCCGTTCAGGGGTGAAGTCAGGAAGCACTTCTTCACACAAAGGGATGTGAAAATCTGGGTTACGGATTCAAGGCAGGTAAATGGAGTTAAGATACAGATCAGCCGTGATCTAATTGATCAGGCTCGAGGGGCTGAATGGCCTCCTCCTGTTCCTATAATATATACAATGGGCTTGAATTGCATCTGCCTCCAGCCTCATTCATGCTGAAAACCATGCTGGATGGTAGGGTTGCCAACCATTCCGGATTGTCCTGGAGTCTCCCGGAATTAAAGATTAATCTCTCAGGCATTCCAGCCAGCAGTCCGGAAGGAAAATCAGAGGGATATTTTCTTCTATTGTTCTGCTCCAGCCGGACTCGCTACGAACGACAGGGCCGCAACGCGCCCAGGATGCAATGCGGCATGCATGCATGGTGTCGGGCATGGCTCAGTGGGCGGCTCTCTCACCTCTGAGTCAGACGGTTGTGGGTTCGAGCCCCACTCCAGAGACTTGAGCCCATAATCCAGGCTGACACCCCCAGTGCAGTGCTGAGGGAGCGCGGCACTGTCAGAGGTGCCGTCTTTCGAATGAGACATTACGGTCTCCTGGGCCACTTATTTATCCCTCAACCAGCATCACTAAAAGCAGATTATCTGGTCACTATCACATTGCTGCTTGTGGGATCTTGCTGTGCACAAATTGGCTTCCGCGTTTCCTACATTACAACAGCGACCACACTTCAAATGTATTTCATTGGCTGTAAAGCACTTTGGGACGTCCTGAGGTCGTGAAAGGCGCTATACAAATGCAAGTCTTTCTTTCTTTTATATATAAATCGCCCTCATGTAATCCCAGAAGTATAAACCCCAGTTTATATTGCAGTTCTCTAGTGCCTGCAGTTGAGAAATAAACATCACAATGTACCGTATATTTTACTGATAGCAACAAAACTTGCATTTATATAACGGCTTTAACATAGAGAAACGTCCCAGGGCGCTTCACAGGAGCGATTATCAAACAACTTTTGACACCGAACCACATAAGGAGATATTAGGGCAGGTGACCAAAAGCTCGGTCAAAGAGGTCGGGTTTAAGGAGCGACTTACAGGAGGAGAGAGAGGCGGAGAGGGTGAGGGAGGGAATTCCAGAGCTTAGGGCCCGGGCAGCTGAAGGCACGGCCGCCAATAGTGGGATGAAGGAAGTGGCAGATGCTCAAGGGGTTGTCGGGCTGGAGGAGGTTACAGAGATAGGGAGGAGCGAGGCCAGGGAGGGATTTGAACACTAGAACAAAAATTTTAAAATCGAGGCGTTGCCGGACCGGGAGCCAATGTAGGTCAGCGAGCACAGGGGGTGATGGGTGAACGGGACTTGGTGCGAGTTAGGACACGGGATACAGGTTTGGGATGAGCTGGAGGGTGGGAGATGAGAGGCCAGTGTGGAAGTGCAGTTTTTGTCTCGGACAAAATGGTTTCCTTGAATTTAAACTAATAAAATGGCCGACTCTGACTTGTGTGGAAAAGGGAAAAAATCCATTGTTATGTTCTTTTCTGAAAATAACTTTAAAGTCTTAGGGGTAGAAATTAGGTCGCGCCCCATTTGGGGCGCAAATATCGTCCGGACGCAAATATTAGCGCCTGGCACTAATTATCGGCACTGACAGGAAACTTCACTTTTACCACCCCGGGAGGTGAGTGGAGCGCTAAAGCAGGCGCTGCACACCTCTCAAGGCGCAAAGGCCGAGCAGTGAGGCGCTAACTCGGAGCGCTGGCGAAGCTCATGTAATGTCAGTCAGCAATGGAACACACACACAATGGCACGGGCCAGTTCTTAAAGGGGATGGTTAATCTTGCTTTCCATCCACATCCTGTTCATTGCTGCCTTGAATCTCGGCCTGGAGAGACTTGCACATCAAATGTGCTGGAAAGAACAATGGAAAGTACCAGGCAAAGAGCTCAGAGTGCAGCTCCCACAGTCTCTGCTAAATCGATACAAGGAATGGCAAATCAAAATGAACCTGCAAAGTGCTGCTCAGTACCCAAAACTCCTTCACACAACGTTGAATCTCTCCAGAAGTCTCTCCCTCTCTCTCTCAGAATGCGTAGTTCAAAAATGCCACCAACAATAAAAGACAGGAAGAGGCCCCCTTTAAATAGCGCCCCCCCCCAGCCCCACAGCGATTGATAGCGTTCCAGTCTTCTGGTCGTTGGAAGCGCCAGGCAGTAAGGCAGGGGGCGCCACTCAATTTCCGCTACGGGGCGCCACAAGGGCGTTGCACCATGGAATGACGTCACAATCTGCGCGCGCAGGTGGTCGCAGCGGTAAGTTTTAGCGCCGCCGCACAATCTCAAGTTAAGTTCTCGAGCGGCGCAAACATCGCTGCGCCCGGGCGTTAGCGGCTTTGCGCCCCATTAGCGCCCTCTTCAGGCGCTAACGGGAGGCGCAACCAAGTGAATTTTTACCCCTTAGACTATGCTGTCAGCAAAAGACTGCCTGCAATAAAGAAAACAGGCTTAATATTGAGATAACCAAGGGCTAGTAAAGTAAACAAACAGGGCCTTGGCCTTGGTGAGAGAAGTAAAATAGATAGGGCTAAAAATTGAGTCGCGCCCCGTTTGGGGCGCTAACCTCGCCGGGGCGCGACTTTTAGCGCCCCGAAAAAATTAGCGGCCCCGCGCCGGAACTTCAGTGGTTGCGCCCCAAGAGGGAAGCGGGGCGCAACTGGAAGCAGCCCGCATCCCTCTTGGGGCGCTGCGAGTGAATATCCTGGCGCTACGTGCCGCAGCGCCACGCGCTGCGGCACGTCGCGCCGCGGTATTGCAGGCCTTCCTCCCCTTCTTAAAGGGGAGGGACCCTGCGCAGCGCGAACCGGGGCCCAGCTGGGCCCCCAGGGATCGGGAGTGCCGGCAAAAGAGCCCGGCACTCAAGAGAAGTGCCGGGCTCTTGGAGCGCAGCCGGCACTTCACGGTGGGGGGGCTTCACGGGGGCCGGGGGCAGGTGCTGGCAGGCGGCCAGCAACAAAAATGGCCGCCTGCCACCTCCGCTTTAAATATCGCCGCCCCGGCCGCACGTACGCCTCCCTGAACCCGTCGGACATAGCGTCTGGCGGTAAATCAGGGGGCGCGACTGAAGATCACGGCCGGGGCGCGAGCGGGGTGCTGCGCACGGCGATGACGTCATCGCCGGCGGCGCAGCGCCACAGGGCGCTACCGGCTGCCGCCGCTGCTAACCTCCCACTAAATTTTTCGGGAGGCGTGGGCGGCGCTGCGCCCGGGCGTTAGCTGCTTTACGCCCCATTAGCGCCCTCTTAAGGCGCTAACGGGAGGCGCAAGCAGCTGAATTTTTCCCCCATAGACTCCATTTTATAGAGATTAGCTAGTCTCATTGTAAGGCATTTCTAATGTGTTTTTTCTAATTGTTAACGTAGCTTACCTTAAACAACATGTCATGTGATATTATACTGTATAAGAATACTCCATTTTCTGTGATTCGGCAGTCTGTCATCATAGCTAATTGGGCTATGGTTGCAGTCTCCTTGCAAGTAAAATATAATAAAAAGCCTTCTTTGACGATATTGTCTACAAGAGTCTTTAATCGGAAGTCAAACTTCGACAGTTTCTTGGAGGTTCCACCGAGATCGCTTGCTACCTTTCGGTAAGTCACGGACAAGGCATCATGAATTTCTAGTGACAAATCCTATGGCCACAGTGATTTTTTATCACAAAAAAAAAGAGATTTCTCATTAGATCCTGAATGATGTATGTCTGTTTCTTCCGACAGGTACACTGCGATTGTTAAGACTTTTGTTTAGATTTGAGTTGAATCTTGTAGCTTTTGATTTAGACAAATTGGAAAAAAAAAGGGAAGGAAATTTTAAAAAAAAACTGTCGGGCAAAGAAGGCAAGGGAAAAAGTCGACAGGGTTGTATCCCGGATTAAAACTGCAGTCTCAAGGGTGGGTCCCTTGCCCTTGAGCAGCGAAAGCTGCAGTATAAAAGGTACCAGGAAATAAAACTGCAGTATCAAGGGTGGGGCCCTTGAGCCGTGAAAAAATAACTGAAAATTGACTATCAAAAAAAAATCAGTAAATTGACTATCACAAAAAAAAATCAGTAAATGACTATTGAGAATCTCACGGCAGAGTATAGAGTATAAGTTAAATGTTAAGGACTCAGTTTGTAATGAAGAACAATGCAAAACTGAGAATTGACTATTTGTTTAGTTTAAAGTATAAGGTTAAATGTTTAATTATTTGATTTGTTTGCCGATTTGTTTTTTTTGCATTACTTATAATTGTCTTGATTGTGGTTAGTTCTTGTTATTGTCTTGTAATATTATTGGATGGTCAGAAATAATCGTAAGGGGATAAAGGGTAAAACTTGCGATTTAGAAGAAGAAGAATGCCTA
Source organism: Squalus acanthias (assembly GCA_030390025.1). Taxonomy (NCBI): domain Eukaryota; kingdom Metazoa; phylum Chordata; class Chondrichthyes; order Squaliformes; family Squalidae; genus Squalus; species Squalus acanthias. The sequence goes on from CM059435.1 coordinate 118,440,422, forward strand.
GTATAATTAAAACTTTATTAAGAATAGAAGAATTACATGTCTAGAGGACTGTCTCGCAAATAGAGACCCACAAAGAAGAGGTAAAAAGTCAATAAATTGGTCAGCCTTTTCAGACTGGAAAAAGGAAGCAGAAAGGCGTAAGGACCGTAGTATACAAGCCAGTAGATCTGACATTAAAAATAAGAGAAAAGACCCCGTGAGTAAATTGGCTAAACAAAATGAAGTTAGACAAATAGGGACCAAAAGAATAAAGTTTCCCTCTTAATGGAGCAAGCAGCTTCCGCAACACCGACGGACCAGAATTGAAATCTGAAACTCAAAGCAAAAAAAAAAGGGATTTGGAAAGCCAGGAAAAGCTGCTGAGAAGTTTTGCCGGCATGGAAGTTATTAATGTCTGTGCCGAGATAAAAGCTAATATACAAGATTTGTTGAGTGAAAGGAATCTTAAAAGGAATACTGGGATCTCAGTTGTGTGAAAGTGTGAGTGAAAAGTGTAAAAGATTCCTGATTGTGTGAATGTTTAAGTTTGTTAAGTTACAGTATTATTTTGTCCCTGAGAAAAAAAAATCTGCCTAAAAAAACAGGTGTCTGTCATTTTGTTTATGTTTTAGCTCCACCCACTCTTTTGTACAGAGAGCTAAAAGCTGTTTTTAACTCTTTGAAGACTTGTCTTGAATGATACTCAAGCGTTGTTGGTTTAAGTTTGTTAATTGTTTTACAAAAGAGGTATAAGCTTCAGCCTTGAAGTCACAGTTGCCAATGTGCCTGGAAAGAAAATTAATTTGAATGTTTACAAGGCATGGTAATTGTTTCTTTGTTAAATGTGACTATGGTTTCTTTTCCAACTGACACTGGTTAGTTTTTAAAAAAAATTGATCTGGATTGAATTGGAATTATTGAGGTTAATTAACCTATTAAAAACCAGACTTTCATTGTGCACGGTGAAATTCTGGTTGGTGTAAATTTGTGTAGACCGCATTGAATAAGATATTTAATGGTCTGAAACCAGATTTTGAAATATTTACAGTCTTGGATACAGAACGGGTTCTGGTCCATACCATTGGCAGAGGAATCACAAGGAAATTCGCCTTTACTGTCAGGGATAGACAGGAATTTTATATCAGACTTTGCAGGGAAAGTGCCCCAAGAATTAGAAAAAAAAAACCTAATTTGAATTACAATTTAACTTAAGCTGCTGTGTAAAAACTGAGAAGAACAACAAAAAAAAGTTTGTTTAACAAAAGATTAAGTTTCGGTCTGAGATTTAACCTTGGAGTCGCGGTTGCTATGGTAAAATCTTCCAAAGCAATTTGATTTGATTTGCTTAAATGTGAAAAACTAATTTATAGTTATAGTATTTTGGAAAGACATCTGAAGAAAGGACAATAAGAAATATGATGTAATTTATGGTTTTCTACAAGCATGTACTAGTTTGTTTTGTTTTATCTGTTCTGTTCATGTTTAGTTAAAGTGTGAAAACACAACTGCTTTTTTGGATCGGGAAAGTTTTTTTTAATTTACGTAAAGTGACGCAATTGCGTGCGCCTGATAATGTTTCGCTCCACCTTCTTAAAAAAACCTGCAAAGGAGTTAACCCTTTCCACTGACAGCTGATTAAGTTCATCGAGCAACAACTTTAGTATGAAATTTAAAGATATTGGACATTATTAAATATAAGTTTCTTAATTTAAGTTAATATGTCCCCACAGTGACAGAAGGAAAATTATGATTTGATAAATTAACCCCTTGGGCTCTAAGCAGAGTCACAATGGATTCTCTTCTTTCTTTTGTTATATGGAAGTCACTTTGTAAACTAATTGCAGCACTTCTGTCTCTAATGTTAAAACACTGTGTAAGCCACCTAGCCTGGAAATCATTTGTTTCTGAAATTGGAAATGGAAGATAAATTGATAGAAATGAACTTGAACATTGACAAAACCTATCAGTTCAACAGTACTGCTGTTTGGATTTTGGGATAATTTTGTAATAACAAAATGGACTCAGGCACTATATATATATGGGGTTACTTTTGGGAAAATAAAAGATCCTCTAAAATAATGATAAATAAAAAGTGTTAGTAACTTGGACCTAGTGAGAATGTTTGATCTATGTTTTCAATCTTAAATATTATACTGGACAGTAAAGTTACTCCAGGGGAGCATTGGAATATTGGAGACTGGAGGTAAAATTCTGAGAAGTTGCACTTGATCGATTAAACCATGGTCATCAACAGATTCATAAAGTTTTATGTCTGGTATGACACCTTTGTTATTTATAGCCATATAATCTTTTAATAAATTCTGCTCATAGAGTGAGAGCTTGATTAATGATGGGTCGCCTGGGCAATACTTGATTTGCACAGGATAAAAGTCTGCCTGGCACAGGATGCTACCAAATGATTGGGGATCTAGGGTTGAATGCTGTGATAGAAGGCACAATTAATGTGTGTGTGCTGTGTAGCTAGAGATTTGCAAAGGATAGTATAACAACAACAACAACTTGCATTTATATAGCACCTTTAATCTAGTAAAACATCCCAAGGCGCTTCACAGGAGCGTTATCAAAACAAAATTTGACACTGCGGGAGATATTAGGGCAGATGACTTGGTCAAAGAGGTAGGTTTTAAGGAGCGTCTTAAAGGAGGAAAGAGAGGTAGAGAGGCGGAGAGGTTTAGGGAGGGTTTTCCAGAGCTTAGGGCCTAGGCAGCTGAAGGCATGGCCGCCAATGGTGGAGTGATTATAATCAGGGATGCTCAAGAGGCCAGAATTGGTAAAACGTAGATATCTCGGAGGGTTGTGGGACTGGAGGAGGTTACAGAGATAGGAGGGGTGGCGAGGGCCATGGAGGGATTTGAAAACAAGGATGAGAATTTTGAAATCGAGGCATTGCTTAACCGGGAGCCAATGTAGGTCAGCGACCACAGGGGTGATGGGTGACCGGGACTTGGTGCGAGTTAGGATACGGGCAGAAGAGTTTTGGATGACCTCAAGTTAACGGAGGGTAGAACATGGGAGGCTGGCCAGGAGTGCGTTGGAATAGTCAAGTCTAGAGGTAACAAAGGCTTGGATTAATACAAACCTGTTTTATTGAAATATTAACAGAGATCTAGTTTGTCATCTCTTTTTGACGGAGATGTGACCAAGAAGGTCCATTCGGAGGGCAATTTTCACCTTCGCTGCCTGGAATGGCCGGTTGTAGAACCCGCCTTATCTTCATCCCATTGAGTTCCTACAGATTAAGCTCCGGAGTTCCTTCCCCGAACCTCTCCACCGCACCACTTCTCTCTCCTCCTTTAAGATGCTGCTTAAAACCTACCTCTTTGACCAAGCGTTGGGTCACCTGTCCTAATATCTCCTTCTTTGCCTCAGTGTCATTTTTATGACTGATTACGCTCTTGTGAAGCGCCTTAGGGTGTTTTTTTCTATGTTAAAGGCACTATATAAATGCAGGATGTTGTTGTGGGCTTATGCCCTTTGCACCTCAGGGGTATGTACTTGTAGAAAAGTCTTGCAGACAACAAACTCAATGGCCCAAAAATTCGGCCCTTCCCGGTGAGTAGTACTCACCCGTATTGCTTCCCGAAGTGCCGGTTTCCTGCATGCACTGTGCATGCGCGGGAAACCGGAACTTCCGGTATGGTGAAGGGGGCGGTTCCTAGGTGAACCGCGTGCGCGCTAGAGGCTGCGCGCGCGCAGCACACTTAGATTTTTTTTCAGGTTTCTACGCAAGGGTAAGTATTGAAGATTCTACGCTAATAAAAAGGAGGCATAAGACCCCTTTTGAACAAGGTAAGTGGTTAATTAAGTATAATTTTAAAAAATTTTCAACAGGCTTATCTTTTTTATATACTTTAAAGAAAGGTAAGTTTATTTTTATAACTTTTAAAAAGTATTTTAATTTTTTCAAAAATTAAAATTTTTGTTTAAAGTGGTTACTTTATTTAACTATAGTTATTTTATAAATGTGATGGTTTTTTTTTAAATTTATTTTAAGTTTAGCTGTTCTTTTGGGGCCGATTTCAATTCACAGATTTGACAGGTCTCCTGTCAAATCTATGAATGAAAGATGGTCTGCTGCCATTGGCTCTCCATGGCCCACGTGATCCCAGGGGTCGCATCGCACTAACTGCGCCCCTGGCACACGCAAGCACTGCGCATCGGCAGTTGGGAGAGGCCCAGGACCCGAAGTTCCCGTGGGCCCAAAACACAACGGCAGGTGCGGTAGGTAAGAGCGCGCGTGATCCTTACCCCCGCGGCAAGCCGGACACGCGAATTTCTGGGCCAATGAGGCAGGGCTTCCAGGGAATCATGGTCTTCTGCAGTTATCCCCCACTTGCCCGATGCCACTTCTGTCCCTGGGATTAGAAGTTCGCTTGGCCCAGAGTTAGCAAAATATTCTGGTTTGGCAAATGTTGCTGATAAAGGAAGCGGATCAGATGTAGTTGCTTAATCTTAGTGGGTAAGTCAGGGGTTGGCATTTTCAAATCCAAAGACATGATACCCTGCTGTGCCAAATAATACAAAAAGAGCTTACCAATTGATTCATACCATCCACATATATACAGGACATAAATGGCAGTCGGTGTACAAAAGCTCGGTACAGTTTAGAATTATCAGGGCCGGAGTGATCTCCTGGACTCGTCTCAATCACCTAAGTGGGTTGGAGAGGAATTTCTCAGGTTTTATTTCTCCAAACCAAGAAATCCAATCGGGAATTCAGAAGAAACTTCTTTACCCAAAGAGTGGTGAGAATGTGGAACTCGCTACCACAGGGAGTGGTTGAGGCGAATAGTGTAGATGCATTTAAGGGGAGGCTAGACAAGCATATGAGGGAGAAGGGAATAGAGGGTTATGCTGATAGAGTTAGATGAGGAAAGACGGGAGGAGGCTCGAGTGGAGCATAAACGCCGGCATGGACTGGTTGGGCCGAATGGCCTGTTTCTGTGCCGTAAATCCACGTAATCCTGTGTAAATTTGGGCTGGATTTAATCCGGTTTTCGGCCCCACCCAGGAGATCACATGGCTTCGGGTGGGGGTGGGGAGTGTCTATATATGGCGATGCCTGAGGTATCACACATTGCGTGGGACAGGCTGGACGGACAAGAGGGTCTTTCCCCGTCCGTCATTGTTCGTATATTCGTATACTTCTTCCTCCTATAGTACCAACATCCCCATTGCCAGGGAGCCATCTGCTTTTATTGAGCAGCCCTTACAAATACAAATTTGCAATAACAAGTTGAGTTTCAGCCATATGTGGGGTCTGTACTATCTGTAGCCCATTTGTACATCAATTTCAACTGACACACTATATTTCCATCATGTTGTAACAACAGGACACTTATATTACAAACAGCTTCTCATGGATGGTCTCACTCACAATCCATATCTGTCCTTTGGCTTTTGAGTGGAGTAGAATTCGCTTGCAGTGTTGACGCAGATACAAGACTCAAATCCTGCTTGCCAGAACCAATTTGACTCTGGCGTGCAGGTTTCTCGACAGAGTTTGCATTGGATTCCTGTGGGGCCACTCAGGAAAGACAGGCAGACCGCATGGCTGATTAATCATTTGCTTTCATTCTCCTCTCATCCTCTCCTCTTATTTACAATAATAGAATTACATTGAACTTACAACACAGGAACAGGCCATTCAACTGATACACTATATTTCCAGGAGCGGTGGACATGAAAGTGGCAGCGCCCGAGGCCGAGACCAGCGGCGAGAGCGAGACCAGAGCTGGGAGCGGGAGCGCCCGAGGCCCGAGACCAGCGGTGAGAGCGAGACCAGAGCTGGGAGCGGGAGCGCCCGAGGCCCGAGACCAGCGGTGAGAGTGAGACCAGAGCTGGGAGCGGGAGCGCCCGAGGCCCGAGACTAGCGGCGAGAGCGAGACCAGGGCTGGGAGCGGGAGCGCCCGAGGCCCGAGACTAGCGGCGAGAGCGAGACCAGAGCTGGGAGCGGGAGCGCCCGAGGCCCGAGACCAGCGGCGAGAGCGAGACCAGAGCTGGGAGCGGGAGCGCCCGAGGCCCGAGACTAGCGGCGAGAGCGAGACCAGAGCTGGGAGCGGGAGCAGACGGATCTGTGAGGGGGGGAGGAAAAAAATCAAAAGTGTGACGTCACAGGAAAGCAGGTAAGTGATTGGTTGGTGAGTATTTCTCTTTTTCTCTTGTTTTCTCTTTTTCTCTAAACTAGGGCATTGGTTTAAATTAAGAGCCGTGATTATAGATTAAAAACTATACATCAATAATTGAGTGATATTTCAAAACGTTAAAAAATTTAATTAGCTAGATAAAATACAATAGAGATGGCAGGGCGGGTGATGTGTTGCAGCTGTAGCATGTGGGAGCTGGGGACACCGGTGTGATCCACAGCGACCACATCTGCAGTAAGTGTCTGCAGCTCGAGGAACTTCGGCTCAGAGCTTCCGACACTGCGATACATCAGGGAGGGGGAGAGTTACCTGGACACTTTGGGCTGGATTTTGCAGGTAGTTAACAGGCAGTTAAGAGGATTATCCCCATTTTTCCAGCAGAGGCGCGGGCTTCCCGAGGTCGGGAATCCCCGCCAGGGTCACTGTGGCGAGTGGTTGGTCTGCGGGGGTCGGAGGGGTGCAAAAGTGCGCTGTGGAGGTGAGTGATGCGTGCAAGTGTGGAGAGGTAAGTATGTGAGGTGAGTGAAAAGTGATAGAAAATGTTTACTTACCTTTGTTTCTTCCTGCAGGCTTCAACAGTTGGGGAATCGGAGACTCCTGCATCTCAATGGCAGAGATGAGATGGCTGCTGCATTCTCCGATGCAACAGCCATCTGCATTCTGCTCACAAAAGAGGTTTGATGAGTCTTGAATACAAGGACTCATCAAACAACAGAGAATGTCAGTGTTTGACAGCTTCACAGAGCTGTCATCCGATGACAATTCATCTGTCAAAAATTTTTGACAGATGAAACGTCGTAGGCTGACGTTCTCTGTAACCGGCTTCCCCTTAATTGGCCTGCTAAGCCCGCTGGGCAGGCTTAACAAGGTCAATCAAGGGAAAATAGCGTGGGTTGGCCACAAGTCGATGGAGGCGGGACTGAAACCCGACAAGCAGCAGTCCCGCCTCCAACGCGCCCCCATTGGCAAAATCACCCCTTTTGATCCAGGAGGCAGTCACACCCCTTAGGTTAAATACTTCAAATTTGGTCTGTGGTCAGGGACAGGAGGGTGTGACTACGAGTGAGGCAGGTATGGGGATCCAGAAGGTAGCATTGGAGGAGCCTCAGCCCTTGCAATTGTCCAACAGGTCCGAGGTTCTTGCAGCCTGTGTGGATGAGAGCAGGGACTGCAGGGAGGATGAGTAAACTGACCACAGCACTGTAGTACAGGGGGCCATTCAAGTTGGGGGAGTAAAAAGGAATGTAGTCGTGGTAGGGGACAGCATAGTTAATGGGATAGATATTGTTCTCTGCAGCCAGGAGCCTGAGTCCCGAAGGCTGTGTTGCCTGCCCGGTGCCAGGGTTAAGGACATCTCCTCCAGGCTGGAGACGAACTTGGAGTGGGAGGGGAAGGATCCAGTTGTCGTGGTCCACGTAGGTACCAACGACATAGGTAGACTAAGAAAGAGGTTCTGCTGAGGGAGTATGAGCAGCTCGGGGCTAAATTAAAAAGCAGAACCACAAAGGTAATAATCTCTGGATTACTACCTGAGCCACGAGCAAATTGGCATAGGGTCAATAAGATCAGAGAGTTGAATGCGTGGCTCAAGATTGGTGTGGGAGAAATGGGTTTCGATTCATGGGGTACTGGCACCAGTACTGGGGAAAGAGGGAGCTGTTCCGTTGGGACGGGCTTCACTTTAACCATGCTGGGACCAGTGTCTTGGTGAATCGAATAACTAGGGCTGTAGATAGGGCTTTAAATTAAATAGTGGCGGGGAGGGGTCAGGTGAGGGCAAATTTAGAAAGTTAAAGAGATAGGACAAGGCAATAGTGCAGGGTTGCGATAGGGGTAATGATAACCAGAGTGTGACAGGAAGGGACAGAGCATACAAACATAAGAGTGTACCAGCAAATAGGGCCAGCAAGGGAAAATGTTAAAAAGACAAAATTGAAGGCTCTTTATCCGAAGGCACGCAGCATTCATAACACGATAGATAAATTGACGGCACAAATAGAAATAAATGGGTATGATCTGATAGCCATTGCAGAGACGTGGTTGCAAGGTGACCAAGGCTGGGAACTGAATATTCAGGGGTATTTGACATTTTGGAAGGATAGGCAGAAAGGAAAAGGAGGTGGGGTAGCTCTGTTAATAAAGGATGAGATCAGTACAGCAGTGAGAAATGATATTGGCTCGGAAGATCAAGATGTAGAATCAGTTTGGGTGGAGATAAGAAATAATAAGGGAAAGAAGTCACAGGTGGGAGTAGTCTATAGGCCCCTAACACTGTAGGATAAAGTATAAATCAAGAAATAATGGGGGCTTGTAAGAAAGGTACTGCAATAATCATGGGCGATTTTAATCTTCATGTCGATTGGACAAATCAAATTTGCAAAAGTAGCCTTGAGGACGAGTTCATAGAGTGTATTCAGGACAGTTTCTTAGAACAATACATTGTGGAACTGAGTAGGGAACAGGCTATTTTAGATCTGGTAATGTGTAATGAGACAGGGTTAATTAATGATCTCATTGTAAAGGATCCCGTGGGGAAGAGTGATCATAACATGATAGAATTTCACATTGAGTTTGAGGGTGAGAAACTTGGGTCTGAAACTAGTGTCCTAAACTTAAATAAAGGCAATTACAAAGGTATAAAGACAGAGTTGGCTAAAGTGGACTGGGAAAATAGATTAAAAGGTAAGACGGTAGATAAGCAGTGGCAGACATTTAAGGAGATATTTCATAACTCTCAACAAAGATATATTCCAGTAAGAAAGAAAGACTCTATGAGAAGGATGAACCATCTATGGCTTACTAAGGAAGTTAAGGATGGTATCAAATTGAAAGAAAAGGCATACAATGTTGCGAAGGTTAGTGGTAGGCCAGAGGATTGGGAAATTTAGAAACCAGCAAAGGATGACTAAAAAAATAATAAAGAGAGAGAAAATAGATTATGAGAGTAAACTAGCAAGAAATGTAAAAACAGACAGTAAGAGCTTCTACAAGTATATAAAAAGGAAGAGAGTAGCTAAAGTAAACGTTGGTCCCTTAGAGGATGAGACTGGGGAATTAATAATGGGAAACAAGTAAATGGCAGAGACTTTGAACAAATATTTTGTATCTGTCTTCATGGTAGAAGACACTAAAAGCATCCCAATAATAATAGATAATCAAGGGACAAAAGGGAGGGAGGAACTTAAAACAATCACTATCACTAGAAAAAATGTATTGGCAAACTAATGAGACTAAAGGCTAACAAGTACCCTGGACCTGATGGCCTGCATCCTAGGGTCTTGAAAGAGGTGGCTGCAGATATAGCGGATGTATTGGTTGTGATCTTCCAAAATTCCCTAGATTCTAGAAAGTCCCAGCAGATTGGAAAACTGCAAATGTAACACCCCTATTCAAGAAAGGAGGGAGACAGAAAGCAGGAAACTATAGCTCGGTTAGCCTAACATCTGTCATTGGGAAAATGATGGAACCCATTATTAAGGGAATAGTAGCAGGACATTTAGAAAATCATAACACAATCAAGTAGAGTCAACATGGTTTTATGAAAGGGGAATCGTGTTTGACAAATTAACTAGAGTTCTTTGAGGATGTAACAAGCAGGGTGGATCAAGGGGAACCAGTAGATGTAGTATATTTGGATTTCCAGAAGGCATTCGATAAGGTGCCACATAAAAGGTTACTGCACTAGATAAGAGCTCAGGGGGTTGGGGGTGATATACTAGCATGGATAGAGGATTGGCTAACTAATAGAAAACAGAGAGTCGGGATAAATGGGTCAATTTCAGGTTGGCAAACTGTAACTAGTGGGGTGCCACAGGGATCAGTGCTGGGGCCTCAACTATTTACAATCTATATTAATGACTTGGATGAAGTGACTGAGTGTACTGTAGCCAAATTTGCTGACGATACAAAGATAGGTGGGAAAGCAAGTTGTTAGGAGGACACAAAGTCTGCAAAGGGATATAGATAGGTTAAGTGAGTGGGCAAAAATTTGGCAGATGGAGTATAATGTGGGAAAATGTGAAGTTATCCACTTTGATAGGAAGAATCAAAAAGCAAAATATTATTTAAATGGAAAGAGGCTACAGAATGCTGCGGTACAGAGGGATCTGGGTGTCCTCGAACATGACCCATGAAACACAAAAAGTTAGCATGCAGGTACAGCATGTAATTGGGAAGGCAAATGGAATGTTGGCCTTTATTGCAAGGGGGATGGAGTATAAAAGTAGGGAAGTCCTGCTACAACTGTACAGGGTGTTGGTGAGACCACACCTGGAGTACTGCGTACAGTTTTGGTCTCCTTATTTAAGGAAGGATATACTTGCATTGGAGGGTGTTCAGCGAAGGTTCACTAGGTTGATTCCTGATATGAAAGGGTTCTCCTATGAGGAAAGGTTGAGCAGGTTGGGCCTATACTCATTGGAGTTTAGAAGAATGAGAGGTGATCTTATTGAAACATATAAGATTCTGAGGGGGCTTGACAGGGTAGATGCAGAGAGGATGTTTCCCCTTGTGGGGGAATCTAGAACTAGGGGGCATAGTTTCAGGATAAGGGGTCGCCCATTTACGATGGAGATGAGGAGGAATTTATTTTCTCAGAGGATCGTGAATCATTGGAAATCTCTACCCCAGAGAGCTGTGGAGGCTGAATCAGTGAATATATTCAAGGCGGAGATAGACAGATATTTGAGCCATAGGGTAGTCAAGGATTATGGAAAGTGGAGTTGAGGCCAAGATCAGATCAGCCATGATCTCATTAAATGGCGGAGCAGACTCGAGGGGCCAAATGGCCTACTCCTGCTCCTATCCCTTATGTTCTTATGTTCATTCGGCCCAACTGGTCAATGCCGGTGTTTATGGTCCACACGAGCCTCCTCCCACCCCACTTTATCTCACCCTATCAACATATCCTTCTATTCCTTTCTCCCTCATGTGTTTATCCAGCTTCCCTTAAATGCATCTATACTATTCACCTCAACCACACACTGTGGTGGCAAGTTCCACATTCTCACCACTCTCTGGGTAAAGAATAGAAGTGTTCAAAACAACAACAACAACAACAACAACAGCTTGTATTTATATAGCGCCTTTAACATAGTAAAATGTCCCAAGGCGCTTCACAGGAATGTTAAATAACAATTTTTGACACTGAGCCACATAAGGAGATATTTGGGCAGATAACCAAAAGCTTGGTCAAAGAGGTGCGATTTAAGGAGCATCTTATAAGAGGAAAGAGAGGTAGAGAGGCGGACAGGTTTAGGGAGGGAATTCTAGAGCTTAGGGCATGGGCAGCTGAAGGCGCGGCCACTAATGGCGGAGCGATTAAAATCAGGGATGATCAAGAGGCCAGAATTAGAGGAGCGCAGATATCTCGGAGGGTTGTGGTGCTGGAGAGGATTACAGAGATAGGGAGGGACGAGGCCATGGAGGGATTTGAAAACAAGGATGAGAATTTAAAAATCGAGGCGTTGCTTAACCGGGAGCCAATGTAGGTCAGCGAGCACAGGGGGTGATGGGTGAACAGGACTTGGTGCGAGTTAGGACACGGGCTGCCGAGTTTTGGATGACCTCAAGTTTATGGGGGGGTAGAATGTGGCAGGCCGGCCAGGAGTGCATTGGAATAGTCAAGTCTAGAGGTAACAAAGCCATGGATGAGGGTTTCAGCAGCAGATGAGCTGAGGCAAGGGCGGAGACGGGCGATGTTGCGGAGGTGGTCTTAGCGATATGTGGTTGGAAGCTCATCTTGGGGTCAAATTATGAAGGGTTTGATAGAGTAAATAAGGAGAAACTGCTTCCACTGGTGGATGGGTTGGCAGTAATCAGAGGACACAGATTTAAGATAATTGGCAAAAGATTCAATGGTGGCAGTGGGGCGGGGGGTGGGGGTGGGGGACATGAGGAGAAATCAAAGAGTCCCACTTCAGGGACCTGAGTACAAAATATAGGTTGACTGTCCCAGTGACGTACTGAAGGAGTGCTGCACTGTTGGAGGTGGCGTCTTTCAGAGAGCACGTTAAACCGAGGCCCCCTCTCCCACCTCAGGTCAATGTAAATGATCTCACGGCACTATTTGAAGAAGAGCAGGGGGAGTTCTCCCCCGGTGTCCTGTGGCCAATATTTATCCCTCAACCAACATCACTAAAAAAAAAGATTATCTTACGTTATCCCATTGCTGTTTGCGGGAGCTTGCTGTGCGCAAATTGGCTGCCGCATTTCCTACATTGCGACAGTGACTACACTTCAAAAAGTACTTCATTGGCTGTGAAGTGCTTTGGGGTGTCCCGAAGTTGTGAAAGGCACTATAGAAATGCAAGTCTTTTTTCTTTTAATTATCAAACCAGAAGTGTGAAGCCAGCACGATCGGAGGTTGGGTGGGCGGGGGCAGATTTACAGCGTGAACTATATGGGAAATATTTGCAGAATGGAGCAGAAATAGTGGGATCTGACCTGAAAAATTGTCATCGTAGAAAACGCACTAATATAATTATTTATTTTTTTAAATTCAGCTGCCTTCTCTACAACTGTGTGTACTCAAAATATTGTGAACTAGATTGTGACTAAATCACCTCGTAAAGGAACAGCTATAAATATAATTAATTACTTTGACAAGTGGCAGTGAGTTTTCTGTTCCAGCACTGTTCAAGTGTTGGGAGAACTGACAGGGCATAAACACCTCCGAGCCCTTTTGTGCTCTCTTCCAGCTGCTCTCTCTTTCAATCCTTTCTTTCCTCCCTACTCCCCTCGCTCCTCTTCATCCTCCCTATCATTCAACAACAACAACTTGCAGTTATGTAGTGCCTTTAACGTAGTAAAACGTTCCAAGGCGCTTCACAGGAGCTTAAATCAGTCAAAGTTTGACACTGAGCCACATAAGGAGATATTAGGGCAGGTGGCCAAAAGCTTGGTCAAAGAGGTTGGGGGAGAAATTGGCCTCAATGCGCCTCCCGTTAGCGCCTCCGGGGGGGGGGGTGATAACGGGGCGCTAAGGGCTTACCGACCGGGCGCGGCGAAATTACCGACGCCCGCGAATCTCCGTGGCGGGTTAGCGCTGGCGCTAAAACTTACCACCTCGATCTCCTGCTCCTTAGAGATGGTGACTGATGTAAGAAAACTACTAGGCACTTGGTCTAAGCATTAAACAAAGCTTTAATCAACTGTTTTACAACATGGAGATCTAGTTGTGTCCTTCACTAGTTCCTGTTGAGGAATGTCCTAAGCAAGCTGGGCCCATGCCCGAGTATTTATACTCTCCCCGGACAGCGCCACCAGCAGGCCGCCCAGTATTACTTCATACATGAATGACGAGATTCATGTCAGTGACGTCATCCGGCGCGCAGCGCCTTGTTATCGCCCTGGATGTAAAATTTGCTTCCGCCCCCTGCAGCATGGCCGGGCGTCAACAACGGCAGCCGCAGGAGGCGTGGTCACCTCGGCTGGCCGCTTGGGGAGCGCTAATTAAAGGCAGTGGTGGTCGGGTAGGCCAAAATGTAATAATGTCCCCAGTCTGCTGTATTTTGATTATTTTCCAGCCCGCGATTGATCAGCCCCGCACTCTCTTACAGTGCTCGGGGCTGCTGTGCGCGTAACGCAGGTGCCGTCGACGACCATTCCCAGCCTTAGCCTTCAATGACCGCAGCATTGGCCCTGCCCTTTAAGGGAGGGAAGGAGCCTGTAAAACCGGCAGCGCTGCCCCGAACATTGCGCAGCGCTCTGCCGCTCCCGCCCCTCTCACTCCCTTTAGCGCTCTAAGGGAAGCGGTAGCGCTTGATTTAGCGCCCCACTTCCCTCTGGGAGCACTAAACCGGAAATTCCTGTCGGAATCAATTGTGTAGCGCCTGCTGATACCTTTGCGCTCCCGCAAAAGTTATCGCCCCAATCGGGGCGCTGTGCAATTTCTAGCCCATAGGTTTTAAGGAGCGTCTTAAAGGAGGGAGGAAAGAGAGGCGGAGAGGTTTAGGGAGGTAATTCCTGTGCTGAGGGCCCAGGCAGCTGAAGGCACGGCCGCCAATGGTGAAGCGATGGAAACCGGGGATGAGCAAGAGGCCAGAATTGGAGGAGCGAAGAGATCGCAAAGAGTTCAAAGAAAAACAAAGCGACATTTCATTGGCAGCCAGTTTTACGTAAACACAAACGGGCCCAAGGGGACAGTCCCAAGTTCCTCTCGTTATTTAACTGAACATTTTCGATGCAAGATTGGACCTGCTCCCCAAGGAACGCCTCACTGACTGATTTTCCTCCATTCACTGAGTCCGGTCGATCCAAGGTGATGGAGCAGGAAAGTCTGCTCCAAGTACTTACATAGCATGACATAGAATCGACAGCACAGAAACAGGCTGATCGGCCTAACTGGTCTGTGCCGGTGTTTATACTCCACGTGAGCCTCTTCCCAACCTAATTACCTCGCCCCCACCCTTCCCCTCTATTACCCTCTCCCACATGTGTGCGTCAAGGCTGCCCTTCAATACATTGATGCTTTCTGCTTCGACCACTCCATGTGACAATGAGTTCCATAATCTCACCAATCCCTGTGTAAAGAAATTCCTTATTTGATCTTTTAATGACTAACTTATATTTATGCCTCCTTGTTCCGGACTCATCCACAAGTAGAAACAGTTTCACCACATTCACTCAATCAAACACCTTCATAATTTTTAAGACCTCGATCAGGTCACCTCTCAGCCCTCTCTGTTCCAGAGACAAGAGCCCCAGCCTGTTCAATCTTTCCTGATAGTGGCTTCCTCTCAATTCTTACTCACAGAATATTGGTCCGGCTTTCACGAGTCAGTGGTGAACGAACGGTGCCACCCGCCCTCCTGTCTGCCTCAAAGACATGGACCATGTACAGCAGGCACCTCAACACACTGGAGAGGTACCGCCAACGCTGCCTCCGCAAGATCCTGCAAATCCATTGGCAGGATAGGCGCACCAACGTCAGTGTTCTCGCTCAGGCCAACATCCCCAGCATCGAAGCTTTGACCACACTCGATCAGCTCCGATGGACAGGTCACATTGTCCACATGCCCGATACGAGACTCCCAAAACAAGCGCTCTACTCGAAGCTTCAACACGGCAAGAGAGCCCCAAGTGGACAGAGGAAACGCTTCAAGGACACCCTCAAAGCCTCCTTGAAAAAGGGTAACATCCCCACCGACACCCGGGAATCCCAGACCCAAGACCGCACAAAGTGGAGGAGAAGCATCCGGGAAGGCGCCGAACACCTCGAGTCTCTTCGCCGGGAGCAAGCGGAAGCCAAGCGCAAACAGCGGAAGGAGCGCACGTCAACCCAAGCACCGCACCCACCTGCCCCTTCAACCACCGTCTGCCCCACCTGTGACAGAGACTGTAGGTCCCGCATTGGACCATCAGTCACCTGAGAACTCATTTTTAATGTGGAAGCAAGTCATCCTCGGTTCCGAGGGACTGCCGAAGAAGAAGAAGAAGAGACTCTTACCCACGCCCACAGACTTTCTCTGGGATTTTGCCCGGGAACTTGCGGTGATTAGAGCGCCATTTTGGTGCAGCGCCCTCTACTGGGGCCTGTGTGAACAGGACAAGCAACTGCGTGTCTCCTGAACCAATCAGATTGAAGAATCGTTAATGAGCAGTGCAGAGTCTGAACCAGGAAGTGTCAGTTAGAATAGTGAATTCAATGTCAAATAAGGTACAGAAAGCAAAATAAAGAGAGGGAAAGAAGGATTGGATTAAGAGAGATAAAAGAGATGGGAAGAAAAAGTGAAAAAAAACTTTAATTTAAATGTTTTTGTTTTTAAAAATCTCCAACAATAATTAAAATCTGAAGGAATGAGACTCCACACTTGTAAAATTGAATTTTCAGTGCCAGAGAGGTTGTTTGGCAGTAATTAAGACTCACCACGCCATTAAAAGTTCACTTACACTGGAATGGACTAGCCCTAACCTTTTCTGACGTGTTTAGTGGGTGTCTGTCACGCAAGTACCCCAACTTCACACCATTCCATGTGTTTCAATGCCGAGTCTCTTGGCAACATACCATTATCGCGCAGCTTCAGGAGGAGCAGGGTAACTCGGACGGCAATTTCCTGATTTCCGTGCTTAACCGCGCGTGTGTGGTCGCCAGAAGTTGCTGTCCGATTTGCTCCTGAATGAGGGTCGGCGCTGGTAGCCTCACTGTTCTTTCTGCCGCAAAAATCCGAGCCACTGAGTTTGGGCTTGGGGGTGGGGGGGGGGATTTGACCCCTCTCCGTCGCAAAAAAAATATTTTCATGGGCGAAAGCAAATGGAATATTAAACTGAAATGGCATGATGTGACCTCTTTATAATGAGATCACCTGTAGTATAATTGCTTCACTCCAAACACTGCTTTCTGCTACGAGGCTTTCGTTTTGCGCCCTTGTTTTTGCTGTTATGTCACAGCGAAAAGTGACAGATTTAAATTCCTACCTGGAATCTCGATTAACCATGTTAGATTCGCCCTATTACAAAATGCAGATTAGTTTGATGTAATGTAGTGAAGGATATCCCTTGCCAACATGCTCACACTGGTTAAATCAGGCAGCATCTCAGTGTTCATGACATCGTACGATTATTAAGAGCTCCTTCATGCAAAAACAATATGTTGCAGTCGGGAACGCAAGGTTATATCAAACCAAAGAAAAGCGGAGACTGTTTTATCAATGTGAAATATTTCAAGGAACATTTCCTCGTCCAATGATAGTAAATGGATAGAGAATTGGCTAACTAACAGAAAGCAGAGAGTCGGGATAAATGGGTCATTTTCCGGTTGGCAAACGGTAACTAGTGGGGTGCCACAGGGATCGGTGCTGGATCCCCAACTATTTACAATCTACATTAATGACTTGGATGAAGGGACCGAGTGTACTGTAGCCAAGTTTGCGGATGATACAAAGATGGGTGGGAAAGCAAGTTGTGCCGAGGACTCAAAGAATCTGCAAAGGGATATCGACAGGCTAAGTGAGTGAGAAAACATTTGGCAGATGGAGTATAATGTGGGAAAGTGTGAGGTTATCCACTTTGGCAGGAAAAATAAAAAAGCTAATTATTATTTAAATGGAGAGAGATTACAAAATGCTACAGTTCAGAGGGACCTGGGGGTCCTTGTGCATGAAACACAAAAAGTTAGCATACAGGTACAGCAAGTAATCAAAAAGGCAAATGGAATGTTGGCCTTTATTGCAAGGGGATTGGGGTATAAAAGCAGGGAAGTCCTGCTACAACTGTACAGGGTATTGGTGAGACCACACCTTGAGTACTGTGTACAGTTTTGGTCTCCTTATTTAAGGAAGGATATACTTGCGATGGAGGCAGTTCAGAGACAATTCACACGGTTAATTCCAGAGATGAGGGGGTTGACTTATGAAGAAAGGTTGAGCAGGTTGGGCCTATACTCATTGGAATTTAGAAGAATGGGAGGTGATCTTATTGAAACATATAAGATACTGAGGGGGCTCGACACGGTAGATTCAGAGAGGATGTTTCCCCTCGTGGGGAAATCTAGAACTCGGGGGTATAGTTTCAGAATAAAGGGTCGCCCTTTTAGAACTGAGATGAGGAGGAATTTCTTCTCTCAGAGGGTCGTAAATCTGTGGAATTCTCTGCCGCAGAGAGCCGTGGAGGCTGGGTCATTAAATACATTTAAGGTGGAGATAGACAGATTTTTACAAGATAAGGGAGTGAAAGGTTATGGGGAGCGGGCAGGGAAGTGGCTTTGAGCCCAAGATCAGCCATGATCTTATTGAATGGCGGAGCAGGCTCGAGGGGCCAAGTGGCCTATTCCTGCTCCTATTTCTTATGGTCTTATGTTCTAAACCACAGGACATCACTCTCGCCCCTGGGTTCAAGCCCCACAAGCATGACTTGGGAACGTGTTCCAGGCTAACACTTCAATGCAGTACTGAGGGAGTACTGCACTGTCAGAGGAGCCGTCTTTCCGATGAAACGTTAAACCGAGGCCCTGTTAAGTGGTAAAAGATCCAGTGTTTTAAAAGAGTAGCTGGGGCTTCTATGGGTGTTCAAGCCAAGATTACCAACCTCCATCAACACCATTGAAAACTCAAGAACTGGTTATTCATCTTGTTCGCTGTGTATAAGAAAGAAGAGATACAGCTCCTTCCACAGCCTCAGGACTTCGCAAAGCGCTTTACTGCCAATGAAGCAAAATACCGCGGATGCTGGAAATCTGAAATAATAACAGAAAATGCTGGGAAGACTCATCATATGTGGAGAGAGAAACAGAGTTAACGGCCTAAAATGCTCCCATCCAAAAATGGGTGAGTTTTCGGCGTGGGGGCAGTTAAATTATTAAAAATGGGATTCCCGACCTGATCCCGCCTCCAACCCGCCCACTTCCGGTTTTGCCGGCGGGGGGACTGGGAGGCGGGCGACCAACCCGCTGCCAGGGGGCGTTGCCACAATTTAAATATTGTAATGAGGCTGACGGCCTCTATTTTTCGCCTCCATTCTGTGTTTAACGGCACGGGGCCGGGTTTCTCGAGTCGGCAGGGCCCTGCGGGAAACCCAGCCTTTGACCCCACCCCCCCGCCCCGGGCACCCCCCTCCCCCCCCCCCCCCCCCCCCCAACCCGCCTCCCCGAAGAAAATTCCGGCCAACGTTTCTGGTCGATGACCTACCGTCAGTACTTTTGAAGTTTAGTCACTGTTGTATCCGCTCGTTCCCTTTAAGCTGCGCGGCCGCCGTCTCGAGGTTCCGCGTAGCCGGTGAGCCGGCTTCCCAGTGGGAAAAAAAACACGCATGCGCGGAAGTTTGGATGGGCCACGCTGCCCGTTAAAGGGGCCGTGCGGCACAAAAAAATTTAGGGGAACATTGGTTATAACGTAGGGAAACGCGGCAGCCAATTTGCGTGCAGCAAGGTCCCACAAACAGCAATCAGGAAATGTTCAGTTAATCTGGGGTTTTTTAGGGGTAAATATTGTCCGGGACACTGGGGAGACTCCCCTGCTCTTCTTTGAATAGTTTTTTTTAATTTGTTTATGGGATGTGGACGTCGCTGGCAAGGCCCAGCATTTATTGCCCATCCCTAATTGCCCCTTGAGAAGGTGGTGGTGAGCCGCCTTCTTGAACCGCTGCAGTCCGTGTGGTGAAGGTGCTCCCACAGTGCTGTTAGGGAGGGAGTTCCGATGGGATCTTTTACATCCACTTGAGAGGGCAGGTGAGGCCTGACATTCCCTCAGCACTACACTGGGAGTAGTCAGCCTCAATCATGGGCTCAAAGCCCCTGGAGTTGGATGTGAACCCACAACCCTTCTAGTTCAGAGGTGAGAGTGCTACCCACTGAGCCACAGCTCACCTTAGCTCTGTGCTTGCTGCTGTCTTTAACTCCGTAACAATGACACCTGCTCTTTAAGATGATCTTACTGGATTTACTCTAGACTCAAAAGGCATCAAGGGGTATGGGGAGAGAGCGGGAATATGGTATTGAGATAGAGGATCAGCCATGATCATATTGAATGGTGGAGCAGGCTCGAAGGGCCGATGGCCTACTCCTGTATTTTTCAATGTTTCTATGTTTCTATAATGCACTTTTGGACATCCTGAGGGCCCTACGTAAACACAAGGGGGTAAAAATTCACTTGGTTGCGCCACCCGTTAGCGCCTTAAGAGGGCGCTAATGGGGCGCAAAGCCGCTAACGCCCGGGCGCAGCGATGTTTGCGCCGCTCGAGAACTTAACTTGAGATTGTGCGGCGGCGCTAAAACTTACCGCTGCGACCACCTGCGCGCGCAGATTGTGACGTCATTCCATGGTGCAACGCCCTTGGGGCGCCCCGTAGCGGAAATTGAGTGGCGCCCCCTGCCTTACCGCCTGGCGCTTCCAACGACCAGAAGACTGGAACGCTATCAATCGCTGTGGGGCTGGGGGGGGCGCTATTTAAAGGGGGCCTCTTCCTGTCTTTTATTGTTGGTGGCATTTTTGAACTACGCATTCTGAGAGAGAGAGGGAGAGACTTCTGGAGAGATTCAACGTTGTGTGAAGGAGTTTTGGGTACTGAGCAGCACTTTGCAGGTTCATTTTGATTTGCCATTCCTTGTATCGATTTAGCAGAGACCGTGGGAGCTGCACTCTGAGCTCTTTGCCTGGTGCTCTCCATTGTTCTTTCCAGCACATTTGATGTGCAAGTCTCTCCAGGCCGAGATTCAATGCAGCAATGAACAGGATGTAGATGGAAAGCAAGATTAACCATCCCCTTTAAGAACTGGCCCGTGCCATTGTGTGTGTGTTCCATTGCTGACTGACATTACATGAGCTTCGCCAGCGCTCCGAGTTAGCGCCTCACTGCTCGGCCTTTGCGCCTTAAGAGAGGTGTGCAGCGCCTGCTTTAGCGCTCCACTCACCTCCCGGGGCGGTAAAAGTGAAGTTTCCCGTCAGTGCCGATAATTAGCGCCAGGCGCTAATATTTGCGTCCGGACGATATTTGCGCCCCAAATGGGGCGCGACCTAATTTCTACCCCAAGCTCTTTGTTTTTATGATGCGGTATATTTTAGCTATACCAAATAGATATGAAGTCAAATAAAACATTGAAATGTGAGAAGATCGTTGGGGCAGCCTTTTAATTTCTATGTTTGTATAGAAATGTTTGCACCTTTTCACAGAACTGTCTTTACAATTTGTGAGCAACGTTTGATAGAAGCAACAGTTTGTGCTTTAAGTTTGAGCAGTATCCGATTACAGGAGTGCGGCACAGCTGTAATTCACCCCTCACTGCACGTTGTGTGAATTGCTCAGCTGCCTGTGTTTGTACAGGAAAGCACTCACCTCTTTTACTGCAGTCTATTATCCACACATTTAACCATAATTAATAGGTTCTTTTTGGCCCAGATTTTCAACGACGCTCGCCGTTATTAATGTGTAAATCGTCCAGCTGATTGTGGCGAGGGAGCGATACCCCGTGAGTTGCGAATCGCCACAAGTTGCTGGACGGTTTGCGCCGCTCCGCCCTTAGCCTCGCGAAAACGGCAACTCGCCCTCAAAACCCTTCATAATTTTCAACACCTCTATTAAATCTCCCCTTAACCTTCTCTGCTCTGAGGAGAACAACCCCAACTTCTCCAGTCTCTCCACATAACTGAAGTCCCTCATCCCTGGAACCATTCCAGTAAATCTCCTCTGCACCCTCTCCAAGGCCTTGACATCCTTCCTAAAGTGCGGTGCCCAGAATTGGACACAATACTCCCGCTGAGGCCTAACCAGGGATTTATAAAGGTTTAGCATAGCCCCCCCTGCTTTTGTACTCTATCCTCATAACTCTGACTCTGCCACCGATGACTCAACTCTAAATACCTTGCATGTCTCACTTATGCCACACTGACCAGAACTGGATGCAGTGCTCAAACATAAGAACATAAGAATTAGGAGCTGGAGTCGGCCATTCAGCCCCTCGAGCCTGCTCCGCCATTCAATGAGATCATGGCTGATCTTCGACCTTAACTCCACTTTCCCGCCCTCTCCCCATATCCCTTGCTTCCCTTAATATCCAAAAATCTATCGATCTCGTGTCTTGAATATACTCAACGACTGAGCATCCACAGCCTTCAGGGGTAGAGAATTCCAAAGATTCACCACCCTCTGAGTGAAGAAATTTCTCCTCATCTCAGTCCTAAATGGCTGAACCCTTATTCTGTGACTGAAGCCGCAATGCAACCAGACCACTGCACCATCTAATCTCCCCCCCCCCACCCGTCTTTAGTCTACTGCTTTTTGTGGGATCTTCCTCTGCCTTGTATTCCTTGTACTGCTCCCTTTGGTAAGTGACCTTAGGTATTTTTTTGGTCTAAACCTGATGTGCGCCCTAGTTTCTCCTCTCAGTTCAACCTGGGCTTTTCACTGTATTTCCAACAAAGGGAAGGAGGATCACAGGGAGCAGCACGTCTCAGAAACATCTTGGCTAGTCAGCGACTCCCATTCTCAGTTCAGTTGGACGCAATCAAGGATTGATTAGCCCGATATTCGGACGTACAGGCATTGATCATTGCTTCTAATGAATTACGGTGTATGAAATAAATTATTGTTTCTCTGCCACATGCAAAAGCCTCATTGCAAGAATATCTTCATCTCATGACCAGAGCAAAGTCAATTCATCATATTGACTGGAGTCTGTTGGCAGTCATAAAGTCATTGAGATTGTGATTAGTGTAACTGATGAGAGCTATAAAGATCAGAAAATAGCAGACTCACTACAGTCAGTGGAGTCCTGGCCCGAACATTTGGACAAATAGGTATTTTTTATTTCACTTTAGATAGAAAGTAAGAAAGAACTTGCATTTCTATAGCGCACCTCCGGACGACCCAAAACGCTTTACAG
This sequence comes from Squalus acanthias, assembly GCA_030390025.1. Classification (NCBI taxonomy): domain Eukaryota; kingdom Metazoa; phylum Chordata; class Chondrichthyes; order Squaliformes; family Squalidae; genus Squalus; species Squalus acanthias. Next base: position 118,462,880 of record CM059435.1, read on the forward strand.
CCAATGAAGCACTTTTTGAAGTGGAGTCACTGTTGTAATGTGGGAAACGTGGCAGCCAATTTGTGCAGAGCAAGCTCCCACAAACAGCAATGTGATAATGACCAGATAATCTGTTTTTGTGATGTTGATTGAGGGATAAATATTGGCCAGGACACCGGGGAGAACTCCCCCTGCCAAGAGGGAAGACAGGATAGGAGGGTGGGGGGTGGAGGAGGATGGGAGGAGGGGATAGGGGAGAGGGTGGAGGAGGGGTGTTGGAGAGGGTGGGGGAGTGGAGGGTGAAGTGGGGAAGGCATGGTGGGGCGAAGGTGGGTGATGGAGGAGGGTGGGGGAGGGGAGGGTGTGGGGAGGAGGGTGGGGGAGGGGAGTGTGGGGAGGAGGAAGAGGGTGGAGGAGGGGAGGGTGTGGGGAGGAGGGTGGGGGAGGGGAGTGTGGGGAGGAGGAAGAGTGTGGGGGAGGAGAGGGTGTGGGGAGGAGGGTGGGGGAGGGGAGTGTGGGGAGGAGGAAGAGTGTGGGGGAGGGGAGGGTGTGGGGAGGAGGGTGGGGGAGGGGAGGGTGGGGGGGAGGGAAGGGGCGGAGGAGGGGTGTTGGGGAGGGTGGGGAGGCGGAAGAGGGTGGGGAGGGGAGGATGGGGGGCAGGTGGAAGGGGGGAGAAAAGAGGGTGGGATGTGCGGAGATGAGGGTGGGGGAGAGCGGAGGGTGGGAGGATGGTGGTGGGGGAGGGGAGGGTGGGAGGAGGGTGAGGGGGAGGGGAGGGTGGGAGGGGAGTGGGGGGAGGGGAGGGTGGGGCGGAGGTGGGCGGTGGAGGAGGTTGGGGGAGGGGGGTGTGTGGGGGGGATGAAGTGTTTTAACACGATACTTCGGCCATCATGGTGTGGATCAGCTGGTCTCTTCCTGCCCGTCAATTTTGGATGATCTCTTCTGCGACCCTCGCGAGGAGACAGGTAGCTCGTGCTCCCCGTCCCTGAAATTGGGCCTTGGGCCTCACTATAATAATTGGGGCGAGCAGCTGGCACTTGTTGCGTGGCCAGAGGCAGCTCACCCATTAGCCGTGCTCCAATTTGGGTCGTCTGCCTCGCAGGCAAAGGCCCTCGGGGAAGCCCTGTGAGGGGTTGCGGGAGGGGGGAGAACAACAGGAGGGGGGGGGTGATCGCGGCCCTCACAAGGGCTGGGGAGCCGGGAGGAGTGCTCCCTGAGGGGAACAGACCGGCCGCCTGCTCCGCTCAATGCTGACAAATGTGGCCGAGGGGGGCATTAAGACGGGCATGAGGCCCCCTCATTAGCACATTCAAGGGCCACCCAACGCTTGTTTAACTTCTTCTCTTCTCAGGCAGTCCCTAGGAACCGAGGATGACTTGCTTCCACACTAAAAATGAGTTCTCAGGTGACTGATAAGTCCAATGCGGGACCTACAGTCTCTGTCACAGGTGGGGCAGACGATGGTTGAAGGGGTGGGTGGGTGGGTTTCTTGGGTTGACGTGCGCTCCTTGCGCTTGGCTTCCGCTTGCTCCCGGCGAAGAGACTCGAGGTGTTCGGCGCCTTCCCGGATGCTTCTCCTCCACTTTGTACGGTCTTGGGGCCAGGGATTCCCAGGTGTCGGTGGGGATGTTGCACTTTTTCAAGGAGGCTTTGAGGGTGTCCTTGAAGCGTTTCCTCTGCCCACCTGGGGCTCTCTTGCCGTGTCGGAGCTCCGAGTAGAGCGCTTGCTTTGGGAGTCTCATATCGGGCATGCGGACGATGTGGCCCGTCCATCGGAGCTGATCAAGCGTGGTCAAAGCTTCGATGCTGGGGATGTTTAACACGCTCAAATGGGGATGCCTGAATATGGCATCGGTCGTACTTTGGACATCCTAGAAACATAGAAACATAGAAGGTAGGAGCAGGAGTAGGCCATTCGGCCCCTCGAGCCTGCTCGGCCATTCGATGAGATCATGGCTGATCATCCAAACTCAGTACCCTGTACCTGCCTTCTCCCCATATCCCTTGATACCTTTAGCCTTAAGAAATATATCTAACTCATTCTTGAATATATTTAATGACTTGGCCTCAACTACCTTCTGTGGTAGAGAATTCCACAGGTTCACCACTCTCTGGGTGAAGAAATTCTTCCTCATTTCTGTCCTAAATGGCTTACCCCTTATCCTTAGACTGTGACCCCTGGTTCTGGACTCTCCGACCATCAGGAACATTCTTCCTGCATCTAGTTTGTCCAGACCTGTCAGAATTTTATATGTTTCGATGAGATCCCCTCTCATTCTTCTATACTCCAGCGAGTATAAGCCCAATCGACCCAATCTCTCCTCATATGTCATTCCTGCCATCCCAGGTATCAGCCTTGTGAATCTTCGCTGAACTCCTTCCATGGCAAGAACATCCTTCCTCAGGACGTATCACTGTGAAATCAATCGTTCCACCCCCCCCACCCTGTTTTCCACCTGGAAAACAGACGAAACGAGGGCCAATTCCTACCCCTTGGTGTCTCATCGACCAATTGCTCGATTTGTGAACACACAACAGGGCCAATCCGGAGCTCGGAGCAGAGAGAAGGGGGCTCGCTGGGAGAGCGCGGCGGGGAATCACAGGGGGTGCGCAGCTCTTGAATTCCTGTCTAATAATTTTAATAATAGACGGCAATGTGAGTGCTGAGCTCAGGTTACGATCGGGTGGTGGTGATGTTACTGGACTAATAATCCCGAGAGCGTGAGTTCAAATCCCACCGTGGCAGTTTGAGAATTTGAATCCACTTTTTTTTTAAAATCAGGAAATAAAAAGCTGGGTTCAGTAAAAGTGACCGTGAAGCTGTCGGATTGGCGTAAAATCCCAAAGGGTTGACCAATGTTCTGCAGGGAAGGAAACCTGCCGCCCTTACCCGGTCTGGGCCTATATGTGACTCCAGTCCCACACCAACGTGATTGACTCTTAACTGCCCTCCGAAGTGGCCCAGCGAGACACTCGATCGTATCAAACCTCTCAGCGGTTCAAGAAGGCGGCTCACCACCACCTTCTCAAGGGGCAACTAGGGATGGGCAATAAATGCCGGCCTCGCCAGCGACGCCCACATCTCGAGAATGAATATTAATTTTAAAAAAGACGTGACAATAAGTGAACTTTGGGCCTCGAGTCTTCTGCCAGGTTCTCCTGATGATCCCTCCCCACTACAAAGCCGAGAATCGGCCCTTGAATGGGATGGCATCAGACCGTTCAATGAAAGCGTGGTGACACCGGTTTTATGTAGCAGGCTTGTTTCGCAAATTAAATTTACTGAATTCAATAGGGGAGAGGTGGGGGGGAGGGAGTCACCTGCCAGCTGATAATGGGACATCTGCTCGCTGGAGTGAATAATGTTGATTCCAGGAACTGAGGCGACCTTTCAAATGGTTTTGTTTGCTGCGCGAGTAACTGAACCTGCTTCGCGCCAGCTTATCGCTCGGCTGCCGGCCTGTTCCATTCATGCTGCGAGGGGGGGGCACAAGGCTCCTCATGACCTGGCACTGGGCTACCCAGCAAAGGAATTGAACCGACAGAAGGTGAGGCGGGGCTGCGTCCTTAAATATAAAACTATCCAAAGTCGAATGGCTGCGGATCCCACAGGAGCGGGTGGGTGAGGGATAAAGGACTGGCTCCTGGGAATCTTCTTTGATCTCAGTTCCGACTCTGTGAGGCGTCAGCCGTGGCTCAGTGGGCAGCACTCGCTCGTCTGTGAGTCAGGAGGTTGTGGCTTCAGGTCCTACCCCAGAGATTTCATAGCATCGCACAGCACAGAAGGAGGCCATTCGGCCCATCGTGCCTGTGCCGGCTCTTTGAAAGAGCTCTCCGGTTAATCCCACTCCCCCCTCGCTCTTTCCCCGTAGCTCTGCAAATTTTTTCCCTTTAAATATTTATCCAATTCTCTTTTGAAAGTTATTACTGAACCTGATTCCACCGCCCTTTCAGGCAGCGCGTTCCCAAGCACAACAACTGGCTGCGTAAAAAATGTTTCCTCATCTCGCCTCTGGTTCTTTTGCCAATCACTTTCAACCTGTGTCCTCTGGTTACCGACCCTGCTGCCACTGGAAACAGTTTCTCCTTATTTACTCTATCAAAACCCTTCATGATTTTGAACACCTCGATCAAATCTGACTTGAGCACGTCGTCTAGGCTGCCACTTAGTGGGGGTTGTTCTGGAAACACTGGGACACGTTCTGGGGTCTGGGGGTCACTGACAAAGGGATCCTCGGACCTAGGAGGGTCACAGAGGAAAGCTCTCGGTTCTGGGGACATTTCTGGGATCAGCGAGCATTGGGAATAGGATGTAGTTGCTGGTGAGTTCTGAGGGGCGCGCCCAGGAACTGGGAACGGAGACGGGAATAGCCCTGGGGAAGGATGTCCAGAGGTCCTGCTTGACTCAGGAGAGGGTTTGAGAGCTTTGGAGGTCAGCTGAACGGTTGTGGCACTGGACTACCAGCCCAGAGGTTGAGAGTTCAAATTCCACCACACGATCTTAACGGCAGGGCCTCATTTAAATATAAGAGTTCCTGGAGTCCTGTCCGAACACGGCCAGATCTGCTAGCTGGCTGGTGTAAGGGGGGAGGCGGGAGCAGGGATTTGGGGGCAGGAGACTGCAGCCGGGGACTCATGGGAATAGTTTCCCCCCCCCCCCCCACACCCCCCCACCCCCGGCTGTCAGTGAGAAGGAGGGGTCGGTGGAGATCGGGGTGGTGGGACTGCAGGTTTCCAGGGCGATCAGCGATCAGCCCCACTCCTGACCTGATGATGGAGGGAAGGCCATTGCTGAAATGTGTGGGGATAAATGAAACCATTCACAGCTCTGGGATGAGTATCCTCAACTCAACGCAGTTGCGGAACAGTCTGAGCTTTCTTAATCACTTCACTGTGACTGAAGGCCGAGGGAGTAAAGGTTGAGCCTACATTTCAAGAAGCCTGTAATATAAAACCTCACGGCAGCAGACTCCTGACATAATATTGCAACGCAGATGTATAATTTACATCAGTTTCCCGCAAACTTGTAGATATTGCTGGTCTTTGGCAGAGAGCTGGTGGTCTAATTCAAACTGTTGGCTTGCCAAAGCTTCCTTCAGGCCTCAACCCTGCAATGTACATCTTAGTCACCCTTTGTGTCCTCACTACAACCGCCAATTACTCGCTACAACATTCTAATTAAAGATGATGGAGGAAGTGGCACTCTTGTCCACACAGCACGACCGAAGCAGGACAACTTGTGACTCGGGTTTTGAATTTTCCCTTTGAATCTTCCAATTGGCAACTCTTTTCGTCTTCAGGGGCGCTCAAAGCTCACACTGGTAACACTGTGATTCTCACACTCATAACACTGTGATTCTCACACTCATAACACTGTGAGTCTCACACTCATAACACTGTGATTCTCACTGTAGCACCAGCTTTCTGGCCATTTTTATGAATCATATTTTATATCCAAAACCCCAAGAAAGAACTGTACTGTTGGGCAAGCTTGTGGGAGTGGCTTAGGGAATAGGATTGCAAGCCAGGCTAACCTGACTAAGGTGCATTCATTTGCAAACGGCCAACTCACACTGACAGGCTGGGTGGAAGGGAACCCAGGCCGATTGATGTCATCACCATCTAACATGATTACTGGGAACAATACCCCGAGAGGTAACTCAGAGACACTATGCCCGCACATCAATAAGGCACAGTCCCAACTGAAACTGGTGGAAGGCAGGAGATGGCCAGGCCATTGTCTTCCAGGAGATAAGCCATGATGTGGAGATGCCGGCATTGGACTGGGGTGGACAAAAATGAGAAGTCGCACAACACCAGGTTATAGTCCAACAGATTTATTTAATTTTACAAGCTTTCGGAGCTGTTCGCTCCTTCCTCAGGTAGAGTAGCTGTGAGAGAATCTCCCAGAATTCACAATATAAGCACAGAAAAAATCTATTCAAATCTTTCCCTACATCAAAGACACACTAAGAGCACAGCCAAGACAATGAGATGTGTCCCAGGGGGTCCAACGTGTCAAAACACCTGCTGGCTGCATATCCTGTCAATTTGTGTTGGTTCTTGTGTTAGTCTTTTTTTAAAAAAAAACACCTGGAAAGACTGGCCATGATGTCAAGTCACGTTCTGTATCGTGACATGAACCCGATATCGCGATTGAGGCCATCCTCATGAGTGCGGAACTTGGCTATCAGTTTCTGCTCTATGATTTTGCGCTGTCGTGTATCCCGACATAAGGAGATAAGCCAGTTAAGCAAGTTTGGTTTGAGATTGAAACCCATTACCTGCTAATGGGGGCCATCAACTCAGGAAACAACAGACATCCAGTAATCAGCACTCATTGTCTCTCCAGGTGCCAGGCCTAGGAGCGGGGAAACGAAATATCATTTTTCACAAAGATTTCAAAGGTCATGAGCCACTCCAGGCCACAGGGGGGTCCAGACAGATCACCTGAGTCAATACATCGATCAGTATTGGCGGGAGAAAAAGTGATGGGTTTTGGGTATATCAGGAGCCGTTCGGGGGCTGCTCTCGCTCTCTCTTCTCCTCGGCATCAATCTACAGCGAGTCTCCCAAGTGGGGCTCGGCCCGACGAAACACCGCCAGAAGCTGAGCGCTGCTCTTCATCCCTCATCAACGGACCTCGACTCAAACTGGAACTTGGATACTGCGTCTGCGGTATGGAACCAGGAGCGAGACGTACAGGAAGAAGCTGCAAGCAAGACAACGGGCAATCGGGGTGAGCATATTGCCTGCGCCTGCACATCCACAAGACCACTTAGCTGTGTGAGGGGGTGATTGTAAGTCCCAACCAAACCTTAGAGGGGTTTAGTGCTGGGGTCCCGTGTTAGTTTATTTCACGGGAGGGTTCTTTTTTTAGACCGTGGTAATTTAGCACGGTATGGCTTGTTGGACAAGCCAGGGTTGTATTGTTTTGTACGGTTACAAGTGTTATTGTTAATCCTATTAAACACAATACGGTTGAGCTCAAACGGGTGTCCGAGTCTGATCTGTCCATATAATCCCTATCGTCCACAACTTGTAGTAAGAGGTGTGTTTTCGGTGCGCCCAAGAAAACCACTTACATCACTCTGGTAACACTGTGATTCTCACACTCGTAACACTGTGATTCTCACACTGGTAACACTGTGATTCTCACTCTGGTAACACTGTGATTCTCACACTGGTAACACTGTGATTCTCACTCTGGTAACACTGTGATTCTCACTCTGGTAACACTGTGATTCTCACTCTGGTAACACTGTGATTCTCACACTGGTAACACTGTGATTCTCACTCTGGTAACACTGTGATTCTCACTCTGGTAACACTGTGATTCTCACTCTGGTAACACAGTGATTCTCACATTGGTAACACTGTGATTCTCACTCTGGTAACACTGTGATTCTCACACTGGTAACACTGTGATTCTCACTCTGGTAACACTGTGATTCTCACACTGGTAACACTGTGATTCTCACACTCGTAACACTGTGATTCTCACCCTGGTAATCCTGTGATTCTCACTCTGGTAACACTGTGATTCTCACTCTGGTAACACTGTGATTCTCACACTGGTAACACTGTGATTCTCACTCTGGTAACACTGTGATTCTCACTCTGGTAACACAGTGATTCTCACACTGGTAACACTGTGATTCTCACCCTGGTAACACTGTGATTCTCACTCTGTTAACACTGTGATTCTCACTCTGGTAACACTGTGATTCTCACACTGGTAACACTGTGATTCTCACACTGGTAACACTGTGATTCTCACACTGGTAACACTGTGATTCTCACTCTGGTAACACTGTGATTCTCACACTGGTAACACTGTGATTCTCACACTGGTAACACTGTGATTCTCACACTGGTAACACTGTGATTCTCACACTGGTAACACTGTGATTCTCACTCTGGTAACACTGTGATTCTCACTCTGGTAACACTGTGATTCTCACACTCGTAACACTGTGATTCTCACTCTGGTAACACTGTGATTCTCACTCTGGTAACACTGTGATTCTCACTCTGGTAACACTGTGATTCTCACACTGGTAACACTGTGATTCTCACACTGGTAACACTGTGATTCTCACACTGGTAACACTGTGATTCTCACTCTGGTAACACTGTGATTCTCACTCTGGTAACACTGTGATTCTCACTCTGGTAACACTGTGATTCTCACTCTGGTAACACTGTGATTCTCGCTCTGGTAACTCTGTGATTCTCACTCTGTTAACACTGTGATTCTCACACTGGTAACACTGTGATTCTCACTCTGGTAACACTGTGATTCTCACTCTGGTAACACTGTGATTCTCGCTCTGGTAACTCTGTGATTCTCACTCTGTTAACACTGTGATTCTCACACTGGTAACACTGTGATTCTCACTCTGGTAACTCTGTGATTCTCACACTGGTAACACTGTGATTCTCACTCTGGTAACACTGTGATTCTCACTCTGGTAACACTGTGATTCTCACTCTGGTAACACTGTGATTCTCGCTCTGGTAACTGTGATTCTCACTCTGTTAACACTGTGATTCTCACACTGGTAACACTGTGATTCTCACCCTTGGTGTATTGTTGGGTTGCTCCTCTGCGGATCCAAGGGGGAAATAATTGACAGGGAGTTGGACTGTTTCTGGGTTCTTGAGGCACTTTAAAGAGCGTCGGGCCAATATTAAGTTAAAAACTGTCCTTGTATCAGCTCAATTCGCTGTGAAAGTGCAGAGTAGGATGTGTAACTTATTTACATAGGATCCTGCAAGTGCAATTCTATCAAACACAAACTATGGGATGTCAACCATGGCTCAGTCGGTAGCACTCCTGCCTCTGAGTCGGAGGGGCATAGGTTCAAGTGCTGCTCCAGAGACTTGAGCATGTCATCCAAGTTTACCCTTCAGTTTCAGTACTGGGGGAGTGCTGCACCGTCTTTCGGATGAGACCTTAAACCAAGGCCCTGTCTGCCCTCTCAGGTGGACCAGCCCATTGCCAATACACTGATCAAACCCTTCAGACATATTGCACTAATGATCCATTCACAATTTCAAACATGATACAGTGAGTAACCTCAGACTTTCCACACAGCCCAATGCTTATCATTTCTCTGATACTTATAAGCTTTGCAAAATTCTCTTTCCTGGTGATCCTTGCTGGAATAAGTTTGGCATATTGACTATGCTCTTGCCGTGTAAAATGTCTTTGAAAGATAGAATAGAATCATACAATGGTTACACAGCACAGTAGGAGGCCATTCGGCCTGTTGAGCCCGTGCCGGCTCTCTCTGCAAGAGCACTTCAGCTAGTCCCACTCCCCCGCCCTTTCCCCGTAGCCCTGCAATTTTTTTTCCTTCAGGTACTTATCCAACTCCCTTTTGAAAACCACGATTGAGTCTGCCCTCCACCACCCTTTCAGGCAGTGCATTCCACATTCCTAACCACTCGCTGCGTAAAAAGGTTTTTCCTCATGTCGCCTTTGGTTCTTCTGCCAAATCTGTGTCCTCTGGTTCTCGGCCCTTCCGCCTTCCATGGATTCTTCAGTGCTCCCAGGGTGCTACTAATTACAAGTATTGATTGTGCAGTGTTGTCTTAATATTTTTTTTATTCTTGATATGTTGTTGATTCTGCAAGTACATTTTACAGAATGAATCAACCTTTTAAAAAAAAAGTTAATGTCCTTTTTGGATCCCTTTATTTTCCTTTCCGTGCATTCTTCTTCTTCTTCTTCTTAGGCAGTCCCTCGGAACCGAGGATGACTTGCTTCCACACTAAAAATGAGCTCTCAGGTGACTGATGAGTCCAATGCAGGACCTACAGTCTCTGTCACAGGTGGGGCAGACGGTGGTTGAAGGGGCGGGTGGGTGGGGTGCTTGGTTTGACGTGCGCTCCTTCCGCTGTTTGCGCTTGGCTTCCGCTTGCTCCCGGCGAAGAGTCTCGAGGTGCTCGGCGCCTTCCCGGATGCTTCTCCTCCACTTTGTGCGGTCTTGGGCCAGGGATTCCCAGGTGTCGGTGGGGATGTTGCACTTTTTCAAGGAGGCTTTGAGGGTGTCCTTGAAGCGTTTCCTCTGCCCACCTGGTTCTCTTCTGCCGTGTCGGAGCGCCGAGTAGTGCGCTTGTTTTGGGAGTCTCGTATCGGGCATGCGGACTACCGAGGGGGGTGCAACATTGTCAGTAATGCCCCATTAAACCAACGCCCCATACGCCTGTTCCATGGGTTCAGGTGGAAGTTACAAATTGTGAGAGGCCAGAAATCCACGACAGCTGACCCCTGACGCACGTTCCAGGATGAGCCCGGCTGTGGCCTCCAGCGGTTGCCTCACCAATGTTCACGGAGTCAGGGGGAGGACTCTAAATTCAAATATGACGCCCCTACCCCACCCTGGAAAGAACAGATACTTGCCCCATTGAGTCCTTTGTCTTAGCTGTGGCTCAGTTGGTACCAGTCTATCTCCTCTGGGTCAGAAGGTCATGGGTTCAATTCCCACTCCCGGGACTCGAGCACATAATCGAGGGCGATGCTCCCGGTGCAGTGCTGAGGGAGCGCCGCACTGTCGGAGGTGCTGCATCTCTTGGGGGATGTAAAAGGTCCCACGGCCACTATTTCCAAGTAGAGCAGGGGGGAGTTCTCCCCGGTGTCCTGGGGCCAATATTTATCCCTCGACCAACACCTAAAAACAGATGATCTGGTCATGTAATTCATTGCTGTTTCAAAACTGAGATGAGAAGGAACTACTTCACTCAGAGGGTGGTAGGTCCATGGAATTTGCTGCCCCAAAAAGCTGTAGAAGCTACATCATTACATAAATTTAAAACAGAAATAGACAGTTTCCTGGAAGTAAAAGGAATTAAGGATTACGGGGAGCGGGCAGGAATTTGGCCATGAGTCTAGGTTCGGATCGGTCATGGCCCTGTGGGTAGCGTAGCGGGCCCAGGGGCCGTGTAGCCTGATCCTGCTCCTATTTCGTGTGTCCAATTCTGTTAGGTTCAGGAGATGGTTCTGTGATAGTAGATTGGCGGTTAGGATCAGATCAGCCATGATCTTATTGAATGGCGGAGCAGGCTCGAGGGGCCAATTGGCCGACTCCTGCTCCTATTTCTTATGTTCTTATGTTTGTGGGATCCTGCTGTGCACAAATTGGCTGCCGTATTTCCCAACTTTACAACAGTGACTGTACTTCGTTGGCCGTGCAGCGCTTTGGGGAGTCCTATGGTTGTGAAAGGCGCTATATAAATACGAGTTCTTTCTTTCTTTGTAAGGAGGCCTAAAAACGTGCAGAAAATTTGTCTGCTCTTCAGGAGTTTAGGCAGCAATCCAGGCTTGGCCCCCCCCAGGTGGCTCCCCCTTCAACCACTGAAGCAGCCAGAATGGCCTATCTCATTGGCCATACCAGCCGCCAGGGATCAGCACGAGTCCGAGGACATGGGAACTCCCAGCCCTGTGCCTACCAGCCTCACCCTCTTTCAGTCCACTTGTCGTGTTTGCGAGGGGCAGAAGTTCAGCCCCATTCAAGGCCCCCGTGGAACCGAAGACTGGGACCCGGCATCACGCGCATCCTGGCCTAAATTGTAGCCCTTCTGCTTCACCCCCCCCCCATCGGAGCGATGCTCAGAGTGTTCCAGAAGGTCGTAGATTTTCAGCTGCCATGACGTTAATTAAAAATTGTCCTGGTACCCTGGCTATCCTTTACTGTCAGCCAGCACCATATCACAACTCGCACCAAGTCCCGTTCACCCATCACCCCTTTGCTTGCTGACCTACATTGGCTCCCGGTCCACCCACACCTCAATTTAACAATTCTCACCCTCCTGTTCAAATCTTTCCATGGCTTCGCCCCTCCCTATCTCTGTAACCTCCTTCAGGCCTACTATCCTCCTGGAACTCTGCGTTCCTCCAACTCAGGCCTCTTGTGCATCCCTGATTTCCTTCGCCCCACCATTGGTGGCCGTGCCTTCAGCTGCCGAGGCCCCAAGCTCTGGAATTCCCTCCCTAAAGCTCTCTGCCTCTCTACCTCTCTCCCTCCTCCTTTGAGACCGTCCTTAAAACAGCAATGTGTTAGGAAAATCATAACATGATTAGGCAGAGTCAACATGGCTTTATGAAAGGGAAATCGTGTTTGACAAATTTATTACAGTTTTTTGAGGATGTAATGAGAAGAGTAGATAAAGGGGAACCAGTGGATGTAGTATATCTGGATTTCCAAAAGGCATTCGATAATGTGCCACATAAAAGTTTATTACACAAGATAAGGGCTCATGGGGTGGGGGTAATATAGTAACATGGATAGAGGATTGGTTAACAGACAGAAAACAGAGAGTTGGCAGGCTGTCACTAGTGGGGTGCCACAGGGATCAGTGCTGGGGCCTCAGCTATTTACAATCTATATTAATGACCAAGATGAAGGGACCGAGTGGAATGTATCCAAGTTTGCTGATGATACAAAGCTAGGTAGGACAGTAAGCTTTGAGGAGAACACAAAGAGTCTACAAAGGGATATAGATAGACTAAGTGAGTGGACAGTAAGGTGGCAGATTTAGTATAATGTAGGGAAATGTGAGGTTATTCACTTTGGTAGGAAGAATAGAAAATCAGAATATTTTTTAAATGGTGAGAAACTTTCAAATGTTCAGAGAGATTTGGGTGTCCTCGTGCAAGAACCACAGAAAGCTAGCATTCAGGTACAGCAAGCAATAAGGAAGGCAAATGGCATGTTGGCCTTTATTGCAAGGGGGTTGGAGTATAAAAGTAAGGAAGTCTTGCTACAATTGTACAGGGCCTTGGTGAGACCACACCTGGAGTACTGTGCACAATTTTGGTCTCCTTATCTAAGGAAGGATATACTTGCCTTGGAGGCAGTGCAATGAAGGTTCATTAGATTAATTCCTGGGATGAGAGGGCTGTCCTATGATGAGAGATTGTGTAGAATGGGCCTATACTCTCTGGAGTTTAGAAGAATGAGAGGTGTTTTCATTGAAACATACAAGATTCTGAAGGGGATTGACAGGGTAGATGCTGAGAGGTTGTTTCCCCCTGGCTGGAGAGTCTAGAACTAGGGGTCACAGTCTCAGGATAACGGGTTGGCCATTTAAGACCGAGATGAGGAGGAATTTCTTCACTCGGAGGGTTGTGAATCTTTGGAATTCTCTACCCCAGAGGGCTGTGGATGCTGAGTCTTTGAGTATATTCAAGGCTGAGATCGATAGACTTTTGGACTCTAGGGGAATCAAGGGATATGGAGATCGGGCAGGAAAGTGGAGTTGAGGTCGATTATCAGCCATGATCTTATTGAATGGCGGAGCAGGCTCGAGGGGCCGTATGGCCGACTCCTGCTCCTAATTCTTATGTTCTTAGGATAATGACCAGATAATTTGTTTTAGTGATGTTGGTTGTTAAATGTGCTCTATAAATGCAAGTTGTTGTTGCACAGCAATGTTATAATCACGTTATTCCAGTCAGACGTGCGGAGTGACTAGTTGATGATAAATTGGACTTCACGTATCAGGCCTGTTCATTTACACATATCCTGAGATCGATATCATGATGTGGTTTTTTTGCAACACAATTTCCAATTGCTTTCTGAGAGCAGTTAAAATATTTCTAAACCATCATAGGCTGAAGCCATGTGCATTTGAATTTTAATAGGAAATGCATTTTAATATACTTTCTATGCTAGTCGTATCCTGCATGTCATAAATAAGAATAATCCTATTACTGAGATCGTGTTGTGATCTCCACAAGTGAACATATAATTCCGCTGACAGATTTCACAGACTTGCAAATTTTTTGAGTGTTTAAAACTGGATTTGGGCCTTCTGGAATGTCAATGTGGAATACTCTTATGAAAATTAAAATAAAAGAAAGACTTGCATTTCTATAGCGCCTTTCATGACCAACGGACGTCCCAAAGCGCTTTGCAGCCAATGAAGTACTTTTTGAAGTGCAGTCACTGTTGTAATGTAGGGAAACGTGGCAGCCAATTTGCGCACAGCAAGCTCCCACAAACAGCAATGTGAAAATGACCAGATCATCTGTTTTAGTGATGTTGATTGAGGGGTAAATATTGGCCAGGACACTGGGGATAAGTTCCCTGCTCTTCTTCGACATAGTGCCATGGGATCTTTTACGACAACCTGAGAGAGCAGACGGGGCCTCGGTTTAACGTCTCATGTGAAAGACGGCACCTCCGACAGTGCAGCACTCCCTCAGCACTGCACTGGGAGTGCCAGCCTAGATTTTGTGCTCAAGTGTCTGGAGTGGGACTCGAACCCACAACTATTCTGTCTCGGAGGCGAGGGTGCTGCCCACTGAGCCACGGTGCCAAAATGACAACTTCTGTATTACAGCTGGCAACTCGAAACCCTTTCATCCTTCTGAGTTTGAACGCTCTTTATACATATTAGCTCCTTTGGACTCATGGTCACTTCATTTCATTCTTCATCAACATCAGAGGCACTGTTTATGCTGGGAATCACATTGGGGCTTGGGTCTATATCACTCCATGTTCCCAGAGTTATTGATCTGTTTGACTGACCCTTGCATTGACCTTTATTTCCCAGCAAGAGGTTTCTATCAAGCGGTAAGGTTAACTCGGCACCAGTACCTGCTCGCTGCCCCATTGCGATGAGCAGGTGGAGCAATTACCTCGGAGTAATTAATCAGAAGGTCGTGGGTTCAAAGTCCACACCAGAGACTTGAGCACATAATCCAGGCTGACGCTCCCAGAGGGAGCGCTACACTGTCGGAGGTGCCATCTTTCGGGGTGAGACGTTAAACCCAGGTCCCCGTCTGCTCTCAGGTGGACGTGAAAGGACCCATGGCCACTATTTTGAAGAAGAGCAGGGGAGCTCTCCCTGCTGTCCTGGGCCAATATTTATCCCTCAACCAACATCACCAAAAATAATAGATTATCTGGTCATTATCTGATTGCTGTTTGTGGGAGCTTGCAGTGCACAAATTGGCTGCCTTGCTTCCTACATTACGACATGCAAGTTCTTTCTTTTTAGGTGCCTGTAGCAGCCTAAACTTAGCAAGTGTGAGAACCACTGACGCAGCCTTGCATAGCTGGGTGTTGTGCATTGTTGGCCGATCTCAGCACGGACGTTTGAATCCCCGCTGATGTGCAGAAGCTGACGTGGGGTCTATACCAGTGCAACAGCGAGCAGCTCGGATAGTTCCAACATCCACTTCACCTTAAAGGAGCCGGTCAGGTTCAGTGGGCAATCAGCACAACCATGCTCCAGACCCTAGGCTACCCGTCAGCATTGCCACGGGAGGTGCACTAGTACGTAGGAACAGCAGGAGGCCACTGAGCTTGTTCCGCCATTCAATTAGATCATGACTGATCTGTCTCTTAACTCCATTTACCCGCCTTGGAACCGTAAACCCTTAATACCCTTCCCCAACAAAAATCTAGCGATTTCACTTTTGACATTTTCAATTGACCCCCAGCATCAACAGCTTTTCGGGGGAGAGAGTTCCAGATTTCCGCTCCCCTTTGTGTGAGAAGTGCTTCCTGACATCACTCCTGAACGGCCTGGCTCTAATTTTAAGGTTACGCCCCCTTGTCCTGGACTCGCCCCTCGACCAGAGGAAACAGTTTCTCTCTATCTACCCCATCGAATCCTTCAATCATCTGATTACGAATAATAATAGTTTGTTGCCAAAGAGAATTTTTTTTAAATTCGTTCTCCAATGAATTTTCTTTTTTTTAAGGAATAACGAGACAATGATTAAAGGGAAAGAATGAAATTAGGAAAAGGGAAGAAAAGTAAAGGCAAACTGTGACTGTGGAAGATAAATAAAACAAACATGGCTTTCAAACAAAATGTCAGCCGTTCATTTGCTCCCAGACCTTTGAGAATTGTTGTTAGTTTAATGTGTTACATGATTGTTTAGTCAATTCATATGTAATGGTAAGAATAAGAGTTATAGAGGATATGTCACTGAGCACTGATAAGGCTGACTAATTCATGAATAACAAAACAGTGACTGAAAGTGGGAGTCTTTATTCTACCTATCTATGAGTTATTCTGCATATAGCACATACATTTAAACCACAAGTAAATTTAGAAAATTGCAAATGTGATGATTTATTAAAAAAACATTTTTTATTCATTCTGGGGATGTGGGCGTCGCTGGCAAGGCCGGCATTTGTCGCCCATCCCGAGTTGCCCTGAGATGGTGGTGGTGGGTCACCTTCTTTGAACCACTGCAGCTTTTATTCTTTACATCGAGTTACTTCGAGTCTCCAGCACAGAAACAGGACGTTCGGTCGTACAGGTCCGTGCCGGTGTTTATGCTCCACATGAGCCTCCTCACACCCTTCTTCATCTCCCCCCATCAACATAACCTTCTATTCCTTTCTCCCTCGTGTGTTTATCTAGCTTCCCCATAAATGCATCGATACTATTCACCTCAACCACTCCCTGTGGTAGCGAGTTCCACATTCTCACCACTCTCTGGGTAAAGACTTTTCTCCCGAATTCCCTATTGGATTTATTAGTGACTATATTATATTAATGACTCCTAGTTTTGGTCTCCCGCACAAGTGGAAACATTTCCTCTACGTCTACCCTATCAAACCCTTTCAGAATTTTAAAGACCTCTATCAGGTCACCCCTCATCCTTCACTTTTCTAGAGAAAAGAGCCCCAGCATGTTCAATCTTTCCTGATAGGTGTATCCTCTTAGTTCTGGTATCATTTATGTGAATATTTTTTACATAAGAACATAAGAATTAGGAGCAGGAGTCGGCCATACAGCCCCTCGAGCCTGCTCCGCCATTCAATAAGATCGTGGCTGATCTTCTACCTCAACTCCACTTTCCTGCCCGAGCCCCATATCCCTTGATTCCCCTAGAATCCAAAAATCTATCGCTCTCAGCGGTGTAGGACGTGCGGAATTACCCCTCGCCCCGTCCAACAGGTTCTAGACTTCGGACTTGAGACTGATGAGAAATTACACCAGACACACGGGTTCTGTCTTTAACCTTTTATTGTTCCGAAGACAGATTCAAAACCCCAACCACTATTCGAGCAGTTCACCAATAATATTACAGGAAATCATACATACAACCACCCACCGATGATCTGTCCAGCGTTGATTGTAGGTCCTCGTAAGCGAAAAGACTGGCCAGGCCCCTCCTTCCTCTGACTGCAGCCTGATCTCAGAGGCGAGATGACTGACCAAGCCACCTTCTTCTGACTGCAGTGCTGATTTTCTTTAGCCATTGTGCTTTATACAGCTTTCCTTGCGTTTTGGATTAAATCATTCATTCAGAGATAGTGAAATGTTCCTTTAATGTTGGTCTGAGCTGTTTTGAGCTGTCAAACGTTCACACTCACACATCCTGTGTGGCTATTATTCAGTTTGTCCTTCTCACAGCCCAAAGTTGTTCATTCACTCCTAAAGTTTACAAAAGTGGCAGAAAACCACTTGATTAGTGATGTAAGAAAACTACTAGGCACTTGGTCTAAGCATTAAACAAAGCTTTAATCAACTGTTTTATAACATGGAGGTCTAGTTGTGTCCTTCACTAGTTCCTGTTAAGGATGTCCTGCGCAAGCTGGGCCCGTGCCCGAGTATTTATACTCTCCCTGGACAGCGCCACCCGCAGGCCACCCAGTATTATTTCATAAGTCTTTCTTTCATGAATGACAGATTCATGTCAATTAGGTTCATGAGTTGCGTCGTATTCTGCATTTCAAAACTTCAAAGGTTTGACTTCTCCCCTTTAACCTCAGAAAAAGCCATCAGAGACATGATGTCTACAAATCTAAGGGGGTTTGTTTATCTCTGTTGTCTATCACTACCCCCTGCAGTCACAACCATGTTTCCTGCCTTATCAGTGAAAGACTGCTTGTTACATTCACCAATTTTATTTCACTTTGTAAAACCTTTTGCCTGGCAAAGCATTTCAAGAAATATTAAAATTAAGGGTCTGTATATACTTTCTACAGCGTTGAATATACTCAACGACTGAGCAACCACAGACCTTTGGAGTAGAGAATTCCAAAGATTAACAACCCTCTGAGTGAAGAAATTTCTCCTCATCTCAGTCTTAAATGGCCGACCCCTTATCCTGAGACTGTGACCCCTAGTTCTAGACTCTCCAGCCAGGGGAAACAACCTCTCAGCGTCTACCCTGTTTCAATGAGATCACCTCTCATTCTTCTAAACTCCAGAGAGTGTAGGCACAATCTACTAAATTTCTCTTCATTGGACAACCCTCTCATCCCAGGGATCAATCTAGTGAACCTTCATTGCACTGCCTCTAAGGCAGATAAGGAGAAAGAAACTGTGCATAGTACTCCAGGTGTGGTCTCGCCAAAGCCTTGTACAATTGTAGTAAGGCTTCCTTACTCTTGTACTCCAACCCCCTTATAATAAAGGCCAACATGCCATTTGCCTTCCTTCTTGCTTGCTGTACCTGCATGCTAACTCTCTGTGTTTCCTGTACAAGGACACCTAAATCTCCCTGAACACCAACATTTAATAGTTTCTCATAATTTAAAAAATATTCTATTTTTCTATTCTTCCTACCAAAGTGGATAACCTATCATTTCCCCACATTGTACTCCATCTGCCACCTTACTGCCCACTCACTTAACCTGCCTATATCCCCTTGCAGGCTCTTTGTGTCCTCCTCACAGATTACTTTCCCACCTAGCTTTGTATCATCAGCAAACTTGGATACAATACACTCAGTCCCTTCATCTAAGTTATTAATATAGATTGTAAATAGCTGAGGCCCCAGCACTGATCCTTGTGGCACCCCACTAGTTACAGCCTGACAACCGGAAAATGACCTGTTTATCCCGACTCTCTGATTTCTGTCCGTTAACAAATCCACTATCCATGCTAATATATTATCCCCAACCCAATGAGCCCTTATCTTGCGTGGCAACCCTTTATGTGGCACCTTATCGAATACCTTTTGGAAACCCAAATATACTACATCCACTGGTTCCCCTTTTTCTACCCTTCTAGTTACATCCTGAAAAAACTCTAATAAATTTGTTAAACACAATTTCCTTTTCATAAAACCATGTTGACTCTACCTAATCATGTTATGATTTTCTAAGTGCCCTGTTACCACTTCCTTAACAATGGATTCCAACATTTTCGCCATGACTGATGTCAGGCGAACCGGCCCGTAGTTCCCTGTTTTCTCTCTCCCTCCTTTCTTGAATAGTGGGGTTACATTTGCACCTTCTTCAGTCCCTCTATATCTTTTTTTATAATATGGAGAACAGAACTTTTTTATAATATGGATAGCTGGCGCAGACTCGATGGGCCGAATGGCCTCCTTCTGTGCTGTTCTATTCTATGATTCTATGAATCTATAACTGTCCACAATGCTCCAAGTGTGGTCTAACCAAGGTTCTATACAAGTTTAACATAACTTCTCTGCGTTTCAATTCTATCCCTCTGGAAAGGAATCCCAGTGATTGGTTTGCTTTTTTATGGCCTTATTAACCTGCCTCGCTACTTTTAGTGATTTGTGTATCTGTACTCCTCAAAAATAGGGGATTGGCTAAATAGGGAGAAACTGTTTCCACTTCGTTATTCTCTTCTTGGATACAACTTAGTGCTTTGCCAGGCAAACTTCAAAGGGCAGTTAAGAGTCAACCATGTTGGAACATAGGAACATAGGAACAGGAGGAGGCCATTCGGCCCCTCGAGCCTGCTCCGCCATTTAATGAGATCATGACTGATCATCCAAATTCAGTACCCTGTCCCTGCTTTCTCCCCATATCCCTTGATCCCCTTAGCCTTAAGAAATATATCTAACTCCTTCTTGAATATATTTAATGAATTGGCCTCAACTGCCTTCTGTGGTAAAGAATTCCACAGGTTCACCACTCTCTGGGTGATGAAATTCCTCCTCATCTCAGTCCTAAATGGCTTACCCCTTATCCTTAGACTGTGACCCCTGGTTCTGGACTCCCCCGCCATCGGGAACATCCTTCCTGCATCTAGTCTGTCTAGTCCTGTTAGAATTTTATAAGTTTCAATGAGATCCCCTCTCATTCTTCGAAACTCTAGCGAATATAAGCCTAATTGACCCAATCTCTCTTCATACGTCATTCCTGCCTTCCCAGGTATCAGTCTGGTGAATCTTCGCTGCACTCCCTCCATGGCAAGAACATCCTTCCTCAGATAAGGTGACCAAAACTGCACACAATACTCAAGATGTGGTCTCACCAAGGCCCTGTACAACTGCAGCAAGACATCCTTGCTCCTGTACTCGAATCCTCTCGCTATGAAGGCCAACATACCATTTGCCTTCTTAACTGCCTGCTGCACCTGCATACTTACCTTCAGCGACTGGTGCACAAGGACACCCAAGTCTCGTTGCACTTCCCCTTTTCCCAATCTATTGCCATTCAGATAATAATCTGTCTTCCTGTTTTTGCCACCAAAGTGGATAACCTCGCATTTATCCACATTATACTGCATCTGCCATGCATCTGCCTAATCACCCAACCTGTCCAAATCATACTGGAGTTTCTCTGCATCCTCCTCACAGCACACATGCTCACCCAGCTTTGTGTCGTCTGCAAACTTGGAGATATTACATCTAATTCCCTCGTCTAGATCATTAATATATATATTGTGAATAGCTGGGGTCCTAGCACCGATCCCTGCGTTACCCCACTAGTCACTGCCTGCCACTCGGAAAAAGACCCGTTTATTCCAACTCTTTGCTTCCTGTCTGCCAACCAGTTCTCTATCCAAGTCAGTACCTTACCCCCAATCCCATGTGCTTTAACTTTGCACGCCAATCTCTTATGCGGGACCTTATCAAAAGCCTTCTGAAAGTCCAAATACACCACATCCACTGGTTCTCCCTTATCTATTCTACCAGTTACATCCTCAAAAAATTCCAGTAGATTAGTCAAGCACGATTTACCTTTTGTAAATCCATGTTGACTTTGTCCGATCCTGTCACTGTTTTCCAAGTGCTCTGCTATTACATCTTTTATAATGGACTCTAGCATTTTCCCCACTACCGATGTCAGGCTTACCGGTCTATAATTGCCCGTTTGATGGCTGATCTGCGACCTAACTCCATATACCCGCCTTTGGCCCATATTCCTTAATACCTTTGGTTAACAGAAATCTATCAATCTCCGATTTAAAATTAACAATTGATCTCGCATCAGCTGCCACTTGCGGAAGCGAGTTCCAAATTGCTTTTGTGTGTAGAAGTGTTTCCTAACTTCACTCCTGAAAGGTCTGGCTCTAATCTTTAGACTAGGCCCCCTAGTCCTAGAATCCCCAACCAGCGGAAATAGTTTCTCTCTACCTACCCTATCAGTTCTCTTTAATATCTTGAAAACTTCGATCAAATCACCCCTTAACCTTCTAAGTTCCAGGGACGACAACATTAGTTTGTGTAATCTCTCCTCGTAACTTAACCCCTGGAGTCCATCTTTGCCATTTCCAAATTACCTACACTATGAGATTCTTTGGGCTGGATTTTGTGAATGGAGGCGAGTTGGAGGTGGGACTGCTGCTTGTCGTGTCAATGTCCCGCCTCCATCCTCGCCTGACCAATCAGAGGGATTTTCCCCTGATTGAGCTTGTTAAGCCTGCCCTGCGGGCTCAGCAGGCCAATTAGGGAGGAAGTCAGTGACAGAGCATGTCAACGTCAGACGTGCTATCTGTCAAGACTTCTTGAAAGAAGAAATGACAGCATTTGACAGCTCTGTGAAACTGTCAAACACTGACATTCTCTTTAGTTTGATGAGACTTTGTGGTGAGGACTCATCAAACCTTTCAACTTTGTAAATTTCACATGTCTGTAGGATCGGAGGATCCAACAGCCATTATGTGAAATTGACAAGGAGAATGTCCGCTCTCCCGATCCACTGCAGCTAAAGGCTGTAGAAAGAAAACAAGGTAAGTGCGCACATTTTTAAACTTATCACTCACCTTACATACTTACCACTCCACACTTGCACCCATCACTCACCTCTACACCTTACTTTCAGGTGCCTCCGACCCCCGCAGACCTCCTCCACGTCTCCTCCAACCCGGCGGGGTTCTCCGAGGTCGGGAAGCCGTCACCTGTGAAGGTAAAATGGCACTAATCCTTTTTTCTGCCTGTTAACTAACTGTTAACAGGCAGTTAAGAACATAACATAAGAACATAAGAAATAGGAGCAGGAGTAGGCCAATTGGCCCCTCGAGCCTGCTCCGCCATTCAATAAGATCATGGCTGATCTGATCCTAACCGCCAATCTACTATCTACTATCACAGAACCATCTCCTGCATCTAACAGAATTGCACACACGAAATAGGAGCAGAATCAGGCTACACGGTCCCTGGGCCCGCTCCACTACCCACAGGGCCATGACCGATCCGAACCTAGACTCATGTCCAAATTCCTGCCCGCTCCCCGTAACCCTTAATGCCCTTTACTTCTAGGAAACTGTCTATTTCTGTTTTAAATTTATTTAATGATGTAGCTTCTACAGCTTTTTGTGGCAGCATATTCCATGGACCTACCACCCTCTGAGTGAAGTAGTTCCTCCTCATCTCAGTTTTGAAAGAGCAGCCCCTTATTCTAAGACTATGTCCCCTAGTTCTAGTCTCACCCGTCATCGGGAACATCCTCCCCGCATCCACCCGATCCAACCCCTTCACAATCTTATATGTTTCAATAAGATCGCCTCTCATTCTTCTGAACTCCAATGAGTAGAGTCCCAATCTACACAACCTCTCCTCATATGACCACCCCCTCATCCCCGGGATTAACCGAGTGAACCTTTTTTGCACTGCCTCGAGAGCAAGGATGTCTTTCCTTAAGTAAGGACACCAAAACTGTATGCAGTATTCCAGGTGCGATCTCACCAATACCTTGTACAACTGAAGCAATACCTCCCTATTTTTATATTCTATCCCCCTAGCAATGAAAGCCAACATTCCATTTGCCTTCTTAATCACTTGCTGCACCTGCATACTAACCTTTTGAGTTTCGTGCACCAGGACCCCCAGATCCCTTTGCATTTCAGTACTCTCCAGTTTCTTGCCATTAAGATAATAAATTGCTCTAGGATTTTTCCTGCCAAAGTGCATCACCTCACACTTTCCAGTGTTGTATTCCATCTGCCAAATCTCTGCCCACTTACTTAGCCTGTCTATGTCCCCTTGCAGGTTTTTTATGTCCTCCTCACTCACTACTTTCCCTCCCATCTTAGTATCATCTGCAAATTTTGATATGTTACACTTGGTCCCTTCCTCCAAATCGTTAATAT
Organism: Squalus acanthias; assembly: GCA_030390025.1. Lineage (NCBI taxonomy): Eukaryota > Metazoa > Chordata > Chondrichthyes > Squaliformes > Squalidae > Squalus > Squalus acanthias. Next base: position 118,486,133 of record CM059435.1, read on the forward strand.
AGATTGTAAAGAGTTGGGGACCCAGCACTGACCCCTGTGGAACACCACTAGTTACTGATTGCCAGTCTGAGAATGAACCATTTATCCCAACTCTTTGCTTTCTGTTAGATAGCCAATCCTCTATCCATGCCAGAATATTACCCCCAATCCCGTGATTTTTTACCTTAAGCAATAATCTTTTGTGTGGCACCTTGTCAAATGCCTTTTGGAAGTTAAAAGGATTTAATGCCTTTCCTGCCTCCAGGAGACGGGACCCGAAGCTACACATCTTCCCGCCTCCTGGCAAAAGGGCACGGAGGCGGGATGGGGGCGGGTTTGCCATCTGCCCCCACTTTCTCCGAGTTTACTGGCTGTCCCACCTCCACGCCCGCCTCCTCGGGGCTTGGAAAATCCAGCCCTATGAGTCCTTTGCAACAGTTGAAGAAGTGACAGCTAATTATCTCATTCAGTAAACATTGCTTTACTCATGCAAGATGAGAACCTGGTTAGTTGGAGATGGAAGTCCGAGTGACAACCTCCTCTGTCACTCCTTCATCTCTAAGGTCCTGACTTGCGATGTCCTCATTTAGTAGCACAATACCTAAAGAAATGGGCAGATTACCGCACAGAATAGACTGAACTGTACCAACACTCTGTCCTTCTGGACTTTGACACAATGTTAAAGCACCATCAAAGGTAATAAAGCAAATTGTTTATTTTATTGTAAAACATTTTCATGGGATTTCAAATTTTGTGGGGCTTTAAAAGAATAAGCAGTTTTCATGGACATTTATTTCCTCGGCTGTGAACAGTGGGTTTTTAGTTTCACTAGAATTTTCTAAAAGTGTCATAAATCAGCAGCATTTTATTCATTTCATAGAATTATAGATTCATACAGCACAGAAGGAGGCCATTCGGCCCATCGTGCCTGTGCCGGCTCTTTGAAAGAGCTCTCCAATTAGTCCCACTCCCCCCTGCTCTTTCCCCATAGCCCTGCAAAAAAAATTTCCCTTTCAAATATTTATCCAATTCTCTTTTGAAAGTTACTATTGAATCTGCTTCCACCGCCCTTTCAGGCAGCACGTTCCAGATCACAACAACTCGCTGCGTATAAAAAATTTCTCCTCATCTCCCCCTCTGGTTCTTTTGCCAATTATCTTCAACCTGTGTCCTCTGGTTACCCACCCTCCTGCCACTGGAAACAGTTTCTCTTTATTTACTCTATCAAAACCCCTCATAATTTTGAACAACTCTATTAAATCTCCTCTTAATCTTCTCTGCTCTAAGGAGAACAATCCCAGCTTCTCCAGTCTGTCCACATCACGGAAGTCTCTCATCCCTGTTACCATTGCAGTAAATCTCCTCTGCACCCTCTACAACATTTTGATGTCTGTCCTAAAGTGTGGTGCCCAGAATTGGACACAATACTCTAGCTGAGGCCTAACCAGTGATTTATAAAGGTTTAGCATAACTTCCTTGCTTTTGTACTCTACACCTCTGTTTATTAAAGCCAAGGATCCCGTATGCTTTTTAAACAACTTCATTAACTTGTCCTGCCACCTTCATATCTTTGTGTGTGTGAACCCCCAGCTCCCTCTGTTTCTGCACCCCCTTTATTTTTTAAATGATGAGAGATTGGGAAATGTTGGTGTTCAGAGGGACCTGGGTGTCCTTGTACATGAATCACAAAGTTAACATGCAGGTACAGCAAGCAATTAGGAAAGCAAATGGTATGTTGGCCTTAATTACAAGAGGATTTGAGTATAAGAGTAAAGACGTCTTACTGCAATTATATAGGGCCCTGATGGGAACACACCTCGAGTATTGTGTACAGTTTTTATCTCCTTACCTAAGGAAGGATATACTTGCCATAGAGGGAGTGCAACGAAGGTTCACCAGACTGGTTCCTGGGATGGGGGGATTGTCCTATGAGGATAGATTGAGTAGACTAGGCCTATATTCTCCAGAGTTTAGAAGAATGAGAGGTGATCTCATTGAAATATACAAAATTCCTACAGGGCTTGACAGGGTAGATGCACAGGGAGATTGTTTCCCCTTGGCTGGGGAGTCTAGAACCAGGGGTCACAGTCTCAGAATAAGGGGTCAGACATTTAGGACTGAGATGAGGAGAAATTTCTTCACTCAGAGGGTGGTGAATCTTTGGAATTCTCTACCCCAGAGGGCTGTGGAGGCTCAGTCGTTGAGCATATTCAAGACAGGGAGTGATAGATTTTTGAATATTAAGGGCATCAAGGGATATGGGGATAGTACGGGAAAGTGGAGTTCAGGTAGAAGATGGGGAGAGAGCGGGAATATGGTATTGAGATAGAGGATCAGCCATAATCATATTAAATGGCGGAGCAGGCTCGAAGGGCCGAATGGCCGACTCCTGCTATTTCTTATGGTCTTAAAATTGTACCATTTCATTTATAATCTTGAAAGCGTTTGAAAGCTGGAGGGATTCAGAATAAATCAACACCAATATCAACGTTAGCGAATCGACAACATGATAATAGAATGGGGCGAACTCGCATTGATGGTTTTAAACTCATCTGGGAGCGTAAAGCTCCGGTCAGGAGTGAGGGATGGTGAAGAAAGTGGTTCCCGTCCCGAGGTGTTCAACTGAAGCTGCGAAACTCATACACGGCAGCATCACCGAAGTGTAATTGTGACCAGCCTGCCCCCCGCCAAGCTGCGCGGGCCGCACAGCGATCGGGAGGTCCTGCGCGGGCCGCGCGGCGATCGGGAGGTCCCGCGCGGGCCGCACAGCGATCGGGAGGTCCCGCGTGGGCTGCGCGGCGATCGGGAGGTCCTGCGCGGGCCACACGGCGATCGGGAGGTCCCGCGCGGGCCGCACAGCGATCGGGAGGTCCCGCGCGGGCCGCGCGGCGATCGGGAAGTCCTGCGTGGGCCGCTCACCAGCGGCTCGGCTGGGAAAGGTATCGCGCCTACAGGGACCGCGCACCTAAAATAAAAATTAGAGGGAACATTGATTGTGACCTTCTCACACGCACACAAAAAATAATTTGCTCCAATATAAATAAGTAAACCTTGATTGGGTATTAAGGGATTGTTTCTGGAATCCCATTCAGATCATCAAAACATCAGATTAAAACCCGGAATATCTCGTGTTCCATGTGTTGTATTTATTACTGTGTCATATTGTGCACTGGGCTAATAAATTATCAAAAAATATGGAACCTTGCTGTTGCTAGGCAGCCGCAGCCAAATGTAATTCAACTGACACGCTGAATTCAGATAGAAAGTTGTGGCAAAAACTGCACAAACCCAGACTCTGGTTAACCAGTGGTTAACTTTTTTATTTGGATTTCTGAGATAAATCACAGAGAGTCTCCACCTCTCAAAATGAGCATCCTGACACCAGCAGAGGCCAGTGTAGACACCTGAGACAAGCCCATTAAACCGTGTGTGTGTGTGTGTGTGTGTGTGTGTGTGAAAGTCTGTGTGTGTGCGTGCATGCTTACATATGTGTGCTTGTCTTTGCACATGTGTGTGTTCATGTATGCGCACATGTGCGCGTCGGCGTGTCTGTGTGTCTGTATGCCGAAGTGTGTTTTTTTTAATTCATTTTTTTATGGGATGTGGGCGTCGCTGGCAAGGCCGGCATTTATTGCCCATCCCTAATTGCCCTCGAGAAGGTGTTGGTGAGCCGCCTTCTTGAACCGCTGCAGTCCGTGTGGTGAAGGTACTCCCACAGTGCTGTTAGGGAGGGAGTTCCAGGATTTTGACCCAGCGACGATGAAGGATCGGCGATATACTTCTAAGTCAGGATGGTGTGTGACTTGGAGGGGAACCTGGAGGTGGTGGTGTTTCCATGCGCCTGCTGCCCTTGTCCTTCTAGGTGGAAGAGGTCGCGGGTTTGGGAGGAGCTGCCGAAGAAGCCTTGGCGAGTTGCTGCAGTGCATCTTATAGATGGTACACACTGCAGCCACGGTACGCCGGTGGTGGAGGGAGTGAATGTTTAAGGTGGTGGATGGGGTGCCAATCAAGCGGGCTGCTTTGTCCTGGATGGTGTCGAGTTTCTTGAGTGTTGTTGGAGCTGCACTCATCCAGGCAAGTGGAGAGTATTCCATCACACTCCTGACTTGTGCCTTGTAGATGGTAGAAAGGTTTTGGGGAGTCAGGAGGTGAGACACTCGCCGCAGAATATCTAGCCTCTGACCTGCTCTTGTTGCCACAATGGCCCAAAAATTAGTCCCGCGACGCGAGAGTACGCACTGCGTACTCTCGCGTATTCTGTCTCCAATTGCCGGCTTTCTGCATGCACTGCGCATGCGCTGAAAACCGGCACTTGGTTTTTGGAAAAGGGGGCGGTTCCTCGGTGCACCGCGTGCGCGCTACAGGCTGCGCGCACGCTGTGCACTTAGTGCTTTGGACGCGCAGGTAAGGACGAAAGATTTTAGAAATGAAAAAAGGAGGAGTAAGACCCACTTTTAACAAGGTAAGTAGTGAATTAAGTATTATTTTGAATTTTTTTTAACAGGTATATCTTTTTTAGAGACTTTAAAGACAGGTAAGTTTATTTTTATAACTTTTTTTAAAGATTTTAAATTTTTTCAAAAATTTAATTTTTTATTTAAAATGGTTAATTTATTTAACTATACTTATTTTATTAATGTGATGGTTTTTTTTTAAATTTAATTGAGGTTTAGCTGTTATTTTGGGGGGGTGTAAGATTCATAGCTTTCACAGCACTTATGTGAAACTTATGAATGGAAGATGGTGTGCTGCCATTGGCTCTAACTGAGTCACGTGATCCCACAGCTCGCACGAATTCACTACGCCGGTGGGATACGCAAGCACTGCCCAGCTGATGTCTAGAACATCAAGTTCGTGCGAGCTGGATCTGAAAAAGCCAACGCGGAGTGAGAGATCGCGGGGAAGCCTTACCCCCGCGTCAACACTCAGTCTTTAATTTCTGGGCCATTATTTATGTGGCTGGTCCAGTTAAGTTTCTGGTCAATGGTGACCCCCCAGGATGTTGATGGTGGAGGATTCAGCGATGGTAATGCCATTGAATGTCAAGGGGCGGTGGTTAGACTCTCGCTTGTTGGAGATAGTCATTGCCTGGCACTTCTGTGGTGCGAATGTTACCTGCCACTTATCAGTCCAAGCCTGAACGTCGTCCAGGTCTTGTTGCATGTGGGCATGGACTGCTTCATTACCTGAGGAGTTGTGAATGGCACTGAACACTGTGCAGTCATCAGCGAACATCCCCATTTCTGACCTTATGTTGGAGGGAAGGTCATTGATGAAGCAGCTGAAGATGGTTGGGCCTAGGACACTGCCCTGAGTAACTCCTGCAACGATGTCCTGGGGCTGAGATGATTGACCTTCAATCACCACAATCATCTTCCTTTGTGCTAGGTATGACTCCAGCCAGTGGAGAGTTTCCCCCCCAATTCCCATTGACTTCAGTTTTACTGGGGCTCCTTGATGCCAGACTTGGTCAAATGCTGCCTTGATGTCAAGGGCAGTCACTCTCACTTCACCTCTCGAATTCAGCTCTTTTGTCCATATTTGGACCAAGGCTGTAATGAGGTTGGGAGCTGAGCGGTCTTGGCGGAACCCAAACTGAGCATCAGTGAGTAGGTTTTTGGTGAGTAAGAGCCGCTTGATAGCACTGTCGGTGACACCTTCCATCACTTTGCTGATGATTGAGAGTAGACTGATGGGGCGGGGTAATTGGCCAGATTGGATTTGTCCTGCTTTTTGTGGACAGGACATACCTGGGCAGTTTTCCACATTGTCGGGTAGATGGCAGTGTTGTAGCTGTACTGGAACAGCTTGGCTAGAGGCGCGGCTAGTTCTGGAGCACAAGTTTTCAGCACGAGTGTGTGTGTGTGAGTGTGTGTGTGTGAGTGTGAGTGTGTGAGTGTGAATGTGTGTGTGTGAGTGTGTGTGTGTGAGTGTGTGAGTGTGAGTTTGTGTGTGTGAGTGAGTATGTGTGAGAGTGTGTGTGTGTGTGTGTGAGTGTGTATGAGTGTGTGAGTGTGTGTGTGTGTGAGTGTGTGTGTGTGAGTGTGTGTGTGAGTGCGTGAGTGTGTGTGAGTGTGTGTGTGTGAGTGTGAGTGTGTGTGTGTGAGTGTGTGCGTGTGTATCAGTGAGTGTGTGTGAGTGAGTGTGTGAGTCTGTGAGTGAGTGAGTGTGTGTGCGCGTGTCCATGTGTGTGTATGTGTGTGTGAGTGTGAGTGTGTGTGAGTGTATGTGTGTGTGTGCGCGTGTGTGCGGTTGTGTGTATGAGTGTGAGTATGTGTGAGTGTGTGAGTGTGTGTGTGAGTGAGTGTGTAAATGTGAGTGTGTGTGTGTGAGTGTGAGTGTGTGTGTGTGAGAGTGCATGTGTGAGTGTGTGAGAGTGTGTGTGTGAGAGTGTGTGTGTGTGTGAGTGTGTGTGTGTGTCAGTGTGTGCGTGTGTGAGTGCGTGTGTCAGTGTGTGCGTGTGTCAGTTTGTGCGTGTGTGTGTGAGTGTGTGTGTGAGTGTTTGTGTGTGAGTGTGTGAGTGAGTGTGTGTGTGTGTGAGTGTGTGTGTGAGTGAGTGTGTGTGTGTGTGTGTGTGAGTGTGTGTGTGTGTGAGTGAGTGAGTGTGTGAGTGTGTGAGTGAGTGTGTGTGTGAGTGAGTGCGTGTGTGAGTGTGTGAGTGTGTGAGTGAGTGTGTGTGTGTGAGTGAGTGTGAGTGTGAGTGTGTGTG